>JAODKE010000001.1:4770363-4793878 GCA_026779605.1 Mormyrus hasselquistii
TTGAGCAGCAGATCTACTACAATGATAACAAGGGTGAGAAGACCTATGTGGCCAGCATTGAGGAGACTGTGTCTGTGGTAGGTGTGATGGCAAACTTTGTCAAAGACTCTGAGACCCTGCCTGTCTTTGTGGTGGGGAAAGGTTACGGAAGCCAAGACAGCTCCAAGCTGATTAGTACGCGCATCTTGCAGGACTATAATGACTGGGTCATCTTTGAAAACATCGTGGATGCTTCCGGTGTGCAGGCCACCCCCTTCATCACGAAGTACTTGCACAATTTTCGTTACTCGTTCAAGGAAAAAGGGTTTTTGTACTTCTTCTTCACCCGTACAAGGGGAGAATCAGACAACAAGAACTACACCTTCATCTCACGGCTGTGCGAGGGTGACCAAAACTACTATTCTTACATCGAACTTCAGCTCAACTGTAGCCAAGACAACAAGTACAATAAGGCACAGACAGCCTACATTAGCTCGGCTGGGGAGGAACTGGCCAGCAATTTGACTGCATCTGGTCAATATGGTGAAGTAAAGCCAATGGACAAGGTTCTGTTTGTGGTGTCCAGCACTGATGGGGACGAAAGCCATTCAGCACTTTGCATGTACCCTCTGAATGCCATCAATGACCGATTCAAGAAGATCCTTCGTGCCTGCTATTTACAGCAAGGAAATGACGATAACAAAATAGCTGTTGATTCACCATACTCAGCCCGTCCATCTTCATTTTGTTCTTTAAATATGGTGAGGGGTCATTTCACTACGGGGTATTTCTATAGATTCTGAAATAAAATTATAGGCTACTACCCGTTTCTTAGATTCAGTAAAAATCAAATAGTGAATCTGTTCCCAAAAGTTTACTGATGAGTTTATGACCTTCAAATAAGACACATCTTCATAACCATCTCCCTAAGCGTAGCTGTAAATGCTAAACTGTTTGACTTGAAGTTTGTTTTAAAGACTTGTGTTTCTGTGTTCCGCAGCAAGACAAGTGGTCACAATTTGATTGCGGCGCCGACTTCCTGCCTTCACCCTTGGCCAGCGCACAACCCCTTGCTCTGACTTCTAAAGCCATCTACGAAACTGACGACCTACTCACAGCTGTGGCAGTTGCTGTGGAGAACCAGCATACCGTGGCATTTCTGGGAACCAGCAATGGGGAGGTGAAAAAGGTAAGCAGAGTGAGGTGCTTCATCACAGTCATATGCCAGGTGCATTGGGCGGTTTGCAGAATCAGGTCAGTTTGCAAAGAGAGGTCTTGAGTCCCTTTCTATTTAGGGTTCCCATTAAGAGATGATTAGAGAACAAACAGCAGAATGTTGACCTCCTGGAGATTCTGGTTTTCCTGACCCACTTCTCTGCACCTTTCAGCTGCACTTGCGTGGCAACTCAGTGGACTACCAGACTATTACTGTATCCAACTCTGGTGATATGGTCAATAAGCATCTCTTATTTGACACAAACTACACTCACCTGTACGTAACCACCAGAAAGAAGGTACAGTTAAAAAAACAGGCTTTTTCAATTTGATTTCATTTATGGTTATTATATAATTGTAACTAAGTATGTGATTGACGCTTTCGGCTGTGTGGCAGATCTCCAAGGTACCAGTGCAGGCATGCCATCTAAAGAAGGACTGCCAGTCCTGCATGGCCCTGAGGGACCCATACTGTGGCTGGTGTGTGCTAGAGGGCAGGTAGGCAACTGTTCATCACTTGTAATCACTCTGCTTTTGACTTTACAGAGTGAGGCAATGAACTTTTATCCATGTGTTAATCACCTATGTTCCTTCTTCAAGGCATTGTTTTACAGGCGGAAACTAAACTTTGAAGATCTGATCTACCCTTTACGGCATCTGTGTGCAGCAGGATAGCGTTGCTGTAGTAGTTGTTTTTTTGCAGTTGTTGCTTGTTGTTGTTGTTGGGGAATAGGAAGTGGCTGAGACAGAGAGGGCTGGGTGTTTGACTGCTGTCCTGTCCCATTTAGGTGCACCCGGGAATCTGACTGTGAGAGAGCAGGGGAGTCTGCTCACTGGCTGTGGAGTCCCACCAACCAGTGTGTGGAGGTCGAGTCTTTTCAGCCACCTAACCTCAGCTGCAAAAAGAGTAATAAGGTACAATTGGACCGTTTAGGGTTAGCCATGTCCCGGTTAGCTTGGACTAACACATCCTTATTTATATATGTTTAATGTCCTCTACTACTTGGGCATGGTTAGCATAGGTTTTCTGCTTCTTTTGGTCACTGTTCATTCAAATCTATCTAGCTAGAAATGAAATGAGTATTATGGGAAATCCTGTGTTTACAAGAAATAGACTTTCCTAATGGTTATTATGTACCATTAGAGTAAAAAAAAAACGTTGGTGGACTTCTATCATGGTGTACATGTTGGTAAATATTTGTGTATATAACAGGCTCAGTCTTTCCTTCCTTTTTTTAGGTGGCTATCATTATGAAAAAAGATTCTTTCCCCCGAGTCAACTCGAATGACGTTCTTATGTGCAAAATTGGGAGTTTTGAAAGCCTTGCAACGATCAGGGAAGAGCAGCAGAAATCAGTGGTCACCTGTACGGCCCCTGTTCTCGACAAAATAACAAGCACTTCTGAAAATCCTGGTGAGTTCCTCAGCGCTGAGGCCCACCTGCTCCATTTTGGTCTCCGAGAGCATTTGTCAATGGAGACCCCCCCCCCCCCCCCCCCCCATTATGTTCTATAATTGTGTCCACCTGTGTGCTGTTAAGATTTCATGGAAGTGCCGGTCACCATCTTTGCAAAAAAAGGCGAAGTGGAGCTCACCTCAAAGCACTTCACGTTCTATGACTGCAGCGCGGCCCCGAGGCGGGTGGAGCATATGCCGTGAGTGTGCCACCCTTGGAGTGGGGGACAAAATGTCACCCTTTTATTTGTCTACACCAACCCTTTTTTAACACAAGCTCATGAAAATGAAGCCTTCACAGAATTCCTGATGCATGACTGATTCAGTAATTGAATATCTCTATCTAACACAGTTTTCTTCCAAATCTGTCCCCACACTACCTTTCATTCTGATTAAATGAACAGGAGTCATTCTTGCATAATTTTCCAGGAGCTTTCTGGATGCTCTAAGGCTGATTGTATGGTTTTCAGTGTTTTTTTTTTTTCTAGTACCTTGATTTAATCTGTCCCCACAACCTTGTCTAAACTGGATGAATGGATAGATCTTCAAAATATATATAAATAAATAAAATGCTTATTTGATGATCTCTGACCGCTTTCTTTGTAGGTGTAATTCTTGTGTGACTAGTGCATGGCAGTGTCAGTGGAACACTCAGCATTTCACCTGCAGTGACAGTGACAGTGACAGTGAGCAGAGCATGTACATTATCAAACCTGGCGAGGTAAGAAATGAGAGACGGGGCCTTGGTCATTTCACAGGAGCAGCTGGGCCTTCTAACAAAAGGGACTGATGTTATTGCTTTTGTCCAGCATTCAAAATGTCCACGGTTCGAGAAGCCAGAACCTAATTTGATCTCAGTGGGAATGGATACCCCCATTACTTTCACTGGAGTTAATCTCAAAGCGAGCAAGGTAAACCGATGGCATCATTACTCAAGAATATTTACTGCGTTGCAGAAAGTGGAATTTATTTGAAACTGGCATCATTTGTTTGTAGAATGTCCTACCACTGAGTGATATTTTTTTTTGGTCCTTTTTCAGGAATCAACCTTTAAGATTAGCACGGAGCTCATGAAACCCATGGAGGAAGAGGTCAAATTTGAAAACCAGAAGTACAAGTTCAGTGGACACAAGGTCAGTGTTTCCCACAATATGCATCCTCTGCATTCTAATCTACTGGTTACTTGTACGGTAGCCTGAGCCCGGTGAGCTTTGGGATTTTAAAAAGTAATGCAGAAAACATGGTATATTAGTTTGAAATGGTTATATATACAGGCAGTTCTCGACTGATAAGTAATTTGTTCCACAAACACTTGCACAAGTCAAACTTAAAAATCGGACTTATCTTCTTATACCATTTAAGTTACCCTATAGCATAAATCACATAAGCCAAAAATATACTGGTAACTTTTATTGAAGAATGCACATTAAAAGAAATGGAATGAGAAAGCATAAATTTATTTATGGGCATGTCACCTTTCCGTATCACTTCAACAAACTGTATGTATCTTGGATTCTTATTGTGTTCAGATATAAGAAGAGCTGCCTGTATTGTGCTTTTGGGAAGTGTTTTGTCTTGTTGGGCACTTTCAGCTTCAGAGTGTCTGTGTGATGGCTATCTAACGGACATTGTGAGTTGAAACATTGCTTGCTGTATAAATTGGCTCTTCGTTTCCATCGCCAGTTCACCTGATCTCTCATGTGGTGTCCATGTAAAAGCCGCCCTGACAGACTCCCCTTTTCTGTGCTCTCAGCCATCTGCTCCTGGTCCCTGTTTGACCTCCTGCTTTTTACTGAGTGATGTCACATACTCGAAGGATAGCCATATTTACTTCGATCCACCCAAAGCCCAGTAAATGCCCAGGAAAAAAAATAGACCTTGCATTTCACAAGAGAAACCAAGATATCTGACGCACGGTGGAATGTGGGCTGATTCTTGTGTTCCTCTGTGTCTCTTGACCACAGATAATGTAGCTAATTGTGTAATTTTAAGCAGTCCTGTGGTTAACAGTGGTAATTTTTTCAGCATGCAGGTTTCCTTAAGTCACATGGCACCTGCATATTATGCAAGGGCTTCGGCCAATCATATAGCACACTTCCAAAGGGTACTTTCCTCCACAATTAGCAAAACGAGTCCCCACCCTCTATGAGAACTGTAAGAGCCTGCGCAGTTTCTCAACCCCCCTCATTTGTGCAAGTTGCATACAAGCAAGTAAAAGGAGGGAGAGAAAAAGTTTACCATGTTTCTCAGGTCCGACTGGGACCATATTGAAACAGTCTGAGATTGCAGCGCCCCCTTATGGACACTGCATATGATTTGGGTTAAACCCTTTTAAACAATAAGCTAAATGGCTTCCAGAAGCGCTGCTTACATGTTGCTTTACATGGGTATTTTTTAAAACTGTTTGGAGTTTCTGAAAATCTTCACCCTAGATCAAGGCTCTTCAACTCTGGCCCTCGATTCCAAATCCAGGCCTTGTTTTCAGTTCTCTCAGACAGTTAGGTTAATATTTACTGATTCTGATTGGCCAGAGGTTACACACGTGGCTCTCAGGTAAAGGAAGGCTAGAAAATCAGCAGAACTGCGCACTGTGTGCTGTGGTGTGTCAACAATGACAATCACTGAATTTTTTTTTTCAATTTAAAAATTCAGTGACCTTAAACGCAGTTTTTCGTGTGGATGAAAGGCCAAAATATATAGAATATTAGAGTATTTTAAAAATACCTGTGCACGTGTGGAAAAGGCCAAAAACTTCCATTTCCACTCTGCTTTTTAATGATGTATTCCATGTGCTTTGAAAATGGTATGTGCATTACCAGCTCCAGCCATTTGTAATTCTAATATATATTTTTTTTCTTTTGTGTAGTTTACCTACGGCAAAACACAGACCGTTAACATACTGTTTTACATCATGGGTACGAGTTCAGGAAAGAAGATTGACAGTCAATTAAACGGTATGTCCAAGTTATGAACGCACCTTCATTTTTGCGGTCATCTACCAAATGAGTATCTGGAATGGAAGGTATCCTTTCTAGTGGCCCTGTGTAAAACCTTTGGCCTGTGATTCTTGGCCTATGATTTCACCAAGCTTTTCACGTCTGCCCCACAGTGACTCTCTACAACTGTTCAATGGGTCGTGAAGACTGTAGCTTGTGTAAGAGTGCTGACCCTAAATATGACTGCGTCTGGTGTACCAAGACCAGTTCTTGTTTGTACAGACAACTTTGCTCCAGTGGTGAGCAGCCAGACTGTCCTGGTCCCACAATTACAGAAGTAAGTTTCTGAAGCTCACCCAATGAGCTCTCATGCATACAGAAATATGTATTTTCTGATCTCAGAATCTGGCAGATAATTCCTAGACTGTTCATGCTGTTTTAGTTTGTGCTGATGTGATTGTCATAATTCTTTCTTTAGATCGTCCCTCGGTATGGGCCTTTAGATGGTGGGATTTCGGTTACTATTAAAGGATCCAACCTGGGCATCAAGAAGGAGGATATAGATAACATCTCTGTGGCGGGTATCCCCTGTGTGCACCAGCAAGAGAAATACTCAGTGTCCACAAGGTACCACTCAGCAGCGGCTCACCTCTCTGCGGCATGTGGAGAAGGAGCTAGTTCTGACCATGTCCTGCATGGATCCCTAAATGGGAAGCAAAGCAGACCATTCAATATGTGAATGTCTATTGTACTTATCTGTACCTTTCTGTGACCAGCTGCTCATCCCGTTTCAGCGTGGTGTGCGAGATAGGGAGTAAGAGCACGGCCAACTCGGGTCATGTGGAGGTTCAGGTGAAAGGAGGGAAGATTGGAAGATCACAGGTTCTTTTCACTTACAGGGTAAGAGGCCATCACAGGGCCTAGCAGCATGTGGATTTTGCATGTTCTTTCCATGCCGATATTGTGATCCCATTGCGCTCTCCGATTTACCCCTCTGACACGGTCCAAAGACAAACTATGGCGAACTGAAGTTGCTAAATTGTCCACAGGGGTGAATGTGCATGTGAATGTTCTCTGTAGCCTGCGCTGGCTTGGCGCCCCATCCTGGGTTGGCGCTTTTGTTTGCAAGTGTTCTTGATCCCTTTTTCTGACTGGCTTTTATAAAGCATTCTCATGGAATAGTCTAAATGCCATCTCCCCCAAACTCTGTAGGATCCTAAACCTGAGAGGATCGAGCCACTCCAAGGTCCACAAGCAGGGGGGACAGTTATCACCATTTATGGAACAGATTTGGACACAGGCAGCAAGGAAGACCTCGACATTTCCATAGGTGGTGCTCCCTGCACTGTGTAAGTGTGCATCGTGGCGCTAAAGGGGTTATTCTTCTCCAGTAGCGCCTGTGATGACGATTGGCTTTTCACAAAGGGGTGTTCAACATGATGCAAAAAAAAAGCAGTAATGAAAAAATATGAGTGTCCACTTCACAGAAAGGGGCTTTTTATAACCGCATTTTCTTTGTGGTGACTCAGTGTACCCTGCCATATAATAAATGTGTGTCCCTATTCACAGTGAGACATTCAACAAAACAATTACATGTAAAACCGGCATGTATAATAAGAGTGTCCCATCTGACAACCTGACGGTCCAAGTCCGTTATGGAAAGACCACCACAAAGCAGGTTCCTGAGATATTCAAGTTTTTACAGAACCCCAAAGTAGACGGCCTTGACCCATATGGGAGTTTTTATTGGTGAGTCCCTGTTGTACATCCTTAACTACTTTTATGTTTGACCCAGTAGGGGAAGTCATTGAAAAAAATTGTGGAGACAAATTTAAAAATAATTGGAATAGTTGTAAATGCATCAGCTGCTAGTAGGATCACTTTGAATGAAACAACAAGACATTCAAAATAAGGATTGTGTTTATATGGCTTGAAGTGTGCACTTCTGCTGGTTTCAGTGGTGGGAGGAAGATTATTGCGAAAGGCTCTAGATTTGGTTCCATCCAGAAAGCCAAAATGATGGTGGAAGTCAAGTACTCAACCAGTAGCAGCCCAGTGAAGGTATGTGTACAGTGAAGATGACAAAATTACCATCTATAGCAGAATACAAGCACTAGGTAATGAAGTTGTGAATACGGACACTTGATAGAATAGTCAGATATCTAGGTTACAGCCTTGGATTATACCCTTCATTGAAATGTCTAAACACATCATGAGAGCAGTGAATCAAGTGTCCAATCCCCTTTTCAGTATGAACAAGAGGCCTTTAACATCAATGATACGACAGCGCACTTCTTCTCCCCGACTGTGAACAAGAGCGAGGACATCCAGTCCTGCACAACCTACATAGTTCTGGATAATATTAAGACTGAAATGACCAAGTTCAAATACCATAGCGATCCTGTTTTTGATGAGTTTCAAAGGAAGAAAATAACAGAAAACAGTATCATATCTGTCACGGTAAGCAAAACATTCAAAGACGTTACCTCAGTCATCACTGTCTCCATTGTGCTCTTTCCTGTAAATTTGGATTTTGTGTACATTGCCTTAGGATTGCTTCCTCCTTTGCCTATGCAGGGCAATGGTTTTGCCAGGGCAATGACTGCTGAGGAAGCAGAAGCCTTTTTGGGAGATGCCAAATGTGTGGTCAACACCTTGCAGGATGACAAATTGTTCCTAGATCCCCCAACCTCTCACCCAACGTTACGTTCTAAAAGGCCCAAAAGAGACACCAGTTCAGACCAGCTGGATCTCACGGTGAGCAACTGTGCTGCAAAGAGCTGCCTTTGAGCATTAAATGTATCAAGCACACTTTAGTGCGATTTAAACACAACATCTTCTGAATGCAAGTTTAACTGGTAGTCTGCTGATGCCTTGGATTTTTGGTTTCCTTTCAGATCAAGTTTGGTAATGGCGAATGGGTAGTTGGTTCGGTCGAATATGGAGGGAGAGCAGTTGTTCCTTTGGAGATCATCATTCCTGCCGTGATCACTCCCATGCTGATTATAATCATAATTGCTGTTTACTGCTACAGGTAAGAGATTTTGTTTCACATTTCTGACCCTGAATGTGCTTGTGTGCACTTGAGTGTGCATTCACATGCATGTCCTGTACAGGAGGAAAAGCCAGCAGGCTGAAAGAGAGTATGAAAAGGTGAAGCACCAGCTGGAGAACCTGGAGGAGAGCGTTCGTGACCGCTGCAAGAAAGAGTTCACAGGTCTCCCAATTATACATATTTCAAGTTTAAATTTTAAAGCTCGTTCTCCTTATAAGGTCATAGCCAATTGTCATCAACAGTATTCAAGCAAAGCAATTGTCTGGCAATGCTTTACGCTAACTGCATCTTCATAATGTCTTTATAATGCATTCATAGAACATTCAGGGCACCTTCATAATGCATTCATAGTCATAACAAGCATGTGTACCTTAAGATGCAACAGCTTTAATGTGTATTAATAATCAACATTACATGAATATATGATTATAATGTTTGTTGTTAAAGTATATTACAGATGTCATATCTTGTTCATTGAAAGTGTTATGAATGTAATGCTTTAAGACAGGTTAAGGTACAAATGTTCTGAATGCATTATACATGCACTTTGAAGGTACAGTTAATGTAAAGCAAATGTCCTCTCAGTTGTGGGGATTAATTATTGAACCATTATGCCTTTCAGATCTCATGATTGAAATGGACGAGCATACCAGTGACCTCAGTGAGGGTCGCATCCCCTTCTTGGACTACAAGACGTACACAGACCGCGTCTTCTTCCTGCCCTCTAAGGATGGTGCCAAAGATGTCATGATTACGGGCAAGCTAGACATCCCCGAGGGAAGGAGGGCCACTGTGACTCAGGCCCTTAACCAGTTCTCCAACCTGCTGAACAGCAAGCCCTTCCTCATCAATGTGAGCCCAAAACCATCCATGTTTTTCTTGAGCAAAGTGATGCCTTTTTATGTGAAAGACTTCAAGTCGTGAGTATTTTCTTGGCTATATCATTGTCACAAAGAAATCGGGCATGACTCCATTTGTTGCCTTGCCAGTTTATTCGCACTCTGGAGGCTCGGCCAGACTTCAACGCCCGGGCCAGGGGGTACTTCGCCTCCTTACTCACGGTGGCATTGCACGGTAAGCTGGAGTACTACACGGACATCATGAGGACTCTGCTGCTCGAACTCATGGACCAGTATGTCCGCAGCAAGAACCCCAAGCTAATGTTGCGCAGGTGAGGCATGTTGCAGTAGGGGACCTATGCAATCAAAATCAACATGCTCTACTGTTCCTGTTGGTGGCTCTTGAATCATGATGTCTATTTCTGCCCCACCCCCATAGATCAGAGACTGTGGTTGAGCGAATGCTGTGCAACTGGATGTCCATCTGCCTTTATCAATTCCTAAAGGTGAGGGAAATGTATGACAAAAAGTTCTAAAAGACAAAGATGGAAATCATCAGTTTCTTCTCTCTGAATTATTTCCTTGTATTGTTACAGCAATTTTAGCAGCATATTCAGGATTAGTTGTAGCTGAAACAGAATAAGTTGCTTCACATGAAGTCACAGGCTTGGTCTGAAGAGCAGCTCATGAAGTTGCTGCGATCAGCTTGGTTGTCGCTCACTCTCCATTTGTGCTGTGCTGTTTGTGTGGGCAGGACTCGGCAGGGGAGCCTCTGTACAAGCTGTTCAAGGCCATCAAGCACCAGGTGGAGAAGGGCCCTATCGATGCGGTGGTGAAGAAGGCCAAGTACACACTGAACGATACCGGTCTCCTGGGGGACGACGTGGAGTACTGCCCATTGGTAAGCGAGGGCCAGGAGAGCCATGTTCTCTTGCAGTGTTCTCTTTATGTATGTATCCCCAGGTCACCTCTGAAATACTCTGAAACAAAAATTACTGAAATACTCTGAAACAAAATATTAGTCTGAATTTGTACTTTCTGGAACTGAACTTTCAACCTCTGGATGAATGCCTTAGAGGGGACCAGGCCCAAAACCTACTGATAATTACTCTCTCTCCAATTAGACTCTGCAGGTGCTGGTACATGGAGAGGGGCCGGACGTCACCCTGGTGAAGGTGCTCAACTGTGATACCATCTCGCAGGTGAAGGAGAAGATCATCGACCAGGTGTATAAAAACCTGCCCTACTCTCAGAGACCCAAGATGGAGAGTGTAACACTCGGTGAGGACTTTGTAAATCAATGGATAAAAAATCTTTGGATTATATGGAATACATAATTATTCACTGTGGTTATAAGTATAGCTCCAATTTAAATGGGCTCAGTGGTGAATTGCAGTATCAGTGACTGGGCTATATATTTTATACTCTTTATTGAGACAGTATTTCTTCCCACTACAGAATGGCGCCCTGGTTCTACTGGACAGATCTTATCTGACCTGGACTTGACATCCCAAAAAGAAGGTAGATGGAAGAGAATGAACACTTTGGCGCACTATAATGTGAGTAATAGAACAAGATATTGGTACTTGCATTCTGGCAGCAATGGCTACTTGGCATCTGCACAACACGCAGATCTGACCTGAAGCCTGTATTTCAGGTGCGGGACAATGCAACCCTGGTCTTGTCCAGGGTCCTTCATCCACTACAGTCTATTGACCAGCATCAGGACAGCCATGAAGAGAGTGAGTGGTCACTTTGCACATTTGTTTCCTTCTTATCTCATTTACCAACACCAGTTGACGTTTTTTCTGCACCCTTTTCTTCCTGTATCTGCTTCTCCAGCAAATAATTTGCTGGATGATGACAAAGTTTTCCACCTGGTGCGGCCAACGGACGATCTGGATGAGGTCAAGAAAGGCAGCAAGGAAAAGTCAATGACCAAAGCCATCACCGAGCTTTATCTCACACGGTTGCTCTCTGTCAAGGTCAGATTTGAAGCCTGTGCAATGATCACAAAATTGTTCATCTGGGTATTCTTTTTCAAATTGTACTTAAACTTAAATCATATCTATGGGGGGGGGGGTGCAGTACAAAACATGCAGAGGTTTATTGGAGTTACCAAATTGCCCATATGTGTGAGTGTATGGTGTGTGAATGTGCCCCGAAATGGGTTGGCACCCTATCCTGGGTTGTTCCTTGGCTTGTGCTTGTAGCATCCAGAATAGGGTCCAGATCCCATGTGACAAGCGAATATGGATGGATGGGTGTCTATAAGAATGCAAAACCAAACCAAGTTTTCTACAGCCATTTGGTGTTCAGATATTTACTGGCCTTGCATTCTGAGGTCAGGCATGGGTTATACATAGATGAGCCTTCCTATTTGCGTTTTTCGTTAGGATGAGGTGTGGCTTTGACTTTGCATGTGACATGCATGTACCTCATTTGTGTATTTCAGGGCACCTTGCAGAAGTTTGTGGATGACTTCTTCCGGAGCGTCCTGTGTTCAGGGGCAGTGGTGCCTCCAGCTGTCAAGTACTTCTTCGATTTCTTGGATGAGCAGGCACAGAAGCATGACAACGTGGACGATGAGACAATCCACATCTGGAAGACCAACAGGTATGCCACCTGAGCATCTGGTGAGCGAGAGCATGCAGGAATGTGCGGGTATTTTACATAAATATTCAGTTCTTCCCGCTTAGTGTCCCCTCTGAAAGCCTGGTGAATGTTTCCATTGCATTGCTAGGTAAAAGCAGATGTAAATGTAATGCTATGATATTCCATCTGTGTCATAGTCCTTCGCCATTGATTGATAGATGCTACGGGGGGGGGGGTGTAGACCCAAACATGTTAACATTCTGCACATGGGTGACGAACCGTGCAATTATGCCACAGCTGGCTCACTGATGCCTTAGTTTGCTATTAAATATGGATATGTGTTGTACTGCTTAACCGACAGCATAATTACGTCCCTAGCTAATTTATTAGGAGTGGTCTTTGTTTGTTTACCCCTCTTGGTATCAAAATCAGACGTGACTTAAAACACTCATTTGAGTTTCAATTGCTAAATGAATATGTGATCAATACTTGAATACACGTTTCATACTTGAATGATTTATAATACATTTTGTATAGATATTGCATTCAGTACATGTTCTCTGACTCACAGTCCTCCAGATTGTGGGGCTGTTAACTATAACTGCATGCCTGTAGATCTAAATGCTGAAAAACCGGAATGGCATATTGATTGATGCAGAATGATCTCAAAGATGATGCAACAAGACGTTACCCATGATGAGTGTAACAGGTGTGACATTCCTGTTGGTTATTAGCAAAGTAGACAGCAATGCGTGGTTGTTGTAAAGACGAGTCCCTCTGTTGGCAGCTTGCCTCTGAGGTTCTGGGTAAACATCCTGAAGAACCCCCACTTCATCTTCGACGTCCATGTATCCGAAGTGGTGGATGCCTCGCTGTCGGTCATCGCCCAGACCTTTATGGACGCCTGCACCAAGAGTGAACACAAGCTGAGCCGGGTGAGTAGGAGCTGCCAAACAGTGCTGAAGTTGCATCAGGTTGATGGGGGTGAAACAGATGGTAGTCTCCTGAGCTGAAATGTCGTTTCAGAACCTTAATCCCATTGTCACACTGACTGTGCTTGCAGGACTCTCCAAGTAACAAATTACTCTATGCAAAGGAAATCTCCACATACAAGAAGATGGTGGATGAGTAAGTACCATCTATGTTACCCATCAGTTTTCCCATCTGTGCAACAGTCGTTCATGAATATTTAATATTTTTAGCAATACTGATGCATGTTATCTTTGTAGATACTACAAGGGCATCAGGCAAATGGTTTCCGTTAGTGATCAAGACATGAATACCCACCTGGCAGAGGTGTCACGGGTGAGAGAGACTTCTGAAATTTGGTCCAGAGTGTTGTTGTGCATGGCTATGGTGTTCATTGCAGTCTTATTTTGACAACCCGAGAAACAGATTAAAATGGAACAAAAACGAAAGTAAGTTGGTCTGGCCTGTTTTGGGGAGTCTTGCTGATGGATGAGCTTCTGCAGCCAGTTCCCTTTCCTGTCTTTCAGTCGCACACTGACAAACTCAATACCCAAGTGGCCCTGCACCAGCTCTACCAGTATGCAAGCAAATACTACGATGTGGTACGTGTCTTACCCAGCATCCAGTCAGCGTTTTATTTGAACACCGGGATCTGAGTCTCTGTGTCTGCGATGAAACATAAAGTCTCTCCCTTGTCTGCAGATCATTACCTCCCTGGATGAGGACCCCGCAGCCCAGAATAAACAGCTGACCCTGCGCCTGCAGCAGATAGCTGCTGCGCTGGAGAACAAAGTGACTGATCTGTAACCTCCGAGGGAGGCCGGCAAGCGGATGCGGTTCAGTATCACCGGTGTTAATGTGGGGTTTATTTCACGAGAGGAGGGGAATTGGAAGGGTTACAGAGGGCTTGGCTACTCCGTGCTCTGAAAAAGAGTGCACAATTAAATGTCCGCCGTCACCTGCAGACAGCCATCAGAAGGACCAGAGGTAGCGCTTACAAGACCAAGATGAACTGAAAGCAATGACATTTGTCTCATAAAACAAAATAATTAATCCTGCCAATGACAGCGCCCAGTGCCAAGACAAAACTGAATTCTCAACTGTCTGTGGGGTCCGCCGGAGACCCTGCACCAGATCATGTTAACAGGTGGAGATCACCAGTTCTCAGCCATCTCCATGGTGACTTGGCCTACGAAATAAGCCCTGCATTAATCATAAGCTTTGATGATAATCAGATGTTCAATTTCTTCTTGTGTAGAAATGTTTAATAATAGTATTGTATATTTTTTATTGTATTCTTTATTCAGAAAGCTTTATAAGACGTAATTCACTTTTTAAATTGACAGCCATTTTAGTTTAATTGTATTTTTACAAGTAAATACAGGGGGATCCACAGAATGAATGGAAATGTATGTTACTTATGGAGGCTACCAACGTTTGGAGGCACGGGCAATCCCCCCCACCCCACCCCCACCCCACCCCTAGAATCATGTCTTGAAAAAATGTAGTTAACTGCAAGACTGAAATGTGGCTGGCTAATATTCAGTGCAGTTGGTTTTAATTCATCCAATATACTATCATTTTTTTACTGAGTTAATTGTTCTTTGTGCCTGCTAAAAGAAGCCGGTTCCATAACATCTTAAAAGAGGTGTTTTTGAGGACAGGTATTGCTGGGAATTTATTGCTTTTCAAATTTCCCTTTCTATAACAAAACAATACAAAAAGCACACCAGAGTCATTTTAGTTTTTATATATATTTTGTACAGTCCTTAGTGAAAGATGTTTCTGGACCAACTGCATTGCAGAGATGAAACATTTAGAATATACTGCAGAGTGTAACTAGAATCTATGTGAACTATCCACAATCTCAAATCCATTTATATAGCCTTTGCATTAAATCTTCATGCAAGCCAGACCTAAAGGCTTCGCTAAAGCACATGATAAAAATATCAGGTGTCATTTTTTCACACTAATAGATATGAAATTTGATTCTGGAAGCTATAATTCATTATATATGCATTGATTACTCATCATGCAAATGCCAGATTCTGTGAGACACAGGTGGAATTGCAGGTCAGTTTGATATCTGCTATAACACATTGTTAGAAACTGTTAGTGTGTCATATGTTCAGCACTGGCTTGTTTTAAAGGCGCAGGAATTCCAGACTGAAATAAGGTACTGCAGCACAAACTCAATTTCATTTAATTTTTATTTAATTTTTTTTTTTTTTTTAAAAAAAAAACCCAAATCTGTGTATATATGGTCCACAAAGTCCAATCCAGAATTTGAGTATAATCAGGTTCCTGTTTTTTATTTTTTAAAATGTGTGGTGGCAACTCAAACATGTAACGTATTAATTTTCTTACACGAATTAGCGCATTCAGTGGTTAATGCTTAGTGGTATTGACTGTTATGTCTGTTAACAAAATGTGCTTTCACCTCAGAGAACAATGCACCATCGTAGTGGATATAAATGATTACGTTTATCAATAACGAGATGAGTAACTGAATGGTACTTCAGATTATTTATTGCAAAGCTGTCACCCCTATAAGCTATCAGTTCTGGGATTGGACTGGTGCTTTAAGATCAGTGATCACTAACTGAACCCATATAGAACATATCACTTTGAAATCATAGCAGCAACAAATGAACACAGCCGATTTCGTATTTGATGTGCAACAATTTGGCTATTGCAGCTGAATGCTACCACATTTTAGCATTAGCATAATGTTGGGCCTCAAGTTTGTGAGATCAGCCATCATCTGACTGCAGAGTAGACTTTAGAGCCAGTGACTGCACTACAGGGAGGATCTCTGCACTGTGAGGAATTACACTAGCAGGAGTTGATTTTGATCTTAATCACCTTACTTAAAAAAAAAAAAAAAAAAAAACACCAATGTCAGTTGTTTACCAGTCAGCCCAGTGCTGATAGCTCAGTACGAAGCTTCTGCCTTTTTTAAACCAAACTGTGCCTTATAACTTCTATTTGTGATGATACCATTTTTATGGTGACAAGGGTGCAGCTATGTTGATGTTGACATTCTGCCAACAACTACTGCGGCGGTCTTGTGCCAATGTGTGTGACAAGCTTGACAAGCTGAATGCCTAAAAAAAAAAAACACGCAGAGTTTTCTACATAGGTGAGCTATGAGTTAGTGCTGAATGTTCATTAGCTTCTTATGGGTTTGAAGGTTAAGGCAATGACGTGAAAACCTAGATTATTACTCAAGTGAAAATTCGTGTTTTTCCTCTTCCTGTGTTACAAAAATAGAATCTTGTTTTACATATTGTACACACGTATGTATGAAATACATGTAAGAAATGTGCATCTGTATTCTTACCTTACTGCTGTGCAGTTATTTTTTATTTTCCATTATCCTAACATATAGACATTGTAAAACTTGTTGAAATGCTGTCCCTGTTGTACAAGCCTATGCATTTAAATACCCAGGGTTAGGTTTGTTGTGCCAGTGGTCTATCTCTCCTTGTTAGTGCGGGTTGGGGAACATGAAGAATACCACTGTTTACTCATAGGCATCACTGCAGAGGTACGCTATACACCCAATTTGTCCGCAGTGGAATATGGATAGTGGTTTTCTCTTTCTTAACGTGTGTGTGTGTATGTATGTGCGCGTGTATATGTGGTTTTTCCTTGAGCTGTATGTACAAAGTCGGCTCATACTTCCCAAGGCATCCTGGCACCCCTACAGTAACGCCCCCCCCCCCCCCCCAACAAAATATCCAACAGCTGTAAACTATCACCAAGTCTAACCGACCAACATTTTGTATTTGGTGAAAATAAAATGTAAAAAAACGAATTGTATTTTAATGTAAACTTTCATATCTTTAAGACCCCTAGCAATGCCTGGAAGCTCTGTAAAGAAATACTCATTAAACCACTAACCGCTTCTAAAAATAAATTTGAAAAAGGGGGGCGGGGGGGGGGAGATAAAGTACCTCCTCTTGTCTCCTTTCCCAACAAACCTCGAAGCATTGGAGGGGGTATCAAAGAGCTCCCTGATTCCCAAGAAAGCCCCGCTATATACACACTGTGTGATTAGCGCCAGATATGCACAAAGAAATTGACTTCAAGGGTGGCGGCAATGCCGGCATAATTACATTCCATTATCAAAATCCCCACTTGTTAAACAAACGCCGAGATGTTTTTCTTTTAACCAAGAATCGAGTTTAAATTTTCTATATATGAATTCTTACCGTGGGGTTTTGGGGAACCACAATGGGGGAACGCGTAAATATCATGCCGTCGGCCTAGTGCGACGTCTTGCCGAGAAACTCCGGCTCCTCCCTCTGTCACGGTGGAGATTAAGCCCGCGCAGTCTGCATGCACGTGCACCTGCGCGCGGCAGCGACGCCCCCTGCCGGTCGGGGTTGGTCGCGCCTCCTGACGCGAAGCTGCTTTTGATGGTAGCGCCCCCCAGGGGAGGAAGTATACCGTACGCACAGCCCAAAGCGAGGGGCACCTTTTCATGGGACACGCTCAAAGGGCGTTCGGGGAGGGGGGGCAGGTTGTGATAAATAATTCACCCGCCGATCAGTAAACAGATGTTACAAGGCTTCTGCATGTTCAACTGCTTCCTTGTTTTAGACAAAGATATTGATCTAAGCCACAGCTTCACGTCGATGTCTGTCTGGTGTGAGTCGCCGCAGATGGTTTGAAATCGTTACTAATTAAAATTAAAAGCTAACTGGAGATGTGTTACGTGCAGAGTCTGAAATATAAGCAGTGCTTTGGGTAATAAGCCCATTAAGGATCGTAAGGTTTCGTTCCTGCAGCATAATTTGTTCCTTATTTAAATTACGGTGATCCAGTTGGTGATAATGCATGAGTCTTAATTTGTGCTCTGAAAACAATTTCTGTTTGACATACTTGACTAAATGAGGAGAAAAAAAATCTGCCCCCATTGGCAGCAGTAGGTACACAAAAAGTAGATTACTGCGAGTCTGCTGCCATGTTTAGTGCTGTAGTTATTTATGAAACACACTTCATTCTCCTTGGAGACTGCACTGGACTACGGCAGGGTAAAGTCACATTTTGAAAAGGGCAAGACGACTGATGGGTTTTCAATTAACTTCTCGCCACGACGTGGTAGCGGGTTCAGAGCCTTATCCTAACGCAAACTTCCAAACTGGGCGTTTTTCCTGAGTTACTTAAAATGGGGTTAGGCAAAGAAGAGAGCCAGCTGGTCCCAGTTTATAATATTTGACACAGCCGCAAAAAACAACAGCAGGTCTAAAAAGCCAAGTGCTCATAAACTGCTATTTATATGTATTTTTTTCCCTAGAAAACTTGGAATGCCTTACTCTGAACTAAGCTGTCTGGCAATCAAGCCTGTCAGACACTAGGTTATTATAAGTTGGTTAAATGAGCATGTTTTTATTGCATTTGCTAGATTTCGTTATGTGCAAGTTTATTTATTCAGCAGTTACTTCTTCAGCAGATGCTTATATCTAAAGTGATGCAGAGTCAGGAAAGCAGGACCAGCTGGTTTTTGGTTTAACTGGGAGTTAAGGGCTTTGCTGAAGGACCCAACAGTGAAATCACTCAGCCAGTCAGGGGATGTGATCTTCCGATCTGCTGCTCATAGGTATAGTGCCGTTACTTATTGAGCCATACACTGCTCAGACAGCTGACCTTACATGTCTGAATGCAAAGCAACTGGGGTGCAGATGCTAGGTCCATTTCTCACCAAGTTTTCATATTTGCTAGGCAGAGCAGATTAATTAACGATCATGATTTTGCAGATTGGTTGAAACCCCCTCTTGGGTGGGAGCAAAAATGTGGACTGTCTGGCAGTGAGGGAGCAAAAACATGGTGTGCTGGAGGTCCAGATTGCAAAACATGGCTTTAAATTACTAGGCTTCCCTCTTTGTCCTTGAAAATGTTTGTCAAAAAAAGTTAACTGAACCATCTGACTACAGTATTGCTAATACCAGTCTTCATACATCCAAAGTTTCACTGGTATTGTCTGAACATTTCCTTAAAGTGAGTAAATATCAATCTTTCTCCAACCAAATGTTGAGAGATCACAGCTCTTGCCATATGGTTTGAGGAGTAGCACACAGAGGGTCTTGGAGGTACATATGCTACTCGACAAACTAGAATCTGGAGTAACTAGGGGGCAGGAACCTTGCTCAATCTGGGATATGAACCAGCAACCTTCTGACCACAAACACCCATGTAAATAAGCTGGATTCAAACTGGCAACCTAATGATGTCCACATCTTTCTTTTCTGCAACAGCCCACCACTCTATCACCTAAGGTATCAAAGGATGTTGTACAATTTACAACAATATTCTACCATTTAAATCCTACCACAACCAGCAGCTTGCAGACTTGAGTTTCTTCAGGTGGTCCTGTATCATCCTAAGCCCAGAGTGAAAGATACTCAAGCCCACTGTTTTATGGAGCTTCCTGGGGTGCAGGGACCATTTGAGAGTAAGAATGTGCCATCCCAGCATGTCCCACCCTCTGTTCCTCTGGATCCAGCTCTCGTTCCCAGTATAACAAGGTCATGGAATTGGCAACGTGACCAGATTCACGCGGAGCCGGTCCCTGGCAGTAAGAGGAAAATGACATCACACAACTAGGAAGTGGCATTCTCAGTCACCGTGAGCATTATTTAATATTCATAACATCCAGAGGACAATCGTGTACAGTTGATTGTGACCAGTTCAAACGTCTTCTATTGTATTCCTTTGAATTATATAAGCTTCTCCTTACAGGAAATTGAGAAGATGGATTATTGGGGGGGGGAAGAAAAACCCACTAAGCTTAGGTACAGCAATACAATCTCCCCACCTGCGCCACTTTGGTTATTGAAACGCAGAGACAATTGCATCGGGCCGTGTAAAAGAGTCACGCCATGGAAGGAAGCGTAGGACGACAAGATGGGAATGGTGCCGGCATTCAGGGCTGCAGTCCGTGTCCTCATACTGAGCTAATCAATCAGGCTAAGGGTGCTGTCAGGGACCAAAATGCTGGAGTGTGACACGCTGGCTGTTTGCACCTGCGTCAATGTCAGCGCCACAGCATTCTTCACCTCAAACTGAAAAACACACTTTCCCGGCCTACGGAAGGCCATTGTTCCAAAGACCTTTATCCACAGTAACATCACACCTTATCCGTTAGTAAATCCTATTCCGGTGAAGTAATCCGAAAGCTTGCTTAATGGCCTTCGGACAAATCCGGCGTCATAATCGCCGTCTTTTGTGGTTTAAGTGACTGATCAAGCTTCTGAACCGCATCCAGTCGATCCAGTTTTGTGAGACTGGTCTATGCCGGAGCCTCCCTCCTGCCGGCAGGACGGTAAGTGTCTCAGCGCCTGTCCGACGACAAGCCCAAGGACAGCAGCTGGAGACGGAGCGCCAGGTGAGGAGGCCATCGCCGTCACACTGACTCGTCATCTGCCACTTCTTTCATCTTGTCCTCTTCTCGTCTGTCACTTTCACCCGTCAATCCCAGCGAGGTTCCTATCTACTCTCCTGACCCCCGAATTTTAATTATTACATTAATATGCTGATACCACACACTGTTTTTAGCGACATGCAAAGAATTAATTTTCAGAATAGCCATTCATCCTAAACTCAAAAGGAAAACTGGTCGGCAGTTCTGGAAAATTCTCTAGTCCTCCATGATAATGGTTACACAAGTGATACTGGGGGGGGTGGAATAAATAAAGAAAATGTAAGAAAGTACAAAAGAAAGGACGTTTAATTTTATTAAAGGTCAAGAATAAGAAGGATTTATGAAATATTAGGCCAAAGTATGTTAAATGCCTTACAAGAAGTGGATACATGGGCATTTTAATTGGCGGTAGTCCTGAAAAAAATTTAGATGCACAAAAAAAATAATAAAAAGCATTTGCCAATCAGTGAAGAGCATGGCAGTAGAATCTGAAGGCGTTATGGGGAAAAGAAGGACAATTGACATTAATGGAGACAGTATCCCACTGAAGAAAGGGCTCCTTCCACGGTTTGACATGTAAACAATGGTAAAGCTCCACACCTCCCATTCCTTCATTGCATGAATACTAACAGCATTAGACAAAATGAATAATCTGTGACAACAGCCTCTGAGAAGCCAAAATAACCGTTAGGTAGCCAAAAAAAAACCAAGATCGGCAAAGGGCATTATGCAATGACCTTTAGGAGTTTCTAGAACAATTAATGGCAAAAGTGTGCAACTTTGCTGTTTTTCTGACCTCATTCTTATGCAACTCAAAGAATGCAATGAGCAACAGATTCTGATTGTTAGACTAGGTGTATATTACATAATGTAAATAGATATCGGTTTTCTTAATGGCTGGTATTGAATTAATTGCAAACAACAGACAAATCTCACAACCGCATGCATGCACTGTAAACATGATACTTCACTGGTCACAATCAGGTAAACCTTAATGCAAGCAAAAGACACTCGTTATGTCACGGCTCCAAAGACAGAAGCCCGATTGTGAGTCAAGTGCACCGTTTGCACAACAGTGCCATCAAGTGGCAGCTGGTGCATTATCACAGCTGATACAGCCCCACAAAGATGTTAGAAGGCTTGGGCACTCTCTTTCCCTGACACGATTTCATTATTTTATCTGCATTGCTGTAAGCATTCGTCTGAGACATAGTTACTGAAGCCCCATTTTACCTTTGATATAGCGACATTCTAGCATCAAACCTCAGGGACGTGCACTACATCGTTAGCGTCGCTCCTCCGTCAGATCGTTGCAATGCGAAGCAGATATTAAAACCTCAGCACTGACAGTACAGCTGACAGATATGCCTTGGGTTAAAATTTACCTTCAAACTTCTCTGTAGGATCTCTTTTCAAGGCTTGTCAAAAGAAAAAAAAAAAAAAAAACTCAAAACGTCTCCCACGTGAAATCAGGTTATTTTTCTCCCCAAAATATAATACAATCTTGGCCCGGAAGAATTCATCCCTGTGGGTTCATTCAGCCAAAGCCATCGTTCAGAGGATTTCCCCATCTGGCTCCTGATTAAGGGACCACTAATTTAAATACAGGGTTAAGGTCAGTCTGTCGTCAACAGTGGATTACTGCAAATCTGCATGGATTAACCAAAAGAAAACCTGCCGTCTGTTTGAACCCCCCCCCCCCTTTTTTAAAGTGCAACTTTTTGTAGAGATGCGGAAGGAAAGAAAAATGCAATGGGGTACTGAGTGCAAAAGTGTGAGCGGGTTTTCCTCTACCTGTGGGCAGGGTCAGGATTTTGGCTCAAGCTGAGCCCTTTACCTTAAAGTCACATGGAAAAGTCCACCTACTAATTATAGGGACAGGGGTGTCACAGATCAGCCAGAACACAAACTCTGCGCTAAAAGCCTTCCGTAACTTGCTATGTTAACTGTCTCCACACGGTGTCCCCGTGCGAGAAAGCTTTTCCCTAAAGACCCACGTGAGGGACGTGTAGAGAATGATGGGCTGTACAAAAGTTCCGGGGTGGCTATCCTGGCACCCGACGTGGCTGCTTTCCGGCTAGGCCTCTGACTCCAGCCCGTCTGGGCCTGCGCCGTTCTCCGCGCCGCCCACCTCGCTCTCCAGCAGCAGGAACTTCCCGTCGCTTGTCAGGGGCATGGACTTTAACAGTCGCGCCAGGGCCTCAGGGTCCTGTGTGTACATGTGCACATGTCGCGGTCATCATGCGGGAAATCCACAGAGAGAGTCCTACAATAAAATTCACTGGCCTAAAGCTGGGGACACCTCAAAGGCAGAGACAGAGGAAGTTAGGTGATTGGGAAGCAATTTCTTAGACCAACTTCTCATAGAAAAATAACAAGCTTAAAAATACGCCTTACCTTTTTGGCCTCGATGATCTCCTTGCCTAGACCGATAGTATAACATATCTGTAAGAAAGGGTTTATAACATTAGTTTCCGGTACACGCCTATGTCCTTCGACTATCGAGGTTCTCACACGCATGTTTATTCTGCGAGGCAACCCGTACCTTCTCTCCTTCCGTGTTGCTCTCGAACACAAAGGCACTGTAGGAGGCTTCGCCCTCCTCGCCTCCCTCAGCCCAGTCCTGCCCTTCTACCACAAATCCCACCAGCCGGCTGTTCTCCTGGTGGGCTGCAAACTGGGTCACGTCCTGCAGCTGGAACTGGAAGAAGCCAAGATGACGTCACAGTGAGTCCCGGTACTCACAAATGGTTGAATCTACTGCCAAGCACCAGAAGACAAGACAAGGAGACTAGGAGACACTTACACTTATCTTAGTAACTTGTGTTTGAGGGTCAATCAGCCTGTAAAAAATAATATAAAAAATTTACATAATTTTAAAAAATTTATATTTGATTAAACAATTCTAGTCACACTCCATCTATGCAGGCTTTTGTAGCAATGTCAAACACAATAGGGCCATCAGTGGTCATCAGCGCTGGTCAAACCATTGGGCGACATAGGGTCACCATCTTTTGAGGGGGTGCCCCCACCCCCCACCCCA
>JAODKE010000001.1:4793978-4808952 GCA_026779605.1 Mormyrus hasselquistii
GGTCATCAGCGCTGGTCAAACCATTGGGCGACATAGGGTCACCATCTTTTGAGGGGGTGCCCCCACCCCCCACCCCAGGAGCATGAGGAGTGAAGTGACGTTTTCCGGGGGGAAACTGCCTCATGCAGTATTTCTGAAACCGGTCCTCTGTGATCCCCAGACGGTCCTCATTTTTGCTCTCCTCCAATTCCCTGTGGACCGTCTCGGGGGGGGGTCCTTGAGGACTGGTTTGAGCAACATTGACCTCATGTGCCACATGGACATCAACACTGGTGGTTGTAGTTTCTGGTGTGTTTTTATGCTGGATGAGGCTGATCGATCTGAGCGGGGGTGTTTCTCAACATGACACTTTACCGTACTAGTGTACCTGTTTTACATCATTTTCCATTGCCTAAGACCAGTTCCAATACTCAAGAACAGAAGTACAGAGGACAGAAAAATTCCACGGATATTTGCCCCGCCCCAAATATTAAGGATGCATCTTTGCCAAACAAGCCCAATCCTATGATTCACAGTGCCCCAAGTTAGTTCTTGGAAGGCAAGTTGGCAAGAACGTTCTTGGCGTGACCACAAGAATGATGCATTTTAGGAAAAACGTCCCTAGTCTCACCTGAGGGAACCGCTGGTGACCATGAGGTGCGACTCGGCAGTCCGGAAGATGTTATGGATGGCACGAGCCGCCAAGACCTGCCTCATGGCCTCGTAGATGACCTCGGGGCTGTGTCCCGAGCGTACAGCCATGGAGCCGAGGAATCGCACAGCGAACACCTGCTGCAGCAGTGAGTCTGCGTGGAAGACGAGCCAACCATGACTAAGACCCAGGAAGAGCCCACCGTCTGCCATGTGCCACGGTGACTCCAGACCTCATTTGGAGCCCGTCCTAAGAAGAGCATATCCTGTGCTTGCCTCGTGAGCCTCCCACTTCTTAAGATTAATCTCCAAACCCCCCGATGACGCTCACAGACTGTTTACAGCTTACCAGCCGACTCTCCATCTGTGGCACTATCCTCCTCCGTCTCCCCAAATGGGTTTGTTCGTCTGTGGGGGAAAAGACACAAGCTGTAAACCCCCCCTACTTCACCAGCCCACGCCCAAACCCATCCTGAGCAGTCCCACCCCCCTCTGTTAGCAGCTCATGGCTTCATACCTCCCACCAGCCCGGTTCTGGTCCAGGAACTCCGAAGCGGGCAGCATTATGTCAAACTGTATGGGTGTCCCAGGAGCGATCAACTCTTCTGGCTCTGGGGCTTTAGGCGCCCTCTGCTGAGCCTCACTGGAGAGCTGTGTGGAGCCAGCCTTAGATCTGTGGCCACGGAAAGAAAAACAAGAACTTCAGCACACTACCGGCAGCACTGGGTTCAATGCCCAACACCACCCCAGTCCCTCAAATAAAATGGCCGAGAAGTATAGCAGCCTCTGACCTGTCGCGGTTGGGTGACCCCTCGTGCTTCTTCTCAAAACTGGTGATCGGAGTGACCGCCTGGATAGCCGTCTGGTTCAGCCTGATGGCCACCGCCTAAGAGTGTGAGAACAGGATGGTCAACCTGTGACATTCACTGGGATTAGGTCACTCTCAGACTAGATTAACAGCAGAGCAGGATAGAGAGACTTTGAATAGTACATAATGTGCATTTTATTTATTTAGCCAAAACATTTATCCAAATCATCCTTTTTTATTTTTTGGGGAAAGCATGCCCTGGGGGTGAAGGGCCTTGCTCGAGGACCCAATGCTGACATCACTACGTCAACCAAGGGATTTGAACTGGAAACCTTCTGATCATAAGTGGTGTCCTAACCCGCTGAACCAGTCACTCCCTATGCAACAATGAGAGAGTAATGTCATATACGTCATAATTCATGTACGCAATGTGCTGCCTTTGCAAGTAATTGCATTTGCATTTGCATTTGCAAGCATCGTTTACCTGAGACACATCAGCAAACTAAATCAGGTGTGTGACACCTCTAGGAAACACCCAGGAAACAATCACAGCCACCGATGACAAGCAGACATCACTACTGGTCAGAGCTCTGGGGGGCCTAGTGTCCTTATAAGCTACAAATTTCGTCCGCAATCTGCCATTTTCCTCACTTGTGCATCGCTCTGGACAAAAGCATATGCTAAACAAATGTAAAATAAAAGTCCTGCTTAAAATGTGGACATATTAAAAAATAAATAGCCATTCCTTTTTTTTAGAACATATGCTAAGCGGTGTTGATCAAATGTGCTATGTGCTTATTTCTAGGTGTGTTGTTTTATCACCATCTGGTGCACCAGATGTATCTTCTTTTTTTGATCATAAGTAGTATCTGCTCGGTATGGCGTCTATGTAGCTATTACAGCTTTCGCCACTAGAGGGCACACTCCTGCACGTTGGAAAAAGCGACCTTGTAAATGTGTTTCATCTTCTGGGACCAGCCCTTCTTCTTCTCAGAATTGTACAGCAGTGTGGCTGTTAATAACCAACGGCTCAATTAAGCCTAGTTCCATTCGGTATGTGAGCCTCAAGGCTATGCTTCTACGATGAAGTATGATGGGACAGGAGCAGGGAGAGGAACCAGCCGAAGGAACGAGGAACAGAGTCCACCAGCATGTTTGCTTTGGTGCTTCCGATGGAAACAGGCGCCATATTTTGTATCCAAGGAGACAAAGGGTTGGGCACTAAGCTGTCCCTGCAGGATATAAGATCCCCTGGGCCGCTTTTAAGACCTGGAGATGACTATCAGCCCCATTCAGAGTCCAGATGGAGGGACAGCGGCACCGCCAGCCTCCACCGTCGCCCCCTCCCTGACACACACATGCGCCTGGAGACATTAAACCATGATTAAATCCCATTAAATATTGTGGGGTTTTGCGCATTTTTTGGAACAAGGAGTTTTATACTTTTTTGACAGTGTGAACATGTGATTAGAAACAGTGTTTGCTTGAAGGACAGCTTCTCCATCCATCTGACCGAGAAATGTCTCATTTTGAAGGACAGAACGTTCCAAAATCGGTTTCGGTGAGCCGGAAGATTTCTCTGCGGATGTCAAAGGCTGTTTGGCCAGTTTTCTGGCAAGGGCCCACCTCAGGGTTGTCCGTCAGGTAGATCTGCCGGGAGATGTTGTTCAGGGTGCAGATCCACTGTAGGACAAGAGGATCCCATAAATAAATCAGCATGTCATTTCTGAAGGATGCATGTCACCAACAATATAAATTAAATACAGGCTAAATACTACATGGATATATATATACACAATTTAATTTCCTCAGGGTGTAAAAGGCAATTTTCATATATTAAAAAAGAAAAATTTAAAATCAATGGTGTAAATTTTGAGGGGATGGGGATTGTAATCCCCCCCCCCCCCAAAATAATCAAAACCAGCCAATTCAACCCCCTTAAATAGGAGACCTCAACTCCTCCAATGCTCAATCCACAGCTGCGATCTTGCATAAAATCATAAAATAAAATAAAAAATACCTCTTCATATTCTTTTTTGCTTTCTGCTTGCAAGGTTAGGGACCTGAAACACAACACACAGGCTTGTAATTAACATTTGGCAAATTCCCTTCGAGCCCCTTGTACCTGGTCATGCCGCAGATTAATTACCCTTCTACTCTCAAAGACGATCATTTTTAAAGCAGCTACATGGAAGCTGACAGAGATAAGAGAATCCTCACCGATGGCCAGAATAAGGCATCATGAACAGTCCGGGCCAGTTCTTCATCTCCCACAGCCTTTTGACAATCGATCACACACGTCTATATTTAGTCATATAATACAGGGAAGCAATGTCAAGCAAAGGGGAGGCCTTCTGTAGGGTCTGTAACCACGGAGACAGGGCCATTTACCTTCCAAATGTACCTCTGCCATCTTTCCTGAGGCTATCTGATAACACGCTCCTTCTCATCGTACTTGTTAATCAATTGGACACTCACTCTCTCTCGCGCTGACAAGTAGGGCAGCAGACTCGGGGGGGAGGGGGGCTGAACGCTGTCAATGAACACTTGCTTAATTTTGTAATAATGCTGCAAATTTACTGGCTTCATAGCAAAAGTCCTCTGACAGGCAATGTTTACCATATCTGCACGCATGTTCCATACAGACATTTTCTTTTTATTAGGTGTCACAATTTTTTTTTTTGACTAACTTATTTAATTCTGTTCTTGCAGTTTTGCTATTAATTGCAACTGTGGTCACTGGCTCCCAAAGGTATTCCATAAACAAATGTTTTTAATTATGTTATTAAAAACTATAAAAACTATAATGTGGGCTTCAATTTATTAGTATTTGAAATATTTTACTTTAAAACGTCCAGCTGTTTCTCACGCAATATATATTTCTTGTAAATGAATGAAGTAACGATTCTTGTTATCAAACCAATATTTTTGCGAATTGTTTTACTGAATAAAGCAAACGTCCCAAGACTTTCTGAGAGCACTGTGTACTGGAAATGTGGATTGTTTGAGGAGTACAGCATCCCAACACCTGAAATGCCCCAACTTGACCGAGGCATGAATAATTGAGAATCGGAGCCAGTGGCACCCGGACAGTGGGGCAGGGGGTGTCACTAACGGAGAAGGTGAAGCTCTCGGAGGCCAGTGCTTGCAGGAAGACATACCCTCAGCACTGTCAAATTCTACAACTGATGCTGAAGATCCTCAGAATGAATAAAAAGTTTTTGTTTGGTTCTACAAAGTCAGGAAAAACGTACACAATAATTTTGGATCGCTTATCGGTTGTACTGCAAATGAAGGGCTACCAAAGAAACCAGTGACACACTTCCTAATGTTAGCACAGTTATATATCGACATGATTATTGATTGGTTAAAAAAAAAAAAAAAAAAAAAGGACAGACACCAAAATTCCTCTAGCGGTTTACGTACGTTTTTCCAGTCGGGGAGGTGATCTGGAAACAGTATCGCCTGTCCTCGCATTCCACCGCCATCACGGAGCTGTTATCCAGGTCCAGAACCATACCCCCCGCCACAGCGCCCCGTGGCTGGCACATAAGGTTACCTCCCTGGGTGAAGAAGTAAAGCCGGTCCCAGGCTGTGGTCACTAGGCCTGTTTTGCTGGGGGGAGGGAGCGGGGGGCAGGAGGGAGGGAGACAGAGGGAAAAGGAAATTTGAAATGGCCCATTTTCTGTAAACACAGCCTCCGTTTGGAAAATTGCTCATAATCTGTCTTGTCCCTGTTGCAGAAATGCAGTGCTTATTCCCACTAGCTTAATAGAGTCTTTCTAAGCATGTTGTTGTTTGTGTTCTCATTGTAATAAAAAGCAGTTCTGGGACAATCTTTTTATTACTCTAGTGGTGTTTTTTAAACAGCGAGTGTAATGTTATCACTCTTAGAACAATTGGGAGAACAAAAAAATTAAAATCTTGTAAAAAGTACACAAAATTGAATCTAGTGATGTCACAGGCTGCCATACTTCCTGATGTTGAGGTAGCCGGCTTTCTGGATGAGGGTACGGTTTACGGGTTCGCGGTCGTGGTCGGGCATGTAGACCGTGTCGTCTACAGATAGCAGGTCCCTTTGAGACATACGCATAGACTCTGCCTCCGAGTCCAGCTGGGCCTGAATGCTAATAGTGATTGAGTGAGAGAGTAAAGGAAGAAAAAAAGAAAGAAAGAATCCCCTTCTTATTTAAATAAGACACAGGCTAAAGACCGAACTGCATCATATCCACCTGCCAAAGGGAAATGCTAACTATGGCAGCTGTTTATGCATTGCGGTTTATGCTCCATGCAGCTTTCCAGAAATCACGCCATGATCAGTAAGTCACATGATTCCTCTCCCCTGTCAATCTTAGAGTTTATAATCACTGAGAGCCTTTAAGGTGTCCTGTAGGAATCGGCAGTAGTAATGTGGTTTGTCCAACATTTTCACTTCCAAGGTGGCACAAGACTCAATAAAACACCTCAAAAAATGATCTAACAGTCACTCCAGGTTCACAAGCAGGTAAAACACCCAACTTTACCTCTGTGTCATGTTAGAGACTGACATGAGAAAACTGTCCATTTTCTTGGAGACGACGTCCATGCCTTTTCTGAAGAAGTTCATCTGAACAGAGAGAATAAAGGATGAAAAACCCTGAAGTGGGACATACCGCAGTGGTGTTCGCCTCGATTCAAAACACGCATTTTCATGAGGCTCCTGAGACACAAAACAGTCACTACACTAGAGGTGGCCCCAAAGTCACTTTTCGAGTCGGGCCCTAGAAACAACAAACCCGCCCCTGTGGACTCAGCAGATGAAAGGTGGGAGACCGGAGCTGGGAGGATTGTCCGGCCTACCTGGGCCTGCGTGTACCCCAGCAGAGGGTCCAGCATGGCCACCCGCTTGCGAAACTGCAGCGCGTTCAAGGCACAGTAGTACTGCAGGGAGCCCTGGTGCTGCTTCCTCCGGGAATACGCCACCTCTGCAACAACCTCTGCCTTCACCTGCAGGATGGGGCATGTGCGACACGCACACCAACCTGCATTACCACACATGCAAACCTCCAAATAAAAGCCAGAAAACATTAACACACCACCACACCGACTGATATGCACCTATAACCAATAACGCACCACAGTAAGGACAATATTCTACATGAAAGCTACGATGGACACATGTTCACCTCAAGTACGTCAACACCGTGCCACTGTGTGAAGATATATTTCCTACTATAATTCAAACAACACAACAATACCACAGTGGGGATAGTCGTCAGCTACAGACAAGACAACAGCTTACAGATATTCACCTCAAGTAATACAGTAACATGCCACTGTGCAGAGATATAGTCACCTACTGAGAAACAATGACATCTCCATAAGGACAGATATTCATCTACAAACAGAAACACTCAACTGTGACGACGGGTATTCCATACAGTATGAACCACTATAAGCAAAATCACTTTGGTGATGACAGAGACTCAACTAAAAACAAACAGAAATGCAACAGACACTCATTTGCCTCAAGCCACATTGTACCACATGACCGTTTAGACCCATACTCACCCACAAAGAGATGATTACACAGCAAAGGGCTGAGGCTTACTCAACTACAAATAAGCAATATTACACCACTGTGTGGACACAGAGACACATACAAACATGAAGCATGTTATGCTGATGACTGATATCCTCCCTTCCCCCACAGACATGCTACTGTGAGAACAAGGTCACCTATCAACATTAACAGAGCAACCGATACTACAAGGTCAACCCCACTGAATATATATCAACCAACACAAAGAGGAATCACCATTAAGATGACTCTGACAGGTACGTGAAAAAACTTCACTCATGAACCTTTTCTAGCTAAAAGTGTTGGCCTGTGCCTCTTCAGCCTGGAAGTTGTACCTTTTCATTTTCCCTCTTCTTCGGAAGCCTGCTGTACTTCACCATGGACACCTCATGCTCTAAAAGGAAACAGTAAGAAGCGTAAAGGCTGTGATTCACCATGGACACCTCATGCTCTACAGGGAAACAGTAAGAAGCATGAAGGCTGTGCTTCACCATGGACACCTCATGCTGTACAGGGAAACAGTAAGAACTGTGAAGGCTATGATTCACCATGGACACCTCATGCTCTACAGGGAGGCGGTAAGAAGCGTGAAGGCTGTGCTTCACCATGGACACCTCATGCTGTACAGGGAAACAGTAAGAAGCGTGAAGGCTATGCTTCACCATGGACACCTCATGCTCTAAAGGGAAACAGTAAGAAATGTGAAGACTGTGCTTCACCATGGACACCTCAAGCTCAACAGGGAGGAGGTAAGAAGCGTGAAGGCTGTGCTTCACCATGGACACCTCATGCTCTACAGGGAGGCGGTAAAAAGCGTAAAGGCTGTGCTTCACCATAGACACCTCATGCTCTACAGGGAAACGGTAAGAAGCATGAAGGCTGTGCTTCACCATGGACACCTCATGCTCTACAGGGAAACAGTAAGAAGCATGAAGGCTGTGCTTCACCATGGACACCTCAAGCTCTACAGGGAGGCGATAAGAAGCGTAAAGGCTGTGCTTCACCATGGACACTTCAAGCTCTACAGGGAAACAGTAAGAAGCATGAAGGCTGTGCTTCACCATGGACACCTCAAGCTCTACAGGGAAACAGTAAGAAGTGTGAAGGCTGTGATTCATCATGGACACCTCATGCTCTACAGGGAGGCGGTAAGAAGCGTGAAGGCTGTGATTCACCATGGACACCTCATGCTCTACAGGGAGACGTTAAGAAGCGTGAAGGCTGTGATTCACCATGGACACCTCATGCTCTACAGGGAGGCGGTAAGAAGCATGAAAACTGTGCTTCACCATGGACACCTCATGCTCTACAGGGAGGCGGTAAGAAGCGTAAAGGCTGTGCTTCACCATAGACACCTCATGCTCTACAGGGAGACGTTAAGAAGCATGAAGACTGTGCTTTGCCAGGATCCAGATTTTAATTAATCAAACCAAAGCTTATTGAAAAATTTCAGCAAACATGCTCAAAAATGTTTGGCGAGAATGTAACTGTATGTACATACCATCAGTGGCAATGCCGAAAATCTCTTTCAAAGTGCTTATTTCTAAAAAATAAAAACAATCCAGGAATGAAGCAGAGTCAAACCTGCCCAACAGTTTTGCAAAGTCATGGTGTGTGTCACTGTCAGGCTTCTGCTGTATCATCAACATCATTATTGCCATTGTTTTTGTCTAACAATAATAATTTCTTAAAACTACATCGCAGTACCTTCATATCTGTATACATCACTGTTTACATACATGTATGGACTGGATACTGCAAAACAGCGGAATAATGTACAGAGCTTCTTTATTGAAAATATTTCCCAGTGAATTCCCACAGATATATATAAAAAATCCCTTGATCCTTGAAAGGTCATTTCAACAGGTCAGCCTCATGGATCACAGCGGTGTATCACAGAAACGTGAGGATTACCTGTGAGATCCTTCTCTCTGAACTGGATCAAGGGAAACACCATCTTCTCTGCCATCTGGGTAGCCAGCTCAGAATGGAGGGAGTTCAGCTACGGAGAGAGAGAATGGACACACTGAGCCTTGTCCCGTGTGTGCAAGCAGAAATTCCAGACACACCCCAGCACTGCATGCTGTGCAGTTCTGCTCCCTAATCCCAGGTCTAAAATTCCGCATTGTAAATATAAGCAGAGAAAGTGACAATCCTAGATGACACCATGATCATCATCGATATAAAACAGGCTTATTCTGATCAAACACTGAAGTGATTTATTTTGTTTGATGCTTCTAAAGTCAAGCATCACGGCTTCTCCTCGATATTCACTGTCAAAGCCACCGAAATATCTAGATATCTCTCTAATCTTCCCAGGCAAACTGTGGGAACTTACCCTGAATACTAGGGCTGCAAATATTGCAAAACCAGTCCAAAACAAAATCAGCCTGTAATTCAGTTCTGTGGCTTTACTGAAGGTTGTCTTATTTCTCAATAGTTTATGAAAAACTAAATCCCAAGAGGTTGTGACAGGAATTAAATTGTTGATACACACAAGTTTGTTTACACACTCAGAGTCAGCCTTAACCCCGCAGGGCAGCTTTACAACCAGGAAATAACTTCAGATTTTTTTTTTTTTTAAATAATGCAGTTGATCTTCTTCTTGAAGCCTCAAAAGCCTGCATACATTTTGGTCTATTCTAATACTTGCACACCTGAGTCGAGTGCTTTCATAGGCATTTATTATCTGGCTGACTGTATGAACTGTGGACCAGAACAAAGGTGGAGAGAGAGCAGGAACTATTTGAGAACCTCTGCTATAGTCTCTCCAATGACGAAACAAGTATCCTGTCACCTGGGCCCCTTCAATCTAAGAAAATGTCGCCTGAGGCTTGGGTTTTCACCCCTGTCATTTTCCCTCAACGATCATAAACAAGCCCTTGGATCATATGTCGTCCAGTTTCAGGTGGCAGGCTTGGCTGTGGAGTTCACACCAAAAAGACCTACTCCTGAGCGCGGCACCCAGGGCAGTCCCAGGAAGAGCCACAAGGGGCTGCGCATCACCTTGTAACGGTCAGGTGCCAAAGTTCTCAGCCACAACAACAACAATAACAACACTCTACCTGGTGTTAATTTTCTAATTTTAACTCTGCTCTAAAACACTACACAGGAAATGCAAAATTCATGAAAAACAACTAGCTTAGCTGTAATTCTCACACAAATATATTTTTTTAGAGTTTTCTATTAGTAATTGTTTACTTCAACTTTTTTTAAAAAGTTAACAAGCAGAGACATGTTCCACAGTAAAGGTTCAGATCATGTTCCGTTCGAAGCTGCACCTTAATTTGTGTCCCCCACCACCAATACTTCTCGCTGCTTGAACGGGGGGGGGGGGACTTGCTCCCATCTTCCACGCCCCCTCCCTTCTGTTCCCCACCTGGGTTACCGCCAACCCCTCTCCTCCTACATGCCCCCCATCGACTCTTTTTCACGGCAAAAGATGCTGACTGTCTCCCTGGTGCTGGTGAGAAACACATGGCTTGGTTCTGTTGGTCTAGCTTGACCCGGGAAAGACGGCCTGCTTTTGGAGCTCACAGGTGTGACACTTCAGTCCGAGTCTCACCTCTTCTACAACTTTAGCGAAATGCTGAAGCACGTTGATGACTTCCTCGTCGCCCTTCCCCAGGGCAAAATTCTACAAAAGAAAAGGTATTAATAAATAAAAGTGGCAATAAAAGAGTCTGCATCAATAAATATTTTGTCATGTCTTAAATTAGAAAAACAAAACATCAGCTGATTCCATGAATGCTGTTCTCCGACTGAAGAATCCACCACACCCGTCAGCAAACAGGCCAAACGGCTCATTAACGTTCATAGTGCGTGAATGGGGGTGTGGTTTTTTTTTTGTTGCAAACACACCTTTGAGATCCTGAGATCTCGCACATCTCAGTCACATAAGTGACCAAAATCCCATCATGGTCCGTTGACTGTGTTCATCTAAAGGCGGTTCATTTTTCGAATGCTTTTGGACAGGTGATGCTACCTGAGCACTGCCACCGTCTCTATGGGAATGTTTCACACACAGCCGTGTTTTTTTTCGCTCCTTGTCTTCAAGCAGTTTGAGGACTACAAATGGTGCCGCAGCAGACGTCGGCATTAACGCCCAACATGCCACCCAGCCTTCGCCCACCCTGTCGCTGTCAGGTAATGGCTTTATATACTTTATATACTTGCGGTGTGACGTCAAACTCCTTTGCCGAAACTCACCTGCTTCTCGTACTCCAGTAGCTGCTTGGAGAGCTGCTCTGTGGCCAGGCCCATCTCATTCTAAGGAGCACAGCAAAGCAGCCATGATCATCAGGGGTACTGCTGGAGATTCTGGGCCCCTGACCCAGACCAATCCAATCACGTTCCAGATATTTTAGAGCCGGCAGTTCCTTCCTCTGTGGCACCTGACAGCCCGCAATGAGCACCAAGCTTAAATCCTGCTTCCTTACACCATTACCAAGAGCTGTGGTGCAGTGGTGGCCTAATGTCTAGGGAAGTGCACTTGTAATTGAGAGATTGCTGGTTCAAATCCCCGACCGGCAAGGTACCGCCCCCAGACACTGCTCCCCGGGTGCTAAATTAGCTGCCCCTTGCTATGTCATGATGTCATCTGTGGGTTAAATGCAGAGGACACACGTTTTTTGCTGCGGCGTGTCATCACTGACCCCCAAATTCTATAACTTGCTAAATAACCCAAAAGATACTACTAATGAATATCTAACGGTCGGGGCTGTCGTATTCAGAAGTGTCCCACCCCCCTCTCCATACCTGGGCTCCATACACCCTCTGCATGGACTGCAGCAGCCGATTGGTGTAATCTGTGAGCGTCCCAGCATCCTCTTCGAACACACTGAGCAAAGAGCGAGTCTGCAAAAGCAAACAGCGCAGCAACAAACAGCTAGAACGGAACACGCCACATGTTCACCCTGTCGTTCCGTGTGCACGCCCTTGGAAAACACTGATTAGGTGTTGTGGGGAATTTTTTGGCACGATCACTAGGAAGATGGCGCACTGCACACGTGCCTGGGTATTCTGCACAGTGCAGTGTGCTCACCTTCCAGGTACAACACAGTTTCTACTGAACACCTCTGAACAATCCTGTGAAGTGCAACACTCTGCTCTTCTTTCGTCTGTGACAGAGGCTTAACTGCTATTTACATGAAGAGCAAAACACGGTCATGAGTCTCAGGTCACTGCTTCATCTGCACTGGCCAGAGGAAGTCATGTGACAACCACCCACCATGCGTCAACATCCCTGCTGTATATACACCACCCCCCTCCTGCAATGTGGAACGTTTACATTTGCCCATATTTTCACATGTAAATGGCAGGCGGCTTTCCAGCAAACTACTGATTTCAAAGCCTCTAAATTCAACCTGGGATTATGATGTTTTTTAGAAATGGCCATGCCATACAGAAGCTTAATATGTATACATCTGCTCTGCACCTTCACATCCACATCCAATAATATTCATGCTGTCTCAGCGGATGTTTACCCAATCAGGGTCACTGTAACACAGAAGCAGTCACAGTCTGGTTCCCTCATAATCATGCTGACAGAATGTCTTCTTATACAATTACGCACTCAGGATGACTGTGAATCACCTGTTTGCCTGAACAGCATGGGAGGAAACTGGAGTGAATGAAGAATTGCCACAGAAGGAGTCTGGGCTGTATTCAAACCAATGACCCAGTTTTTGCATCCAAAGATATCCAATCATCTTCCACCTACTCATCACGGGGGCAGAGATGGAGGGGGGGCTGGAGCCCACCGGAGGCATCACAGGGCACAAGGCACCCAGGACCCGGTGCCAGTCTATCACAGGGCACAGAAATGCCAATTCACGCACACATACTGCACAATTCTCCATGTGTTTTATCGATGAACATACGTATCTATTGGAAATATACTTGAAACCAACTGCACGTTCAGATAATCTCAACGCTAATCTAAATAAAGACTCTATTAATTCCAAATAATGTACATATTATAAATGTATATCTGTATAATTACTGACCATAAACAACGGTAAGATCTGATTCCCACAGAAAGAACGAAGCGTGAGCAGGATCGAAGTGCCTCCGCTCGTACTTTAGATGGGAAGAAAGTTCCGTATTAAAAACACTTCCCGAAACCTTCAACCCCGATTATTTGCATTAACCAGCAGCTGTGGCATACAATTAAATTTAGGCGGTGACAAAATTCATGGTGTTACATTAACGTGCATATCACGAAATGCATAAGAAACAAAGTAAAAGTGTTTTTTGAAGGATGATGTTCATGGTCACGACCAGCTTGTGATTTATTATTATTATTATTTTAGTTTATACATGGAGATGGGCAGAGTATGGGGTAAAGGAGTGGGGATGCAAATACAACGATCAGACCTAGAAACATCGCAGTCCGACAGATCAAAACTTAAAGTGTAAAGGGGAAAAAATCCTTCTGAAAGGTTGTGGTGGTCTTCAAGCAGTAGATGTGTCATGGCGATCTTAAGATTGCTCATTTTTACAGATTCCCGCACATCGGAGCCGTTTCCCCACTGCGGCCCGAGGTGGCTGGTTTACGGTAGGAAGCTGCCGCGTTCGGATTCCACAATCCAGGTTTCAGCGACGGATTTTATACATCTGGTATATGATGACATAATGCAATATTTTCGGTCTATTCCGTGTAATTGTTTTTTGTTTTTTTTTTTTTTTTTTTTTACTCGGGCACGGGGATTCAACTATTTTAACGGGGAATCGCGTCATTAATCGGATAAAACCGGGGGTACGTTTCGTGCAATGCTACGTAACGCCGGCGTTATTTAGTTATTTCGTATAACTTAGAGCTGCTAAAATACCTTTATGGACGCTGGGCAGAGATCAGCGTCAGGACTGGGTGCTGGCCATGGTGATTCCATTAGGATATAAAAGTTTACACTCAGGCCATTTTGCCGCAGGCAGATTTCTAAATTTATTAGAAATAAACTTGAAAAGGTTACCTGCGGACTGTCCTGCAGAGCCTCCTCCAGAAGCAATTTGTGGACGGCCGGCATCTTGTTCACGGGGCAGGGAACAATGTTGAATTATTCAGGATATGGACTATGTTTCCCATGAAGCCGTGTGTTGCAATGGGTGACACGTAGCGTTAGCAGACTATCATTGCAACCGCACGGAAAGCAGACCTCGAAAGGAATTCTCCAGCCCAGAAAACAAATGCAATTCACCTTTTCCACATACGGGATTTTGCATGGATAGGCCCTCTCTCCCAGTCTCTCAGCATTGCGTAAGTATCCTGCAGTTGCAATGGATTTAATAAAAACATGGCCTTGAGTATGTTTATTAATCCTAATAAACATTTCTAAACCAAGAGACCTCCAAAGAACGCGCACGTGTGTTGTCTTTAAATATTTGACACAACATATAACTACAGCCAGTAAAAATGAATCACTTACACAGAATGTTAAATACTGTACACATGGTTCATATTTCCCTCGCCAAACGTATTCTGTCTGCTTTGAGACTTGGGCGATTATGCTTTTCGATTATTCCAACTTGTGCAGCAATTACGCCCCCTAGTGTGTAAATTGAAGATTATTCATTTGTAACCGCTACACGAGAACCTACACGTACTGTACCACGCTTTTAATGTGCATTCATGATGCCCAGTCAATAAATTGAATCGAAGTCTTCAAATAATTTAAATTACAATGTATTACAGTCAGTTTTAAAACTGTAAATTGTAACAGCATGTCAGCATAATTAAACATTTTAGTCATTTGAAATGTCTTTGAAACAGATTAAAGTTTCCTCTGCTCCAGAAGTAAAAACTCAATGAGGTAGATAAATACAATAACAAGGCTGTGTTGACTGTTGATACTTTGTCGTTTCACACATTTCTGCATATCTTGCTCACACATATGAATGTCCATCCATCCATTTTCCAATCCGCTCAATCCTAATGGGTCGCGGGGGGTCCGGAGCCTATCCCGGAAGCAACGGGC
>JAODKE010000001.1:4848280-4858287 GCA_026779605.1 Mormyrus hasselquistii
TATTAAGCTAACTACCTGGGAGACTTGAAAACAAGGCCTGGATTTGGAATCGAGGGCCAGATTTGAATAGGGGGGCCCTAAGGTTTCAATGAACTGAACATCCCTGACCTGATTTTGCCATATGGGTAAAACAGTAGCCTTGCGTGTGAGAAATTTGCATCAAAAAATGCAAACACAAAACATGTAAACCACTAACACATATTCTGACATGTATCCGCTGTGGGGTTTAGGGAATGGAGACAAGAAAATAACACAGCAACGCTTCCTCTGGTGTCCACACCCCTCCCCTCACAGCTATACCATATTGGCACAGTGGGGATGGAAAATGTACAAAAAACTGGGGCCCTAGGTTTCTGCAGCATGCAGGGTCTGCAGACACAATGCTTATCAAAGGAAGTTGGGCAGGTTTGGGACAGAGGAGAAGCATGTCTGCCTATGGAATTTACCGCAGCGTCTTTTGTCTTTCCAGCATCTTGGCTCCAGTGCGGCAGAGCAAGGGATGTGTGGGAAAGAGAGTGGGGGGGGGGGGAGGGGGGGCGCAGACCGGCTCTGCACGGATGCCCCCGCCAACGCGTAACCGGCTGCGAGCTCCGGCTTGCGGCTAGCGCTGGGCTCTGAGCAGAGGGCGTGGGTCCTTGACATGCCACGCATTCCAGGGTAGCAGTAAACCTAAATTGAAGGAGGGATAGACTTCTAATCTGCTGAGTGATATCCAGGCCGCTGGAGAATGACGCCAGGAGTAGTTAGCTCTTTTTTCTTCATCAGCAAAGATAGACTGGATTACCTGGGGTAGCTTTGTCTCAGGACTGGTCCAGGAAAGAGAGGGACTGACCTCTGACCTGGTTTAGTGCATAGTTGTGGTACTGGTGCATTTTTTTTGCAGATCTCCCACAATTTCTCGTGTGACCTTAACCGAAAATGGCATAAAGGATTTGGTCTACATGGTGATGTCAGAGGAAGCAGGTGGTCAATGAATGCAGCTAGATTATGAGAAACAACATTGGGGGATTCATGTCCCCTCATTTGTTCGTAATTAAAGGTTACTGTTGTCACATCTTACAATATGGTATCTGGATTCTGGCAGAAATGCAGCAGTGACCTTGTACCTTATTTTTACATTTTTTGTTTATTTAGGAGTCACTTTTATTCAAAACTCCATACATTTTTCTTCTGAGAAAGCAGACAGTCCCTGGAAAAATTTGGAGTTAAGGGCCTGTCTCAAGGACCAAACAGTTAAATCTCTCTGTTAACCCTGGGATTTGAACCAGCAACCTTCCCAGCACAGTGTCCTAACACAATAAACCACACATTGTCCCTGTTACGTGATGCAATTTCTGTGAGTTTGCGAAAAAATGTGCTGCCCGTTAAGATGTTAATTTGTGGGCACCACTAGCTTTTGAGAACAGCCGCAGCAGAGGTAGGTTTTATAGGCATGGAGAAGTTTTAGAGACCTCTGAATAAAAGGAACGCTATAAAAGATTCCAGAAGATTCCACTTCCAGGTTGACTGCATAAAAGCCAGACATTTCTCCTGATTGAGTGTTAAAGGCACAAGGTTTGTACTTCGTTTGACAGCTTAAACATCGAGTTATTAAAATTTGCACCCTTATCCAAATCACGATAAGTAAGGTGGACATCTGTCAGAAATTAGGTGAGACTCACATTCTTGCACCCAGGAACACTGTAGTAATTCAGCTAAGACAGTGCCTCACTGAACCTGAATGGAGCACCAATTAAATCCAGCAATGCGCCACAATCCACAGCTGACACAGTATAATGAGTAGGGTTCTTGTCCCATGGTTGACCTTCCCATTGACCTTGTATTCTGAACAGTAGAATAATGATCAAATTTGGAGTCCGTGTGGAACCGGGTGTCTCTCCCCTTATCCTCTAGCTATGCCTCATATATGCCAAGCAGTCACTAGATCTTAACTCTTAAGTCTCAAGGCTGTCTAGGAACTCTACATATCTGGAGAATTAAGCCTTGATAATGGTGCAGAATTCTTTCTGTAGGGGTGGTACTGATGTGGCCTCATCCAGTGAAAACCCTGGAAATGAAACAGCTTAATTCTGATGAGCTTTTTACAGCACAGAAGAGGCAGAGATCATGTACCCTTGGCAAAGTAGCTGAATCCGGATTGTTAATAAATGATCAAAAAAGATGTGAGCAAACCACAGTGTGTCACGTGACTTATATAACTTACAGAACTTGCTACTTACTTTAAATGTATTTCCATTTGCAGAGTAGGCAGCTACGCATTATTTAAGAAAATGGAGGGTCCGGATTGCCAGACTGACCAAGTCTGAGGGAAAATATGCATTCCATAATTAACATCAACTGAACAATTCTCCGAGGACCTAATTCTACACTGCACCTGCTTCTTCTTGAGTTGTTTTTTAATCCTGAACATTAAACCATAAATCGAAGCACTTTGGCAGCACGTGTTCTGGCAGGTCCACATTAAAATCTCTTGAATCCAATAAACGCCGGTTGAAAGACACTTCTCACCAACATCTGCCAAACTCATGTGCATTAGAGATGGTGGTCATGCCTTTTTTTTCCACAGCCGATTCAATGCCAGCCTCTGATTTAACACCCAGCATTACTGGAAACGTGTCAGACCAATCAAACAGCACCTTACATTATATTTATATTTTTCTGCATGTGACTGTTATATTGAATCTAGATGGATGGGTCTCTGGCTGATTAGTAATTGTTTGGGTGCATTGCAGAGTCCGAATGGCCTCAGTAGCAAGCCGCAAGACCTGTCCACCCACACGCACCTTGTCAGCAGTGAGTTTACCCACACCTGTCACACAGCTGCTTTTCTCCATAACCAAGGCCATCTTTTTTGCACACTGGCACAGATATTTACTATGCAATAAAATCTGTATTTCCCTGCCTAATACCTTTGTGCACCTTTGAGTGTATTGCAAGTGCATGTGCTGGAATACGGAAGGTTTATTTTACGTGGGATTTTCTCACTTCCCTAAAACCCTGAGGGGACAGCTGGAAATGGAGTGAACAATGGATTTTATGGTGCAATGCCGATTGTAAAGTATGGCACCACACCTAAGACCCATGGCCTTGTGGAGATCTGTTTCGCAGCTGATGTTTCCGTTGTCATGGACTCGAACTTGGCTGGGATTCCCCCTGGGACGGCGACTCTTTCTCCGGCAGATGCAGGGATGGGGACTGGTTGACATCACAGTCACACAGCTGTCCCATTGTGTATCACATGGTTCTCATTAGGAGAACTTGTGTGTCCCTTGTCATCTCCATCTGTCGCCCACAGGACCCTTTTCTGCGGAAGCCCCGAGGACAAAGGCAGCCACATGATTCGAAGAAAAGCATGACACTATGGGGTAAAAGCCACAGAGAATTTTGAGAAAGAAAAATTGACCAAAATAGGCTTTGTAAAAAAGAAAATCTGGAGAAGTCACATATGTTTGCAGACATGGAAAAAAAAACTTATTTAAGATCACAAGTTAGAAATAATTTATTGATGATGATGCTCCTCCTTCACTGTCAGACAGATGGAGTGCATTCCGAATGGAATGATGACGTATCTCTGGCCAGTCAGCACCCTGTAAAACACTGAGCTGGCTGTGATGGCCTTGTTTTTCACACAGTCAGCTATTTATCCTGCTTTAGACATCCATGTTGAATGTTGGATGACAGACGTCCCCGTGTTTGGCTCCAAAGAAGACTAACCCTCTGTCTTAAACAGATGTTGACGTCAAGCCCGGCTGAAAATAATGGGGCAATATACTCAAGCGTGCGTGGTGGAAGTGTAGAGAAAGGAACTGGACATCAATCACTGTCAACCGTCAATCTCATTGCACGGACACCATGCTGCATGATGGATATTGCCCTCTCTGCTTCATTTCCCACAATTCTGTGGTGTTCTTTTGGTCTCTGTGAATGTTTCCACTAAGCTATGACAGAGCTATACGCTCATGTTTCTAAAAGGAAACCCTTTGGCAAAAAAATACCAAATATCAGGCAAGATCTATGGGCTTCAGACCCTCTGATGCCAACCATCTTCAATTATTTGGTCGCTAGCATGAATTGAAAATGACATGTTGGCACCGTCTCACGATGCCTAACAACATGCAAATGCCGAAAACATGATATCACTCTCAAAGACAACAGCGGGAGTCATTCATAATTTAAATCAGATGTAACAGAGAAGTTGGTGCCCTCAAAGACATAAACATACAAACAGACGGTGAACAATGCCCAGACTTACATAAGATGGTAATCCTGTTCTTAGAAATTCATGTGAGCCTCGAGGACCTAAACATAGCCGGTGTTAGACATAGTTCATGGTTATGTGAGTGCAGCTCCTTGGCATTGGCATGATGGTCTCATTTATGTCTTTCATGGATTTTTGCCTGCAAAGAGAACTCTTTGGAGAAAAACGGTACCTTTTCTACATATAAGCACCTCAAGCACCATAGCCATTTCCCTGCTGGTATTTGAACATGCTAGTGACCAGCCTTGTCCCTTAATAACGATAAGCCACAGCTGCGGCTTCTCACTCATTTGCAATCCAAAACATCCTGACCAGCTTCTTCAGACTGGCGAAACATCAACAAAGTCTTTGTTTTCCGCTTGAGTGCCGTGAATACCGCAGTCTTCTTGCGCAGGCGAGGGCCAGGGGACCCGGGAGAAACAGAAATGCTAGAGGAAGGCCAGAGCTCTGGAAAATTACATATATCTGTGAAATATGTGAAATTCCCGCACCTCTGTGGGCTTAAGAAAACCACAGCAAGAGGATCAGAAGTCCGGATGGAGTCGGCCTTGGCTGCTTGGAGGACTCCTCTCTCGCTGTCGGCGGTCCAAAACACTCCAGCATGCCCCATGAGAGGGAGGCCACGTGCTCCAGTGCTCCTCCAGTGCAGATGTATGGCCTCTTCCTACAAGAGTGACCTCACGTTGAACTCTGTCCCAAAGACATGAAGATGGGGTTTCCGGGTCAACCCAACAGGTGCTCTCGACTCTGGGGACCTTTTTTTTTTGAGCACTTTTTTCACCTCCTACTCTCCAAGCAAGCAGAACATTGTCTGTCAATACGACTCAGCTGCGGTGGGAGTTTGCGTTCCCTTCTGACACAAAGAAGCTGCACAGAAGGTCAAGGTGTAAATGAATGGAACTGTGGAAAGGAGGCATAAGAATCCCCAGAATAAACCGAGGGTAACCCCGAAGAATTAATTACCTAGGGATCATAAAGTTCCTCTGGAACCGAGTTAAGAAATGATGGCAAATCGACAATGTAAAATGCATGTGAGTCTGGGGGAGGCGACGCGATTTCACTGGAACTGGTCTCATTAAAATTGGGGGAGTTAAACATGCTACTCTCACACCTCCAAATGAGAAGAATCAGCCCACTCAAATGTTTTCAAGAACTGCTTAATCTAGGAGGACCGGGGGAGTAAAGTTCGGGTGAGTAATTACGCACTCACTGACTTAAGGCAACTTAGAGTACCCAGTTCCGTTTGAGAGCATATCTTTGAGGTTTGTGAGGTAGACAGAAGCTTCAAGGACTGGCATCAAATCAAAGGAATCCAGCCTAAGAAAACTGGAGCATCAATGTTACCCACTAAGCTGCGTGATGCCTCCATATCCTGTACCCTATCCTGGCAAGGGCAAGATGCCCATGGCCGCATCTTCTCAGCAAACCACCAGCACCCTCATTCCCGGTTGACAACCTTTACCACCACCACATCTTCCCCCAGGCTTTTTTTGTCATCCATCTCTTTTCACTATTGCTATATTGAGACTTCATGTGAAATTAGTTGGGGAAGTTTGCCAGGATGGGGGCATCGGTGATGAAGCTTGTTCAGGGCACCACATGGGTTTTGACCGGCCCTATTCAGTAGTACTGGATACACATTCAGAGTCAGCAGTTTGAATCCTACACATGCTCAGTGTGTGGTTTACATGTTCACTCCGTCTCGGGTTACGCCCACAGTCCTGCAGGTGCAAGCTGTTAGGTTAATTGACATCCCTACATTGTCCATTGCATTTGATGATATATTTTTGCCCTGCGAAGGACTAGATTCTGGTGCAGCCTTGTGCCCTATGTTGTTTGGGATGCCCACCCCCATACATAACCATACACCTAAAAATTCTTCGTAAAGTTAGACTACAATAAATACAGGTGGTACTGTCAGAACATAGGTGAGTAAGGATTTGCAGGAATGCTTCAGTGGTGGATGGACGCATGCAGGCTGGATTTTCTGAGACAACAAAGAATAATAGGAGAAGCTCATTTAGTGAATAGAGAGTGCAATTATTATACTGGCTTTGAGAAACAGGGTTACTAGCCAAAATGGGAGCGGAATTCATAGCTAAAGGCCTCAGTCTTTTGTGGATGATGTGTAAGTCTGCACCGAGCACTGCACTCTATATTCCTTGCCAAGTACGCTCCATGCCTCATTTATGCTGCTGGTATGGGCACGCCTAGCCAATAAAAATGCATGCCTTCAACTCTGTCTCCCGTTCAAAGTGCTGATCCCCTGTTTTTGCGGCAAAGCGAGAAACAAAGGCTCGGTTGATATTCGCCACATTCACAGATGTCTCAGGAGAGGCTGCGAAAGTCCGCAAGTCGATTCCTGCACGATGATCGAGACCCTTTTTTTTGTTGCGCTCACTGGCTTGGCCACAGTCAGGTAAAAGGCTTTGTTGTTTGATCTGCATAGTGCTTCATTCAGCCTCGTTCTCTGTATATATTCGGTGATGAGAATGACCCTGGTGACAACAGGCATCCCTGCTATTTGCCCCTTGGCGTTTCTGTGCTGAGCCAAGATCGCTTGCAACATCCCCTGCTCCTGCAGAAAAACCCTTTGTTCTGAAGATCTGGTTTTCCGTACTTAACACCCTGAACTCCAAAGCCAAGAGCCTCCCAAAACACTTCCAGCATGCCTGGAGTGTGCTGTAATGTGGATTAAAATGGTTATCTGTACTGTAAATGGCCACAACTTTCTGGGGGAGAAATCTTTCCTTTTTGTCCATCTGTCTTAATTAATATGAGCTCAGGTCACTTGGGGGGGGCAGGGGGCGGTGTTTAAGGACCGGGGGTGCATGAGCCTCGCTCATCCGTCTTCTTTGTGTTTCTCTTCTCTTCCTCCTCCCAAAAGAGCAAAGAGACTCCGGATTATGAGCTTGCAGATGAACTCGAACGTCCGTGGCTTCGTGACAGGAGTTTAATCTTCGATCCGCGCACGTTTAACAAATTTGCAAAATGCGTACCTCACCCGAAACACGCAGACATACAATCTGGACACATCCACCACTCTCCATCAGGAGTATTCATGTTCCCGCTTGAAGCCCTTCCAGAGCTTGTGACTGGCTTGTTTTTACGTAGTTTGAAGACTGCGATGTCTGGCCCCTCTGAGAGAATAAGCTGTGTTGTTAGTGGCAAAAGACGAAAAATAGAATGCCCATGTATCATAGCCACCTGGAGATGCATGTGTGAGGCTCCGGAATAGGAGCACTGGCTGCAAACGTCTCCCCATGTCTGAGGCCATTTTTCCAATTTACCACACTGACGGATATGAAACTACTGGTTATTGTTTAAATATGACAATTTCAGTGACATTTTTACCCAGAATTAACTCATGTGAATTTGTGAGTTAATTGGCATCTTCTGTTCCCCTACCAGCATACGTAATACCCAAAACACAGTCACCTTGATCACAGAATTATTTTTAAAACAAAAAAAATACCTCTTTGCCATAAATCAATGTCCAAGCCGCAAATGCGACCTCAAGGTAAAAATAGAAACAATAAAATAACACATTCCTGTGCACGGACTTTTAAAGGAATGAAGAAAAAAAAACATGGAGGCAGCAGTGTGGAAGATAACAGCTCATCCGAAAGGTGCCGTTCCTACCCCCCCTTGCTAAAAAGGGGGGCGAGGTTAATCCTCACCCGCTGCATTTTCTGCTGAGCTTTGCTTGGCAAAGGCAGTTCTGGGAGGGGGGTCTGTTTTTTTGTTCGAGGCCGAGCGCCTGCAGGCCGGGGTCGTCCCACCCGCCACCGAACGTCATGACTCAAGGCCCAGAAATGAGGGAGTGCGCCAGAATGAACGGCTTGTTTACGTGGGTGACTGCCTTCCAGATTAACCCCAACGGCCCCTCGACCTGAGGAAACGTCCACTTTGTGCATGCCGTGCCCAGACCGTCGTGGAGTATCTGTCAAAAGGAAAACAAACATCGCCGGGTTCCCTTTAACCCCTGTGAGATAGGTGGTGTTTTTATAAACGGATGCTTTTGCATAGCGTGAGGCTTGGCGGGTTAGGTCTTTGTGCTTGCAATCAGAAGGTCACCGGTTTGAATCCCACGCTTGGTCGTATAGTCATATATCCATTGGGCTCTTGAGCAAGGCCTTTTTTCATTCCAATATACTTACGCAATTGGACAATAAAACACAATGTTGTTTATTTCATATTTCTGATATTCGTATGCCAGTTTTCTTGTTTGTTCGTGAGCAAAAACGATATTTCATCCCTCAGTTAAACAGAAGCTTTGTTGATTCTCTTGAATAATGACACATAATGGGAATATGTCTAGGAAAACAAAAGTAGCCAAAACAATTATGCTGAGGTACTGAATCAAACCAAACAATGCCAAAGTGTGCGGTGTGCTAGCATGAGAACACTGTGTTTGGACGCGGAGAGCAGCGTTAGCTATCTCATGCACGGATGGCACACAAAACTGCTCACACAGATTCTTCTTATCGAAGCCCAGATTAAGATGGCTGGAAGCACAATGAGTCAACTGATGCTTTTTAATTAGCCATTTCTACAAGTAAATTGGAACATTCCTTCTCAAGTTTCCCATAATGCTCTTCTGTGAGACGTACACGTATTGACTGCGGTGTGTAGAGCTTGGGGTCCAAACACAGGGTCAAACCATTTATCTGGTGTCCCTGGAGCATATCAGGGGCTCGAGAGCCTTGCCTAAGGCCCCAGGGGATGTGTGAGTATTCTGCCGAGGTCGCAACCCACGACCTTCCGATCACAGGCACAGAGGCCTGGGTCACTGAGCCACTCACTGATTTCAGTCTGTAGGTCCTGATCTTGAGTCGTTCACTTTAATCTGCCTGATTTAGAAGTATTAAAATACAAACAGCGAGAGACAGGGTCCTGGGAAGTCACCATCACCCAACGCCCACCCTGTCTCTGACCTGATTGTTTCCTCACGGCCCATGTTCCGCCTCCCTAGAGTCTGTGGGGAAGTGGTAATGGTGGTGGTGGTGGGGGGGGTCATATGTCTCAGTGTCAAGGATCAGAATGCGAGGAATGCAAGCCCGTGGCAGGCCGATTGGGCATCAGCTGGTCAGGAGAGGCCAGAGCCCCCCCCCCCGCAGACGGCGGGAGCTTCCAGAGCTCGGGAGACCCTGCCGGGCACGGCCATCACGGACTTGGCAGGGTCTCAGTGACAGCATGTTTCATTCCGGCCATTTGCTCTTTGGTGACCTAGAACATTCCAGCACCGTCGTGCCCGTGTCATATGCCGCTCATCCGCAGAAATAGCGACGTTCAGCGAAAGTAGACTTTTAGCTCACGACTCTGTAGAAAATGACGGATGGATTTGTGGTGGGCTGGCGCAGACGGTCGTGAGGTCTGGATGGCGGCAGGCCTGCGTGCATGCCGGAATGCTCCGTCCTGACCTTTGACGTGACTGTAAGCTGTTGTTCCCCATTATCTCTCCCCACCCAAAAACTCCAGTTAACCTGCAGGATACCCTATACCACCATCATGCACCTATGACCCTCCCCAACACCCCACAGCCTCTGGCACTTTGACTGTTTGAAGCCCCTAATATCCTTCAGCTGTCCAGAGCAAAGATGAAAAGACATTTCTAGCCCCCCCCAGCCCTTCCCCCACCTACTTCTCTCTCTCCTGTATTTCCCCCATTTTCTCTTTTTTTACCCTTTATTTTTCATAACCTCCCAGCTCAAGGACCTCCTGTGACACCACCCCCCCTCAATTATTT
>JAODKE010000001.1:4867113-4886654 GCA_026779605.1 Mormyrus hasselquistii
ATAATAATAATAATAATAATAATAATAATAATAATAATAATATACTTTATTGATCCCTGTGGGGAAATGTTCTTTTCACCTGCCCCATCTTGCTCTCCATGACACACGAGTGAGCTAGGCAGTGAAGGGCAGCCACTGAGAGCCAGGAGGCTAGATCAAGGGCTCAAAACTGCAGCCGTCCAATCACAGGCAGCCCCACTCAGCCACATGCTGCTCCCAAAACAAAACGCGGCCATAGTTCCACTCGGTTTTGATCTGAGGACCCACTACATCACAGAAACCAAAGCTACTCCTACTACAAAAACTACTCATATGAGCAGATGCATATTTAGAATTGCTTAAGCACATTTATACTACATATCCAAGTATCACAAGCACCTTTTCACTTCCAGGTCACTTTTTATGACCTGTTATACCTACTGCTTGCTTTATTTGAGTTTGTTTTTTACAGATGGTCTTACAAACAGAACATGCCAGAATCAAAATCAGAACAAGTCTGAACAGATTTAAACGAGTTGGGAGAGACGGGAAAAGCAGACGGTCTGCGGCATGTGGGGGCAGGAACGCCCAAGGAATTCTGCCGATTTCCATCTGCGGCCTGCTGATTAGATAGTGAGGCAGACTTCAGGCCTGCTTCCTGGGGGGAGCCCACACCTTGCCCCCCGCTTCTGGGACCCGCGGCCTTCCCACCGCTTTGTTATTTAGGACACAAAGTTTTGTTTTTTGTCTGCTTTACAAGGTGTTTTCCTTTACGATGAATTTCTTCACCTCCAGATAAGGGTTCATCCCCATTAGAGCTGATGTTCCCAAAATGCATTATAATTTTGTATGAGTTGCCTGACATAAAGAATGCTGCTTTAAATTAAACTCAGCGAAGAAACTAGTAAAGCGCCTGGAAAGTAATTGAATAAAAAGTACCAGTTCTGCTTAAAAAATCACAACAAATTCACTGCTAGGGATTATCACTGACAGGAGGTCTTGGTTTTCAGCTTCCCAAAGTGTAATTAGAGATAGAGTCCTTTGAGTTCTTAAAGCTCTAGCCCTCCGTACCGTTAGTTTCCAGTGGGGTGCCAGGCATATACATGTCTAGCTGTTAGTTTTGGCTGTGAGGCTCACCTGACGACTGGGTGGGCTCTCGATACTCGCCGTTGCTGATTTGGCGGATGAGGGTCTTGTGATTGCCTCCATCGAACGGCATGGTCCCGTAGACGAGGGTGTACAGCAGTACGCCCAAAGCCCAGCTGTCAACCTGAAAAGACAGCGTACATCGTGGTACCTGAACTCCTTTTTTGCTGGGATTTATTTTGTTTGTTGTTTCTCTCAAGTTGTGCAAAGCTCAATGGACTGAAACATGTCGAATCATCCCGCTCTTGTTGACATTTCATATACAATTATTGTAAGACAGTTGTCAGAATCAACATCCCGACTGACTTAGCTGTTGCCGTCAAGCCACCTGTAATTCATGAACTGTTCCACAGGGGGTGCTCTACCTTCGTCAGTCGCCGATGTCGCCAGATGATTCGCTATGCTACAGGCGAGCAAACCCCCCCATCCCCAACTCGCTGGACTGAGATTGTGTGAACGGCTGTTAGACAGACTGTTCACAGTGGGAGTTTCCTTGATTTGTTGGCTTACACGGGAATTACCAGGAGGTGGCCGGTTTTCTCCTCACTCCTGGCGTTATCTGCAATTCGGGGCTTTTCCCACTAGGTCTCAGGAACTTTGATAGTTATCTGTGTTTTTTTTTTTGAGCCTCGCAGTAAATCATGGCAAATTAATTCAAGTGGGCCATGTGACTTTCTTCCAAAAAATAAATAACTTTCCTGATTAACTTGGAAGACGACATAATCTGGAAATGTCTATGGAACATGTATAGTCATTGGGAATTTATTAAGACTATTATACAGATCTATAAATCATTTCTTTGACCTTCCAGGTGCACAATCTCATTTGGTTGAGCTATCAGACGAGAGCAGCACACTCTCATCTCTCAGCTACCAGACATCAAAAACTTTGACAGCAACGTGAACAGCAGGGGAAGACAGTGGTATTAGTCACTGGTATCACCACAGGTTTGCACTGGTACCTCTGGGCCATGGTACGGCCTCCCGTTGACTATCTCGGGCGACGCGTAGAGAGGGCTGCCACAGAAGGTCTGTAGGAGCTTGTCTTTGTGGTAGAGGTTGGAAAGGCCAAAGTCAGCAATCTACACAAGAGTGAGCAACGGAAAAAGAGACAAATTCTCAGTGACCTCTCAGCTCCATGAAAGGCATTGATACGCAGAACACCCCCCCGCCCCCCCCTCCACCACCCCCCACCCCCCCAGCGCGTTAGCACACAATTCTCATCCTGCCAACATCTCCTGATCTCAGCCCATCCTGTTGGGCACACATCCTGTTCCTGAGTGTCTGCTGGCTGTTCCTTCTCGTGGTCTTTTCAGAGTGACCCGTACCAACCTTCTCTCAGCAATCTCCCCCCCACCCCCCCCAAATATTTCCTGCTGGTTGACTGACAGACAGGGACACTGACACAGATAAGCTGTGTTGCCAAAAACATCCTCAGGAGGGCAGTGTTTCAGCCGAGAGACTCGCAAACGCACACGGCTCAAAATGTGGTCTTACCTTTATATTACAGTTTTCATCCAGTAGCACATTTTCCAGTTTCAAATCCCTGTGCACCACCCCATTCTGGAAAGAAACCAAAACAGACTAAGCAGTTGGATATGATGTGCAGGATGTTAACAGGTCAGATGGCTTCCACCAAATGAAACCAGTCACCGAGCAGGCAATGAAGTTCTGAGAATCTGTATTTCATTTTCGGACCGCATGCATCTCTATGATGTCATCAGTGAGGGCTCTTGATTTACCCACAAGTGTGTCACATAAACCAAGTCTTTTTAATTGAATCCAAAAATGAACAATGTTTTCCCAACAGATGCAGGTTGTGAAAGTCATTAGCATGTGGGCTATAAGATCGGGCTTCGGATGAAGAAACCCCAACGACCGCAGGCCTGCACAGCGTGTTTGTGGTCAGCTTTTTGTATGCACGGTGCCTCATAAACACTACGTCCTCCCTTCAGCCGCTCGTGGTAACTCCCCAAGCCCTGGTATGTGGGCTGTGCTGGCTGGATCAATGACATCACCCACTCCCCAGCTGGGAGGACCTGGGCTGGCCCAATTCGCCCTGGGGATCCGGGCGTTTCCAGGAACTGATTTAGTCACAAGGCAGCCGGGATTTGATAGCTTGTGCGAAAGATCTGTTTGCCCTTTGAAAGTGAGATGCAATTTGTCCACTGCTCCTTAGTGTGGGGACAGCTGGCACGTCACGCTGTACGGAATATTGACCTGTTTTGCTTCCCGTTGCCTAGACTTAGCCATGCGTACTTCACAACTAGCTAAGCCTCTCACATTTCGCAGTGTTGTCATCTCGGTGGTTTAGTATGAATCTGTTGGAAATTGGCAGCCCAGTGCTCCGTTCAGCTCTGGGATTCGCACTTGGGTACAGTGATCACCTCACCTTGTGACAGTGATGAACCGCGGAGACGATCTGCCGGAAGAAGTGTCGGGTCTCCCTCTCGCTCAGGCGGCGCCGCTCGCTGATGTAGTCATACAGCTCTCCCTTGCTGGCATACTCCATCACGATCACTATCTTGTCCTTGTTTTCAAACACTACCAAGGGAACAGAAGAGGGCAAACAGGTCAGCTGCAGCCAGTGAGGCGAAAAGGGAGTCCAGCTCCAGGTTTCTGGAACCTCAAGGATGGGCAGAGATAGTTTCTGATTGTGTCACTGCATCTAAATTAGTGTGTCTAACTCAGAGATTTGGATGCTCCATAGTATAGAAGCTGATGTGTCACGCGCCCTCCCCAAACAGCAGGACCGTTGGTGTCGCTTGTGATGCATGACGGCATGAGGCACAGTTGGCCAGATGGTCATTCTGTCGCAAGTCCCTCAGGCTGCCATGAGGCACCTTCACTCATCCCACTCAAACCTAAACACCTCATGGGTCACATGCAGCTTGGTAATGACGTCTGACTGGCCCACGTCGGACTACAGGCCCAGTGTTCCAGCTGCCTGACTTATTAGTTACTCTTCTCCTAAAACAGTCACACTTCCTGTACTGATAAGACTAAACCACCCAATGATAAACTACTTTTTGTGCTTTATATAATTAGATCTGATGTCAGTGAATCAGGATGTGCATCACTAATGCCTGAGCGCGGACTACCTAGAACCGAACTTCCAAACGTCAGAACAAAGTTTGCTTTGTGGTTCCAACCAAGGCACCAACGCTTCCTCTCCAGAAGTGACTTCCCTGGAGTCACTGGGGGTCTGGGCTGAGGCAGATTCCCAGCAACTGAGCCGCAGGCAAGTCCCAGCAAGTCGGTCCTTTGCGTGGGCAGGTGGTCTCGACCGTGACCTGCCAGCTAAAGCCCTGCTGCTGATGCAATATTACCCAGCTAACACAATGCATGCCAGGCACTGCTGTAAGTACAGACTGTTTTGTTACTTTCCTATTTGTTTTCAGAGACTGGCTCCAGATCACTATAATTAGAAAGACGCAGATGCCGTGCCCGCTGATCCTGGGTCAGCCTCACTGCTTTGGGCCTCACGCTTGTTCATTCCCTTTTGAGCTTTTAAGTGGGAAGTATTTCTGTGCAAGCATGTTAAATCGATTGGCCTGGGCTAGTACCAATTGGACCACAGTTGTTTCAGCTTGGACTTAGTATGTCTCTTTATGCAGTTGTTTTGCCAGATCGCCCCTTAAATTTAACCCGAGTCAGGCCTGAATTATTTCCCTTCACTTTTATAACACTTTTCCAGCAAGATTACATTTTGGTTTCTCCGAGGCAGCAGTTTCATTCTGAACAAAGAGTTCTGGGGCTGGGTTATGAGGTTAAGAATCACCCTTCAAGTGACAGACAGTCCACTTAAAACACTAGTGACACGATGAATCAACACAGAAGGAAAACAGGAAGAAAATGTTTATGCGTCTGTTTCTGTTTCCCCACGAAAAAGAAAGAACAAAATTACTGCTGCTAATAAGGGTGTTGACAGAAGCACATATCTGACTTTATGGATTTTCAGGCTATGTTGGGGGAGTCCACCCCACAACGCAAGCCATTGGAGATCCAGGAGAGAAAAAATGCTGACTCAGAAGATGGCAGACAGAATGGTCTCCAAAGCCTCATTTAAAAGGGGATTTCCCTAATCCCACACTGAAAAACATACACGAATGGCAGCGTCATAATTGAGCCATGAAACCCGGTGGAAGGCAACTGTTCTCGATGATGGCTTAGATGAATAAACTGCAGCTCTGGGCGCTCAAATTCTGTCTTTCTAAGTCCAGGTCAAATGATAGCGGCGACCAGGGGGGAGGAGCCCCCCCCCCCCCCCCCCCAACAGCAAGCCGGTCAACACATGGCCATATGAGGTACATCAGAGGAATGTGCCGGCTTGCAGGTCCACACAGAGGTCTTACATCATCAGTGGAATCAATGGGCCAGGAGGTGGCTCCAAATACAGGCTTGAAGAGGCGTGAGGTTAGCGAGAAGGGGGGCAGTGTGTGTGTGTGTGTGTGTGTGTGTGTGTGCGTGTGTGTGTGGGGGGGTCAGAGAGTGTGATTCCCGGCTGGGCTGCTGTAAATGTCAACACATGTCTGGCTGGGAGATCAAGAAGAGGCCGAGATGAAGAAGAGACCCCTTTGATGTGTGGACCCCCCCCCCCTCCAATCCACCCAACCTCCCCACCAACGGAGCCAAAACGCAGACTCAAACACACGCCACACAGTCACGCACAGAGTGAGGAGACGCGTGGACTCGCCTTAACCAACAGCCCCATTTAAAAAACGTTCAAATGCTCTATAAACATACACACACCCTACTTAAAATGAACGTGCCCTTAAAAACTGCCAAATATAACTTCGACACTTTCCATGCCCACCCCGAGGCAAAAAACTTAGGAAAACATACATATGTGCGAAATATTTATACGTAACCTACTAATTTAAACTGCCAACTAAACTAATTTAGTGATGCTTTATCACAAGTGCGACAGAAATGTGTACAGCATAAAGGTAGAACATCTGGATGAAGGTAGGGGTGGTCTTTTTCCTGGGCAGACTGACCTTCATAGATGGAAATGATGTGAGGGTGTCTGAGGGAGGACATGATTTCAATCTCACGACGGATGTGCACCATGTCCTGCTCATCCTTGATCCGGTCTTTACGGATGGACTTGATGGCCACCTGGGAGGAAAAGATAGGAGGAATCATGACTCTGCATGCGTCTGCACACACGCAGACAACAGGAAATCCACACTGGTCCTTTACCGTTGACTATCAGCATAGAATTATTTAAAAGATCCTGTCACACTTATGTGATGTTTAACAGCTTTGGGGTGCATTTTTGAGGTAAAGCAGAGAAACAGACGTGAACCGAAGGGCTAGGATCTTCTTCCCAAGTATGTTCACAAGGGTCTGAGACAGGCCAGCACACAGCAATCCAGACTAATGATCTTGTTTGGTGTCATCTCCCCAAGCATGCCACATACAGCCACGCCAAAAATAAGAAGACCTGGGTAGGGTACGCAGCGTTCTAGCAGATGACCTCACCATATTATTACCTAAGCTTTACAGGTAGCGAGAGGCAGGTGAGCCTTTGTTGGAGCTGCTGTCAACGCCCTGATCCTAGTGTAATAGGTAGATCGGGTACTGCATCATGGGTATGGGAGCCAGACACGTCGCTGTAACGAATACCCGGATGAGTGTACAGGCCCTGTGCCGAGTCTACTCCCACGAAGCCGTCTTTGTCCACAGATAACCCAACAGGGCGCCAAACTCATCTGGAAGTGTCAACGCAGCGACGTCATGCAGCTCATTTTACTGCGGTCTTAAAGCCGCCTGACAGATTTAGTATGATGCTCGAAGCAGAAAGCAGGACTATTAGTGTTATTATTGTTGCTTTCTCTGCTGCTAATTCCAAAGTTCGGGCGGTAGCTATGATAAATGCAGCTATTGGCCAGTGCTCTGGATTCTAATTCCAGACCAAAAATCTGCCCTTCAGAGCCAGTGATTCCCAATAAAAGCGCCACATTCATCATTCAGTCTAACCACAGACTACTGACTCCCCCATCCCACAAATGTCTGTTGTGACGTAAGCAGACTAACCACGGTACCCATGGTTGGACCTCAAACCGACCCCATGCTAATCGTGCTTACGGAGATGTGAGCTTAGTCAAGGAGGGTGCAAGATTTCAGCTGAATAATTTCACCCAGTTCTGGGTGTTCAGAATAAATATGAAGGAAGTCACCTAGTGCAGATGGGAAATGTGCATGATGTCTCTTAATTACCTGACATGGACTAGAATTATTCAGAATACCGATGTATCAAGTCACCCCGTGCATGCAAGAAGTGTTCCGGATGCCTAGATATCAAGTCACCCTACTTGAACGAGAAGTGTTTAACATGGCTGTGGAGTGAGTTTGTCAGTCTGGCAGGTTATAGCACTCATTCCCTGCATGTCTGTCATACACATAGTGTATGACGTAGTCAAATTGAGGAAATCACAACCATAAAACTGTTTTAAGAGCAAAATAAGGCTTTTCACAATGCACCTTGAAGGTCAATTTGCAACTAGAAGAGAGATACTTTCTATGGTATCCAGAAAGGGTATCCAGAGTTCTGAGATAATCAGAAGTGAGTCTTTTAGCTTGAGTCACAGGGTTTCTTTATTTCTTTTTACAAAACTGACTAGGTTGGTTTTTATTTAATCACGTGTCATAGCTCCACCGTAGCCCATTCAGTCTAACAGCTGTACGTCCGATTACCACACTCACCCGAACTCAAACCAAACCCTCGAGGGTCCATGCAAACAGACAAACTACAAAAGCCCAACATACAAAGAGACATAGCGGTTCGGGCCTAATCATTTATAGATGAGCTTCTGGAACTAATATGAGAAGCTAGACAAAGAGAAAGATAGAGAGAGAGAGAGAGAGAGAGAGAGAGAGAGAACGAGAGAGGAAATAAGGAAGGAGATTAACAATAGACACAAACAAGATGACAAGGGCTAAAGGTAAAAGGATGTTATAAATAATTCAAGCTCTTCTAGATGACAAAAAAGCAGGGAGAGATGACAGATTGGATAGGAGGGAATGAGGACAGTAAAGAGTCAGTGAAGTACAGACATACAAAGTCAATGCTCTTGACATGTGCTTTATGGATCAAGTTCCCAGAGGTTGGAATGGTACTCAACCAACCGTATTAGTGTTTGCAGAACTAGACTAGTGACCAAGAGGTTGCAGTCCCAGCCCCAATTCTACTCAGGGTGAGGATTATGTGATTCCTGCACGCAACTACTGTTGTGCCTATGGCAGGGTCCCCCTGGTCCCCACGTGGGCAGCTTGATGGTTAGGGAAGTGCACCTGTAAAAATTTCTGGTTGAAATCCCCGACCAGCAAGGCACCACTGTGGGTCCCTGAACAAGGTACCGCCCCCAAGCACTGTTCCCCGGGCGCTGAATTAGCTGCCCCCTGCTATGTCACGATGTCACATATGGGTTAAATGCAGAGGACATATTTCATTGTTGTGCACTGTGTGCTGTGGTGTGTCAACAATGACCACTGATCACCAAATTCTAATTTTAAATTCTACTGACCTTCCAGAATCATCAGAAGCCCTGATGTTTGAACCATGCGCCAGTTGGCAGGAGCCCCCAGCCCTAACTTCTGCCATTAAACAGAGTGGCCACCGCTGTCAGACACACAAAGGGCTGCTTTGTCTACCTCTCTTCCCAGGTGTGGTTTTACATGTGGGCTGTTGGAGACAAAAGGCCGGACGTGCTTCCACGGGGGCCCAACGTGCTCCACCTGTTCTCAGGTCACTCCAAAATTGGATCGTGAAAGACCCAGGCTGGCGGGAGCGTCGGTTTGGCTTTAACATTCATAGGGAGCAAATCGGCCCCAAACCCCCTCTCCTACAAACACAATCCCGCAATACTGACAGGGACACGCCCCTAACATCCACACCCAAATCTACACCCAGAAGGCAGGGCCCTCATCACTCACATCACGCAATTTGCATGTGCTAAGCAAATAACTAGACTCTCTGCTGCACCTATGAATGATGTCATGTCTATTAATACTCTTACTATAGACTTCATCTTCCACACATTTGTTGACTAGAAAGAGGAGGGCGAGCTCTTAGATATCTGAGGAGATTATCTGGCTAATGAATTCATTAAATGAAAGCAGAAGCAGTAGGAATCTCTGGTTACGTCAGTCTTTTGCGTTATAGGTCAAACACCTCCCTTTTCATATGTTGGGTCATGAATGATGTAGTGATGTGAACTCATTATCTCATCATAAAATATTGCCCCCCCCTTCCACCATCTCAAATTCGTCCCAAAGTATTTTTTTTTTTTATCTCTCTGCAGTTTCACAGGATATTAACTTTCCATACAGTTTTCATTTCCTGCTGAAAATGGCCTTTCATGTGTCATTATCCACTTAAAAAGTGACTGTCACCACAAGCTTCATTTTTTGTAAAACTGGGTTCCTCCAATCACACGCACGCACACATGTTCACACACTCATGCCAGAACACGTGCACACGCATGCACGCAAACAGATGCATGCACCGAACACGTGCACACGCATAAAGGCAAACACCCATGCGCTCCTATGCCTCGCCTGCAGCTCCCTTGCCTCCAGGTGGCCGGTCAGTAATGCATCCGGTAAGACTGCTTGGCTGCATTCTCTAACATATGACCCATGTCCCTGCACCGGACCGCTTTCATGTAAGCATACAGACAGCTTATGAACTTGTTTTCATTTCAGTAGTACCTCTTGGAGGAGCTCTTGTGCGCACACACACACACACACACACACACACACACACACACACACAAGCACGTGCACACACATACATGAAATCTGCTCCAGATGCTCCGGATAATTCTGACCAATTTGGGTTAACGCTGAACTCCAAGGCATTCGTTGCTAACGGTGCTGGCTCCGTCCTGTGGGCTATTTTTGGGCCTTGAAGACCGTTCAACCGTTCCCCCCACCGCTACCCACAAAACATTTGAGGCACATAGCTTGACGTGCATCTGGTTGGAGAGTGCAGCCATTTTAACCGGCGACGCACCGTGACATGAGCCGTCTTCCTCACAAGTCATTTTCACACCCCTGAAGCCTCTGGCTTTTCTTTTTACCCTGACAGTCATTCGGCTCCCCGGAGGACCAGGGAGGCAGGAAGTGGCTTTGTCTGTTTTCCAGATGATCTCCTCCCAGTTACCCCACATGATATATCCCTGACCACTGGCCGTATCGCTCTAGCAGCCATGCGATGTCATGTTTAACACAAACACTGCTGTCCGTCAACCCAGCCACAGTTTCCAGCCACACCGTTGACCTGGAAACAAAATGTGCACATCTTACCGATTTATGGAGTTCCTTGGCCAATTTGCCACTCCATTAACTCTAAGATTAATTGTCTCTTTTAATTAGCATGGTGTTTTTGAACTACAGCGGTGGCACTGTTCCCACCCACCCATAACAGCCATTAAATCATTAGTGCTATAAAGTAGCAGAAATAACTGGAAACTCCAACATCACTGGCACCCTCACATGCTAGTGCCAGGGCCAGTCATAGCAGAGGTACGTGCTGAACTAGCGAGCTTCTCCTCTGCATACCCCAGTCATGGAAAGTTCCTGTTGCCCTGCCAGACAAGTAAGCGGGAATGAAATTCTGCAGCACGTGGATATATTTTGCCCCACTAGGTGGCATTCATGTTTGGTACCCATAAGCCCAACATCAAGAAGACAACATAACTCAGCAGAGCAAGCACCCCTGATCATGCCAGCCGGAGTTGACTTTCATTGGGGGAATTCCCCGGTTGCGGGTCAGATCTGTCCTAAAACCACCACTTTGGCAGCAATTAAGCAGAATGACAGTCAAATTGAAAGACCGGAGGTTCCTCAGTCAGCTCTGCAAGAGGCACTGCTGCGCAAACAAAATTGCGAACTGGACTAGACCAATCAATTATTCAGCAGTACCAAAATATAACCAGCCACAATAGACCCTGTTGTCTAATAAACAAAATGACATGAAACCATGTGGCCGGCATGGCTGTATGCCTTCTTGAATACTGACTGAAACGGTCTTTTAGGTCATGATAACCATGGGCCTGCTGGACCAGGCAGGGTGCCTCCCTGGTCTTAACCCTGGCATTAAGAGCATATTTAATCATCTCACTTTGACATCAATTTAAACATCTTAGGGGCTTACTCAGGCACAAAAGATCCGCACAGGGAACAGCAGACTATAGGAACTTACTTATGACTGCACTTTGATGGAAGCTTTCCTGATTCCTTACCACGTGTCTGTCATACACCTTCACGCTGAGAAACATGCATACTTTAAAGCCCCTTAATGTTTAACAACGACTACCTATGATCATAATAATTTCCTTATGGGGGTTCAGGTACGTTATAAAGGGGCGGCACTCTGGCACCTTACCTCGCGCCCCGAGTGCCTCTCGATGGCCTTCTTCACTTTGCCGTAGGTCCCTTTGCCGAGGGTCTCCAGCAGCTCGTAACGGTGTTTCAGGTTGTGTTTGTGATTGTGCTTCTTGACGGCCGACCCCCACCTGCCATCGCGGGCCGCCGGTGCCTCGGAGGGCTTCTCTAGGCAGCAGTATCGCGCGGGGCTGCGCACCGGCTCGTCCCCGGTACGGGACAGGCGCTGGGGCGACGCACAGGTTGGCTCCATCTTCACGGAACCTGACATGTTCTGCTACACTATATTTAATACTTTAGCACAGTCGCGATAGCGATAATATTTTAAAATAATATTAATAATAATAATACAAATAAATAAATAATAAATAAGAACGAAAAGGCGCTGTTTGAGATAAATATGCGGGACTTAATGTCACTGTACCATTTACTTCACTTGGCGTCTCTTTCCTTTGTTATTGCCGCTGCTCAATTTGAGTATTACAACCCTGATCATGGCCAATACTGCACTTTTACTATCGGCATCTAAAAAAAATTAAAATAAAGAATATCAGTGTATACGAGATAAATGATCATTTATCATAAGTATTAGGAATATTTATTAAAGCCAATTATGGCTGTATAACATAAATACTATTATCCGAGGGCTAAATTAAAGGTTTCAACTTGGGAACCGGCTCAAACGATCAACCAGCTGTACTCCGGCTTTCTGGGCACAGTATCCAGGAGAAACATTAACGATCGCGAAGAGGCATCATCTTAACACAGTGAAAATCAGCCTTATTCTTTCCCTTATCGCCCAGGAGCATGACGTCCCGTCCCCACCGCAATCCCCCGGACGCCGCGCAGCGTAATCTACAGTAAAAATAAAAAAAAATAGGTATCTATTTTCATATACTCAAAAGCACAGAACGGAAACCTTCATCCTCACTGCCTTCCGAGAAAGCAGCCACGAAGCCGGCTTTCTGAACGCGGATCAACCTCATTTTGTCGCCGGACCGGCCGCAGCGTCAGCCAGCGGTGCCCTGTCTATGGTGCGTGTGATCCATGGCCAGGCGCTGCTCGGAGGTGCTCGGCGTTCGGCTTGGGGTAGCTGAGAAGCTCTGCCTGCTGCCATGGCCATTATACTCCCCTTCTCCCGGACCCTCTTCTCTCTTTTTCTCTCTGGTCTGGAGGGCTGTGAATAAGGAATGCAAGCTGCATGAGGCTGGAGGAGGAGTCACTCCTCTCTCCTCCCCCCTTCTCATTTTCTTTGTACCATTTTTTTTCCTGGCTGCACCTTTCGCTTTTCCCCTCGTGCGTTTGAGCTACAGAGGAGGATCCACAACCTTCTCGGAAACGGCTTCCTAAATACTTAAACGACTAACTGATCTCAACTGGAGTCTGCTAAAAGCTGGGAATGGTTGTGATAGACGCTGTAATACGCGGGGGGGGGGCGAATGTCATATTTGCCCCACACCGAAACTCACCTCCGAAATCGCAAGCTTAAAACCAAAAGTGATTTTAAGATTTCTGATTTTAGATGCGTCGAACTAGAATCCAGTCTAAAAAGAGGCTTCACACTCGGCATCCTTCAAATTTTCAGCGCAACTTTCACTTTTAACCAGCCAAGCATAACAAGGATAAGGGTTGTTGCATGACTATATGGATAATGCACTAATGTCCATGAAGTTGGCGTCTCACAGTATGTACTAACGAAATGGAATTTGATTTGTAGTCTGTAAGTCAATCCTGCGGTCACTGGTGAAAGACGTGGTTTGGAGTGACTACTCAAACAGATTTTCTTCTGTTGATACATAACTTTTCAACCCGTATACTGTGAAAGTGACCCTTGCTTTCGAAAGAAATCACAAATGCTGTTTTGCAGCTTTTTTTGTTCTTTGGTTGTTAGTCACTATGTTACCTTTAATCGACATGTAGCATTTCTTGCTCTGACAAGGCAATTGGGACCTTCTTCCGCGAGATCAATATCACCTTCTCCGTGTCAATATGCTCCGCAGTATTGTGACATCTCTGCTGCCCCCTGGGGGACTCACGTCATCTTACAGCACTCGCTCCTCCCCCAGCAAAACACACAAAGCTCTATTAATGGGATTTCCACCATCCATTCTAATCGCTTATACTGGTCAGGATGCCAGCCTACCCCAGATAGCAGAGGGCACAAGGCTAGGGTACACCCAAAAGAGGATGCCAGCCCAACACAGGACAAATGCATGCACACACTCCTATTAGAGTAATCAGCATTATAGAAAAGGCGATTCACCTGACGGCAAGTGTTTGGACTGTAGGAGTTAACCGGCATACCCATGGGAGTCACGTGCGGACGGCACACACATCCATGATGGCGGGATTCGAACTCTAGAGGTGCGAAACAGCAATGCCACGAGGAAGAAAACGAATGGGTGGATTTATTTAAGGGCTCAACTGCAATATAAGTATCCCGTTTATCGTTTCAGTGCCTGACTGGTGCACAGCCAGCCAAAATCGATCTGTGTTCTGGTCTTTGGCAGAGAAAGTGAAAAATTCTAAGTAACTGATGCACCATTTTGTCACCGTTACCGCTACCAATTACATCACTGACAGCAAACGCAAGCCGAACCATCAGCTCCACATTCCTGCGCCTTCAGAAGGTTCTGAATGTGAGTGCTGGTGCACCTACATCGTCATCAGCAGCAGCAGCAGCAGCGGAGCACGTGCTGTCTGGGGCAGCACTCACCAACATTCAACACCACCCTCACTTGTATCTGTCGTTTAGACCCATGACACCGTTACCGCGATGACTGCGACTGGAAGGTGATATTGAATTTTACTTACCGGTAGTTCGTGCTCATGGGCGGAGTTTGGAGGAAGCCGGGGCGTCTGTGACCCAATCGCCTGAGTCAAAATGAAATTAAATTAATTGGCAAGAGCAGCACTGTTATGTTCTATGCTGGCTCTTTGTTTACTGGCACCCTATATGTAGACAAAATAATAGGTTTTGTGTGCTTCAGATACGCGCCTTAACATGTAAGGCAAGTAAGATGCAGGTTTTTTGTCTCCCCCTCTTGCAAACGTCAAGATCCGCCTGTGTTCATGCTGCGTATGTTCTTGGCTTGTCAGATTGTTCCGTATTGGGACCAAGTGACTGATCTTATTTCTAACAGGGATTGTGGAAGCACTTAAAGAAAGTAGTGCCTTGGTTTGCAGTTTTCCCGTTTCTCATGTTTGCATGGGGACATGTAGACTTGGAGCACTTTGAAGAGCTTAGCGCGTCCCCTATTGGACATATATGGAACTGCACCAAGTTCCCATGTTACACTGGCAAACTAAAGGGCTTTGATATGAATAAACTATGCATTTTTGAGATGTGTTATCCATATCTCATATGTCTTGTATCAGTGCATACTACAAGTCCTGGAGTGCCCTTGTCAAATTATCAAGCTCGTCACAACGCCTGCGAGAAAAACTCACTGGAAAACAATCTGCGTACCCCGGACGCGCTCGCGGACACCGAGCGTTCCGCTGTGAACATTGCCGGTGCTGTGCTGCCGCCTAGTGTTTCGTAAGGGAGACTTTGTAGCGCTTACTTTACAGTGCTGCTTGAAAGTTAGTGAACCCTTCAGAAGTTTCCATATTCCTGCATAATTATGACTTAAAACATCGTCAGAAGCAGGTGAGGAGCACATAACTGAACAAATGATACAAAATATCATACCTGGTCCTTTATTTATAGAGAAAAAATTATCCAATGTTACAAATCTGAGTGGCTAAAGTAAGTGAACCTTTGCGTTTAGTATTTGGCGTGATCCCCTTTTGCAGCAATAACTGCACACCGGCTTGGAGCGGATTTTAGCCCATTCCTCATACAGAACTGCCTCAACAGGGAGATTGCTGGCTTTTCCTCAAAATGAACTGCACTCTTCAAGTCCTTCCACAACATTTCTATTGGGTTAAGGTCAGGACTTTGACTTCACCAATCCAAAACTTTTATTTTATTCTTCCCCAACCAGTCTTTAGTAGAATGACTTGGGGTCATCATCTTGCTGCATGATCCAGGCCCCCTAGAGATGTAGTCCAGACGTTTTCCTTTAGAATTTACTGGTACAATTCAGAATTCATTGTCCCTTCCACAATGGTGAGCTGTCCTGGCCCAGACACAGCAAAACAGGCCCAGAGAATGATACTACAGCTACCATGTTTCACAGATGGGATGAGGTTCTCCTGCTGGAATGCAGTGTTTTCCTTTATCCAAGCATAACGCTTCTCAATTGAACCAAAAAGTTCTATTTCGGTCTCATCTGTCCATAAAACACTACTCCAATAGCTTTCAGGCTGGTCCACATGCTCTTCAGCAAACTATAGATGGGAAGCAATGTTTTTCTTGCACAGCAGTGCCTTTCTCCTTGCACCCCGCTGTTGTTCAGTGCTTTCCTGATTTTGGACTCATGAACATCAACATTAGCCAAGGTGAGAGAGGCGTTTAGTTGCTTAGAAGTTACCCTTGGTTCTTTAGTGACCTTGCGGACAATCACACACCGTAGCCGTAGAGTGATCTTTGCTGGTGGACCAGTCCTGGGGAGAGTAACAATAGTCTTAAACTTCCACCTTTTGTACACAATCTGTCTGACTGTGGATTGCTGCAGCCCAAACACTTTACAGCTGGTTTTGTAGCCTTTCCCAGAACAATGAGCAACAACCATTCTTTCCTGAGGTCCTCCAAAATGTGTTTGCTGTCCATTATTAACTGATGTTGCACAAATGTGTCTGAGGAGGAAGCCCTTGACAGAACCCTGCTCTTTTAATATTAACAGGGTGCCCATTCACACCTGATTTGGGTTGTTCCCTGCCTCATGCCCATTGCTTCCAGGACAGGCTCCAGACCCCCTGCGACCCAATCGGATAAAGCAGGTTGGAAAATGAATGACTAGTTCAGTTGTGTTCTCTTCACCTCCTTTTAAGACATGTGTGAAAATCTAATGATGTTTTAAGTCATATTTATGCAGGAATACGGAAAATACCAGAAGGCTTCGCACCACAATATGCGTATTCATGGATGACCTTAGATTAACCTGCAACATGTTTTAATATGTTTGCATTTGTTTTAATGGAAAGCTTCATATATCCTGCTGTCATCCCTCCTATCATGCAGAAGCTTCTCTGATAAAGTGTATCGGGTAAATTGACTTTCACCTCTTGACATTTAGGGTCCAGCTCGCCCCTTCCTTTTCAGGTCCCTGGGCAGAGCTTTATTGCCCCCCCCCCCATCCACTCTATTACTAAGCTTTTCATTTCTTCCACAAAACAGGTCCTTCATGTGGCCTCTAGGTGGCAGCCCTGTGTAAAGGGCGCCTATCCTGGCTCCTTTTCACTGTTCATAATTTTATTCTTTGGAGTCTACTAGAATAGATTTACATGCTTTGTTGTTCCTCCAAACACACTATTTTTCTCAAACTGTGCATTTATGTTTATTCTGTCTGTCTGAAATGCTCTCTTAGAGCTTTAAGTCACACCCATATGAGCCCAGCGTGCTCTGATTGGTCAGCTTGCCCTACTCATGCTGACCTCATCTTGTAGTCTGAAAACCAAGCTGCGGGATCTGTGACCAGCTGAGCAGACGGATTTTGGATTTCCTTACAGGAAGACCTCAGGTGGTGGGAGTAGGCAACTGTGTATCCTATACAACCACCCTCAATACGGGAGCTCAGTAAGGCTGCGTCTTGAGCTTGCTGCTGTGCATCCTCTACACCAACGACTGTGTAGCCACACTCAGCTCAAATTCCTATGTGAAATTTGCTGGTGACACAGTAGCGCTTGGCCGCATCTCCGCAATGATGAGTCCGTTGCACTTATATTGCACAGCACAATACCTATGACTTATGTATAGATTACATACAGCTCAACATTTCATATATTTTTTTTTGTCTTATATTATTCATTTTCTTAATTTGTTCTATATTTTGGTATTCTCTTATCATGCACAGCTGCTTAGAGTGACCACGGTCACATTTCACTACATGAATCTTGAATCAAGCAGATTCCTTCAGGTAGGCGGCCAATAAGGGTTCTGTTACAGGATGATCTCACCATGTCACAGAAGTAAGGGCTAGAATTCCAAAAAGGCGTTTCCAGCAGATTAGAGAAGAGAGGCTTCTGTGCTGAGGGTTACTCCCTTTGGTATGTACTTTGGGCCTTAGGAGTTTCCAGAATGCTTACAAGCACATAAACCTGTATAACACAGTATAGGAAAGGAGTACAACAACAGAAAATGTGTAATAGGACCCCTTTAAGCTATAAATATTTGAAATATTCTTATCTTGTCTACAGAGTAACATGAAAGTCCCTCAAATTCTCAGATATATTATTGTGTAGCGTTTCGATGGCATTTGTGCCACCTCTGTGACTCACGGTATCGATATCAACCTGCATAGGAGTGTTGGTGTGCGTGTGTGTCTGTGGGGGGGGGGGGGGGGGGGTTATGAACATATCACATCGGGGGGGCCAAATGGCTCCACCGTTTCATAAAAGCCTGTTATTCTGACCACATTTTTGGTCCCTACGAGGAGAAACTAAATTTTATATAAATCTGTGATTATAATCAAAACACAAAAAATGCCAAAAGTCTTGTATTTTATGTGGTTACTTATGGTTAAGTTTAAAGCTGGGTAGGAGTTAAGGGTGTTGTGACTGGGATTAGGGTTTTCCCCATGAAATACATGGAAGGTTCTCATTTAGATAGGTACCTGTGTGTGTGTGTGTGTGTGTGTGTGTGTGTGTGTGGTGGCTGCAATATCTTTGTCCACTATGGACGGACTGTCTACCCATATAGAGTGTCAACAAAGTGTCAAGTGTCAACGTCCCTCCTTGGAACCTGGCGAGAAGGAGGGGGCGGGGGGGGGGTTCTGCCTGGACAGCTACCTGGGGGGGCTCTAATGAGGAGGGACGGCTCAGCCTTTGTCTGTCTGCGTTGTTCTTCCCGGGAGCAGTGGCAGCCCAGCGGGGGCCTTTGAAGTGGACCTCTGGTGTCACGGTGCTGTCTCCATCTTCCATGGGTGTCTGGGGGCACGATCCCACCCACCCGGTTCATTACCCAGAAGGCCTAGCCAGAGGGTGCCCTGCAGAAAAGCCCACGTGAGTTACACCATAAGCATGCTGTAGCTGATTCGGTGTGGGCAGGAATGGGGGGGGGGGGGATTAAGATGATTCCAAGGGCCCCAGAGTGACTGTGGCCTTAAAAAATCTGGAGTATAATCTGATTGATCTGGGCTGGGGGGGCCAATATAATATGCTGTCATGGGGCCCAAAATCTTGTCTGGTCACCCCTGGGTGTGGGTGGTATGTAACTTTACAGGGATTTTCCAGCCCATTGTTGAGCTTTTTTGACAAATCTAACGACTGCAGTCAGAATCAGAATCGTAACTTTACTGCCGGTACATGCAAACGTACCAGGATTGTTTGTGGCTCGGTGCCAAACATGAAGCACAGGACTCAAATGACAAGACAAACGGGGCTGGGGGCACTTCCAGAAAAGAGGGGAGCGATGAAGATTAACGGAAAACAATGTGAGACGTCTTAAGACAATACAAGTCGGAGGCCCAGCAACTACAAAATCTGAACTGTAAGCATTGCTTCGCATTATCATTTAATACAATACTGGGCATTTTGGACATTTGGGTTTAAGCACTTTAGGGAACATGAAGATCCGTGTTTGTGAGCACTTATGAATTCAAAATTCACTAGATACAGGATTAATGAACGGACATGGTGGCCCATTGGAATGTGTGTATATGTAATAATTTTTTTTTTCTTTTAGACAAATACAATAGCACTCCTCTGGGAAAGACTAGTGGAGAACTCGGCCTCTCCCTCCTCCTTTTGCTGCCATATCTGCCGGAGTTTGCCCACTGCACTTCACACTGCACTCACCTAACGTTTAGCACTGAATATAGTCTCCCCCACTTTGACTAAATGCATATTCCATTTGCCCTACTCCTCCTGGGGGGTGCTGCCCGGAGACCTCGATCTATCAAGATGTCCAGCACACCC
>JAODKE010000001.1:4891212-4916900 GCA_026779605.1 Mormyrus hasselquistii
TGCTGTAAAATTTGCCTTGGCTCACTGCTCTAGCACCCTGCTGTTGTCCCCTCTCTCGTAACATGTTGTTCTAGCACCATGCTGCTGTCTCCTCTCTCTTGTTAGCATGTCGTCTTAGCACCCTGCTTGTGTCCCCTCTCTCTTGTTAGCATGTCGTTCTAGCACCATGCTGCTGTCTCCTCTCTCTTGCTAGCATGTCATCTTAGCACCCTGCTTGTGTCTCCTCTCTCTTGTTAGCATGTTGGTCTAACACCCTGCTGCTGTCCCCTTTCTCTTGTTAGCATGTTGTTCTAGCATCCCACTGGTATGCCCTGTGTCTTGCTAGGATGGTGTTCCAGCATCCTGCTGGTGGCAGCCTGTTTTGCTGGCTCCATTAGTATTAGCATGTTACTCCAGCATTCTGCCAGGGTTCCTCACCCTGTTATCCTACTGTGTTCCCTGCTTCAGTGTCAGCATGATGCTTATGCTTCTTCAGCCTCGTGACTCCCAGCATCATTGCCCCACATAACGGCTCTCCTTTCCACCTGCTCCCTCAGCTTTATACAGCCATGCCGTAGCCTGTGCGTGGCTGTGAGGGACAGCTGTGCCCCAGTGCTGGCCTGCCAGGGGCACGCGTGGCCCAGTGAGCTGGACTGTGACCGTTTCCCATCCCAGGAGGACATGTGTCTGTCACCCATTCTGAAACACGGCAACCTCTTCTCTAAAGGTCAGCCCCACCTCAGACGCATGGTCAGCATACGCATGTTTGGCTGTGTCAGAAAGTACAAGTCCAGACCAAGATTTTATTTCGACCAACCAGTTGAGCATAAAAAGTCACAGTCGCAGAGGATTCAACTGATTGGCTGGAACAAAATCGTAGTCTGGATTTGTACTTTCTGGAGCTGACGTTTCCACCTCTACATGGTTGATCCTATGTATCGGTGCCGCTCACCTGCCTCTGTCCTCTCTCAGGTTTGCCCCAGCCTGCCTGTCAGGACTGCCCCATTGTGGTGGAGTTACCTCCTCTCAAACGGGTGCTGGACGCCCTCTGCCTCAATGACTTCGGTAGGTGCCATCAACCACTTTCTAAGGTTAATGCAGTGTGTGCATCCAGGTAGTGCCAGTCAGCCTCTTATGGGATATAGGCAGCTGCCTTGGGTGTCTTCTACTGCCAGGGTGTCAATTTAGCAAACTGTCAGTGCCACCGCCCCCCCCTGCAAGCTTCACTATTGAAGACAAAGTGAAATTAGGTGGGAAAGGTTGCCAGGTGGGGCTCCGGTGTTGAAAATTACCAAAGGTTCCACATAGTCTTCAAAGGACACTGCATCTGGGTACGCTGGCTTGTCCCCCAGAATGCACCTGCCTCAGCTCCTCTACATCTCTTCCCCCTGCAGCTGTCAAGGCCAAGCTGTCTCGCCGGCACCTGCCATCGGGGGAGGCAGAGTTCACGGTGGAGGGCCGGGTGGAGTTTGTGCGCCAGGGTCCCCTACTTCCTTACGACACCCAGAGCATGCTACATCAGTGGCTACTCATCAACCGCGGCTGTGCCCAAATGCTGCTCCGGCCTGGTCACTCTCAGCTGTACCTGCTGACCGGCACGGTGCGGTCCGACGGCACGGTGACCCTCGACACCCTCTTCCCCTGGCACAAGAAGGACGCCCACCTCGTCCTGGCCACCCGCAAGTGGAAGCACCACCGGTGCTGAGCGAAAGTGGCTTAACATTCTCTACTGCAAGCTTGATTTGCTCGCAGCGGTACGAGTCGGATATTGTCCTGGGAGATCTTGTGTGGGACGGAAGGAGATGGATAAAGACTTAAATCCAGTGTTCACTGAAGGGGCAGTAATGCAACTGGGTTACACTGACACACACCCAAGATGAGGACAAAGCAGCTTGGCAGTTTTCTTTTATAATGCCACCTTGTGGTCATCTGAGTCACAAGACCCATAAAAGATATGAAATGCACTCTGTACATATTTTAACTATATATGACTTGTAAATAGTTATTATTATTGAAATGTTGTATTTAAAAAGTTTTGTCAGCCGTATATAAAAAGTATGTAAAATAATAAAAACTTTATTAGATAATTGGTGTCATTTTTTTTCAGAATGGAGAGAAAGGCTTCATTTCAAGATTAAATTCGTTTTAAATGGCAGCTAAAGTTATAGTCTTCAGATTTTTTGATGGGGTACTAATATAATGAATTAAGATAATCACTGGTAAACAACGGTGTACTTGTTGAGGCCGTCATGTTAAATTTCCGCCAGCAGGTGGCAGCTTTAACCAGTTTATATAAACTGGATCTGAGGCGATTGTGCCATACATTATAACAGTGTATTCGTTAAATATGGTTTGTAAAAAGTGGCATAACTTTAAGACCGAATATGTAATGTATAAAATTGACCTGCCATAGTTAATATAACACTTATTAAGTTATTGTCTTAATTTCAGAGTGATCAACCTTATGTGTTTATTGTGCTCTGCCTGAAATAACCTTAATGTATTTCTACGCTTCCACGTTTAAGTACAAAAGCTGTACACAGTGTCCTGTAGCTGTTGTAAGAGTGGGATACTGTGCTACGTAGCTAAGCTCAAAGCTAAAAGGTGATCCAATTGACTGCTTCGGTTAAGCCCTCTTTGCTAATTAATGGAAAGCAAAACCTGCTCCTGCGATGGGGCACTTCACGTATTCATGGGCCTGGATGGCGCCGTATTCAGAGTGGCGTTTTCCTCCCTGTCGCAAGGTCCTACACATCGCTAACTGTCATGGTAATATAAGTCTTTCGGAGCCCCCGCCTTCCCCCGAAACAATGCCCTGTGGGTCTTTGTGTGACGCTGAATGTGAACAGGGGCCCATCTCTGGGACAAAGTCTGAAAAGGCCCCAGGCATTGATTCTCATCCTCGAACCTCATTAGGACTCTATAGGGACACAATGACAATGGGCACTACGGGACTTCTGCACTTCACTGGGGTCGTCTCACAAAATGCCTGTTCGGCAGAGACTGGCCGATTGTTCCTTAATTCATGGGCTGCGGGCAGCTATTCAAAATATTAAGTGCAGGAACTGGAATACGAGTGAGTAAGCAGGGACTTTGGTGCGTTTTTTAAAGCTATGGTATAAAGCAGGGCCCTTTCAGCTGGTGTGCCAAGGGGTGGGTCATTTTGTGCCATTGTTGCATTGTAATGGGATGGACCCTATTCTGCAGCCATTAAGAAAGTACATCAAAGGCATTTACATTCAAAGCCTCCTTCTCTTGGAAAGCATCTGTCTCTACTTGATCTGTCATAACGGAATTATTATCTTACCGTGTTCAGCTTTGGAGATAAATCGGTGGATCAGAGGCAAAATCCAAACCCTAGATCAAAGAATCCGACCATGACAGAGATTTACTCAATTAATAATCAGTGCTGAATTATTTAATTATCATTTCAGTTGCTTAGTTACTTTTCGCTTGCTGATAGCTGAGCCAAATGTAATGAAAATGACTAATTAATAACAGCAATACTTAAATCTTTTTTTCCACTTTTGATCAATAAATCCCGTTTTTCTAAGTTTTCTAAGCTTTGTAGCATTATTTTTGTCTGTTGCCACCTGTTGGTCAATATAATGATTGTATCCATCAAGGTTATGGGGCAATTAATGTAAATTCCAAAAGTAACTTCCGGAAGCTTGTTGAAATATCCGTAATGGTATGAATTTTTGAGTGAATGGCAAGTGAGAGGACATGCAGGAAACGGAGCTGAAGGGCAGGTCAGCCTTGTGCGGACCAGTCCTTGTTCGGCATGCTTGTTTAGGGTTCAATGGTGCCTTATCACGGCGCACAGCAGGCTCTCCCAGGAGAACAGATGTCCCCCCCGCTCAGCAGACAAAGCCGCTCGCTATCGCGCACAGCAGGGCATTGGCAGGAAGTACAATGCGCTAAACGTACGCAGGAAGACGACAAGAGGGGAGCATTGCGAAGGGCCCGGCTCACCCCAGGGAGAACCTTTCGTCTGCCAACTCTGGGGAGGAGGGGGGGCACCCTAAGCTTCTCTGTGGCGTAAACAATGAGCCAGACCTTCAGGACTGTTTGCCATGCCCATTCCCCAATACCAGTACCCCCTTACCCCCCTCCAGCTGGACATGGTTGTTTCCTGTTCACCCTCGATGTTGTACTTCAGAAGTCTCCATTATTGATATGGGGGAGATCAACCAACTGGAACAGTTTTGGCACAGTGGGAGTCCATTCCGGAATGTCATGTCCCCACGTGAGCGGCTGTCGGATGTCGGATACGGATAATTAGCAGGGAATGCAGGCATAGGATCTGTGCATGGTACGAAGGTTTTTATAGCCACAGAAATTGCAAGTTTCTGCTCTTTGAAAGGGACAACTGGTCGACAATTTTAAAATATATTGCCTCTTATCAAAATATCATTTTTGACCAAAAAGCATAATGTAGCACATGCCTTTGTAAATCCTGCACAATTCTGTAAAACCTTTTCATCAAAAATAAAGTCCTGTTCCTAATGTAGCAAATTCAAAATCTTAATCTTCACAATTACGTTCTGACACCCAAGATGAGTAAAGAGACTTTTAAAGAAATGTTAGTCAGGTCAGACTGCCTTTCTGGTCACCTGCGTGTGGCAGGAATTCACTGGGTGAAGTGGATGATCGAAGTGATGGAATCTTTGCTCCACAGTGACGTTCTACAGATCCTCATCCTCTGTAAACATGCCTGCCCTGGGTGAGTGAAGGCTTTGGTCCTCATCAGAGTCCTTATTAAATCTCAGTACCTGAGAGAGACAGCAAAACAAATCCAATTAGTTTAATGGGATAATTCGATCAGTAAAGTTCAATGCACAAATTTAAACTTACATAGAACAGGAACAATGGGATATTTTCTAAAGCAATTGAGTCGTATTTTTAGCATATCCTAGAACACGACGAGAGAATATATTCTTTATTCTTTTTTCACATCCCGAGATGTGGAGCGTTTAACCTTGTGCATTTTCACTTTTCCTTTTATAACGTTATCTTCATTAAGCACGTAAATTATGTTTGGTCACATCGCCCTTTGCTTTAATGGGCCCTGGATCAATGGCTCAATGATATGGGTAATTCTGGGTCTCTTTGAATTCTGGGGGGTATCCCTTACTAACACAGAAATCCTTTTGTGCCTTACAAGTGCTCAAGTGCACTGGCTGTACATGAATATTCCGGGGATCCTGGCTCAACATCAAAATCCTCCAGACCTTAAAGCAGATTGTTCTATAAAACGAATTAGAAAATAGGACCTGAGTAATGACACCCCAGGCAATACATGTGAACTACAACTGAAAGGTCTGAGTTTTTTTGGTCTGAATTTACCAAGTCGGCTGCCTCATTTGGGACATCTGTCTTTGCTGCTGTCTACTAACATCCTAAATGTTGCACTTTTAGAATTTAACGAAGTGTGTTATTTTTGAAGCACGTTATTTACACTACAAACACGTCTGGCAATATATGTGTGTGTGTGTGTGTATGTGTGTGTGTGTGGATATATATATATATATATATATATATATACACACACACACACATTTTAACATTTTATGACAAGAAATATAAAAACGATGTTCTTGGATTCACAGCCACGGTAGTTTAAACTTGGAATGTAATCATCTGCCCCACTTTTGAATTGTTCGGCAGTCTGATCTGCATCAATCATAAAGAAACCAAGCATGTTGTGTTTGATGTACTTTAGGTGTCGTACTGTCCTGTGCTGTGGCTTTAGCCCCCCCATGGACCCTGACCAGGTTTTGCAGTTAGAACACGGGCACTGAGGGAATTTAATAGTCCGTAAAAACATTTTGTATGCATCACCGCAACAAAATATCTACATCGAGAGAGAAATAGAATGAAAAGTGTGCAGCCTAAACTGAATCATATTAATACAATTTCCACAGATTCTTTAGATCTTGTCGTTTCGTCATTTCTCATAGCAGTTCTATCAAAATAACCCTTCATTTCTACTATATTTATCAAGATGAAAATTATAACATTCATTACAAGATCAATAGGGAAGGACTGCCGTGTGGTGCAGCCAATTAATGCATATAAAAGTGACAACTATCATCTGCATGTACTTTGTGATAGTTAAGTACGACACAAACATCAGTATCAGTTCATCATGGATTTGGTTTATGAATATTTAAAAGAGGTCCGCAATTTTGGGTAAAGATGTCTGATTATGTAATGCAAATCTATTTGGTACACAGTCTATGTCCCTACTTGACGACTAGGTGATTAAAGTTATTCTAAAGCTTTTATATAAAAACACTGCTATGTGCTATTCTAGCAAGTAGAAAGTTACACACAATAGTCCGCTAACTAAAGCTATCAAAACTTCAGCCTGACTCAAAAGAAAGTCTTTAAGATATATTCTGAAAGCAAGGACTATTTACTGCTTAAGAAGTCTGTTTGGTCCACAAGTTAAACTTTGGCCTGCAGTCTATTGTCTCTGGTGTCTATCATTTTATAGGCAAGCTGACATAATGAATGAGTTGGACACACCTTCTGCCCATCAGAATAGCCTACTTCTTATCTGAATTGAGAATCACATTAGACTCTTTGGGCCAATCACAGGGCACCTAAAGCTCTCTGAAAACCTAAAGAAAGGAAGGGGGAGAAGTTTTCTTGGATTTTATTAAGTTTTTCTAGCCCGAAGGGAATCGCTAGCGCTCCGAAGCTACACATGAGGCTTCAGTCAGTCCGAGATCTGCAGGACGAGTAGGTGAACGGTGGCCCTGTCCGGCCCGCGCCATCTGCCGAGAGCATGATGCCATTTCGGAGGCTGAAGAGAGAGATGGTAGCCTTGCCGCCTATACACCCTGGGTTCGGGAGTTCAGGGAAAAGCTTCCTCATCGATAATCTCCTGCGGTCCCCCACGTGCCCTGTGGCCCGGTGGCCACTGGCGAGCCCCCATCTCTCGGGGCACGGCTGCCCGTGTCTTAGCGGGCCTGTCGCAGTGACACACGGCGTGGGATGGGGCTCTCGGCACGCCATGCCAGCGGAACGGAGTAGTCTCACCATGAAAGATGGCGAGGCGGTCATGGTCGAGCAACCTCAACAGGGTAAGACACCGGCGTGTTATTGCTCATGACTCTCATTACAAGCATGTCAACAGCCTAGACACGGACCGACAGTATTTTATGTATCTCTTTTTAAAGAATAGAACATTCTAGTGTTACAGGAGTAGGAGTGTAACTTCATACGTACATTTCGGATTAAAATGTATGCCTTTTGGTATAAACAATGCGACACCCTTCTGATTGTCCAGATATGTTTCCTTAAATCAGTAAGAGTTACAATTTAACCCGTGCTAAAAAAAATATTATTTTGTAAAAGCACAAACTGAAACTAAACTGTAAAAATTACAATAAACGTTTTGCGAGATGTGATTTATCATTTCATCACTTAAAAAACATTTCATTTTATGAAAAGAAAATTACCATATTCATAGCAGTGCACCTGCTGTGATTAATTTGTTTACTCATTGACATTACGTTTCAAACAATGTCAATTGGATTCAGATTCTCTGATGTCTTCGTGACACTGTTTGTTGGATGAAACATTAAAGAAAATTACCGTCATTCAGTCATCAAACGGAATTTAATTATTTCCATGTAGATTGTTCAATTTATTGGTTCCTTAATATAAAAAAATCACACATAAATACAAACTTATGCATACCCCTGTGCTACGTAAGGAGTTAGAAAATGGGTATTATGAACTTACTGCTTGTAAACACTGATTAACGTGTTATAAGGCAACAATGCAAATGTGAAATCAAATAGAAAATATTCACTTGTCCTGCAACATGGTAGATTAATTTCTTGTCTTACTCAGCTGCCTTCTCAATATTTCACTAAAATCCACTTGTTATATATTTATTTATTACATATTTATTCGTTTATTAATGTTTTACTTTGGCTCTTTTGATTTGTGGCCAAATACGAGCAGGACAATGTGATTGTCTATTATTATTTCTATTATTCATTGACGATGAGAAGGGCTCCTGTCAATACGTGTTCCGGATTGTTCCGTCCACGAGAACATGGCACTGTCCATGCACTGACGGTCTTCCTCCGTCCCCAGCCCTGTGGTCCGACTTCCTTCAGAGTGGCCTGCAGATCCGCATGGCGTGCTGCGGTGGGTCCGGCCCCCCTGTGGCCTCCCCCACGGCTTTTCCGAGTAAGTTTTTGTGCCTCATCAGCGATGCTTCAGTTCCCCCCTATGCCAGAGCGGCAGGATTCCATTTGCCCTGAAGAGCTAATTACAGATGCAATGCAGGGTAGCTAATTCTCCTACACCACCTCCACTGAGCCTATTCAGCAGATGCGCCGCCATTTATCACATGCTATTGGTGGTTCCTCGGGAGGTGGTGGTATTGGTGGGGTGGGGGGGGTGTGCTTTTATTAACATAAAGTTCTTACCCCCCCCCCCAACCCAGTCTAAATCAACCCCCACCTTCTTTCTGCCAGAGTAGTTTACAATCAACATCAACAGCCCTGGAAAGCCTGTGCCCATTCCCGGCCAGTCTCCCACCACTCTGATCTCCTGTGGTTCGACTGGGGCCATAGTGAGGCCTTCAATGGCGAGTAATTGATTTTAAAAAAAAGTATAGAGCGATGTTAATTTGAGCACAAAGACGTCAGTGAGCGTGCCCACTGCTTGCGTAATTTATACGTATTCCTAAACTGCTGATGACCCTGTTAATGAGATTAAGCGTCCGTCAGTGCCAGCCCCAGACTGGAGTACACCATCATTTTTCTGCCATAATCCGTGGCCCGCTGCTCGCGAGCCTCGTTCCGAGGGCACGCTCCGACATTGTTTCTTATTGTGAGCCACGTTGCTGACTGATTAATGTGATTAATGTGTAAAGTATGACTTCAGAAAGCGGCCTGTAGTGTCGTTTTTTTTTTTCTTTGCTGTTGCTAAGGCGTCTGGCGGTGTTGCTAAGTCCACAAATTCATGATGAGGAATGGGGTTGGGGGTTGTCGAGAAAAAGGGACAGGGGGGTTAGAAACGCTGGCGCCGGGACGAGCCTGGAATTCCTGGACACCTATTAGCGATCCGGTACTTTCCCACAGAGCCGAGCTGGTCCACAATGCCCAGCGGACCTGTGACCAATCAGCACATTCAATTTAGCCATCCACACGCGACCCTGTTGCGATTTTTCATCATAGCCACGAACTCTGAGAACATTCCGGCGTGGAAGGATGGGGGGGTGGGGTCAGGCCGAGGAGGGGCGGGGCTATCTCTTTGTTTCGACAGAAAGACGAAGCACTCCTTCTGTCCCTAACGCTCACTGCCGGCCCATTTAAGCTTCCTTCATGGGCGACATAAAGAAATGAATGGAAGTGACTTTTATAGACTAATGGCAGCTCATCTTCCCATATAGCTGCTCCTACCTGTGAGTGAAAAGATGCACTGAGTGGAGGGGGGCTTATTTTAGAGGGAAAGGAGCTGAATGAGAAAAGGTCGTCCTTTCGGGGGGCCCCAAGGGTCGCGGGCGGGGACCGGGGCCTGAGACGCTGCCATTTCTCCCGTTGACCTATTAATCATGCGTTTAAGTGGAGCTATTGAGCCAAAATGGAGGAACGGGGAGCGTGACTAACCGCCTTGACGCACTCTTCCGCGGTGGTCCTCATGCCTCCCCGCGGCAGATTTGTCGTACAGATTAATAAACCATTCATCGATGGGCAAGGCTAATTGTCCAACTTGACTTTTGTTGTTCATGCACCTGTGAGAGAGAGTCACCGTGGGATTGCCTTCAGAAGCTTTTGGGGATGACTGATCGCCCGTTCCCCTTTCAGGAGGGGACCCTGGGTCTGATCCCAGCCTCTGTGTCCCTCATTCCCCTTTGGTCGCTGATTTGTATGGGCTTGCCTATAAAGCCTGAGCTCTTTTTTTAAGGAGAGATCTGATCATGGCGACCTTCCATGTGATTTAAATCTGAAGCCAGCAGCGCATGACTGCTTCAGCATACCCAGTTATAGCGGTCATGTGTGTTGTCGCAAGATGAGCTCGGAAACGGAAATGCTTCGCCTGCTTCAATCATGGAATGATGATCCCGGAAAAGGTCTCTTTTGAGATCTTGACAGCAGTATTTTTTGTTATCAGAATTCTTATTGTCACATGATTAAGGCCAGTGGATATTTTTGTTAGCACTGCTTGTTACTGTTGGAGACACCATGGCAATAGACACCTAACAATTAGGATACGACACAAAGAACAAATACAAGATACGAGATACACAAAAAACAAGTTTGGATAATAAAGGAAAATAGATAATAAATGCAAATAAAGGGTAAGTGCAAAGTATGCAATAAATACAGTCATTTGTGCAAATTCAAGTAGTGTGATGCAGAAGGTTGACATCCATACATACAGGTCATAACAAACATCACATGCAGTGTAAACTGAGAAAGAGTAGAGAAGCTCACAAACATGTACTGTATATGCACAACAAATCAAACAAGGGAATACCAGCCCAAAATTAAAGATGGCGCGTCGACATCAAGGCAGGCAGCACGCAGCAACGACAACGCTGGCAGGGTGATGCAGCGTGTTTCTCGCACAACAGGATGCCTAACATAGCCATATTCTTAAAGACACCAAGGTCGTAAAGAAAATCTGGAAAGTTCCACCCTGCTGACAGTGGCTTGAGTTCATCTTGAAATTTACTAACAACTTAAAATGCAAGAGTTGCATATGGTACTGTACTTCCTTTTGTTTTGTTTGTGTATTTTTGTTAATGTTTGCTTTGTTTGGTTACTGTTTTGTTGTATTTTTGTCTGTAATGGCTCCCCTGCTAGACTGTTCTGTCACTTATATCCATTACTGTCAGGTGGCAATGCATACAGTATGACCAACAAAGTACAACTATGACCCATACATCCTTACTAATCTGAAAATATCCTCCTGAAATTATCCTCCTAAAACTTAATATGCAGTAAGACAATTTGAGATATTTGGAGATTTAGATTCATTTTTATGTGGGAGTAAAGAGCTGGTCTACCACTGTTGTCCCCAGAGGCAAGCCCCAAGGCTCTGCGGGGAATCCTGAGGCGGGCTGTTTTCTCTGAGGTGCAGAGGAGGGCGCTGGAGAAGACCTTCGAGAGGCAAAAATACATCAGCAAAGCAGACAGAAATAAGCTTGCAGCCGATCTAGGCCTGAAGGAGTCCCAGGTATGACTGTTGCATCATCAAGCCCCGCCTCCAAGGACACACTGTCACTTCCTGTCTCTTATAACAACCGCAGTGCAATCTGGGTGCAAGAATTGCACTGCTGATACGCACCTACCATTCACACGGCCCTGTAACAATGCATTATGTAATAATGACGCATTATGTAATAACACAAAAAAACACAAATTTTCAAACACAATGCAATGTTATTACATGATGTTACACAGTACATTGTTACACAATGTGTAACGGCGCATCACATAATAACAGCGCATTATGTCACAGCTCAACAAAATGTTACAAATTTATAGACTACATCATAATTTTATACCCTATTCTTGTTATCATCATCATTCTTATTGTTATTATTCAATTAGTCATATTCTGTCGAGTTATTACATAACGTGGCATATTGCATAACGCATTGTTTTTACCGGCTCATATGTGCTGATTCTGCACCGACACCTCCGGGTCATTTTCCCATGCTCATTTCCGCGTCGGACAGGTAAAGATCTGGTTCCAGAATCGGAGGATGAAATGGAGGAACTCGAAGGAGAAGGAGACTCTCTGTCTGAGAACTCCGATGGAGGAGCTTTCACTACGGAGCGAGGCAGGAATGGGGGAGGAAGAAGAGCAGCAGGAGATGCAAGGACCACATCAGACCCAGGAGACGCACAGTGGCACGTCAAAAGCATGGCCATCCGTGACGGAAGGCAGGGGACGTTCGAAGGGACTCGCCACCGTTACTCTGGAGTGCTCCAAGGGAGACTCACCCACCCTGAGCTGGAGCTAACACCTGGGGAAGCCGGCAAACAAGACAGGAAGTGCCCCCCCCCCCAACTTCCTGTGGACGTTATGGGACATAGCTGTAAGCATTTTATATTCCGCTCTGAATTTAGAGTGAGAGGACAGCCTGGGACACTTCTCAACATGTTCACACTGTCTGGAGCTGAAGCCTTTTGGGAACCTGTCACTTCAGTCTGACAGGCTCAAAATTAAAGGAAGAAGCAATAAATCCATTCGGAAGAGAACAGAGAAACACAAATCTATAAATCACAAAATCACAGGCGAAACTTTTGTCATCTCAATTTCATGTAAAAATGTTTATTATTGTACATATTAGTGCAGTTTGTACTTAAAACACTTTTTCTGAATCTTACATTTCTAAAGAGTTTGCATTTTCCTTATAAGATGGTGTTTGTCTATCATAAAGGCTAAATTTGTAATTGATTTTTCATTGAAACCAGAAATATTAGTTACAATTCATTTACTCTTATACTGATGTCTAAGTAAAGCTTATTAACATGGAAACAGATCTTCAGAATAAAGGGGAAAATGTAAAATCATCGCTTAATGTAAAGAGAAGTAATTTCATCCTAGATGACTGACAGTTATATGACCTCTTGCGGTTTTACGGCATGTAAACATATTCCAAGAGCACATTTTAAATCCTCAGATTTTAAGGCCATGTTGGATCTTACGGTACAGAATGACAATGTTGGAATTCCAGGGTGTTCCCTGCCTCATGACCCATGCATTCTGGGATAGACTCCAGGCTCACCACAATCCTGGGCTGGATAGGCGGTTATGGAAGACAGATGGATGGATATATGAAAGGTTGAACAAAAAACACAGAAACAGTCATAAGACATGGAGGTGTTGGACGAATTGAGTTTATTTGAAAATACAGTTTTGACATTGTATCATGTTTCACATGAAAAATACTAGCTATACTGTGCAACACTGCAGCATGATCGCGGAGTGAAATCTAATCAAACCGAGAGTTACTATATCTCCCGTGTTGGGCACATGACTGCCTGTGTCTCTGCTGCATCCGGGGCTCAGCATCCCTGCTCAGGGGCGATCCTGCACTTAAGGATCTTCAGGTAGATCTGGATCTTGTTGGAGTCCCTGCGGAAGCAGTAGAGAAGCTGCTGGTCGGTCATGGAGCGTGCCTCGCTGCTCGAGGCCTGGGGGCCGAGGGCCTCGTTGGCGATCAGACCACGCGCCGAGTTACTGATCATGCCCAGGAGGTGCATCTGTTGGCGGTGGGAGGCAAGCAAGAAGATCAGCCATGATTCTCTAAGAAGTCATTAAGAATCTTCAGATAGATATGAACCCCGGTGTTTAATGCCATTCAGAAAAGAAACACACAATAACATCTTATCGAACTCCAAAACATCTTAGACATCACACAATAAGTGACCTAATCACTGAGCATGCTCAGACATGTAACCTAATCACTGAGCATGCTCAGACCTAGGGAGTAATCACACTCACACGAGGCCCGGTTGCCTCGTACTGTGCCCAAGTATGATTGCCCCTCCCAACCTCCCCGGTGGTCTGTGCTCACATTGCACTTAACGATCATCATCGTACAACTTTTTTTGCATTGAAGAAAACATAGGAAGGAAAGCGCTACTGCACAGCAGAATGGAATTTATGATTAATGTCCTAATTTTGTGGCTTATTTGGAGGCGTTTTGAGTACAATGACACATAGATTTATTAAGTGTGCAATGCGACGATTTTTCTTTGTGCTGCAAATAAATGTCCCACATTTTACCAAAGATCTCAGAATTTAGTAGTGCAGACTATTGTTGCATGGGTCACTGGTATTGAAAAGGTACCGTGGTACTGCATTTTTTAAAGGCTGTTCAGTATTACATTCCTGTAATACCAGTACTAATTACCCTACTACAAACATCGCTAATGCTAATATCGCTAACACTAACCATCGAATCAGAACCATGGACTCAATATGTCTGAACCACTGCTGAAACTCAATTGTACCCTGAGCAGGTGAATGGAAAAAAGCGGAAGCTGTGACCTTTATGGGTGCTTATCTGTAAAAAAAAAACAACACAATCTATACAGCCTAACCGATCCGTTACTTCCGGGTTCGGTTCATGAATTGTGTAATTGTGCGCATGCATGCGTCAGTCGTATCACTGACGTCAGGTTTGTGTTCTGTACCCAAACACAGTCAGCAATCACACCAGAAGCGTACTGTGCCTGAGTCCTACTAACTGTGCAATGGCAACCTCACCAAGTGCAGCGATCACACTAGTCAAACTAACAGGACTATGAGGGCCAGACATACTCGGGCACGGTACGGTCTCCTAGTGCAAGTATACCTCTAATCACTGAGCATGCTCAATAGCTACCACAGGAGGCTGGCTGAAATTTATACCAGTTCATAGATTCCCTCACAAAATGTTTACACCTTGTACCCTTTCATAAGCCTATAAACACCAAACCTCCATCTTGTGGGTGTTGACACTTATCAGTCACGGTCAAGGAATGGCTGGCATACCGTTGACATTTCTCATTTTGTCAAACTCTAATAATCATTCCTAATCTGAAAGTCCCTGTGTGAAAACTCCTGCCTGTTTCATGACTGTAACTGAATCAAACGTTCAACGCAAAACAGCCGTAGGATAATCTTCTTTTTGGACCCTTTGCTTAAATAACCTGTGTAAACATTTCATTAAAATGAACCAAAGCCTTATGGATCATTGACCGTGTGGAAAATGTGAAGTCTGGACTCCAGTGAGTGGAGATGTTCACTATAATAATTCACAAACAGTTGGATCATTTGAGGTGAAAAATCTCATGAAAAGAGACTCCTAAAGCTGACTGCTGGAGTATTTATATTCAGATGCCTGCGGCACTTGCAATCCCCCGGGAGTCTCTCTCTCTTACTGTCTCTGCCACCCTTTCCACCCCCATCCTCAGCTGCTGCACCATGTCGCTCATCTCCAGCGCCTTGTTCCCGCTGAAGCTGGTGAAGTCCTCGTGCTGCGCCATGCTCCGGTGGAACTGGGAGAGCGGATCCCTCCAGGCCAGCAGCAACTTCAGGATCACGCCGGTCAGGTCCTCCCCCTGAACAGTGGGGGCATTCATTCATGTTATGTTTTAAGGTTCATCATGGAAGGAGGATTGGGAATTGAGGCCTTAAAAGGGAAAAGTTGTTGAGAACTAAAGTCTTGGGTGGGGGGTATAGGCAGGAAGAAAGATCCAGAATCACTCAAACTCACTGAGTCACCCATATCCAGTGCCAGCATAGTATCACTCACATACTGTCAACATGGTACCACCCATTCTGTCAACATGGTATCACCCACACTGTCAAAATGATAGCACCCATTCTATCAACATGGTATCACCCATTCTGTTAACATGGTAGCACCCATACTGTCAACATGATATCACCCATACTGTCAATGTGGTATCATCCATACTCACTGCCAGTCTCTGTGCATTTTCTTTGCCATTAGGTGTTAATATATAGGAAGTATGACAGTTCCGATTGATTCTGCTAATTTTGTTTTTGCTTGGAAGAAAGTATTGTTCCTTTGGGAAAAAGGGAAGACAGAGAATAAAAGAGTTTAGAGTAAAAATGGAATGCAAAACACGACAAAAAAAAAGCTGAAAGTAATTGTGACAGTACACGCTATTCCAACCATCTTCCAACTAGTTCTCCTGGACAGGGCTGCAGGAGGGCTGGAGTGTACTGCAGGGCACGAGACAGGGACACACGTCGAAGGCTACTCCTTCACATGGCACACGGACCGTTTTAGAGCTGTCAGTTAGCCTAACGTCTTTAGGCTGTGGGTGAAAACCAGAGGACCTGAAGGAAACAATCACACAACATGAGGGGAACCAACAAACTCCACGCACTCACACAGAACTCAGAGGTGGGATTTGAACTTCCAACCCCGGAGGTGTGAGGAATCATCCACTGAGTCGCCGTGCTGTCATACACCGGAAATTCTATTAGGAGCTCCACAAAAAAATTACAAAAATCATCCAACTGTGAATAAAAATGATCTGAGCCTTTTACAAAATCTGTCAAGTCCTACTCAAACCATGCTGTAATCAGTGCCCAGATCCTTCTGGCTAAAAGTGTCCCCTGGGAGGTAAAATAAAGTGAAAGAGACTCACAAACTCGGAATGGAGGTCGCTGGAGAGGCCATGCACCCGGGCAGAGTGCTGGATCACCCTGTCGAACAAGTCGGCCAAGGAGAGTGCCTGACACCCCGTGTGTCCATGGACACAGATCGGTGTGGAGCCAACTATGACCTGTACGTCCAGAAACATCAAAAGGAAAAGAACGGACCCTGGGAAAATACAGAGAGAGGAGGTTAAATATGCCCAGAATGTGTCTTCTGTTGTTTTATCGTCCTTTCTCTCTACAATCACAGAAATCCTGTCCTTTAAAGAAATACCTTTTAATTTCCTGAACATGATTCCTGTTGCTCCGGCGATCCACAGTCAGGATGCTTTTCTAACATCCAGAGATGAGGGCAAATGATTCTTTCAGACATTGGCAATGACTGCGTTTGTTAAATGCACAAATGGTGGGAGGGGTAGGGGGGCAGATCCGCGTGGGAGGGGTAGGGGGGCAGATCCGCTCCTCATTTTTCCATCTGTCCCCCTCACACTGGATCATGACGTACGGACATCTCTGCACCCGAAAGCAACCTGGATGGAAGATCAGCAGGAGGACTTGACACAAGGTCTGAGGATTTCCTGCATTCGCTATCTCACCCAGCAGCTTAGAGTCAGTGACCCTTAAATTACAGTAGGTGATACTGGGCAGGGTCCATTTTATTAGGTACACATGGCTAGTACCGGGGGGGTCCCACTTTTTAGCTATGCCTAATGAGTACCTGGTGGTACCCGCTTTATTAGGTACATGTAGCTAGTACCATGTAGGTACACATATTTAATTCGTTCTATATACATTTCTATCTATTATAGGATATCTTTTAACAACAGTCATTGTCACAAAGCACTTTACATATAACCGACCCAAACCTCCAACAAGCAAGCGACAGTGGCAAGGAAAAAGTCCCTCTAGCAGGAAGAAACCTTGAGAGGAACCTAGACTCAAAAGGGGACCCCATCCTCCTCTGGGTGACTGGGGTGCGTGAAAATGTACACACATTAACATTAGTTCAAGATCAATCATTAATTTATCATTTTAAAGAAGTGACGATATACAAATAGTCCAAAGGAGTCGTCGCTGGGGCTGCATGCTAAGATCCACTCAGCAACATTTAGCTAGTTAGTTCAGTATTAAATTGGAATTCAGTTCAAGTACATATAATCTGAAAAAGTCCCAGCTGGTTCCAGATGATGGTCTCCATGGAGTCCAGGTGAGGGATCAAGCGGTGAAGCGTCAGCTGGAGATCAGCTCGGAAAAGAGAAGAAAGAGAAGAGAGTCATTACCCTACACCTAACCTAACCTCCGGCAGTGCTAAAGTAACTATGGCAGCCTGGCTAACCGGGAGAGCCAGAGGGAAGAACAGACAAGAGGGTTTCCTGGGGTCTTGGCGTCGAGCCAAACCACCATCAGCAACTTAAGTGATCGGCAAGTATCAGAAGGACGTACCCATCCCCCCTTTCACCTTCAATCTCAAACGACCATGAACCCCCAGATCTCACATTTACCTTAAGGAAAAGGGATCTTAATGTCCAAAAAACTGACTAAAGAGGTAAGTCTTAAGCCTTGACTTAAAAGCAGTTTCTGAGCTAGTACCAGGTGGTACTCATTTTATTAGGTACACATAGGTGGCATCGGATGTAACCCAATTTATTAAGTACACAACAACTTAGTACTGAGTAGGACCCACTTTTACCTCCAGAACCGCTTTAAGAGAAGACAGTTTCCGCCTGAGCTGTTATTTTTGCACTTCCTGCTAGCTTTAGCTCTGTTCATTCCTGACCTCTTTCATCCACAAGGTGTTTTGCTTAGAGAAATGCAAGGTTTTTTTTTTGTTTTTCTTCACACCATCCTCTGTAAACTCCAGACACTGTTGTGGGTAAAATTCCCAGGAGGACAGCTGTTTCTGTGATGCCGGTACAATCACACCACGTTCAAAACCACTTCCATCAGAATGGCATCTTAACTGTTGTAATGGTTAATCGAAAAGTGAGTTGGCTGGTTGAGGTTCCAGGCCTGTGCCATTGTATAATAAATACACCTAAATGCTGTAAATTTTGGGTGCCCAGCTAAAAGGTATCCAGCAAAACCATACACTCTTATTTCCTCCGAGTCACCTCACCCGAGCGTGAACCAATCAGCCCTGTCTTGAAGAGGGCAGAGTGCCCGCAATTTTAATGTGTCATACCATAGTAGAGAAGCAGAATGGAGCCACTTTCTCTGCTGGAAGAGACTGAAATAGTTCTTGGTCCATGAAGAAGATAGAAGGGTTTCCTTGACTGCGGTTTTATTGTGGATTCTGTGCTTGCTGGTCTGATGTCCACAGTTTGAGGGAATATAAAATGGAAAATTCCCTCAAGACTTCTCTCTCTGCGTGGCGGCTCAGCAGCCGGAGCCTGCGGGTCGTGCGTTCCATACCTGTGCTCAGTGCTGTGTTTGTGGAGTTTATACATTCCTGGGAGGAAGTTCTTTTTAGTTTTTGCATTCTTGTTTTTTTTTTTTTTTTTTTTTTTTTTGCTTTTGTTTTGTTTTTTGTTTGTTTTTTGGCTGCTTTGACTTACCAGGCCCACCAATTTCCGTTCAATTCCACCGAAACCATTGGTGATATTTAATTAGAAAAGGATAGGATGGAGGGTCTAACTATAACCTTACCTCTATAGACAAAGGAAGTTCGGCTCGATGGTAGCCTCTTGTATTTTAACTGGCACTGGAGTAGACAGCCAGTCTCAGAAAGCTTCGGGGCTTCTGGGGATGGGGGACGTGTTCCAGTTCTGACCTCTAAGCCTCCCTGTTTCTATGACTGACCTGATAATCTCTGGCCTCTGAGCTGGCGCTCGATGCTAAGGTAAGCCTCGCTGTCCGCTGGAGGCACGAGAGCTGCCGGTCCGCAATCGAGCACCGAGAATACAGGAGGACCGGAGTCCGGACGTCGGAGCGAAGATGTAAGGTAGTGAGTTTTAGGGGATCAACATGCAAGCACATGAACATGAACGGTCGCCAGCAGCTCTTAATTTGATAGTTATGTGATGTATGGGAGTTTATGAATCCACCAGGACATGAACACGTAAAATAACCAATCAGCCGCTTTGTTTGACTGTGCTTCTTAGTGTAACACCTCCACTGTACCTGATGCAAATGTGAAGCTTCTGTAATTAGCAGAGGTGAAAAGTAAACGTTTGAAAAACTGTCCCCCTTTCACTTTTCCATGAATTATATACCGGTAGCTTTGTTGTATGAATAATTTAAAGGAAATAAATACAAATTCTTTGAAAGGAGCATTAATTATATTAATTATACCTAACCAGTACCTGGTGGTTATTAATTATTAATTACATTAAGCGTAACAATTAGCGGTAATTACAGATTTTTCCTTTAGCAGACGCTGTCATCCATGGTTACATTTAAATAATTATTTCAAATATATTTAATGTATTAAATTTGTATGTATTCGAGGTGACCAAAAGAACGCTGTGTTTAATGGGGTCTGGGCAATACGTATTAGCAATAGATTAAAATGATTTGTAACGCTGCATGACCGGAGCCGAGCAGAACATAATAAGAAGCGGCCGGAGGACGCATTTGCGGGGAGCCTGCGCTCCGACGCGCGTTCACGGTCCGTAATCAGCGTGGACTCGCCGCGCCTGCGCCGCTCAGCCGGATCATCGGACCTGACGGACGGCGGCAACGTGTGCAGTCAACCCCTGAGTCAAGTGCCCGTAAACCGCCACTGTAATTCAATTAAATCAATTAAACCTACTTTTTATAGACTCGTTTAGAATCGCAGTCTGCTGATGATATGCGATGCGCAGGACATTGCTCAGTAATACTGTTTAATTATATTTAATTAATTTATTAGACTATGCAAGTTAATTTTCCAGATGCTGTAAGAATTTAAGGGAAAAATCTTATGTAGGCTACATGACTGCATTTGTTTTAATTTTTAATAGGGCAGTGCAAACTGTTTTATGAAACTCTTTTGCTTTATATAGCGACACAGAATTTAACAGTGAAAACGGCCCAGTCTAGGGAACTTACATTATCCGGTCGTCTTTATTCGCGGTGCCTGGCTGTTCTGACGGCGTTCTGGTGCCAGATGCGCCACTTTGGGACCCTCCCGTGTCAAAATACTGTCCGAATGTCAGAGACACTCCAGCAGAGACCCAGACTCGAATATAAATATCATTGATAGCATGTTTTTCGTTCTTTTTTTGGCAGCGTTCACCTCGTCGTTGTCCTGGCCTTGCTGTCGCCAGCCTTTCACACACTGAATGTGATGTTTCACATAACCCCATGGTTTGATACGTCAGTCTGTTAATAACCAAGCGATCGCGCCGTGCATCGAGAATGTTTGGCATGGTTTGTAAGTGATGTACAACCAGCCTTATTCGAAGAGTGATTGATGGTTTAATTCTTACATTCATCTGCTAAAAAATTACACGTAGGACCCATTAACGTTATTTGATCTCCACAATTAAATATCTGACTTTTATGGGTTTGAAACAGAAATACATTCACTGTACGTTTAAGTGCTATAAATTATTATTTAGTATTGTTTGAATTTGAGAAATGCCGAGAATTTTATAGCCATTATATGAAAAATGAAATATTTAGCTAAGAGAAGACTCAAATAAAGTAAATGATTGAGTGTAAAATTACCAAAGGAAGCCTCTATGGAAATTAAATAATGACGTTTTACAGTGCATTGGCTTAATTTTTATAGAAAAAGTTATTGTCAATTAATTTGAAAATGCATTCATTATTTTATAATGACCTTTGAGATAAAAAGGAACTGCTGTAGTATTACTAAACTTTACTAAGTATTATAAAATGTTTGCCTATGACATCCTGAAACAAAAGACGAGATAAAAAGGAGCTTATTTATGATGATGTGAGTTTTACAAATTCACAAAAATTAGCCTTCTCAAATATATTATTTTAAAACAAAGGTAAACGACCGAAAATATGCATAAGCGAGTCTAATAGCTAAGATTAAATATAAAATAAAATGCAGATTTGGATTGTGAGAGTAATTCTTTGTTCCATGTTGTGAAAAATGGAGTTTGAACTTCAGTAAAGTGTTTTATTTGTATATTTTTAGCTGAATTATAGTTGAGATGTTCTTAGTAAAAATGGTCCGTGATGTTACTTTGTCGGCTGCGATTGTCTTTGCATATGTTGTCATCAGTACCTACCTTTGGTCACTCATTTAATTAATACTGTCCCACGCGCTCGCAGAGATTTAGCCCTGCAGACTGCTGAAATGTCGCTGAAGTGTGTTTCTGAGGCCTGACTCACGCAGACATGCGCTGCGACCACAGACAAACTCCAGCAGAACTCTCAGAACCTTAAGCTGTGGCTGCCTCCCAATCTGCTCGCAAGTCAGCACATCAACAGCACAGACCCCCTCAGCCTAGAAGGAAGAATGTTTCCGCTTCACCTGTAAAGGATAAATAACTTTTCTCATTCTTCCTTCGGCCAATGTGCACTCACAAGCTTGTGAAACGCACTTTACGGCCAGAAAACCCCCCTCTCTCTCCCCGGCCATGAATGCAGGTTGCAGAGTGGCAGTGTGAGCTTTTGAGTGTAATGACCTGCTCACAAAAGGCTAATAACATCAGTCTTCAAACTTTTAAAACTTTTAAAATATTTCTTTAAAGAATCCACTACATTTTGTCCACAATATATTGTTTTCTTTTGATCAAATAATAAGATTCAGAGAGGTAGTGATAGTTATTTAGATAATTATCCCTGGGTTTATTTGTGTAATTATACACAATTATGTTGGCATTAATCGCTCAAATGGCAAAATGTAATACTCCCATACCCATTTACTGGCTACTTTATCAGGTAATTTATAAGGTAGTGTCCCGTTCCGTACCCCGGTGCTGTACTGTGCTGTTGATTTTGCTCTTGCACCCTTCCTGTTAGCTTTAGTGACTTTGCCCATTTCCCTCTGACCTCTCGGACTAGCTTGGTCTCACGCGCAGAAATACCCTTAGCTGCATGGTAACTTTTTGTAGGTCATGCCATTCTCTGTAACCTCTGGGCTCCATGCCCGCCCACTCCTCCCCAGCCTGCCCCCCTAACCCTCCTTGTTTGCCCTTTGATGGCGTTCTTGAGATCAGGGTAAGTGCTGCACTTTCATACTCCAGCCTGCTGTCACTGATGCCCACACACAGACATACACACATTTTTGTTTCGTTTACTCAATGTTTTCGCTACACCTGAGAGTTTACTATTTCACTGAAGCATGGGCACTTCCTCAAACTTTTCAACTCGGGACGGCTCAAGTTTGAAAACTACAATTCCCAAATGGCAAAGGACATAGGTGGCCTGTTAGCAGGAGGCTAATCCTGCTAATGACTCAGTGCTGCCTTTATTTAAATAACTACCAACATACAAAACCCACTGGTTAACCCACTGAGGGATGGATTTTGGGGGTTTGTGAGCCTGAGTTTGACCATGCTTTTGAGACTTTAGTGGGACTATGCCGTTATCGCTTGGGTGTGAGATTAAAGGACTACTTTAGGCCAATATAACTGACAGTTATTGACATTAAATCCTCTGGATGGTCTGCCACCCCTTTACACAAATACAAATCCACAAACATATACACAGGCAAAGGTTATAGAAGGACAAAACAGGTGTGTTAAATGGATAATGAGTTTAAACGGAGGTTTTTATTATATGTGATAGATGTTTTTAGATGTATCCAAATCAACAGAAACTCGCCCTGTACTTTAAACTACATACAGTAATGCATTTATCTTATTTCTGCAGATCTACGTTTTTTTCTTTACTTATTTATTTTTTTAGTCTTTTGTTTTTTTAGAGCAAGGGCGCCACCTTCCACCGTGATAAAACGTCACAAGATGGTCCTGAAATTTACCGTAGTGCTCTTATTGAACAGCAGGTGGCGTCTAAGATACGTTTGCGGTTTGCTTGTCACTTTTTTCCAACAAAGCAATGTTTCACAGATTAATTATTTTAAGCACAAGACACATATTAAAAATTAAGTATTTGCCAGCTTCTCTGGTTGAAGTTGTACTTGAATATTTACTGTAGCTTATAATAATGTACTTTTAAGGTAAATAGTAGAAGAATTAAAACAGGAATTTACAATATGAGTACTGCTAATATGAGTACTGCTACACATGGATTAATTTATACTTAACATGCTTGAGGCTAGAAGACAAATATATCTTTCTGAGGCAGAGATAATATAACTTAATATACGTTGTGTATCAGTTTCCTTCCAGCTATACAATTAAGAGAAATAATGCCGTTTTCCCATAAAACGATGTGAGAGGTTCAGCCTCCAATATATTAATACGGCCCCCAGCTATAAAGCAGAGGGGGATCTGTGATGTTATTGCTGTCTGAAGTTTATTTATGTGGTTCAGGGTGATTCATTTTTTATTCCTGTCAGTCTAATATATTCAGCAATTTTTGCTATCTGAACATTCACTTAGGACGTAGTCAGTTTAGAAACTGCTCGTTAAAGCGGCGCTTAAACCGTGATATCACGCCAACGATTTTTTTCTTTACGGATTCCTCAGATATCCCTCGGTAAAATTTGGTAGAGGCCCGCTTTCAGTAAATTGTTGCGAATTTTTGTGTGCTCATATGTCATGAAAAGTAGTGCACGGTAAAATTTGATGACTGGCATAGGGTATGGGGGTCGGTGCCGTGATGAGCACCAACGTGGTTTCCCCCCGCCCCTCTGCTGCTACTCCCATATTCAAGACTCAACCCTTTACATGAAGGCTGGGTACAATTAATATTTAACTACAGCACTGGGAAATGCACTATGAATCTAGATGCTGTGAATATATGAATGCAGAGCTGCCGACAAACACGTTAGATTAAGGACGCCGGATGCATGGTGGAAGCATGATGTCGTTAGATGATGTAGTATCGGTCAAATGAGCCAAATTGACAACAACTGTGGGCTTTGTCGACGTACTTGACACGGACTAAAGTGTCCAAAAAGAAGTACAACAGTGGGAGAGTACTGATCCCTTGTTAGGATCCATCAGGTGATGCATCAGTGAAATGTGTAAGTAGGTAAAAAAAAATAACGAAAAAGCATCATTGTGTAAGTGACACGTTGAGAGGGTGGCAGAATCCCACAGCAAGTATGCATGCAAGTAGGAAATAGAGGGTGTCACCAATTTGGGGGGATTTTTAGAAACAGCGTTTAACATAAGGGACTGGATTCAAGATTCTTCTGTTGCCGCACAAGACAAGCGGGGCTGGTTTGTGCGCGGATTTGGAACAGCACAGTACGATGACGGCTGACAGGAGATGCGAGGTGTAAGACGTTCGCAGCACGAAATAAAACAACGCATCAGAGGCACGAGTGGCACTATGGTGCTGTAAGTACAGTAAGACATATGGTGCAGTAGTTTGAGTAAGCATAAGACTTCGATAATAAATATGACACACAGTTATACGTGCAAGGAGCTGGTCATGCTTTACATGAGCGGTTAAGTGTATGCAATGAATATTTTGTTATGCACTCAGACGCACAAAAATGCGTTGTGCCCTGATAGTGATTATATGCCTCACAGAATAAAGTCTAAAAGCTAAAGTGTTTGCCCCCGGTTCCCCATCTGGCTTCCGCCGGTCATATGTCTGGCTAACCCAAACTGTGAGCAGGCTGCGCTTCCTGCTTCTCTACCTGCCCATCTGTCTCGGCCAGTCTGCTTTGAGAGGAGGAAGTCGGCCAGGAGAAAAGTAGCAGTTTAGGAAAATCACAAGAGCTCATTTGCATTCTAATACTGGCAGCCAAAGGGGGGGCAGGACTCTGACCTTGTGCATTTTCAGGGGATTTAACCTCAGTATTGCATTACTGTTGCATTATGGGAAGGGCGGAAAGTAAATTCCTCACCACGCTTGGCTTCGTGTTCCCCCCCATCCATTTCAATATGTTTAAGAGCACGGGGGCTCTTTCTCTAAAAAGGGTTTGGAGCAGTAGATTCTGGTACCTGAACATGCCCTCCCATAACCTAATGAATTCCCATGACCCTGAGGAGCAGTTGGAAGATGGATAGATTGCTTTAACTACACATAGTATTAGTAAAGGAAATAACCGGTCTTTGAAAGGAGCTGTACCATATGGCTCTCTTCCTTTCTTAAGGGGTCACTAGGTGCATCAGAAAAATAATCAATAGGACAATGGCAGGGTAATATTTGGGGCAGATTCAGACTTAGACATCACACAAATGTAGTTTCATATCCTGTGTGTACACTGGACTTGTATTGCGAGACCTAATGTCCACGATCGACATTGTAAGCATTATACAAGGTGATGCCACAGTGCAAATCAGATAAACAAATATCAGAAAATTTCGAACTGACGTGGCCCTGCTCATTCTGCTTTTGAGGATCCTAACCTCACTGTGTCTACCTCTTGTGACTGGCTGGCTCTCACTGTTCACGTAACGGGGAGTGGAATGGATTTAGGGCAGGCAGTGAAATTTGTACTCAACGATATAAAGAACGTTTCTCAAGTAGGACTCAGTTCCCCTCGCTCGTACCCA
>JAODKE010000001.1:4917000-4930661 GCA_026779605.1 Mormyrus hasselquistii
ACGTCACATCACTACATAGCATCGCTTTCCAAAGTAAGCCAACATTGACAGCTTCGACGTCCTAAATCTCCTTGGTCCTTCACAGCCGCTCTGCCCCTGGCATTACTTTGTCCAAGCGATATGACACGGCGGGCCAGAGGTGCGGGCAAAATTAATTTGTTTTGCTGAAGGCACTTTGAGGAGAACCATACAAGTAAGAAAATGTAATTACATTTCCTCACTCACCATCCAAATGAAGCTCAGTATGAATTATGTATCGCCCATCCCAGGAGCTCCTACCGGGCTTCTGCGAAGAGGCACAAAGCTGTCCTGTTGGATGCAATTGACATTAACGACTCTGCATGCCCACGTGATCTTGGCTCCTATTTTCAAGTAAGCAGAGGAGGCTCCAGTCTGCGATTGCAGCACTGATTTAGCCCACAGTGTCAGCTTAAGCGGGAAGGAAGTCCAGCTCCTTGGGGTTAAGCAGTTTCTGGAAAGGACCTCGCAAATTTCATTTAATACTTCCCATTACGCCGCTTGAACGTGTGGAAGGATGGTGATAATTGTTCCTGGGTGGGTTTGGTGCCCCCCAGCCTCCCATGCAGTGGCTGTCTGTGGCCAGCAGGGGGCCTCCAAATGCCCAGTCTGAGTGGCGGTAAACGTTCAAACACTCCAGACATCACTTTGCGATTTTTTTTTTCCTCCAACCTCTTAGTGTATGTACAGGCAACTGTGGTCGTGGTGCAAAGTGAACAGAATCTGAGGTAACATTTGTACGAAGCATGTTAAAAGCAAAAACAAATAATTGCGGAGAACTGAGACCGGCTGTCGGTATAGGCTTCATTTGCCACAGAGGCGGCTCCTTGGTCATGACCGTCGCCTCACACCTCCAGGGTGGGGGCGTTCCGATGTCAACCCCCGTTCCTTGTGTTCTTCTGCATATTCTTTCCATGTCAAACGCGTTTCCTCTCCCAGTCCGAAGATGTGCGTGTAAATTGACTGTAGTGTACAGTTGTGCGTGATTGTGACCTCTGATGAACGTGATGGATCCATGATAGACTACAGCGCCCCCCCCTCACCCTGTTTAGGATGTGGGGCTGGAAGATGGAAGAGCATCGTAGGTCTGGTGAACTACATTTGATGATACCCGTGCGCTTTTTTTTTTCCTTTTTAGGATTACTGTCAGGTAACAGGTGCAGTGTTGAGGTATGTGTGTGAATGTGCACGTACGACCTCAGAGTCTGTACATCCACTGCGAAACTACTGCAGACGCCGGATGAAACAGCATCTTATCACTTTTCCGTATGATCGCTGGTACGAGAAAAGGAAGCTAGTGTTATTTCTTCATTTGGTACCCTCGGTTATGACATCATGTGTTGAAAGATGCTACGGGATTGGCCCAGTAGAGGCGGTATGTCATCAGAACAAGTTCTGCCAAGGTTCAGGGCTTTTCCAAATTGCACTGACTCATTTTCATCACCGGGGGGCGTACCTCTTAACATCCACCTAATGGAACCTTTCAGATTCGTCGGTTGAGTTAAAATCTGTGGTTTGTTGCCCTGCAGTTTCGCCTTGAGTGTGAGTCCATCACACATGGACCCACACAGCCTGCTGGGTATCTCCAAGTAAGCAGCTTGTCAGGGAAGAATGACGCTTCCAGCTGTCACTTTCTCTGTTTGCGTCAGTGGGAAAAAAACCGCAATCATATCCTCTGGCTCCTGGTGTTCTGAAGGCAGTCAGTGCTAGAAGCTCATCGTGACCGTTTTTGCAGGAGGCTCTGTTTAATGAAAAGAAAAGACTTAATGTTCACCAGAGTTAATTAATGTTAATGACTTAATGTTCAGCTAGACCTATTAAGGCAGTGACAAAAGCATCAAGGTACCTGGATGGGCTTCATTCCAGCAAATAAAAAAATAAACAAGCTATTTAAGCAAAGTAAGCAAATCAATTAACAAAAAGTATGCTCTGCACATTCTAACTGGTAAGTGTAAACTATAACATATAGCCGTTTGTAATTTGCAGATTCTTTATCCCTAGTGATTCATTACAATATGCCAGAATTCTAACAGACGTAGAATAAGACGGTATATTTTTACAGCTGGGCATAGTCTTGCGGTTTTTGCTAACTTCGCTCTGCGATACGGAGGAGGTAACCGTCATGTGTGACCCAGGACTTTATGACAGCGTCATTTTGGTCACATGTCCTCTAATGACCACAATGCCTGTTGTACAGGTGCAGTGAAGACCCCTGGGGACTGACTAACGGACTGGGACAGCCGGGATATCTCACTGGGTAACTGAAGGAGTCGTTAAAAAAGACACCCAGTGAGGGGGGGGGAGAGATAGAATATAGGTGTGGTCACAAGGCTCATTATCTCTACCGTTGTCAGGAAACATCAATCTGAATCCCCTACGTGGAATCTAGTGTCACCTATTTCAGTGAAATCGCCCCTTTTTTGTGACCTAACCTTTCCAATCTGAATTTGATTTGCATTAACGGTACAGCACAAATGAGATCAGCCGGACTGGACTTTACACAGTGCCGTTCAAACCAAACAGGCTTTGTAGCCTACTATTTTTTTTGGGCTGTAAATCTGCAATTTTTCTACCAGTAATTTGGCTGTTGTGCCACATAAGTGACTAAAATTGATCACATTTTATTTGAGATATAAGATCTCCCTTGGGGTGGAGAGTGAAGCATTATTTGAGGGAGGTCGATATATAGTACATTTCACAAAATAAACCTACAGGACGTGACGTATGTGGAAATAAAATATTTGTTCTGCAAAAGTAAAGCCTGAAGTGTCCCCCGGAGCGGAGAGCGATTGCAGCGACATTGGACTTAATCTCGGGTGGAAAGTAAAAACATGCATGCTGTCGTGAACCCTCAGGGTGTCACGTGTGGGGGGGACCCGCTCTATGGGCATGGGAGGGGGGAAAGGTTAGCGGTACTCATTTGTCTTCTGGGTTGGGGTCAATGAAAAAAAAAACAGCAATTTCCAAGAGCAACCGGCTCCCGCAATTCGCCTGAATATCAGCGAATCGCTTTTTCCTTTCAAAGAGCTTTTCCTCAGCCGCCAGATGTTGCTTTAACAGAAGCGGTGTTTTACACCATTAAAGAGATCATAAATTTTCCCCTAACCGGAGGCAGGAGAGTCGCACTCGGATTATAATTAAAATAAGATGATTTTATGGCGTCTCTCACGCTCGAAATTATCTAGCTGCAGGTGTGTTTTGGATATGATTGAGGTTTCATTGATGTTTTATGGTAGTATGTGGTATTAATAATCTTAAAGGTGTGACTGCTACAAATTAATTAAATATGGATCCGTATTAAATGGCAGTCTATTAGGTGAAAGGGCAATCCATGAACTATTTTCCTTATCTCTACTAGTAGAGTAGACAATTTCTGTACAAAGTATTTGCCTTGTCACCATAGCGTGCTCCAAGTCATCAGAATATCCCACACTACAACATCTACACACTACACCTTTATTCATATCGGTTTTTAGTCCACCAGCGAGCCCTTAACTACGGGTATAGACGGTAGTTATTTAACATTCGTAGGATATTACCTGACACATTTTCATAAAAGGCTCGCCAGCGCATGTTTGCCCTTTTAGGAACCGCTGTGTTTGTCATCCGAGAATTACCGTTTGGGTGATAATTACTGACCACAGAGACTGACCTACAGAAAGAGGTATGAATTCAGCTGTGACAAATGTTGCCCCCCCATGTCTGTAGCCACCTCTCGCTTTACTGATTCAGTTAGGAGTTATTACCCAAAGGTCATGATTAATTTTTGCTTAATTGGACAGTTATAGCTTAAGTCTTGTCCCAAGATCTGAGAATGTAGGCAAATGCAGTCTGATTGCGCGCTTTATAGCCAGTACACACAATTAAAATAATAAAACTTTTGCACTGGGAATCAGACTGCGTACGCTGTATAACAGTAAGGTGACCGTGTGCATGTTTGTCTTAGTCAGAACGGAGTACAGCGGTTGGCTTTGTAAATGTGAGAGGATGGACCACTGCTGCAGGCTGGCTTGCCCTCTCCGGAACAGCACCGGCCATTTAAACAAATTAGAAAAAGAAAATATTTACTAGAGTCAGAACGGCATAGGCTATAAATGTCACATAACGGGAGAACAAAAATAGATCCCATTTTCTGAGTGACGTCGTGCATATGGATAAAGCTTATAATAGCCCTGCTAGGTTATTTTTGTAGTAACCTTGTCATTGCATTTAGATTCAACTTTCTCAGTGTTTCTTATGTGAAAGCCAGCTGAGAGATGTTCTTTCTTTTGGGGGGGGGGACGGGGGGGACGCAGTTGAATCCCAGAAGGGGACTCGATTCGTGCCGCTCATCGTCTCCTGTTCTCCATTCAATGCCGGACGCCGCGCTGTCGCAGGCGAATCCTCTCTCTCTCTCTCTCTCTCTCTCTCTCTCTCTCTCTCTGGTCCACCCATCTTATCTGGATGGGCAGAGGGGAGTCGCGTTTTATCTTCCTGCGGATGCTGGTGATCGGGATAATCTGTGGTGTCTTTCGCCGTCTGCCGTCGGTCTGGCGTTTGAAGTTCGCCCGATGCGGAGTGCGGTATTTGGGAGACGTGTGATGGTGCGCTCCTCACATCGCCTCCTTCTTCCCTGATTCATTTTACAGTATTTTGAAAGTGGAGAGGAAACATGGACTAAGCGGCTTTGCCTTTCATAATGGGATTATTACAACTTTCTTTTGTGCTGTGTATATTTTGCATTTTTTCAGGTAAGACTTTAAAAATCATTTGATGTCATTAGACCGATGTTCGATGAACACCATGTGCGGTTCCACTGCAGAATTTGGCAACAGGAAATGTGCAATAACTAGTCTTTTCTGTACTAAAAGAATATGCACTTTTGTATTGCATGGTATTCGAGCCCCGGAGGTACCCATTACCTGGTAAATGCTATATAATTTAGTCTATAATGAATGCGTAGCTACTTTGCTTAGAGATTGCCGGCTCGCACCAATGATTCGGCTTCAGTAAGCACCTTATCTCACTGGCATGTTTTTTTTCCCCCTGTTCGTGCACCTGAAGTTTTAGGTTTTGGGGTCGACCCTGCCCTACGCATCAACCTTTTCAATGAGCTGAGGCTCGGAGATACCTTTGCGGGAGTTTCCCAAGTCCAAGGCTTTCACAATGACAGCAGAGCTTTTATCTTCCAGGGTAAGATATACAGCTGTACCATTCTTTTTAAGCGTGACCACCTTCCGTTTTATAAGGTCCAGGTTTTTGTTTCACTTACATCGTGATAAAATGGGCACTTCTCTTGGGTGCTTCCTCAGTCAATGTGCTTTGTAATTTGATGCACCTGCTGGACCAGACTTCCTGTTGCAGATCGTGGAGAGGCGTATAGCCTATATGTGCAAAATGAGATATTTCCAAGATAATTTGGAGAGGAAAAGTCAGATTAAGCAGCATTACAGTTATTACAAACAACAATTAATTTAGAGCATTCAGCTTTTTTGCTTGAAGACTAACTGCAATTTAAAGCCTATGTAAAATTATTTGCAATAAAATGCAAATTCCACCAGAATATGGATTTAAAAATCAGCCAAAAACCATAAACAGGCCATTCAAAACCGGCCTAAGTTTTAGGTCTGTTTTAAGCGTTGGCAAATCTGTACCTTAAAAATAACCAAGTAGGTATTTTCTAGGCATCTCTTCATAGATTACTGTTGTTTTTAATTCATTCCGCAACCTTTTAATCCCAGCGCATAAAATCTTTGATAACCAGTCATTTAAAAACCTGTATAGTTAAACTGACAGCCTTTATTGTTTTATATGCCAGGTTAGCATTACAGCTAACCTCTAAATGTGATTAAGGATTTTTTTTTAAAAAAAAAAGCTTTGTGAGAACGGCCAAAACTTCGCCGACAAAGTTGCCCGACCATGCGGGACCGCTATAATGATGAATAAACAGCGCACGTCAGCATCAGCCACGCCGTTTCCCTGCGCGATCCGCTCCGCCACCTGCCTGAAGCCGACATGCGGAGCCAGAGACGGAGGGCACATTCTTTTGGTGTCAATTATCATCCTTTTGAGGAAGCGAATGACAGTTTCCCCCGCTCGCTTTTAGGGCTGGCGCACGCCCCCCCCGGAAAGCAGACAGTTGTCATATCTGAGACGGAGCGTATTCGCCCAGTTGGACCGCGCGCCATAATTGTGCCTGTTGCGTCCAGTTTGCCAGCACAAAAGAGAGTGGGGTCTCCACAAAGAGACAGACACAAAGAGGACTCAGCCGGTCACTAAACTGCGACGTACACTGAATATAAATGCACAGAAGTGTTTGCATATGTTAGCGCGCTTTGTTTGGACGGCGATCGGCCCGGCTGCCGAAGGGCTCCGTCTGGAAGTGAGAGACCACTACCCGTACGGCGTCTTTGTCTCCTTTTGCTGTTCCACTTTCCAAGGCTGGATAAAAGTCTCCCGGGGTGATTTAGCCTAGCCTCGCCTGGGTGCAGATTAAAGTGCATTAGCCCGTAGCTGCGGTTTCATTTATCTTTTCTGCTGTTTTCTCTCTTTTTTTAAATCCGAATACTGACTTAGAGAGCGATTACAGTTGAATACAGACCAGGGGTTACACCAAACATTCTAGTCTGATTTTTTCTGATATTCAGATCTTGTTTAGGCTTTGCAGCCTCTTACGATGGAGCCGGCAGGACATTCAAACTGTTGCTCGCAATTTGCGTCCATAGCTTGTGCTGTCGAGTTTGCGCGGGCTCCACCTCCACATGTTTTGGACCGATTTGGACCCATGGCGCCATTTGGAGCTTCGGCCAGTCTTAAACATAGCCTTTGGGTGGCATTAATCACCTGCAGGTTAGTCTCACACCACATTCCGTGGCAGTGTGCACCTGTTTTAGGTTGAGAACTGCTCCCTATACTGGTTGTTTGTTGCCTTCCCCGGATGACATAAGAGACCAAGATGAACGATTGTGATAATGCTAGCTGTACGCCGTGAAGCTGATTTGCCGTTCGCACGAGGCAGGGCCATATGGGAGATGCATGCAGAAAGTTCTGCTCAGTACTGTCTGACTACTGAGACACTAAAAGCCTGCAGATCAGGGTGTCTGTCAGGGTGCGATTGGGCACTCTCAAAGAGCAGACCATGGAGCAGCAGTAAAACTGGCCAGCTCCCAGTGGGATCACTCGTGTCTAATCAGGGCAGGTGGTGCAGCCGTTCCCATGGCCTCCACCCAAGTCTCCCACTCAGTGAGGATTATCTTCTACTGTTTTTATAAATAGTGCTTTCTTTCTTTTTTAATGTGAATGGGATAAGAATGGCCTCGAGCTATTCCTTTAAGAGAAGCCCGGGACGTTCTTCTCAAAGGCGTGCGGGCTTGCGCCGTCATGAGAGGGCATCCGCTCCACAGCCCTCCACAGAGGGGTGAGGAGGTGGTGGCCATGGGGTGGCAGATCCGAACTCGTTATTTGCTTGGGACGTGGCTCAGGCAAGTCACTGCATGGGCAGCTTTTGCCCTCTGTCCACTTGGCTCATCGACCATTTTTGGGTCAGTGACACAGCAGGAAAGGTCGGTTACCTCCTCTGTTTCAGTACCGACTGTTTGGCCCAGAAGAACCGCGTGCATCCACGCCAGCCAGATTGAACTGTGTTCCTGGCATGGGAGTCGATAGTCCAGGCATGATGTCCAGATTGGTAAGCGGTGCACCATCCCTCACTCCTATCCGCTATCCGATTCCTTTGCCACCGCCGATAGTGCGTTGCGTCCGGAATGTTCCGTATCCCTGGCAGAAATGACTTTACACACATCAACCGACCGGCACATTCTGTCTGGCGCCAGGCTGTCGGTCACCAAGAGGCATATCAGGCACGGGGTGACCAGATGGGCAGGGCATATCATCACCTTCCAGAAGGATGTGGCAGCCCCTCAGGCGTGGACGTTACCCCACGTCGAAGCCCATTCGGGAAGGTTGCAGCCCGCCTCAGAGTTTCCCACTGAGCAGGACGGGCTCCTGCAGAGCTGGCCACGGACATCCCCTGCGGCGTCTGCGCTGGCAAACCGAGATGGGCGTCGAAAAAAATGCAGTGTCATTCCCTCACGCTGAATGTGAATGCTAATTGGCGACGCCACGCTCATACCCTAGCTTTAATTTGTTCTCCCAGGCAGACTCACAAAGTGCTAATGCTTTTTTTTTTTTTTTTTTTGAAATTTGCAGTTTTAAAATGAACCGTGGGCTTCCCTTTTGAATATGCAAATACCAAATGGGATGATTCCTCTGCAGAGAGAATATGCATTACTCTGGCTGCTCAGGTGCCTTCAATATCGCAGTTCTGCTTTCTGCAGGCACCATCTGCATCGCTATAGCTGCACGGGTGCTACGGATGTTATCTCCATTATTTTGGACTTGTGAGTGCTGCGGACGGTATCTGCATTAGTGCGATTTTGGCTTTTTCCTTTATCAAAAGATGAAAAGAGGCAGGGGGTTGTCTATAACTTTTATGATCATCGTATGTCTTTTTCTGTGCTGGTTTTGATGTAGTTTTGATTAGTTTCCAGGATTCCGCATCGCTGGGTTCAAAAACTAACATCCACTACATTATTGGGATCTCGAGCAAACAAATGGAAGGTATTCTCTCACTGCGGACCTTTCAGTGGAACTTCAGTGTGACGCTCGTACCCAGAATGCTCTGCATTGGGGGTAGCCTGCAATCTTTTATAGTTGACACAAAAAGTGTGCTCAACGGATCAGTATTTATTTTTCAAATGGCTGGGTAGAGATTTCATGTCAGATGAAAACTGGGTAAAAGCTTAGAGCTTCTGCCCCAAGTCGAACCATTTACTGCACGTCCCAGAAGGCAGGATTAAACAGTCCACTGCAAAGCAAAGCTGCATTTTTCCAAAAAACATACTGATGGCCCCGGATTAACCAGAGCCACACTGCTCTGAGTATTTTTATTCATACCTCTGCGCCTCTTGCCCCAGGGCCTTGTGGGTATCACTCTAGAAAGAATCAGTGGTCTTGCCAAAATCTGGCCTATTAGATTACTCTCAGCCTTGATTGGATAATTGGTGGCCTGTTGGTGACCAATGGGAAGAGTGGGTGGTACCCCCACGTAGCAGCTTGGCAATAAAGAATCGGCTCGTAGCTGATGGTTTGCACAATTGATTTGGTGTGATGTGGATTTTGCTTTTATGGGGAACAGGATTAACGAGCACTAGAGGCACTCGAACGGGGGGCTGGGGAATGTAGGAGTGCCATAGTGTCCCCCCTCCCCACTCAAGCTTCACAATGAGCTGTCAGACCCTGCCTGGGGAAGCCCAGAGTGCTTTCAGAGAAGAAAGGACAGCCATGTGGTCTGATATGCCTGCAGGCTGTGGGTGAACTCACCTGTCATGCCCCGGGGTTCCTGCAGGCTGTGCACCTCCCCTCACAAGAGCAGCACATTACTGTCTACAGGTCTGATCCTGAGTGCCACCCACGGTGTCCCATGCCCCCGGGCCTGCTGGGAAGGCCGAGGTCACATGAACAACTTGTTCATAGATGTTACGGATCAGAGAGAGACGTACAGAATCACTGCTCAGCTCACCTTCCAAATCCATCACATTAGTGGGTATGTAGAAGAGTACCACTTCTTATGTGTGTGTGACCAGCAGTAAGGTTTCTGCATCAGTTCCCAGGGGAGACCTGTAGTACAGTACTTCAGAAACCTAATACTTAACCTGAGTTGTTCTAGTATAGTAATGCATCATGAGTAACAATGAGCAAGTTCTAAGTAATTTTGGATAAAAGATACTACATATATAGCGTTACTCTAGTTTATAATTTATACAACTCTGGGAAACATGCCCGCTGCCAGCATAGTGGAGTATTGAAATAGCATGGTGTTATAAATTAGATATTTATTACGTAATTGAAAATGGCTCATAAATAATGCATGCAAGGGCAAAATCACGAATTAGTCGACGAGCTGAACAGCTCATTGTGGACGGAAGGAAGGCTTTTGTTTTAATCCTTGACAGTAAATGACATACTTTAACAGATCCGGTAGCGGGCTGATGGCACTCAGCACCGCCGCTTTCATTGGCTTTAAGGCAGCGTGGCGGCACCGGCAGGACAGCAGAAGTGCGGATGTCATTCAGGGTCTCCGTGCGGGATCTGGATCCAGACAATCCTGTGTGGTATCGTGTCGAGTCAGGTGAAGATAAAGTAATAAATACATAGTTGACGTAGGAAGGAAAAGCATCAAACGCCCTTCCCGTAGTTATTCTGATGCGATCGCCTCTGAGGGAGATTATCACTTATTTATCGGTCTGATAAAACGCAGCGGACGTCTGCAAACAGCAAAGTCTGTGTGGACGTTAAAACTAAGCCGAAACTTCTATTTTCCCGTTTTCTGTCACTGTCCTTGTAGTTCAGTCTGCCGATAAAGAGGATTTAAAGAGGGAAAAGAGTATTTTCTTTGTAAAGCTGTCTGACATTAATATGATTAGATGGTGCTGAGACCCGCCGCTTCTCTTTCAAAGGATAAATCACTTTGTTCAGAAAGGTTTGGAAAATGCGACTGGGGCTCTAATTATATCTCACCTTTAAAGTTTCTACGGTGAAAATGCAGCGCCGGTGGATATATCAATTAGTAATGCTTCACGTACTAAAAGTGTTTCGTAACGGTATTTTCTTTTGCTTTATTGCTTTTCACTCAGTTCCTCGATACATTGTCGTTTTTCATGTTTTTTTTTTTTAAATTTACTTAAGCATTATTTTCAGTCAAGTTGTTTTTATGGCATGTCAGTCAGGTAGCCTATGTAGGTTTCAGTGGATCGCATTGCAGCCTCACACCTCTGCATTGTGTGTAGTATTTGTATGTTTTCTGTGTGTTTGGGTGGGTCTGCAAGAGCAACCGGTTAGGAAGTGTCTCTAAACTATCTATACTGTATGCATGTGTGTGTGTGTGTGTGTGTGCGCGCGCGCTTTGTGAGGGGCTGTCATTCCATGCAAGTGCCTCCTATCTTGCCCTGCGTCTCATGGGATGGACACCAGGCTGACCTTGAATCTGTACTGGACACATTACTGTTTTTAAACTGGTGGGTCTCAACTCAAAAGTCATGGGACCATGGAGAGTGTGTTTTTATATATATTGCATGTATATATTGTATGTATGTTGGGTTTTTTTGTTTTTTTGACAGTGAGTGAAGGCGTTGAGCTACTTCTACTGCACTATGTTCTATTTACTATTATTGCACAGTTTTTTTGTGGAATAAATCTGGTTCAAATTTTTCAAAATTTAGGTCATGACTTAATGACTAAGGGAAAATGTAGGTCCTGAGGCTAAACCACTGGGATACATGGTCATGAAAATGGATGGGCATAATTTTGAGTTTCATGATTTATTGTATTGTGGCTCACACCCTTGTTTAAGGATCATGGTGCTCATGCAAGCTAAATATTCTCCTCCGCTACGGTAACTCGCGCTGTCAGTGTTTCCTCCTGTTCTGACATGTGGCCTCCGTTCCTCCACACAGATACAGCGAGGGAGTTGAAGGCCTCCGAGGGCGTCGCCGAGGAGATCCTGAAAAAGCTGCGGAACAGGAAGGAGTTCACGATCCTGGCCACCGTGAAGCAGGAGCCACTGAACTCCGGAGTCATCCTGTCCGTCCATCATGCAGAGCAACGGTAGGCCGGCTCAGGGACCAGCACTTTTGTTGGCCATTTTCGTATTTCATGGCAAAATTAAATTCTGTACTTAATTTGAATCTTATTTTAACCAGCTGTACCCTCCGATATGCATGTAGAGGAAGGCGGTTAGCAGAATGAGGTCCCATAGCATTGCCTAGATAGCAACTGGGCGTTGGCTGAATCACATGCTGAACTGGAGCTTGAAGACAGTGCTTTTCAGGCTAATGTAATGCAGTTAGCGCTTGCACTGCACATGGGAACTCCACACAGTCTGAGGTCCAGAGGAGACGGAACCATGCTGCCGGACTTTGCAGTTCATCCTTCTGCAAGAGTGGTAGAGTAAGTCATAGGAGCCCGATCAAAGGCACAGACGATAGTACTGTGGGCTTTTCCCATGGATATACGGAAGACAGCCATCACCCCGGAATGGAAACCCGGGCTGTTGTGATCTTATTTAAGTCTCATCCGTGCACTAAAAGTGGAATCGAATGGCTCTAACAATGAACTTGCAGTAAGGTCACTAGCAACAAAGCCTGCTGACATTTGTAGGACAGGTGCTGTATCGATTAGGGTGCCCCTATGGACACCGGCTGTGTCATTTGCTTTGTAATTTGCTTTGTGCCTTCAGGTTATCGTTCCCTCCCTGTGAACTTATCAGTTCCTCTCTGCAATCCTGCTGCTCATGTTTCAAAATAGCTCTTACCCATACAAAGTTGTGGTTATTTTTTAGACTGTTTTAAGTTCTGTGCCTTCAATCCAGCGAGTGTGGTGAAAGTGAAACCCTGAGTTACGGGTTGGTGAACAAATAATCCCTCTGCTTACTGATTACTTGGTCTGTTATGGAACCTTTTGTTCCAGGTGTGTGCTGAATATGCCTAACGTGGATTTTAGGGTTGTGGAGGCGGTGATATGATACTTCTTAGAGGTCCGTCATGTAATGCAAGTGCTAAATCTTTTTAGCCTTGAGGAAAGGTGTCTGAAGAGGGGAAACGTGATTGCAGTGTACAAAATCTTCAGAGGAATAGACAAGGTCAACCGGGATGGCTGCTTTAATGTTAGCACTAATTCAAGCACGCAGAGCCTCGCATGACAGCTACAGGTAGCAGGTAGCTATGACGACAAATAAGTAGTGCTTGTGTTAAATAGGGATTAAAAGTGTACTGAAAGTAGATGTTACAGGTGTGATTCCTTCATAAGATGAATGATCATTAAAATATGATCATTTTAGGGCTCAGTTACACATTAGATTGGTTGCCATGGCTATAAGAACAGGCGTCATTGACTTTGAAAGATGATTGATCTTTGGGACGTCTTTGGCGTGAGAGATTGCTTGACTTGACAGATCGCTGCTGATCAAGTGATCTTTGGCACAGATGTCTTGAAGGGAGACATCATCAAGTATTGTGATCAAAAATGTATACCCTTCAACCAAAATGTCTCTGCATTGGTTCAAGATACAATGCAAAATCCAGTATTGCTAATGTAAGCCATTCATTAAGTTGGATAGAAGCATCTACTGACTGACTTGTATCAAGCAAAGGGTGCTTTCTCTCCTGCCTGCATGGCCATCATGGACCAGGAGCTTGTATAGTGGGCCTTCGGGGTAGATGGCATCATGGTTAGTGCAAGACTGTTGTTGCTGTTTTTATTTCATGAAAAGTATGGGGTGAGATACCTTAAAATACATGGAGCCTAATACAACAGAGTACTGAACTAGTTTACTGCTGAGGGTGACTGTTATAACCTGCGCTTTAGTGAGTACTGGACTAGTCTGCTGCTGAGGGTGACCATTATCACCCTGAGCTCTGATGAGTACTGGACTAGTTTACTGCCGAGGGTGACTGTTATAACCTGCGCTTTAGTGAGTACTGAACTAGTGTGCTGCTGAGGGCGACCATTATCACCCTGAGCTCTGATGAATACTGGACTAGTTTACTGCCGAGGGTGACTGTTATAACCTGCGCTTTAGTGAGTACTGAACTAGTGTGCTGCTGAGG
>JAODKE010000001.1:4931435-4943845 GCA_026779605.1 Mormyrus hasselquistii
ACTGGACTAGTTTACTGCCGAGGGTGACTGTTATAACCTGCGCTTTAGTGAGTACTGAACTAGTGTGCTGCTGAGGGTGACCATTATCACCCTGAGGTTTGGCGAGTCCTGCTAAGCACCATCAGCACTTGATTTGTCCTGCAGCTTGTGAGAGATGTTTAGTAGTGTCACACCCTGTTCTCTTTGCCTGATCAGCAGAATAATGGCTTTCCCATGATGTTGAGCCATGCATAACTGAGAGTGGGGGGGGGGGGTTTACTTGTGCGAGATTTTCCAAGCCTGGATTTGCATTCCTCTCCACAAAAAACAAAAAAGTCCTTTCCCTCGGCCAACCAATGAAACTGCAGCTTTAGATCTGCAGTGGATTTTTTTTTCTTTTCTGGAACAATTTTTGTTCTGCCGCAGTTATAATAAAGTGTGTTTTTACGTTCATGCCATCTCATACTGAGATTCCCAGATATCTTTTATTTGAGATATTTCTCTGTGCTGCAGTGTGCTGACTTGATTTTTATATTCCCTGTGGCATTAAAATGTTTCTTCCTTTTTTGTTTCTCAAAATCCACAGTGAAAGAAAAAAAACGCAATTGGTGAATGTCGAAGTCCATATTTCCAGGATTAGCTTTATAAGAGACATGCATTCGTTGAATCTTAGATTTGTCTGTTGTGCTTCAGACTCATCAAGTCGATTCCGTTCTTTGGCTGAGTTTGAGCCAAACAAAACCCTCCGTCTCCCCCCCTCCCCAGATTCCTGGAGCTGGAGAGCAGTGGCCATCGCAACGAAATCCGCCTTCGTTATCGAACGGAGAGCCAGCAGCCTCACACTGACATCTTCCCCTACACACTGGCAGACGGCCAGTGGCACAAGGTCTCCGTGGCGCTGAGTGCATCCCATGTGCTGCTGCACGTCGACTGCAACAGGTAGGCTTCCTGCAAAAGCCGGCCCCATTTGACTAAATTGGAGCTAGGGGTGTGTACATGGGTGCGGCCACTGGCCACAGCAGAAAGCTGATTGGCCCCCAGCATACCCTCCTCCCCCTTGGCTAATGATAAGGTTGCAACTGCTGTGTGAATGATTGCCCCCCACCTGAAAAAAAATCCCAGAATCGCCCCCGAAAGGTACGTTCTCAGACCTAAGAAGAATCAGTCATGAAAAAAAATCCAAAAGTGTCCTGTGAACAGAGCAATTTAACAACGGTGGGGTTGATGTATCGCGTGCAATGCAGCGCTGGTGAACCGTTTCATGCCGTTATTGTTCTAGAATCTATGAGAAGGTGGTGGAACCGCCATCCATGGACCTACCTGAGGACACATCGATCTGGCTCGGACAAAGAAACAGCGCCCATGGATTCTTTAAGGTACCAGCCTCGCAGATCACATTTAACCCGAACTGAGTGTAAAGTGCTGGATTCTGCCCATACTTATTTGTCCTCTCATAACCGGTGATCCTTCCTCATTCAGACTAAGTGGGGACAGTGTTTAGTGCTGTAGGTAAGTGCTTGTATTTCATGGTTCATTGGCGATGACAGTAATACTGCTTTTGTTTCGTCTTTTCCACGTTTGGTCCTAACTGCTGTATCTTCCTGACATCACAAATGCGTTTGTGTGCAGGTCATCCAGCTTTGCCATTGTGGCACCAATAGCTGAGCTTCTGCACAGCCTGATCATTCAGTCTATTCAGAAGAGTACATTCATATGCGTGTAATTTATCGCAGACATTCAAACCCGAGATTTGTATTTTTTTTTTTTTTTTTAGAAAATCCTATATGTCTAGTTGCTGTAATTGCTTTTGCAGTGTAAGGAAACACAGGGCATCAGGTAGGAGGACTATTTTTGGAAGCCAGAGGAAACCCACACAAACCTGGAGGGAATATGCCCTCACACACTGCCGGGGGAGAGGGGGGGTATAATCGAACCCCTGACCTTAGAGGTGTGAGGACACAGTGCTGCTTTCTTTGCTGCGATGCCACCCTTTATTGAACCCATAGTAACGCAGACAGCCGTAGACAGCGTGAAGCTGCACCTCCGTATTTGAGAGTCGTACCACAGATGACTGCAGGACAGTAAACTGACCAAGGTGGCTGCTAGTCTCACAGCTTCTCCTGCAAGCGACGCACTGAAATGAAACTGAAACTGCTCGTCTTCATTCATAGCGATTTCCATCTTCCCCGGCGTCGTTTTTGTTAATGCCGTTGCTTTAGCGAAATTTATTCTAGTTTCCATGGCAAAGGAAACAATTTTCCACATTAAAAAAAAGCGCCTTGAACTCAGATTGGAATTTTCAGTCCCGTTGCAGAAGAAGCAGGTTAATTTAAGTGGCCAATCTCGTAAGTTAGCCTGTCCTTTTTAAGTGGAGAAACCGGACTCGGATACCTGAATTAGTTGCGGTTTCCATGGCTACTGACAGTCGACTCACGATGCTGCTAAATATAAGCATCTGCATCGGACAGAAATGGTACCAAAATGTATAAGGGTTTAGCTGCCGTTCCACAATACAAGATTAGCCATTTGGTGACAGGAAGTGGGTCGTGATCTGTCAAACTCCAGACCTGCTCCACAACTCACAGATGCCCAAACAGTAATTCTGAGGCCTTCCAAAAACAAACGCAAGTAGCAAAAGTTGCATCGCAAACTTGTCAGTGGCCATCACCATCATTACTCTGGCCTACGCTGGATAAAACTTGTTTTCTGCACCGTATCTGATGCCAGCGTCACGCAGGTAACCGGGATGGACCCAGGCTAATTTATGTGAAGAGGTACAGCGGAAAGCCACTGTTTTACTGTTTTATTTGTTGGCCTTTACAGGGGGTGATGCAGGATGTCGAGCTGCTCGTCATGCCTCAAGGATACATCTCACAATGCCCAGACCTGAATCGCAGTAAGTTCCTTTGCCTTTGTCAGAATTCTGTCACTATCTACAGATGTTTAGCTGGGCAGCCATAACGGACCTTGGCAACCTCACTCTTGCCTTTAGCCTGTCCCACTTGCAACGACTTCCACGGGCTGGTGCAGAAGATCATGGAACTACAGGACATCTTAGCCAAGACATCCAGCAAGGTATCGCATCACCTGATTATCTCGACGTCGAGAATGCAGTCCTTTGATGGGAAGAAAATTTTGGCTTTTTTTTTTTTTTTTTGCTCCTGAAAGAGCACGTCAGGTTTAAAACCACATCTCATTTCTCTTCAGAATATGTCTTTAAATAAAAAAGAATGCGTTAGTGGAAAGCCTCAGGTCCGCCTGAAGGACACGACGATTCACTCTAGTTCTTAAAGGATAATCTGTGTCTGGGTAAACTGTAACCTTTCAGTCGCTCACATGTCACATCGCCCCAGTTGATTAATGCATTTTCCTCACACAAAGGTAGTGTATGGTAGTCTGAGCTCCCCCATATTTCCGTTCCTACCCTTTCAACCCTGCGTGAAGCTGTCCAAGGCGGAGGAGAAGATGAATGGCCTGGACAGATGCTATTGTGAGCGGACCTGCAACGTGAAGGGCTTGCTCTACAGGGAGGATGAATCCTGGACAGATGGCTGCAAGAACTGCACGTGTTCGGTAGGTGCCTAGCACAGGGTGGGAGTGATAAGGGGGCGGGGCATGGGGCTACCGCCCCACCCTCTGTTGCTCCTTAAGTCGTTTGATTGGCTGCTGCTCAACGGACCTCCTCTGGATGCTGGGTGTCTATGATTCTGGGATGAACAGGATGGGATTATAGATGGATCTCGGCAACAGACTGGCACAGCAGGGGGACAGAACTTAGAACAGACCGATGACAAGCTTTCAATTCCTGGAAGGTCATTGATGTGTTTTTGGATGTGCATTTAGATAAGGTCTGTGTTTTGGAAGCCAAATTGAACATGAAGTACAGATCAAACCAAGACAGCGAGGTGGGGATTGCTGGAGGTCTGGCTACACGGGTAATGTCCTGCTTCTCTGCTGCTCCAGTCTGAGCCTGATGATATTAAAATTATGATCAATAAGAACAAATGAGACGCACACCCCTATATCACCATGGTGATGTACTTCGTCTCCAGCTTGTGAAGGCGCACAACAGTCCTTTATTAACTACTGTTATATTCTAGCTGTGGCAAAATATTTTCTGATCTGCAGGCAAATTACTTTGGCTATTATTACTTGAGTTCTCAGTTGATGTTTTTTTAATTGATGTCAGTATTGAGTTGCTTACCTACATGCCTTTTCTCGCAGAGCAGTGTTTGGGATGTCCTGCATCCCCTCAGACATCTGGATGATGTCACATGATCTTACACGGCAGCCGCCGCTGCGTCATTCCGCGATTTTTATATTTATTTGTTTTTTGTGATTCCGGAATCTCTCCCACAGAACGGCACCGCACTCTGCCATCCCGTTTCCTGCTCCCCGCCCCTTTGCCCGCCGGACTCCGCCCCCGCCTATGTGAACGGCCGGTGCTGCCAAGAGTGCCAGCGTGAGTAGATGTGACTGCCAAGGTTGACGTTTTCACCCCTGCGGCCTGCCTTTCCCTCTCCTCCGGCCTGCCTTTCCCTCTCCGCCCGCCTGTCTGCCTCTCTCCCACACGGCACATCCAATCACGCCTCCAATGAGGCTGCTTGACAACTGACCTCGTCTCCGTGTTGCTAAGCGCCTCACCAGGCATCTCCGGAGCGTGTCCACATTTACATAAATACGGGTAAATATATATCACAAAACGCTTTGCTTCGTGATGACATGATGAGTGAAAAATCAGGATAAAAGGATCAAGGTCTCAGTAATGAAATTTGCCATCTTGTGCGTGCACGGCCATATACAAGGATCACATTGATGCTCGGGGAAATTGAGTTTCTCAGTCCAGTCCTCGGAGACCAATGGATAGTCCACATTTTTGCTCCCTCCCAACTCCCAGCCAGTTAAAAACAGCAAATAGCTGGTATTGCTAGCTAGGAGGGAGAGAAAATGTGGACTGTCTGGAGGTGCCTGAGGAGGGGATTGAGAAAGACCCCTCTAGGAAAACAGGCAAGCCCAACGCCAGAAGCATTCACCAGAAGAAGATCTCAGAAATAGCTTCATATCACATGACTTCATATCACATGACTTCATATCACATGACTTTAATCATGTAACTTGACTTCTCAGCTTACAGCAGCCTTCGGTCTGATGAGGAGAGCGAGATGCCCCTTGCGAAGGGACCCCCCCTCGTAGGACCCCCCAGGCATGGCTGCCTCTGCTCAGTCCCAGCCCACGTTCTTCCTCCATTACTCATTTCATTAAAAAATTGCTGGATTCCATTTTAATAAACATTCTCCTGACAAACTGCTTAATAACCGTTGTAGATTCACGCTTAGGTGCGAAGCTGCAAATTTAATGTCTTATTAACTGCAATGCTTTTAGCTAGTTGCTCAGGTCATTCTTCGGTTGAAAATATGCTTAAAATATGGTTAACAGTAGGAGGAAAATTTCATTTCTGGCCGTGGGAACATTTGGCTTTGTGTCACGCAGCACTGCATCCTGGAATCCCCAAATTTGGTTCCTGTCTGCAGGGCCGGGTTCGCTATTTCTGGGGCGAATTTCAAGAACAAAATAAATAGGTAGAGTCAGAAGTTCATAGCAAGTCAGCTGGCTAGTAGAACACATGCCTCAGTGTCTCCTAAGTAAGCGGCGGATTTACTTAATGTCTAGTGTAGCGATTGTTTGTGGCCCCAAACCTTGGCCCATGCAAATGTGTGGTTTGAGTGGCGTAAACATGGCGATGGGCTGCGTGGACGGCGGGGCTGTGGATTCCCGGTCGTGTCTGATCCTGGGTTTCATGTTGCCGGAGCAGCATTTCGTTTTTATCCTAGCCTTTGTCAGTTTAATTCCCTCACTCAGGCTTGGCTGCTGACTCTTTCTGTTTGTATGTCAGTTTTTAAAATGTGCCGTCTGTATGTTTACTGTCGAATCGAACTGTGGAATTAATTACGGAATTAGCTTTGGTGGAAAGGCAGCACGAGTCTGTTCTCTCCGCCACCGGTAGCTTTGTGTGGGGAGCAGGGGTGAGCTGAGGGCGATGGGGCTTACATGGGGCTTTGCAGTCGGGTCAGAGGCTCCAGTTGGCCGTTCTGCTTCCCCAAAGTCATGCTGACAATCCTCCCTCCCTCTGTCCCCTGCCCACGCACACCCCGTGTCTCTGTTGTCAGTGGTTTACAAAGGTCAACAAATATGCAGCTAATTATCAGGGCCCTGCTCTGTTTTAAGCCTTTCTGTTCTCCAGCTCCCTGTTTTTTCCTGCTAGACCATTTCCGGCAGCCGGAGACAGATCCGGTTATTTTTGTCGTGGCATTTAGATCCGTTTGATCTGAACGCCCTCCACCGCACGAGTGCGTAACACACCCTCCCAGGACCTCGCTCTTCGCACCTTCGCATATCAATCGCACCTGTCCAGCACAGATTCATCGTTTGCCGCATCCTGGTAATGAGGCATGGGGAGGCGAGCGAGGCGGATGGGTGCCCCGGTCAGCATCCCGGCTAACGGATGCTCGCCGCAGTGGGGCCTTTGTTTGGGAGGGGCGTGGCACCCCCTGTGATGATGCGTTCGCCCCTCTGAGGCGCCCGCTGCACCGCCGCCCGCTTAACGCACGGCCCATCTGTTTGCGTTCCAGCGATGTGCATGTTCCGGAAGAGGGTCTATATGGAAGGCGAGAGGCAGGTTCTGCGAGACTCTTCCAGAAAGTGCTCCCTCTTCGAGTGCAGGGTAAGTGACTGTTAATGGAGGGCACGCTCCGTGTTGATGGGGCGCTTCAGTCGTCAGAGTATCATTAATGTCCGTTCGGTATGACGGATCACCGATGGACGCTCCTCACGTCGGCACTGTGATGTGACCAGTCCGATCCCTCTTGTTTACTTCACCATTGCCAGCCGCCCCCATCCCCCCCCCCTCCCCTTACCCTGCCGTGAAAATGAATTAACACCTACACAATTATGTGAGAGTTTCTATTCCTGAGGTTTTGAATAATGAAATACACTTGTCAGTCTTTGGATTCCTGGCATGCTGCGAAGAGGGCTTCCCTGCATTAAAAGCCCCGCCTGTGCCGCCCGCTTCCTCAAGGGGGCGCCGTCTGGCAGACGCCCATCCGAACCTGTTAATTGCCTTTGTTTGCCGGGGAGACTCTAGCAGCCTCTGCCAAGCTGACCGAGGGAGGCGCCTCTGGATGCTAGCCGTGGGTTCTGTCTTACCCGCAGTCCCGCGCGGTCTTCCCGACACTGGCGGCCAATCCATCATTCCGACGGCCGCGCTTCCCTGTTTCCTAGATAGTCTTTGGCTGCTGCGATGGTTTCGCTCTGCATCAGGATTTGCTGCTTGTGTGTGTTTTGTGGGAGACGCCAGTGGAGGTGCCACAGTCACTGCTAATAGTCATTATTTACAGCCAGATGTTGCCCTGAGCCTCAGCTGCCTGTGAGTCTCAGGATCATTAGGGTAAATCACATTCCCTGCGTCACTGTTAAAAAAAAAAAAACACTATTGTTACATTATTGTTGGTCTATTGTTTTTGCCCCAATTCCAGGTAAATCTGATATCTTTGTATTTTAAGATGTTTTTCAATATATACATATCTGTGTTGTTAAGTTAACAACTTAATTTAGATAAATGTAAATATTAGTTTGACGGATTAACAGCTGTCTAGCCCTTCAGGCGTTTAAGAATTCATTTTGTATTCGCTCTTAAATTATTCTCTCACTCCTGTCTTGATATGCACATTTGTGCCGTTTAAACTGTGCTTATTGCAGTTGTGCGGTGTGTTTTATTAAGTACGCCTTATTCATGAGCGGACACCTGTGTCTGTTATGTCTTTTAGTCCTGAGAAGGTTGTCTCTGTGTCAGGGTTGTATATTTGCTCAGGAGTACAGTTGTGCACAGCTTTAAGCACCACCATCCTTGTGTGCAGGACAGAACGATGCGAAGGGTGGTGCCCCCTACCTGCCCGGAGCTGAACTGCGCCGAGACAGACCAGCTGACCCTGGCGGACAGATGCTGCAGCGTCTGCAGGGGTATAGTGACGGATCGTGTGCAGATTTATGTGGACAGTAGGGCTGGCCCATATCTAAAAATAAATTATGTGAAATTTTGATTTAAAAAATAGGGATAAGAATCATATCGTCATCCGACACTCTCCCGTACACACACATACACACACAAGAACAAATCCACGTAGCACCAAACCTAATTTGTTTCGTTGAATGAAAAACGTGACTGCGTAGAAAACGATGTGTCCCCAAAACAGCCGGGGTAGACTTATTGCTTCTGATTGTTTTTAAGTTGCTGTGGAAAATGACTGACGCAACAGTGGGCCGGATATGATTATGATTTTAAAAACATTTCTCAGACCATCCATAACTGTCTAAAGCAGTGTTTCACAAACTTACAGTAAGCCCCAGCCACATACAGTATGACCATTATAATCATTACATATGCTGATACCTTCTGCTATGATACAGATATATTTCTTTTTAACAGCGTTGGAATCACAGGCTTGGCCAAATCGTAATTTTTTCCGTTATCTTGCTTTGTGTGCCTAAGCCTCCTTCCCCGACAGAAGTGGTAACAATCAGTTAATCGCTGTCAGATAGCGACAGCGGGTTACTTATCTAATATCGTAGATTATCGATAATATTGTTAAATCGCCCAGGCTTCGCTGACGGCCTGCCGTCGCTGAAGAGGCGGCCTTCTGAACGGAGGGTGTGGAAACCAAACAGCTCTACCCACCGTCTCTTGTGATCTATCAGTGCCGCCATCTCTGCTAACAAGCTCTCTCCTGGGACTTTGTCGGAGCTCATTAGGGATGTAAACAATGGCAGTAGCCTGCAGAAACCAACATGCCACTGACATTATTGGCTATTTTTGGGCTCCATTTTAATACACTAATTTCCTCAAAGTTGCCTGGCATCTGTTATTATGTTGCATTGCTGTATTAATTACACCCTCCAGAGGACGGAAAATTCCAGAAGCGACTGACTGCACATGACAAAAGCAGGCTGATGTGTCTATTTGGGCCAGACTGCGCTCGCAGAGCAGTGCAGCGTCGACGTGTCACATGCTGAAATGTGCCGTGGGCCTCCTCTTTTGCACCCCTTTCCTCCAGGCCACGACTTCTGCGCCGAAGGTCACAGCTGCATGGAGAACTCAGATTGTGTCAGCCTGGAGGAGGGGCCAAGCTGCCGCTGCCGGGACGGCTTCCGCGCTCTCCGTGACGACGAGGCGTACTGCGAAGGTACTGAGACCTTCCCTGGCCCCTCCCACTGATGTACGGCATAACGCTGGGGAAACTGGCCCCTCCCACTGATGTACGGCATAACCCTGGGGAAACTGGCCCCTCCCACTGATGTACGGCATAACCGTGGGGAAACAGAGTGTGGTGTGCATGGGAACAAGCTTTGAATAAGATTTGGGGGCAATATGATTAAGAAGCAGTGTTTTATGGGAGAGGCGGGGTTTGTGGTCACACAGTTACATGCGGTTCGGTTTTATTTTTAGTGTTTAGTCCAGTTTGTGGGCATGAAATTTTTCCACAGTGGAAAAGGCATTTTCTTTATGAATATCCTGGCGTCTCAGAAACTAGCTGATGTTCCAATATTGACCGTTTTTCTGAGGGACAACAGTCGAGCTCCTTTACAGAGGAGATGAACCAGGGATGGAGATAGCTGGGTCCGTCGGGTGGTACCCGTATCCGCACACCCCAGGCGCCCCCGCTGGGTGGCAGTGAAGGAGCGGGAGGCTTCCGGCACTGGGGCCCCATGAGGGTGTCGCCCTTATGGCAGCACTGGGTAATTAAAGATGCTATCAGCCCCCCCCCCCCCCAGGTGGTGCCACATCCGAGCCGTCTGCGTACGCTCCCCCATGACCCTGACTGTGACCTTGTCTCTGCCGATGAATCTTCAGTTCCGTGTGCTCCCTGCGGAGGGCGTCGGTCCGCATCGACGGCTTTTCACCAGAAACGCTTAACTATCAAATCTGAGGGAGGCTGTGAATATATTTAGAGTATATTTATGATCATGAACACAGTCTAGCTGCAGTTTCGTTATCCGAAAGAGATTATATTAAGCCCCCCCCCACTCCATGCCTGCTCTGCGTCTGTATACAACTTGCATGTTCTCCCCACGGTTTCCTCTTTTATTCCACCTACCTCCCACAGTCGATAAAAACATGCACTTTAGGTTGATTAGCAGTGTGAGCGTGTGCCCTTTGATGGACTGGCATCCTGTCCGGATCTTTCTCTGCCCTGTCCCCAGAGCATCCTGTGTTTCTCTGCAGGCTTTACCACGGCCCCACAGCGAATAAGCAAAATATCCAAAAATAACAAAACGTGAAACGGACCTAATTATTGGCCTGGTAATAGATTTCAGTCTCGGTCGATTTTCTGAGCACTTTCTAGTTGTATAGGGACAGATTTAGCCACAGAATTGTGTAATTTCCCCCCGGCCATCCCTCTCATTCTCAGCACCCCTGAGTAAGGCGCTAGCCTGACACTGGCATGCTCTTCCTGAAGGTCTGGGTCTCCCTCACCGCCGGAGGTCTGGGTCTCCCTCACCGCCGGAGGTCTGGGTCTCCCTCGCCACCGGAGCTCAGATAATTAGCCGACCCGAGGAGGGTTTTATCTCCCCAAGTCGAACCTGGAAACCTGCCTCAGAGGCAGCTGGGCGAAACTGTTGTTTTAGCTACCGATAGAGGCGTTAACGTTATCAAGAAATTATGAAAAAAAACAGCAAATAGCAAAAGGAGCATACAAAAAAAGGAGCTGCTGGTTATTTCAGGCATGCAGTCCATGGTACTCGCCTGTAGATCCATTCTTCATGTGCGGGAACAATTAAAACCGTCAACCGAGATAAAAGATGTTTTATTAGTCCAATTAGTCTAATGTGTGTGAGGTTGTGGAGGAAGACAGTCTTATAGTACTGAGAGAAAAGTGACTGTTTTTATTGTCATTTTATAGAGCTTTAAGGTCCTTCTGTTCTCAAAATAGACTATGAGATCATTTCTATTTGAATCTTTTATATTAGCAGCGGAGCGATGATTTCGGAAGGTTGGCTAGCCGATCAGAAAAGAGCTGTTTTTTATGCTGGTTGCTGGTGTTCGCCATCGTTGCTGCATACAGGGTGGCAGAATGCTCTGGTGTGATGGCGTCCTCTGAACCCGGAACACTGACGTTCTCGTTAAGGCGTGACATTGCGACTCCCGGACTCCGCCCCCTTCCGGTGCGTGGGTTGCAGGTGCTCACCTGACACCAGTCTCGGGCAGCAGGGCTCCTGGGGAGGTTTAAATCCAGAGCAGGAATCCCATGCAGCACAAGACGCCTCACACGGCTGCAGTGCTCCAGTCGCTGGCTGGGGTGCGTGTGATTGACTGCTTACTGACACCCGAACACCTGAATCTGTGTGGCTTCGACGTTTGACCCCTATTCGTTCCGGGCATGTTCCGTTGGTTGAGCCGTTCCCGTGGCTTTGCTGGGAAAAGCTAGAGGGGAAAAAAAATCACTTTCATTTCATTTAGCAGACATTTTTATCCAAAGCGACAGAGAAGTGGGGAAAATAGCACATAACAGACATGCATGCTGTCGAGGAGACGACCAGGTGTAAGAGCAGCCGGGCTGAGATTCCAGCGAATGCCCAGGTCTGAGTGTCAGCAGTAATGGAACAACTTCTAACAAAGCAAGAGCCTAATTAGACTAATCAAGGACCAGAAATACAGCATAAGAACATTCAGGGAATATAAAGAGGTATCAGGCTAGCAGAGGCGTTCCTGGAACAGATGGGTCTTGAGGTGATTCTTGAAGGTGGAGAGGGGCTCTGATGACTGGACGTGGTTTGGCACGTCGTTCCACCATCAGGGAACCGCACGTGAGAACCCTCTGGACTGACACCTCTCCGGTGACTTAAACTCAGTGCCGTCGACTTCAGAAATTCAAACAAAGCAACAGTTTATACGTTTTTTTTTAACAAGTCATGTTAACAATAACAAGCTTCAGGGGTTGAAGGAAAACAGTAATAAGGAAGCCTCATTAAGTCTAGAGGTACCGCTGTCGGGCTTGACAGGAAGAGAGGTGGGCGTGTGGCTGTGTCGGAAAACGCTCTCATCTCCGCAGGAATATTCCCGCAAATGAAATCCGAGGGTCCTGCCTCTATTTTTAGCTAGCCCCCGCCAGCGAAGGTCGGCTTGCCATTCTAACAGGTTGTTGGGAGTCAGGCTGGCTTGTTAGATTTTTTTCCCCAGCAGAAAACTTACAAGCACAAACATGTAATATGGCGTTGGCCCTCCAACCTCAAGGTCACATGATCTATCTACAACAGATATGTGCAGTGCTTGAAGCGGGAAAAAATAAGTGCAGGAAATTTTTTGACATTTGTGCGGTGAAAAAAAAATCAAGTCTTTAGGATGTGTTGGTTCAAAAACTATTTTAATTTAATCATTC
>JAODKE010000001.1:4961898-4978424 GCA_026779605.1 Mormyrus hasselquistii
CACATCCGGGCACAGCACGCCCTCCCCTTCAACCCCGACGGAGGCCAAACCCCTCCCCGAAAGCCGGCCTTCACGGGCACCAGCCCACCCCACAAACGTAAGCCCCAACCCCCCCCCCCCCCCCCACCCCACCCTCCAAGGCCCACTTTCCTCCTCCCTAGCATCGCATGTAGCATCTTCTCAACACAGTCCTCAAGGACCAACCCCCCCCCCCCCCCACACATAGTCCACATTTCTGCTCCCTCCGAGCTCCCAACCAATCAGGAACGTTGGGCATTGTGGGACAGAGCAAAAATGTGGACTGTCTGGGGGGCACCTTAGAGAGGGTTGAGAGACGCTGTTCTGTTGTATAGACATCATTGGGTTACAGAGGTCACACTGGAGTTTATGAACACCCTCTTTGTGTAGATAATTTATTCCTAGCGTCCACTATTCATCTTCGTTATCTAATTTTAAGTAGATATCGATTTTGACATTGAGCAAATTTTATTTTATATTAGGACATCAAGTCCCATGATTGTGCACGGCTGCTGTGATTGGTTGCTGGCTCCCGTCCCTGGTTGCTTGGTCGTGATTGGCTCCTTGATCCAGTAACGTAGGCAGCAGGTCCCAATGGTGGGTCACTGTGTCCTGAGAGGGGTTGACTGCTCCCATGGTGCCACTGGAGCGTGACCCATTATTTTGGGCAGCCTGCCTTAATAGGGGCTGTCTGACAGCCGGAGGTGTAAGCCGTTTCCGGCATTTTCTGCCTTTGCGAATGACCTGTGCAGGTGAAAAGTTCATTGAGACGTCCCTCCGGAGGTGGCGTGTCACAGGAATCACGGCTGCTGTGGATTTCAGGTCCTCGCTAAAGAAGTCACGGCACGTCACTGAGCCTGGGTTCGAAACACCCAGCCTTGATACCGATTGTCCTCCCCTGTTTTTCCCCCCGCAGCCCTCTGCGAAGGCCTGTGTCAGAACGGCGGCACCTGCGTTTCCCCAGATACTTGCATCTGCCAGGCAGGATTCACCGGGAAGAGGTGTGAGACAGGTGAGGCTCCAGTGGTGCTTCTCCGTGGCTGTGGTGAGGCATCCTTCTCTGTGTATCTCGGCCCAGAACAGGAAACCGAGCAGGTTCTGGCTAGACGACCAAAGACGTCAAGCAGCAGCCGATTTAACTACCTGCAACCTACAGCATTTCACGAACTTGAATGAATTAGCAATAAATATAGACATCAATGCATAACAGTAACGTGAGCTTAATGTAAAGATATGTGTGTCTGAGCTACGGTGATTCTCCATTGTATTTTTGTACACCAGCAAGCCATTCTATGTTAACCATAAGGTGCATTACAGGCCGGGTCAAGATTTACTTCCGGTTAGCATCCGGACCGCGGTCCGGACTTTGAGAACTCCCGGCCTACCCATTAATTCAGCCTTGACAGCTAGTGAGGCCCCCTCGTAATCAAAATTCAGATTTGGACGAGATAAAAAAAAGTCTGTCGTGGCTCTTTCCTTTCATTTCTCATATTTACATTATCCTGATCTTTGCGGGGCAAAGCTGAGATCATCTCATAGTGGTTTCCCTTCTCTAGCTGCATGGAAAAGCGCTGTTAAATTTAGCAGAGAGGAAAAAAATACGCAGGTGTGAGCGGAATTAATTACAGCGGGATTTATTTTGAGTTCACTTGAAAGAATACACGGCAGATAAGGGGGGGTGGGGGCATTGTCTGCCGTTCGCCGCGAATTTATGCACATTCCCAGATTTGAAGGCCGCTGGCTCTCGAGACCGATGTTGCGTCACTTAATTAATTTGATCATATTTAAAGACGTTTAATTAATTTAGCCGTATTTAATGGCAACTCGTTCTCCTTCCGGAGATCTAGATGGGTTCCAGAGGTAGGTGGTCCTCTCCTGCCCCACACCATTACATTCTCTTTCAGGTATAGAGCTGCACTGGTCAATCTAATGGTTTACGGAGTGGATTATGGACCGGTGCGATTGAATGGCACTGGGGTTTTAGAGGAATATCAGTGACCTCCTGCATGTGTCTCTGAACACGTTTGTTTTGTCAAAGTGCTAATGCTATAGAGCCTGAGCGACAGATGTCAGCAGAGACAGAGAACAGCCACACAGTACATTCTGTGCTGATTTCCCCCCCGTCTGTGTGGATTGGTGCTTATCCCCGCTTAGGCTGAGGTGCGTGCAGGTAGTGCATCTTATTTCGCTTTTAGCCACATCAGCATATGCAGTCCTAACGACCGGAACCAAAAGCAAGAGGCTTAGATAACTGTTAGAAGCTTAGATTACACAGCTGTGTTTGAGGCATCATATGTGGTTCTGTGTCATGCTCAGGTCCTGAACCAGCAGCCTCCTGAGCTCGGTGCCCCAGCCGTTATGCTACATACGGCCGTGGGTGGCTGTATGCAGCTAACGGGGCTGTTTAGCACTTAAAGTGCGACTCCGGTGGTCTTTGCTTGCCTGTCTGGCTGGGCTTGCATCTGCTCTCCTGAAAGCCACATCTCTAGGCAGCTTTTGACCTTTTCACGCGCTCAATGGCCAGAGACGGGGAGCCATGGTAAGTGTGGGCGACTGAAGAAAGGCACTGCGTACCTCAACAGCGAGCCAAACCACGTCAGCCAATCCCTGTCTCCCCTCAGCAAGCCACATGTCACGCCCTCTTCCAGGAAATCATCATCTTGTACCGCAGAAATATCCAATAAAATAGAAGTAAAATAAAGTTAATGAAGGCTGAGAAAGACTGAGCAACATGTCAGTTTGCTGCTTCTGCCAGCAGACACAGAAAAGCTTTTACAGCCGTCTGCTCCCAGCCATACTCAACCATAGCCGTCTGCTCCCTGACATACTCAGCCATAGCCGTCTGCTCCCTGACATACTCAGCCATAGCCGTCTGCTCCCTGACATACTCAACCATAGCCGTCTGCTCCCAGCCATACTCAACCATAGCCGTCTGCTCCCTGACATACTCAACCATAGCCGTCTGCTCCCTGACATACTCAACCATAGTTGTCTGCTCCCAGCCATACTCAGCCATAGTCTGCTTCCTGACATACTCAGCCATAGCCATCTGTTTCCTGACATACTCAGCCATAGCCGTCTGCTCCCTGACATACTCAACCATAGCCGTCTGCTCCCTGACATACTCAGCCATAGCTGTGTGCTTCCTGACATACTCAGCCATGTCTGCCTGCTTCCTGACATACTCAGCCATAGCCGTCTGCTCCCAGCTGTATAAGCAGTCAGGCCATTTTGGGAAGATCTCTTGGGATATTCTGTAGATCTGTGTTATGTGCGTAGTTTGACAGACAGCAAGAATAGCCTTAAAGTGCTTTGGTGAGAAGAACAGGTGTGAAATCACATGACAGACAGATTCAATATTAGCTCGTACCCAAACATATGTCTTTAATTTTTGATCAGATAACTTTTGTTACGTGTTGAGATGGTGTGAGGTGAAAATAAGGGCTTTTCAAGACATGGGTTCCATGGATGGATGGATGAATGATCCCCCAAGACAAGGCACGTAGTCACAAGGTCATCCAAAAAAATAAATAGTCAATTAAAAATATATAAATTAACAAGAGCTGTACATGTGTCGTACACTGTCATGCTCAGCTATGCAGAGTGTTGGCATCTGCTTTTAAATGATAGCCTCGTTTGAACCGACCTTGCTGCAATTCTGACCAATCAGCTCCCATGCGTGACCACCAAGTGCTTCACTGGCCGTGAAAAGTCACGGTGCTACAAGAAAGGGAGTTAACCTGACAGCAAAGGAAGCCCTTGATCTGTTTCTCTTCCTCGCATTTGAAAGCGATGACTCAGCTGACCTCTCTGCAGCGGAACATGCGGCGGAAGCAGGGATATTATTCAAACGCTGTGAACTAGATGATTTAAAAATTACATTTATCCACCGTCTTGACAATGTGTTTTCAGCGTTACTGCTAGTGACTCAAACTCTCTCAGAAGAACATTTTTCTTATTCCCTTACAAACTCAGCTCCCAGAGACGGTGTAATCAACGATGCAGAACATGTTTCTCCTCACTGTATCACTTGCTCTTTATTTACCCGTCGTAATCAGAAGTCCATCTAGTATTTGTGACAACTGTGTCCCCCGGTGTCAAGAAGTCCTGCTATGGCGGGGGGGGGGGGCAGCGAGGTCACCGGGATGCATCTGGCAGGGAGGAAGACGTGACGGAAGAGATGTTGGTTCCCGGGGTGCTAATTAGCGGCAGCGAAGCCCCAGAAGGGCTGTAGGTGTTTCTACGGGCAGTAGAGGTGCTACCTCAGATTCACAGGGCCCTCGTTACAAAGGGAACGATTTCTCACCCTCGCCCATGTACCCGAGCAGGTCCGAAATGCCAACGCAATTAAGGACGGCTGAGCAGAAGCGAGAATGTGGTTAAGTTGTGCATGTGCCAGTAGAGGCAGCGTCGAGCCGCTCGTTCCCGTTTCCCAAACCTTGGAACGCCAGAAACCACGTCTTGAAGAATATACTCACGTGCCAGGCTGAGCTTTTCATTCTCCACCGCACCTTTGCACTGTTTGTTTACTCGTGCCTTTTTGCACTGATTTGCACTGTTTGTTTACTCGTGCCTTTTTGCACTGATTTGCACTGTTTGTTTACCCGTGCCTTTTTGCACTGATTTGCACTGTTTGTTTACTCGTGCCTTTTTGCACTGATTTCTGATACTTCTACATTATCCTTTTAAATGCATTTGCCGTTTTATCTCATTTGTTCCTTGGGGGAGCAGGAACTGGGTCCCATGGCTGGATGTCTGGCACTAGTGCGAGTTTAATTACAAATTCAACAATTTCAACATCGCTGAATGCTCTCAGCTCTAGTGTCAGAGGGTTTTATTAATTATATTCATGAATGCTTGGTTATTTCTGTACAACGGTGCTTCAGGCAATCGTATGAGGTCACCAGGTTCGCATTCGCCTGGAGGAGAATCGATTAAAGAGTTGGAGCTCTCGACCCGAGTGGAGCGAGACGCAGAGAGACGGTGAACAAGCTAACACGCTTTGAGCCACCAGTCCATCATGTGACTGATTTGTGGGTTTTAATGTATGTCTGAGCCCTGGTGGGAATTCAGAACAATGAATGGTGAGTGTAAATGAGGTATAGGCTGCACAGCAGGTAATGCTGCTGCTTTACACCTCTGTGCTTGGGGGTTTGAATCCTGCCTCCATTCTGTTCTCCCATAGCCCGCATCCTGTCAGCACTGAGTACTCAAAGTCAGTAGTGTGAAGTTCTGTCAGCACTGAGTACTCATAGTCAGCAGCCCAAGTCCTGTCAATATTGAGTACTTGTAAACAGGAGCCCAAGTCTTGTCAGGAAGGTGTGCTTGTAGGCAGCAACTCAAGTCCTATCGCCACTAAGTACTTGTAGTAAGCAGCCCGAAGTTCTGTCAGCACTGAATACTTGTAATTAGTAGCCTAAATCCTGTCAGGAATGAAAGCTTATAGGCAGCAGCACAAGTCCTGTCATCACTGAGAATTTGTAGTCAGCAGCCCAAGTCCTGTCAGCACTGAGTACTCATAGTCAGCAGCCCAAGTCCTGTCAGCAGTGAGCATTTGTAAATAGGAGCCCAAGTCCTGTCAGGAAGGTGTGCTTGTAGGCAGCAGCCCAAATCTTGTCAACACTGAGTACTGGTAGTCATCAGTTTGAGGTTCTGTCAGCACTGAATATTCATAGTCACCTGCCCAAGTCCTGTCAGCAGTGAGTAGTTGGAATAAGGCTGCCATGATTAGTCGATGTAATCAATGTCGTTGATGCTGAAAATTCATCAACATCAATATTTTACATTATTTTAATGAAATTCCCTATATGATTTCTAAAATGCTTCAACTCATTATAACAAATGTTTTGTTTTATTATCAATACATTATTATGGGAGTAGTTCAAATCAATATAAAACAAAAAGGTGGTTTTACACTATGCGAAGTTCGATGGCATACTACAAGGGCACTAGTGCAATGCACGAGAACCTGAAGAGAGAACACACAAGCACTATTCTGGATGATGGACCATCAGAATAGGCAAAAACACCGTAAGCGTCGTCTATTCATCTTTATTAAATTACCGTTAGTACAGGGAGCTTTTGTCCTTGTAGCTGCTAAATACCCTCATTATTAAAGCCATAAAGTTGTTTGCCTGCTACTTTAGAATCTCCATTGAATAAGTGTTTGAGAAAATGTTTAGGTTAAATCTAGGTTTGTTCTACGTGGATTGACAGTGCCAGTGCATGTTTGTGCGCAGTGGGCTTGTTGGGGCCAGTGTTATTATCGTAAACTAAAACTTAAATGAAAACACTGAATGAAAGAAAATAATTCATGAATTGAAATAGAAATGAAAACTAAATTTACCAAAAAAAAAAGTGTTGGACTTTGATCAGCAAAAAGTAGCGCCAAACCACAAACACCTTTTTGCCTTGTTTATCCACAATATCTCCTCTTTCAAAAGATGCAGTGATGACTGTGCTGTCCCTATATCGCTTTCATGATTTAAGAAAACAGTTGCATGTGGCATGCTGTGCTAACCAAATTTAATAAGCCTAAGGATATGCCAAATTTATACAAATTACTAACTCTTATGTGTCACAATATGCATTTCATTAATATTTTAAGCATACTACTAATTTGTTTTTTGAATTGTGGATGAAAATAACATCTGTATAGTGCCGAAAATCCGGCGTCCATTATCTAAAGCCCTGTAATAACATACAGTTTGCTGTTGTCGAAATAAAATCAAGTTAAATGTTCCATTTGATTTCCTGGAGGAAAATTAATCGTTTAGATTAATCAACCAATCATAGACTAATCCATAGAATAATAGTCATTAGTGGCAGCCCTAACTTGGAGGTTCGCCTGCCAGAGAGGACAGTATTGATGGGCAGGAAATCCAGTTATTCACATGTGTGGATGGAGCTCTTTGGTGACAGTGCCTGCCTTTGCCAAGACCTTTATAACAAAGTCCTGCTTTCCAATCCTGTCATTGTGACAACCACAATGGAACAGCCCTCCTTGGTATAATTAAGTCAGTATAGGAATGTCAGTCTTTTAAAACAAATAATGCAGTTTAAATATTCAAACAGTGAAAGACCCAGAGGATATGCTATTAACCCCATTTAGTATTCTCTTAATTCTCTATTTTACACCTAACGGCATGTATAAAATATGTATGTCACTCTTTTGGAATATTGCTCAGCGTTCAATGCCACTGAGAATCCAGCATGACAAGAGATTAGAGTAAATTAACCTATTTGCTATTTTATGATATTCTGAGGTATTGCATTTCAGCCCAGTGAGAAACTGGGGCTATCGCTCACTAACGAGCTCACTGTTATTATCACCATTATGTAGAACAGACATTTCTCATTTTAGTGTAATTGCCGGTTGCCATTTTAACGGCCTAGCCAAAAACGCAAAGCCTCTTGATGCAATTTACAAGGTTCACAATATATTCCAGGGAACCGAAATATGATGTGAGTAAAATAAAGATCAACATAAGTTCAGGCGGCTTTGCTGCGTTGCGCCCCTTAGCTAAACTGGATGTGTGTGGTATTATTTCAAAACTATCAGCCTATGCACCATCTGTTGCTATGGTATGCTAATTGCAGGGTCAGGTTAACCACCCTGTACCCTGTGATCGGGTAAATTAGCATGTTGTGCTGGAATTGATTGATTATCCCATGGAAAGATACTCAGGAGCGGTATGTGACTCAGGATTCTGTGCTTGTGATCAGAAGGTTGTGGGTTCAAATCCTAAAATGAGCAGCGTGATTCCACCATCATGTCCTTCAGCAAGGCTGTCTGACCCAACTTTCACAAATATATATATATACACACACGTCGCATTGGATAAAAGCTGCTGCTATATATATAAATAATATATATTTAATTAAATAATTAATAATTAAATAATTTGCCATTTTAGCTATGAGCTGACCATATTATGGGATATGAACTTCTTTATATGTCATTTATTTTAACTACTCTTGAGGCTACAGTCTGTCCTTTTAAGTAGGGCTTTGTAATTGAAGAAGTATTCAGAACAGAAGTTTCGCACACCTTACTGGGTCCTCCCAGTGGGATAGCAGAGCACTGGTCCTCCCGTTCTCAGGTGTCTCAGTGCTGATAGGGGCCACATTGTGTACTTTCTGGCACCACAGAGGCAGGGGAAATGTTCACTACCCAGCACCACGGAATGTTGTACAGAATGTTCTGTGATTTATTGAATTATTTGTTTTTGACCCAAAAAATGCTGTGGAGAATTGTGATGGTTTAAATATCCACTGCGCCAGAATGCAAAACAGAATCACAAACTCTGTTTATAACACCGGAATACTTTATAGTCAACTTGCAGTATTACAGAATAAGCAGTAACCAAACCTCTGCTTGAAAATGACATTTACGTTAATTTACTTAATGGACCCTTTTGACCAAAGAGGCATGGAAGAGAAGCACGGTCAGCCGGGACTTGGGGGTAATTGGGGTTAGGGGCTTTGTACTAGAGCCTGAGTAACTGTAGATATCAAGTACTGATCCCCAGTACTTCAGGCTATTATAGGTTTTCTGCCCCGGTATTGCACAGTATTGCAAGATCTTACATCCGTTGTGAGACAGAAATTCTGAAAAGAACGGCCAGGTCTTACTGTAACATATGGAAAGCTTCTTGTAATTTGTAAACGCAAGGCCAAAGATGAGCGTTACTATATGCTATATCTTTGAAGTCACTAACCTTCAATTCGTAGCAATTAGCTAGCTTTTATAGGGTTAAAAACAAGTACATGTGCATTTGCCGCTGAGTTTGATTATGCTTGGTCGCAGTCATTGGTGGCCATTCCCCACTTCAGATAAGAAGGGCTACGTTTCCTGGCTGATGTAGCCTCTAGCTCTCCTTGTTTTGGAAGGAGCACTTGTGAAGTATCTGTAATAAGGCCAGGGGAGCAGGCCTGCCGTGGGCACGCGGAGGAGGAGGAGGATTAATAGCGCCTTTGTTTCTGGCCCGTCACTCAATATAATGAGCGGGAAAAACCCAGCGTGTCCATTTCCTCCGCCTATCGACCCTTCGCTTCTATGGCGACCGGAGAGTGGGGTCCTGATGGCAGAGCCGCCGGCCCGATTGGAGTGCAGGGCAGGCCACCTCTCGAAGCCCTTTGAAAGTCCAAATGTGTCTCCCATCAGAAGCCATCTAGATCCTCAGGAAGCCGCCGCCTGAACTCATCTGAAGCGAAACGCCGTGTTTGTCATAACTCTGGTTTAAAAGTGCCCGTTTCCTAGGAAACAGTATCCGCTTTGCACCGGTGATGGAAACCCATCCGTATTTCATCTAGGCACCCAGAAGCATGGTGGTTAAAGGTCCCGGTTGGATATATTTTATATTTTTTGAATGGATGGAGCATCACACTGCAAGTTTGTCACTTGAAATAGATAATAAGGATAATAATACATATAATTTGATGTAAATTGAATGTCAAAGATTGTCACAGGCAAGAAGCAAAACCTGCTCTGTTCATTTGGTTAATCTAAAATCCAAATAGCATTGTAGGCCATGTTTGGTTCTCGATAACGTGTGAGTTTTTGTACCCGCGGTCTGAAAATGATCCTGACAGATTCAGCCACACTGTCAGCTCGAAGTCTGTTTAGATGTATATCAAAATAAAACACAGATTCTGAGATAGCAAAAAAGTAAAATAGAAAGTCTTTTTCTCTATAATCTGGTATCTCCTCATAGAGCATTGTCTTTGGTGGTTTTTTTGTGACAAATTACCCATAATCCTCAGATGGAGCTGGAATGATGCTGTTCAGTGTTGCGGTGGTGGATTTCTGTGTTGGATAATTGACCTATTAATACTGGAGTATCAGCACGCCCAAGCATTGACCATCTGACACCAAAAAGACATTTGAAGACTTCAGAGGGGCTTTGTGATTGCATTTGTGTGACGATGATGATGAGTTGATGAGGTTGTTCTTCATGATCGTTTGTCAATGATCAAGGTGCTGCAGCAGTACTTTGGTATGCTTCACTGGGTCTTTCATGTCACCTCCATCTCCTGACAGGTCTGGGCACAGCCAGCAGGTCACCAAACTGCATCAAGCTTAAGTCAACAATATCGAGCTCTCTGGCCAAGAAGTTAGCAGAAAGCTCCTCGAGATGATATGGGTGCTGAGAAATGTCCACGACTCTAAAAGGTTGACAGATCATCCATCGACAAGTATTTGACTGCTTCATGGGGGCCTTTCAAACTCATGTGAAGTCTATTTTTCGAAGGTCCAGTCTGTGAAACCCCACTCCTGAATACCAACCTCCCAGGTTCTTTCATTTCTTCTTAGCTGTGGAATCTGCACTTGACATGACTAGGCCTCTGCTGAGAGCAGGACAAACTAATACTGTTCCTCAAGGATGAACTCCACCCGTCTCTCAGCACCAGGACATATTATACCAACCAGGCCACCACCCTCAGTAAGACTGTCTGTTTCATTACAGTTCCCCAGCTCTGCACTTCTGCCAGATACACCAAAAGAGGACATTCAAAGCCCTTGTAATTGCTCATATGCCTCGTGCAACAACTAAGCTTAGAAAAGAATATAGACTACATTACATTGATGCGTATTTATAATTCTGAGGCAGCCTGGATTTTATAAATAGTAATTGCTCTCTTTCCATTGTGCTGTATCTTTGAAGACAGATTGGTAGAGCATCATGGTTTAAATACCTCCGGTACACTGCGTGCTGGCATGGACCTGAGCTGGTGAATCACATTGCACATCTAAAGTCTGTGTGCCCCGTCTCCTACAATTGGCAGTTATAAAAAGCACAGGAATCTCGCTTTATCAGGACAGGGGAAGATCAAAATTCCTCAGAGTGAAGCCATTCGCATTTCACGCAGTCAGTTGTATCTCCATAATAGACCCTTGTGGTCTTACCTGTTCAGTGTCAGTTTCCTTCCCCTTGGCTACAACCTGACCGGTTAAAATGGAGACCACCTCGGCTATTTGTCAGAGCGTGTGGGGCAGGACATTTACCACGGGGGGGAGGGGGAACTGCATGTTGCTTGCTTAGTGTTAGGAACGTGGACAAATGAGCTCAAGGGCAACACAGAGAGAATATCCCGAAGGCCCAGTCAGTATAATATTCCCCACGTTATTTCCCAAAGGTCTCATGAATCGCTTCGGAGAACGTACACATCTCCTTACAGGAAAATGTGAGTGTCTAAGAAGAATATGTTAATGTCGTTTCTGGTTATGGAGGCTAAAATCTGTGTTGACGTTGGCCAGTGAAACTTTACTGAATGTTATTTCTCTTGAATCTAGTTGTTTTCTTTTAAAAGAAAAAATTATATTCACAAATGAAAGGCACTTTAAAATGAGGAATCTTCACTTTGAAGGCAAGGTTTATTCTGCAGGTGCAACTAATGTAGAATCTTCTGGATAATCCTGCACAAAAAGAGGTGGTCTTTTCATTTCACACTGGATGGTCTGCAAGACCCCATAGGTGATAGATATTAGTTACAGTGACTAAGTGTCTTCTAAGCAATGTCTCGGACAAGTAATTAATTATTTATCCTGGAGAAATTAATAAAAGAGCTCAACCTCATTAGGCAATAGATTTTAATCCCATTACTCCATAAACCAGTTAAGAATCTGGATTTTTTTCGTTCGATGGGATCCAGCAAGGGGCTTGGATAGTAGGCTCAGTCCTTGAACAAAGCCATTTTCGTAATGAGGCTCAGAATAATGCATCAAGGAGGATCATAAAGAAGCCATCAATGGCTTTATGGAGACATTTAATCACTCTAAAACCTCGAGGCTTACACATATTCCTACATCCCTCTCGTGCGGCCCTTTACGCCAGCGAGTCTAATTAAATATTATTCGAGATATTAGATTATTTTTTTCATCATCATAAATCCAGTTGTTTTATTTGATACTGGATTTACTTTGCTCCTTGTAAGAAATTGGCCACCATTACGCTGTTTGTCAAAGAAATTGGTTTAGCGCCGACCGCAATGACAAGGACAGCCCCTGGCTCTCGAGAAGGCCTACGTTCCCGGGAATCCAGCCGACGCACTCCGCATGTGTAATTGAAGCTTGAGTCACGGCACACAATCTACAAGTAGTTTTTACATATTTTCCTGTTTCACCCTCCCTGTTCACCAGTGTGTCCCTTCACTCCAGGGAGGGCGGGGGCATATGAAGGCTGGACTCAGCCAGTCAAAATATTGATCGGTGAAGCCAGGTAAACTGACACGGGTGCTGGAGATTCTGGGCTTTCTCATTCGTCGGCATGGTGGTGGTCAAGGAGAAGCAGAGCAGGTAGCCTGCCGACCACTAGACCGTCATCATTCTCGAGAGAATCTCGACATGGTCTCTGACTAATCACCAGCAGTGGCCAATCTATGATTTTTTTTGCAGGGTCATAATTCATATGGACGGGCCAATCATTCTTTCAGCTGGGGGCAGCTACCTTGTATGTTCCCCTGATGACCAGATTATGCTGGCAGCAGATTGATCTCACGCCGTGACTGCAGTCCACTTACGTGATTCATATTCATCAGTAACACCACAGTGCGAGTGATGTTTGTGGCAAGACAGGTCTAGAGAACGCCCTTTTTCTGACCCCGACTTCCACAGTCCATGTAGAATCTCCTTTGACAGGCAGTATGACTCACTTGAAAAGGTCCGCTTTGGATTACAGTACATGTGTATGGTTTCCTAGTGCTTTGCATCCAGGATCATGGTGGCGCTTCTAGCAGTGGGCTACAGGCATTAGGTCGGGTGCCCCCCCCCCCTTTCGAGTGTAAACCAGTTCTAAAAACTCCATTAAATTGAACTGTGTTTCTTCCTTTCTTTACAATTTAACATAGTAAATCAATGCGACTTGGGTCGTGTGGAAAAGTGAAGCACTACATCATGCAATTTTTAGAATTTATACTTCAGGATGTATGAAGTGTCTGTGTTATTATTATCCAGCCATGTTAATGTGGTACTTCAGCAAGATTGCTGTAGCACAGATACTTGTGTGGGTTGAAATGCATAACTACTCTGAGGAAGAATTCCTTGGAGTGCCACTTGAGAGCACGTGGGAACCTTTAAGAGGACACTGTCCCTTCTGGGAGCCGTTGCTCGTCTGACTGTGCACGTTTGTGTACTGTATGTGTCTGTCGCAGATATCGACGAGTGCTCCAGTGGTTTTGTGGAGTGCGATAGCCGGGCTGTTTGCGTCAACCTGCCGGGCTGGTACCACTGCGAGTGCCGTGACGGTTACCACGACAATGGCATGTTTTCGGCCAATGGAGAGTCCTGTGAAGGTGGGCCCCGCCTCTCTTTGTTACCGACACATGTACCTCTACCCTACCAGGAGACCTCATTAAGAAGCTAGAAGCTACTCGCTTGTAATTGGTCTATGAAAAGCGTCTCCCTCATAAACTACAATGTCAACTCAACACTTGAAAGCCTTTGGATTACATAAATAGGCTCCATTAGCCCTTAATGGGTGCCAGTGAAGTGCCTAGCTCTTGATTAATCTGTTATTATAATTCATTTTTACAAAGCAGCCTTCCCAGCATTTGCTCTGGAGTACTTAACAAAAAGGAAAAAACCGTTGCAGATTGACATAAGCACGACTAACGCTGCACGCCTGTGAAAGCCCGATTCCAGGAGGCTCTGGTATTTATGAACGACCCAGATTTAAGTTGAGGGGGCGGCAGTGACAAACGGAAAGGGATGAGACAGGTAGCAGCAGGAAATCACAGGGAAGCCATGACTGTGCCCTTCCTGCCCGTAGATAACCCATAATGAGGTCAGACAGAAGCCAAAGTAGAATTCTGATCTGTCCCACAGAGAGGTCACCCATATCTGGAGATGTGGATAGTGCCAGTGAGGGTCAGGCAAATCTCTGCAAATCACATTTGAAGGCTTGTTGCTTAAATGTGTCAGTTTTTATATCCAATCAAGGCTAAAAAAGATACCTTATGCTGGACAGGGATTGACCCTGGTAGGTGGTGATAAAACAGTATATAAAAATAACATCTCAATAATAATAAATACAGAATGGCAATTTGACAGGATAGTTATAGTCCTTGGGAGGAGAGTATAAGGCTGTTGTTATGGCTGTTAAGAAACTGGCACGACATCAGGGAGTGCTACACTTCGTAAACAACTTCTTGGCGGTGATTAGAGCTGGCAGCTCAGTTTGATACGTGTAAATGAAGGTGAACCTGCAGCTGCGATATGAATATCACGACAATGCGCCCCCCCCCTGCCCCACTACCTCAGATATTGACGAATGTGGGACGGGCAGGAACAGCTGCACCAATGACACCGTCTGCTTCAACCTGGAGGGCGGCTACGACTGCAGATGCCCCCACGGGAAGAACTGCACCGGCGACTGTATCCACGACAACCGGGTCAAGCACAACGGTCAGATCTGGGTCCTAGAGAGCGACAGGTGCTCTGTGTGCTCCTGTCAGGTGAGTGTGTCAACAGCCAGGGTCACATGACAGGTCACTGTGTCATTCATAGGCTGGCTGTGTTGCCTGGGGGGACCCGGTGAGCTCTGACATGCCCACAATTTAGACTTTGTAATAGTTTGCTGACAACATGGGAGCAGTGTGTGGCTTAAGCCTGTGTGCCTGTAATCCGAAGGTCACCGGTTCAAAGCCCAGCAAGGCACTTAACCCCCAGCTCCCTGGGCACTGCTACAGGTGGCTGCCCTTCACAGACAGCTTACTCCGCAGGTATTATTATTATTATTAATGACCAAAACCACCATTATGACGAGTGGATGTGGATTTGAGCCGGTCGGATACAGCCACCTCACGGCCTTCCTTTTAGCTGTGATGCCAGCCTCGTACAATGAGTCTGGCAAAGGGAGATGTTTTCATTCGGCAGTGGTGTGTAACACCAAGGGGATACACTGCATGACGGAGCTTTCTGGAACAGCTAGTGGGTATGCGTAATTGCTATGGAGGAGGTTAAATGCGATGCTGCTGCTCACTGCTTAAAAGTACGCCCTTGTAAACATAGAAAATTGGTTTTGGATTTAGACTAATCTCTGATTATGTAAATACGGGTGTAAATGCAGCATGAGAAAGCTATCGATTATCAGATTAAGTGATGTCATTTTTAATCTGCAGAAAGGGCCGCAGGTGTCTGAAGATGATTCCCCGGGATGTGACAATTAAATTATTCATTTATTTTGCAAAACCTGAAACGGACACCAGGAAGCGTAAAAATTTGCAATTAGATGATTCGTTTTCAATTATATTTGATAATGGGGGGTGTGGGGGGGGGGGGTCGGTGAGTGACAGGAGACTGTGAGAATATTAGTGCGTAATTGAGCAGAATAGATTGTGTTGCCTGAGACACAGTCAATGGCATGAACACAGGGTGAGTGCAGCCATTCACACACGGTCCTTATCGGTTATGACCTGTGACCTACGAGTGACATTGAAAATTAATTAGGCTACCTCTCTGATTTGTTGTTAAGAAGTGGGCTCTAGCCTATCACACATAAAACAGCTGGTAGTTGGAAGATTTCATGTTGTGTGTGATACATCATTACAATCATTAGGCTTTTCTGTGTTCACTGGAGAAATAGTGGATTGGGAGGAGATTCTAGGACTTTTAGTCTTTAAAGATTAAAGTGGAGGGCATAAGATGGACTATAAATCATACAAAGGGGCTAATCTTGTTATGAGCCAATGAGATGCTTTTGATCAGTGAGTGACAGGAGAGAAGGCATTCCGGGGGCCAATGACCTTTTAGCTGGGGCCAGTGCCCCTTTGGCCCCGCCCCTGTACATGCCCCTTAGTGGATCTGATGGGCCTTTTCAAGTGGTCGAATGTCTCCACAGCCTCGACCCTGAACCCCCTCCTACCCTGTTTCCTGTTTCTGCGCAGACGGGGCTCGTCATGTGTCGGAGGATGGTGTGCGACTGCGAAAATCCCACCGTGGACCTCTTCTGCTGCCCCGAGTGTGACCCGCGCCTCAGTAGCCAGTGCCTGCACCAGAACGGGCTTTTGGCCTACAGCACCGGGGCGTCCTGGGTGGAGAGCTGTCAGCAGTGCCAGTGCCTGGTGAGGGCGCCTTCAGAGTACGGGGGTAGCGCCCGTCTTTGTCGGCCTTCCCGGGGGGGAGGGTGTCTGCTGGCCTGATAGGAGGTGCTCCAGAAGAGGGTGCTTGGAAGGCGGTAGCCTTTGTTTCCGTGTGCAGAGGGCACCAGGGACCGCTACAGGTCGCGGTGAGGGACAAACATGACTCCTAGCACTGCTTCCTAACAGCAGCCGTCTCCAGCCCGTCTGCTGACATCCCTTCAAGTTTTCGGCCATTTTAATGTCTTCAGCTGAATTTCATTTATACAAGGATTTAAACCTGTTGAAACATTACGTCAGCCAGTCCCCCCCCCCCCCCCCCCCCCCCCCCCCCCCCCCCCCCCGCCCCTCCCATCGTCTCCTCCTCCCCCCCCGGCTTTTTGCGTTTTTTTACTCCTCCTGCTTGCTGTTGCGCCTCCCCTCGGTGGTCT
>JAODKE010000001.1:4987357-5007420 GCA_026779605.1 Mormyrus hasselquistii
TCCAACGTGTCCCCTGCCTCGTGCCCTGTGACGGCCTGGCATCCCGTCCAACGTGTCCCCTGCCTCGTGCCCTGTGACGGCCTGGCATCCCGTCCAACGTGTCCCCTGCCTCGTGCCCTGTGATGGCCTGGCATCTCGCCCAGGAAGCCCCCTGTCTCGTATCTTGTTTCCTGGGAGAGCTTCCAGACTCCATGACCCTGCACCCGATGAATGGTTACAGGAGACAGGTAACATGATGCAAATTTAAATATTAATATAAATAAACAATTAACAAGCACATAATTATAAATTACATTAATTCTTCTGTTAGACATAATTTGTTCTTTTGCAAATCTCACAGCTGAGTATTTGTTGAAGTAGTTTTTTTTCGGTTGTGAAACTAAAAATGTTAGTCTTGCGTCTGGAGTGTAACAGAGTATTTGAAGCCGTCTATCTGCAGACACCTGATTGATGGATATGAGGTTATATGATAAATTGTCAGAATGACCTTTAGAATGTGATTGTTTAATTTAAAAAAAAAAAAAACATTTTGATATCCATTATTTGCCTGTTTTGTCAGCATGATCCCATTAACAGTGGCCCTCTTCCTTCAAATGTGTCACTGTTAAATGCTTCAAGATTGCGAGTGAGTGGCAGCCAACCAATTGAATTAATTGATTTACATCTGCCATCTAATCGGCCTTTAACAAAATAGTTTGTCGTGATGAAGGGTTGTGAGGGGCAAGGAGAGGCCAAAAGGCACCCAGGGGTACGTTTCCCAAAAGCTTCATCCATGTAAGTTGCTAAATGCAGCAACTATACCTTTAGGAAATGTATCCCAGGTCAGACCAGGCTAGGCTAAGCTAAGCTAGCAGCGATGTCTCCTCTGAAGATCAGGTCTTTGCTATGACTACAAAGAAATCGTTGCCATGCAACCTGTGTTAATCTATAATGAAGGCTCCTTCTGCATGTGAGTGGTGTTAATGAGTCCTGGCACACCATGTGTGACACCGGCTAATACACTGAGCCAAAAAAAAGCAAAAGCTGATGTTTTCATCCAAGGAACCTTGATTGTTACTCAAAGAAATAATTGGATGACCTTTTTGATGAGTCGGGTAAAGTCAACTTAATATTATTCATGTTAATTGCAGCAATTTTTTTTACCCTGGCTTCTGCAAGCTGTGTGATTTATGCTACTGTATAATTGGAAATGTAGATAAATTGCATGAAATATAGGTTTTATGACTAAAAAGGTCTAAAAAAGATCTAAACTGACCCCTAACATATTGAATGTGTGGTTACTAGATCTAACATAGTATTATTTTGGACCTACGCTACGCACATTTCCTTTTCTTGGTGTCCTCTCTCCTGGTGGAAGCTCTTGGCTTAACAGTGGTGTGGTTGCAGTGGAACACTGCAGATGAGGCAGCTTCCTGAATGGACGATGTCCTGCTGTCTTTCATACACTGCATATTATGGAATGCTGCTACATGAACAGGGCTGAAGATGGGGACCGTGCCCCTAGGATATAGTGTCTGTAATTGGTCAGATGATATAGTATAATGCCCTTCATAATATGCGTATCAGGGATTCGGTCATTTTATGTGGGCTGTTTTGTTCAAACTGGAATCACAGACCTTGAGGGTGGGCAGAATTGTGATTGAATTTCTTTGTTGGGCTGCCACATAGGGAGATACGCCCAAAGAAACTCGAGTGGGCTTCAAAACTGCAATCTTGCATTCGCTCTTTAGAAAACACCAGCAGGCCATATTTAGCCGCTAGAACCACCCATTGAGGTCCACTGAAATACACAAGAATGTCATGAAACCATTGTTCTTCTGTTTGTTCCATCAGTCACAAGTGCTTATTGGGCACTATCAGATGTCTGACAATGAACCCCCCCCCCGTACTTCAAAGATTTATAGCTCTGTCCATTGCTTTGAGAAGTATATTTGAAACATGACCTCATACCATTTTCTTTGAGCGAAGCCAACTTCTTGACCCAGTAGGAGGTGGGACTAAAGATAGGTCATGCTTCTTTTCTTCGGGGATCTCTGGGTATTTATTGAATGCATGAAGGATGAACCCTGACAGGTGATCAAAGCCGGATTAGCAGCTGATGCGTCTGCAGAATCACCTGGTTTGCTCTGGTACGGTACAATATTGTTTTTCACCAATTATACGAACTGTGGACATACTTTTCCAATATAGAATATCATACTTGGCCAATATTTCAATATACTCAATTTAATTCTCAAAATCACCTTCCTAATTAAATAAATTAGAAAATCCGTTAAGCAAGACAGCTGAAGATTAATTTAGTAGCATGGTAATCAGAAATCAAGACGGTTCATTTAGTATGAATACTTAGTATAGGTTATGTTGTTCTTAAGCAGAATGCCTACCCTAATTTATAACCATCAGTGGGTGGGTGATTCTCTAGGTTAGGTGCCCGTCTTTCAAATCCATCACCATCCTGCTTACAATACCATCCACCCATCTTCTGTATTCATTTGTCCTATTCAGGGTCACGGGGGAATCCACAGCTTATGGGGACAAGGCAGGGAACAACTCAGGGTGGGGCGCCAACCCATCACAGGGCACATCTGCACACCATTCACACCTAGGGGCAATTTAGTAATTCCAACTCACCTCAGCAGGTTTTTGGACTGTGGGGGGGAAAGCGGAGTACCTGGAGGTAACCCCCCCCAACGACACGGGGAGAACATGCCACACACATGGAGCCATGGCGGGGACTCGAACCCTGGTCCCAGAGGTGGGAGGCCACAGTGCCCCCTTGCAATAACAGTGAGACTAAAACGCATCCATGCATCTTCTGTAACCAGTCATCCTATTCAGGGCTACAGGGAGTCCGGAGCTGATCCCAGAGGCTGCGGGTACAGGGCAGAGAACAACCCAGGATGAGGCACCAGCTCCTCGCAGGGCACACTCACATACCAGTCACTCACACACCAGTCACTCACACATGCACATTTACACATGGGGGGGTAAAAGGTCATATCCATGATCTACAGCCATGCTCGTTAGCGCCTAGCTCCTTAGCCGAACCACCGCCTTGGTTGTCCATAGCTGAAGGCCAGGTGGGAACCGAAAGCCGTCGTGCCGGTGAGCTCCCTGGTGAGGGTTCTGCTGCGGTGCTTTTTGGAGCACCATGAAGTACGTGCAGCTCCAAAAGGACGAAAGCAGGGTGCCTCTGGAGCTTTAAAAAAGGATCCGTGAGGCTACGCTTGCTTTATCCTGCTTAATTTGGAAATAAGACAGCGCTAGTCAGAACAAATTTTGTGGACAGTTTATTTGCATTAATATAACAAGCCGGAAAATATGCAAAGCAGGAGGTACAGTAATGATGAATAAGGTTTATAATTATCTGATAAAGTAACGCTCTGAAATACCACTGCAAGCCTCCTTTTCACACCCTCAAATAAAAATATTGAGAGCCAGTAACTTCACATTGTGATAAATAAAAACAGCACGTTCTGCTTCCCACGCGAACCAGATACGATGAAAAATGTCAGTTGTAAATATATACAGGATGGTACATGGGTGGGGGGACTTTATCAAGGCAATAAATAAGCAAAATAAAAAAGTAGCCTGACACTGACATTGCACAGTAAATTGATATATTTCCCATATTTCCACCCTGGAGCACAGGAATTCAGCCTGTAGGTGCGCCTCAGATGGGGAACTCACCGCAACCTGAGATACAATATGGGACCTTCGGGTTTCTGCAGGCATTTTATTATTATCGGCAATTTCCCAGTGCCATTACCGAAGACAGAGGCAGCTGGGGCGAGATGTGGAAGCTGAGTTATTTCATGGAAATAAGCCAAGGCACGGCGTCGATGTTTTACAATAAATACGGTAAATAACAGTTCTGCAAATGTCCCTAATATATAAATATTTTATTTAGGCACCAAAACACAGCGATAAGAAAAAATATATCGATTTACAAAATAGAACTGTGAAAGCACCAACAAGACATTTACGCTTAAAGAGGTAGGATTACCATATTATATCTGATACGTGCCCCATGACCTTTAAAAAATATTCCTTACAAAAATGTACCACAAAAAGCTTTTTTAGTGACCACCAGTGGCTTGGCTTTCCCATACATATGCTCCTCAGAGTCGCTGTCCAAAGTCCAGCACAAGACCAGCTGGGGGTTTCGAAAAGGGGCAGAACAATCTAGAAAGGAACATCTGCTCTCTAAAAGCAGGTCATTTTGGCCCAGACAGGTGCTAGCAGATAGACTCCCGATTTATCTGCAGCCGCCCCACGTCAGGGAGATGATTGGCCGGGATCAAACGACACAGCCAGCTCCTCTGCTGGCACACAGTCTATGACGATGTTGGGGTGGGTGACCTCTGGGGAACAGGGGCACATGGTGCTGCTGGAGGTGGAGACACAGCGTGGCGTGTCCACGGACAGCAGCATGAGGCTGCTCCTCTTCATCGCAGTGCCTATTGGAACGCAGGTCTCCTCGGGCGTGGCGCCCATTTCCTTGCTGTGCTCCGATGGAGATTTCCTCCTGATGCGTTCATAGGACTGGTCCCGGTTCTCCGGGCCCTGCTCGCTGTCCTGGAAGCGGCCCAGCAGCGAGATGAAGAAACCGAAGAGAGCAAAGGCGACCAGGCTGGGGATGAAGGCCAGGCATTTGATGTCGAGGCTGGTGCCGATGTAGCGGCTGTGCAGGAACATGTCCTGCAGGACGTAGGTGAGGTTGGTCTCAGGATCTATGTTAGAGGAGCGCCACTCCCAGGTCAACGTGCTCCTGTTGAAATTGACCAGAGTTTCAGGATCCTCCACCGTGTAGATCTTCTCCCCTGGTCCAACATACTGCCCATATTCATAGGGCTCGTAGAAGATCTGATTCTTCCACATGTTCAAATCCAGGATCAAAACCATGAAAATGATCCCATAGTTGAACCATTTACCTGATGGTAGGATGAACAGGAAGATAAGAATGGAAACTGAGCCTTTTCTTGTGCATAATCACCATCCTGATTACATAATAGGTCACTGGAAGGTTTTTACCATTTCACAGGAAATAATTCAGTTCAACAAAAAAAAGAAGTTTAAATGTGTCACCCAAAGCACATTTTTCATGACAGTCATTCCACCAGTTAGAATCTTATCTCATAGCCATTCCTAAATATAAATTTATCTGTGAGTAGGCTTGCAAAGCTTCATATTAAATCCAGTCATTTCCTTATTACCGTCTCTTTCAGAACCACGTTTTTTTAAAACCTGTAAGTGCACAATAAACTAATTTCAGTAAAGGAGCCTTTTAATGTTTCTTAGTCAAGGTAATAGCGGCATAGCCTTTCTATTAAACTCAACTGTGGTACAATACTTTCAGCTGAATAGTCGGCTGTTGATTGGTTACCATCGTGGGAGTGTGACATTGGAGAGAACATTACTTTTCTTCCATTAGTGAAATGCAGGTATCTGGAAAGGCTGCCATTGATCTTAATGCAAAGACAGGCTTAGGAAAGGCTACGGAGGGTTGGCTGGTTCGGGGGAGTTTAACCCAGCAGTCTGACATCGGGGGTCACATTTGCATTTCCCGTTTATTCGCCCTGCCGGCGGCTCCTTTTGAAGGGTCCGCCCCGTTCTAATGCGAAACGGTTTACACACAGACATTATTTACCACGGCCGATGCATCCGCCCAGGGGAATGGCATTATCGTTTGTCAGAGAAGCATGGGTGTGATGTCACAATGGGGGGATGGTCTTAGCCCTTAAGAGCTGCAGGAATGGGGGATGTTGCAGACTTAGGCTGTAACAGAGTCGGATGTGACAGGCCCGGGGGGGGGTGACCGTACCTGTGATGTGAATGTGGTATTCCTCCTTGAAGATCCGCTTGCAAACTGGAAGCCTCACTTTCACGTGATTGGTGGGCAAACCAGGCAAGTTAATGTCCAGGTCCCCCATAAAATGTGGAAACGCCCAGTCCTGAAATCAGCCCATACACAGCAGAGTCAGGCCTTGCGTTTAAGGAAAGGACTCTAACTAGAACAGTGTGTCTTGTTTGCTTTTAATATTTTGGTATTTCATACACTAGCTAATATTCCTGCAACTGTTTTTACATTTAGAACATTTGTTACATGAAACATTAATCAAGCAAAGATCTGTGCTTAAAACAAGCAGCGAAATCATGCATCTGCCCATGGATATGGTGTGAGGTGCCAAGACCTGAGCTCTTAGTCTGGGGGACGCCGTCACTTTCACAAACATTATGACAAACAACTTCAAGAACTCAGATCTACAGCCCTGCATGCCAGGTATTACCTAAGCGTGAAAAGATAAAATGAAGAGGCTTTTCTCAGTAGATCCAAGATTCTACTTCTGGGATAAAAATTTGACGTCAAACAACATGTATTGACATACTGTGCGATATTTCCTATTCAAAGAACCACACAAACTCGCGCATTCTAGACTTCACTTTGCTGTTGTATCACAGATAAATTTATATAGATGCAATAACCTTTTCAATTTCCAGTGCCTGTTATCAGAAAGAAGTTTTGCATTTAAGCCTCAACAGATAGACTCCTTTAACGTGCAGTGAATAACGTGAATAAAATCCTCCACTGGGAGCTAGTAGAGATAATTTAAGGGGCTACTCTCTATTATAAACTGCAAGAGCTAACTACCGCCACAGCTGATGTGTTAAGAAGCAACAAGTTTGTGCTGAAATCAATGTAAAATGAACAATAAATAATTCAAGCAAGGGGCACTAGGTAGCGTGATTAGTAAATATACAAACTTGTAAAGTTTGCTAGCTTTATTTAAATAGCCTTAACACTCAATGAAAAATAATTCTAGCTCTGGATAAAAAATGTCCTCGAAAGAACCGTGCCAAAAATCTGTTTATGAAGAAGTCAGTCATAAAACCCAACCGGTTCTGTGACGCAAATCTTAACGGGGCAATTGGTTCGGGGGACAATTCGCGCTTGGTCAGTAATTAAACTGTTAATTAGTTTTTGAGTAAAAGATTAGTCCTTCCCTTACAGACGAATAAGCAGATTGACGGCTACACTCAGGCGGATGAAGGTGAATGGATCCCGTTTCCATCGCGGGGTGGACGCCGTTTTATTGACAGGGTGGAGTTGCGTCTCGGCAGTTCGTAGCGCAGCCTAATTGAAACCGTAAAGCACTTTAATAAAGCGGCCAAGGCAGAAGGCGGCTGGCAGGCGGAGCGCTGCGGCGCGGGGTATGATGAGTAATACTGCGGTAAAACAAACGGCTGGGGTTCGGAGGAGGAAAACAAAGGGGGACGGAAAGTCCGCTTCTGGGAAACGGCATCAGCGCAATTAACAAGCACAATTACGAGGAATAAGCTGCGTTTGCAGAAGAGGGTCGCCCTGAAGGCTTTGGAAAACAGGAGAATGTGTCTGATCTCTCAGAAGATATACAGAGAAACAGACGGCGATTCTGTTTTATCTTGACTGTGATACATTTTAACAATTTTGCCTTCAGGAATACAAATTTATAACAGCATCAGTGCATACGGCAAAGACGTGTTAGTAACCGTAATCCATGCATTAAGGAGAAAACATCTAGTAGTAAACTGAAACTATTTGTGAATTAAATTGCTTTAAAATCTTAGTTTTTAATAGGACTATATTATTGCTGTTTAAAGCTTGTTAAGACCAAAGTATGGCTGTATGTCTCAGACATGTATTACTTAAAAACTGACACATTACAGACAACGCTAACTGGATAGTTTATTCAATTATGAAAACATGTTGTGCACTTGTGCCAACCAGCCCCAACACAGAATTGCTTGTCATTGAAATGCTTTTGAATCTGTAAAACACTCAACATTACTAATCATTTTAAACATTGTCTAGTGTTCACAACATTGAACAGTAATAAACACTGAACATTAATAAAAACAATAAATTCTTGGCCGCTGCACATTTTTAAACATGTCATGTCCCTACGTTCTTTTCCCATATAATTTTCCAAACAAATTATTTGGGTTTGATTATTGAACAAAAACTACTATTAAAATACGGCCTCGTATGTTCATGGGATCGCCTACATTCCAAGACCTACAGGTGTTATGCCGAAAAAGGCATCCTGCCGTAGAATGCATGCCTGTCTTTAAATGACCAATTGGTAGCTGATCTGAAACGAGCTATTTTGTCGAGTTAGGCTACCGTAGTGCTAATCGATAGCCCTAACCCTAACCCAAAGAGAACCCCTAAAACCCCAACCCCCCAAAAACCCTTAACCCTAACCCCCAAAGCACACCTGAAACCCTAACCCCCCCAAAAAAAAACCTATAAGCTCAACTCAGATCACCGGAATCCATTCTACTGCAGGGATGCCTTTCTCGGCAGGGATGCCTTTTTCGGCATAACACCTGACAGCTGGTGCTATCGAGCCTTTCTACGCATGTGTAGGTCCACCGTTTTGGGATTAGGGTTAGGTTTTAGGGGTTAGGCTAAGGGTTTTAGGTTTTAGGTTAGGGTATCAATTAGCACTACGTTTCGCTTATATACGTTCTTATGATAAAGTTTAGTTTATGGATTACACACAATAAGCCATCAACAGCAACATTAACTCAAAAATAAAATAACAACTATATTTCCACGATGAGATAGAAAGGCTACTCGGAGTGGTGCGGAATTTAAAACTTATGAACCGTTTATTTTTGTAATTTTCCACTTACTGTCTTCCCACTGCGGTAAACCGCGAATCAGCGGATACGGGGGTATTATGTGCCGGCCGGCTCCGACTGCACCCTGTATGCGCTTCACGATCCCAAACTGGCATGACTTAAGCCCATTACAGGCTTCCAATTCTCAGCACAAAATATTGCCAATCCCCATCTCTATTTGATACAACCAATTTATTTTCAACATTTCACCTTGATACATATAAAAGCAGACATTTTTCCATGGGGTAATTTGCTTTGGTAACAAAAACCCAGTACAGTGTTCCCATCTCTTGACAAGATGGATGAATGTGGACACATCTTATGATGTTGGATTTTCGCGAAAAGTCTCTCACCTCGCTTGGAAATTATTGCTGTGCCAACAACCCTGGTCCCCCCATACATAACATATAGCAGGCCTAGGTTGTATGGAACTTTATATATGGTGTGCTTTATATTCAAGTAATGACGTTTATAAAAAACATGAAAACTTTAAATGTAAAACTTTTACTTTTTTATTGTAAGTAGCACAAATTGGAGATGGCTAATGTATTTCACATGAATCAACATATGAATCTCATTCTGGTAAAAAATGTAATTTCATTTAAATTATAAAACAGGAGCATGAAATCCACGTGTTCTGGGATAGAAGCACTTTGGTGAAAAGATTCCGTCTTTAAAAACTGCGCTTTGCTCCCTTCCTTCAGGGGTAATTTGCATATTCATACCCTGCGCGTCATAGAAACCGATAAACATGATCTTTTTCCCCCTTCTGGAAGTACAGATATAGAGGACGTCTCACATGTCACGTTAAACATAGTGGTGTGTGTGTGTGTGTGATGCCTTATTTTGCAAACAGCCAAAGGGAGCGCGAGACACACGGGTAGCATCCGCGGGTACGTGGGCAGTGACGTCACGAGCAACGAGCCGGCAGGTGATCAAAAAAAGCGGTGCGGTCCTCGACTTCGCCTCGCTGGCAGGCTGCCGGAGCCGGCTGGAGACGCAGGCATGTTTTAATTGGCCAACAGGGAGTCCTACCTGCATGACAATGAGGAGGTCAAAAACCAGGATGAAAGAGGCGAGGAAGGCTCGGGAGACCTCATCGCTCGGCAGAAAACCGCGGTTCAGGTTGTCCCAGCTTATCCAGTCAGTGCTGATGACAAGCACCACCACAGATGTCAGGGAGATGAGGACGGCCCTGTGGGAACACCACACACACACACGGGTGTACACAAATCCCATAATGCACCTGTTTCTCAGCACGGCAGTCTCCTGGTGTCATACTGACTGATCTAATTACTTAGACACTGTTATCCCTTTTCCTGTGTCACACGCTATTTTTTTTTTTTTGAGAACCACAGATACAATCATAAAAGATGAGTACAGGTATACTAGCATGCTAGCATGAAAGCTAGCAAAACTCTAGTAAGAAATAATTATAAAATACGAATCAATTAATCATTAAGAACATATTCAAAATATAGGCTCACTTGAGACAGACAGATAAAGGTGTGGTTCTTTTACAAAGAACATTGAAAACATGCCTTTCAAAAATATGCCATCTTTCACAGAAGAGCCCCTAGTTAGGTAAAAGTTACAAAAAAGTAACTTAATGTAATGAAGTAAATTAGTCCAAGAAAAATGCAATGAGAGAGTGGTGGCTCTTAAAGGGGCAGGTTTGAATAATTTATGGAGGAGGCCTGTTATGTAATGGTGGAGGGTCTCCTTCACGTAGTCTTTCTATCTAAAGTTCTTCTCCTGAGGTTAATTAAAGATCGTTCTGCAGTGGGGCTGTAAACCGATTTCACATCATGTCAGTCACCATTTGCCTGTGAGCTGCAGCACCTGTTAGGAACGATACACACGACAAGGGAATGAATGACACCTGCTTCCACGAATAGCAGAAAAGCAGGGGTGTATACAGGGGCGGGGCTACAGGGCCTCTGGTCCCCTCCCTTGTCACTCACCGATTCAAAACATATCATTGGCTAATGATAAGGTGGGCCCCTCTGTATGAATTATATTCCCCCATCTTAAAAAAAAATACTTCTGCATAAAACCTACATTTTCCATGAGCCTCAGTGCTCCAGCTATGCTGGGATACCGAACAAGGTATTACTAGCCTGTTGATGGTCAACGTCATCGATCAATGCTGAGAGGTGGCACCTTGGGAAGCTTGAGGACTCATGAGACAGGGTTAACGGGCCAGAGCTGAATAAGATGGCAGAGGTGTAGGGACATGTAAGCCAGCATCCCGCTGTAGCCCCGCTGCTGCTTGACTAGCACTAGCGCGGCCAGCCTGGGGACCTGGGGCCGTGGAGGTGGCAGCTGAGTGGAATTTCGTGTAGGAACAAATTCTGGTACAGATGAGAACGTTTCCTAGCTGGGCCTTCAAACCTTGGAGATGAAAGGAGCCGGAGGATAGATCTCCAGAGCTTTTGATCTTGTTTTATGGGACTATTTCACTCCCTTCTTTCCAGAGAGGTAAAAACAATGGAATTACCGGACTGGTTCAGGGTTTTGCCTTTTGGACCCTGAGCCCCAGGCTGCATTGCATTCCTACTGTGCTGCATTTATCTGACAGGCGGCTTTACACTGGTTAATTTTCACAAGGTTTTTTTTCCATTTGCACCGATACCCATTTCTACAGACGGTCATTAAGGGTCCATATGGTGCCTAACCTCTTCCATTGTGCACTACATCTATACCTTAAGGCAACAGACATTAAAGAAAAATGGGCAACTACAAAAAAACTTGGTTGAAATAATTTCACTATACAAATTATCCATCCATCCATCCATCCATCCATCTATCTTTCAGCAGCTCATTCAATGCTGGGTTGTGGAGACTATGAAAATTATTTCAATTATATTTACTATAGGTAAAAATAACTGACAAAAAGAGAACTGATTTTCTTAACCTATTTCTTGGCACAAATTAAAACAAAAAAATATTACCTAAATTTAATGACACCTTTTTTCGAACCATAAAGCTCTCAGTGCTCTTTTGAAAAACTGTGCTAATCCTGTTTGAAATAGTTGTGGATACATGGGGATCAGATATGAAAAAATGTATCAACTTCCAGGTTTTCTGCATTCAATGAACAACCGGCTGTTGTCCTGGAAGGTACTGTCAGGGTTTGGGAAAAGAAACCAGCACGGTCAAACATTATTGTTAGCTGGTTATGACAAAGGGTAACCTTACCGGCAATTAGTCACAATTAACGATAGTTATCAGGCAAAGCTGACCATAAGCAATTACAATGCTCAAAACAGGTGAGATGCCAATCATGCTGGGTTCTCTTCCCTCCTATATCATAAAGAGAGTCTTCGTGTGTTGCGGCCGCTATAGCGCGTCCCGCTTCAACACACGCCAGACCTTGTTCTTCAATGCTGGGAGGTGAACGCACTCTTCAAGCGCCCAGAATTCCTAGGTTCGGTCGGTCACACGTCTGACCCACTTTCTAACTTCGAGTTCTGACCTACTTTGAAGTCTGGACAATAGTGAGTTTGAGTAAGAATATTTTTTATGTATTTATTTTTCTGGAGTGGATGTGCTGCTTCATTATGACACTGTAAAGACCCAGGTAGCTGACTGACCCTGACGTCCATGCAACATTACGTGATTCCATCTGGAACTATCCACCTAGTGTTTACAGAGTAATGTAGGTTAAGCGCCTTTTAGAAAAGGTTCAAATACAGTTGTTCTGCTAGGAAGTGAACTGGTAACCTTTGGGTGATAAGTCGAGCTCTCTAATTGGTATTTAACAGCCCAACGTAACCTTACATGGTGGCTAAATTGTGGCTGAATTACGACATCATTTGGTACCATGTTTTCCGAACCTATTGGCACATTGTAGTGTCCATGGGGCACTCGTGGGGTGGGGTGGGGTCATGGAGTGGGGTGGGTCTGTGGCTGCCTTCACTGCAGGGATGGCCAAAAATTTGAACCTTTAATCTTTCCTCTCTGTTTGATTAAGGCATGGATTTTGTTCGGTGGGATTATAAACTCTTAACTTATGTTATTGTGGTTCTAGTAGGATGTGCTGCTATGCTGTTACTCACACACACACACACACACACACACACACACACACACACACACACACACACACACACACACACACACCTGCATAGCTGTGGGGACATTGGCACACCCCCCATGTAAATGTATGACAATACGCAGGGGTGTATGTAACTGATACGCATACACCTTTAAAAGCAATACGTGCGGCAATTGCGTGTTGCAACAGTGCAGGTACGAACGCATTTTACGTGCATGTGCACCACTGCAACAAGAAATTATTATCTTGCATTTTAAGCTTTACGTGCTAATTTGTACTTCATCTGCAGCATAAAATGTAAAATGCACGGTCATTTCTTGTCATAATGAAATACGTACGCACTTGCACTGTCACGGCGATCGATTGCCACATGCATCGCTTTTATGTGCATCTGCGTATGCGCATGGGCGGGCGTGTAGCTCAGCGGGTTAGGCCTCTGTGCTTATGACCAGAAGGTTGCTGGTTCCAATCCTATGTGCAGCAGAATTTTCACATCATCACTGGGCCCTCGAGCAAAGCAAAACTCGGCAAAATGCTCCACAAGTGCTGGATAAATGGCCTGTGCTCAGACCCAAAGCTTTGCACTTGTTTGTACTTGTGTGTGTGTCTCAAAGAGGAGCATGATGGGACATGTGAAAAGAAGCATTCCAATGTACCTGCACTCATACCTGGCAAATAAAGGATCATTCTGTGTGTATGTGTGTGTGTTTGTGTGTGTGTGTGTGCATACATACAGCTGAACACTACAGATTCTTCTTCTACAGACAAAAAGAAACTGAATGAACACCTAAATACAATGACATCATCTGACCCCAGTTGCCTTCCAGAAATTTCCGTGTCTGGTCTAATAACAATGAACCCTGTCCCAGCTTGAATGGCTATGGGATATTTACCTACACAAGCACACCGTGTATGTGAGTCTGCATCCGGACATATGGATGTCAAAATGGCTCACCAGAAAAGGACAATGCGATTGTGTCCTTGCTTCCAAAACCTTCTGGGTCTCCTTGCCCAATCTGGGTAGTGTTTATCTTGCAGCATCATGTCATTCACCTGGAAACCAGCAGAAATCGCAATGATTATTCAGACCTCGACAGCAAATGCTCATGACCTGCTTGTTTTTCATTTCAGTGCTGGAGATTGTTAAAAAAAATCTATGTATCATAAATAAATGGCATGACGATAACATCAAGGTTTGAGGAGGGCTACAAATTTTGTAGTCACTACTCTGCTACTAAGAGTGTATTTGTTACCCAGACGGGCAGAATATCCACTGCTGTATGATAAAGACTCCAGAAAATTGCCAGCTTCTTTGATTAATGACCATCTACGGACATCACAGCCCCTGGACAGGACTCGTTTGCTGAGATGTAATAAAAGCTAATTACAGCGTATGTAACTGCAGGTAAGCGACCCAAGCTTTAACAATCCAGCTGAAAAGCGACACCAGATTGTTTCGCGTCTTTTACCGTCAGACATGGAAAGCCTGAATTATTAAAATGTTCAGCATTCAGGTACCTGTAGAACACAGTGAATTAAACGGATGCCAGTTTTGTGATTTGCACACACCTGGTTATAATTTCCCTCCTGGCATCTACCTTGGGATCCTAAAGAGAGGACGGCTCTTTAGGTCTTTGATTCTTGAAGATCCTAGGACTTTTAATGCCCCTTAGTTATGGACCTGTACAGGGGTCATGGCCAGCGGGGATGTTTATCACCACTCAAAACATTCTTTGTGTGGGTCCCCCTGTTGGCCACAAATAGTCACTACACTTAATATTAAACAAACGCGTTCCTTATTTAGAAGACGCTGAAGCAGCATGTTCTGCAAACCAGCTAGCTAGCGATCATCGTCTCATTCTACTCATTAGCTATTTATCTGGAAGGGGATCAAAGTGACCCAGAAACATCAAACCCACCCCCTGATTAACCTATATATGGATGAAGTCCCCTGTGAGCAGGCAGGGAGGCCCCAGGGAGGCCCCGGAGATGGCCCCCGTACGGTGAGCAGGCAGGGAGGCCCCAGGGAGGCCCCGGAGATGGCCCCCGTACGAAGCCTGCACACGCGTCTTCATCAACATGCGCATCACCCCCTCCCACGGACGTCAGGAATCAGAGTATCGGATGGTAATGCTGGGATTCAGAGCTTTTGGGGGGGGGGGGCAGTTGCTCGCATGTTATCTCTCTCTTCCTGTCAGGATGAATGAGGGGCAGCGTGTGGCTGGGGAGGCAGTCTCTCCGCATCCCGCATGCCCCCCCCCCACCCCTCACCTTCGTCTGCTCCCTTTGTAGATCTATGTTTCTCTACCCCCCGTCCTCGGGGAGCCCCAGACGGTTCCGCGTTTTTTCTCCGTCCCGGCTCCCGGTGCGGCTGTTCCAGGCATTCGGTGATCTTGATTGGCTGGGAGCTTTTGACAAAGCGAAAATGTGGACTGTCTGGGGGTCACTAAGGGCAATGACAAGCTGACTCCCCCTCCTCCACGTGAAGACCAGCTGGACTCCCAGAAGGCTTTATCGATTACTGCTTCGTAACACCTCCGACGCAGTTTATCCTTCCCGAGATGCATCTGCTCGCATGACGCATCAATCATGCAGCTCCAAGGTGGGGTGCAGGCAGAGCGGCGTCCATCAGGAGCGGCTGTGAGATTTTTGGTCCTTAAAAACCAACCAACTGCTGATTTATGGGAATAAAGCTACTAGTTTAGCACCAGATAGAGGACGCAGTATTTTGCCCATAAGTAATGAGACAACATCGTATGAATGTCACATGTGGGAAGTTTACAGGCTTATAGTTAGACAAGAAGGGCAAAGGGAGTATGTGGAGGACTTTATTGACGAATAGTGCCCAATAAGGTTCAGGGGCAATTGTAGGATTTTTTTAGGTGGGAAAACTAAGAGGGACCATAATTCATATCGTGGAGGTCTACCTTATCATTAGCCAATGGTAGGTTTTGAGTAAGTGATTGACAGGGAATGGGAGACTCCAGGGGCCAATCATCTTTCAGCTGGGGCCAGTGCCCCATGTGGCTCCACCCCCTAAGTACACCCCTGATAGTTTTTTGAAGTCCTCACCATCCAGGCGGTCACGAAATCTCCCATCCATGTTCCTACTGCTGCCATTTTCATGAAGAGCTCATTCCGGATGCCCATGTGCTCCGTCACCATGTATGGGCTGCAGAGTGGGAGGGGGTAAGGGGGCGGGGCCGGGGCCAGGGTGGGGGGTGGCGTCAGAGGCAGAGAAGAGGAGATCGTCAGTAACGCCGAGTGTCGCTACGCTGCCTGTCATAAGTACTGAGCTTCAGTGTGCTCCAGTGAAGGCTGGCAGCTCCGAGCACGGCTTACAGTGTGGGGGAGGGGGGCAGGACGCACCATGCTCTGGCTCCGTCGTGTTTATCTAAAGTGCACGACCAAGAAAAAAAGATAACATGAATAATGCATAAAAAAATAAATAGGTGTGTGTTAAACCCGCAGAACATACATCACCGTGGATTAAGATGTTATAGAATTAAGGTTGCATAGGCCCACACTCTCAAAGCTACGTACTAATTAGTCTCCAGGAAACCACATTTTTTTTAATGACCGTTTTTCATTGATTCTGAACCCAATTGTCCAAGAGCTCTGTTCAGCGGCACCTATACGGACACGCTGTCTAAACATATATGGGCAGAGGCAAAAGCCTCCTATATGCTTCCTTCTTGCATATTATACTTCAATACATTCTCTGATGCATCGCCGTCATTGTACATTACGCCTGAAAAGACTTATACACTCAATACATGAGTGTGTAACCGTGTTTGTGCTATTTATGAGGTATGCTTTGAAAACACGGCGTGGTGGATGCTGAGAAGACCTTCATTAACTGCAAAGCCTTGTGGTCCATGGGGGTGTGTAGCGGGGGGGGGGGGCTTATGGATGGGGCCTGCATGCTACGGCCGTATCTCCGAGCACCAGCGTTGGAAGAAAAGTGGGTCACGCATTTCCTATGACTCCAGGAATGGCGGAGAGGTGCTGCAGGGTGGTTTATGATCGCATGGCACTTGAGGTAGACCAGGGTCATATCCGGCACTGAGGACCAGCAAAACCGGGCCCTGAAGCATGTACCTGTCGGAATCCTGATATTCTAATCTGGTCTCTCCGCAGCATACGGGACCCCCCCCCCCCCTTTACCCAGATCCGTGCCGAGCATCCAGATGCCTTTTGTTCAAGCCAGAAAACCTTCATGCAGCTGCATGTTTGGCCAACAAGGGCATGTAATAGTTTAAACCCCCTGATGCCACCAAATGTTAAATAAAAGACAACAGATACAAATGTGATGTGTGTGGCGAGCGGATTATTCCTCATAAAATATGAACGACGCTTCCCATTCCTCACGAGGCTTCCAGAGAATGCAAGCACTGCCGGGATTTCCAGGTCCAAAGGAGTTTGGATAAAATATTTGGTAACACATTACTTAAGGCCTTGTTTTTAGTCATTTATAAGCACATTCAAAACAAAAAATAATGCACTCATAAGGCATTATAAGCATGGCTATTAATACTTATCGAAAGCCATAACACATTATAGTTACGTGCATTATGCATTATGAATGCCTTATGAAACTCATCTATAATGCACTACCTTTATAATACATTATAATGGTCGGTATAAGCATTAAAAATGCTTTGTACTGCATTATGAAGGTATCCATAGTGTGTTATAGGTACAGTAATAATGCATAATAAACATGGATATCATGTGTTATGGCATTTGATAAGTATTCATAGCCATGGTTATAATGCTTTATGAATGCATTACTTGTTATGAATGTTTACAAATTATTAAAAATATGGCATTGAGTAAAGTTACACCAAATATTTTGACTCATCTTCCATCCTGAATATAATACTCAGTCTTTTCTATGTTTTTAAAACTGAAGTGGTACAAAAATCGCATGCCAGGACATGCTTGTACTCGGGCTCTGGCGAGCTGCCTTTGCGTTTGAGGTCAGAGATTGGTGACGCAGTCACGCTCCTGGGAAGTTTCACGGATGGTTCGCCATGTCAGTTTCACTGCCAGTCTGACGTTCAATACTTTTGACATGCTCTGGGCAAACATAACTAAAAGAAACCTCAGGGGGCCCTTTTTCCGGAAAAGCCATCTGAAAGACAGACTCTTGAGGTTGTACTCGGAGAGCCAGCAACCGAATCATTCATCACTTGCACTCAGAAACAAAACCTGGGACCCCAGTTACTACGGTGCCTCTGCAGACCCAAAGCACTTAGGAGGATCCTCGGCGCCCCCCTGAGGTGAGACATTGCACTACAGGGTCAGGGATTTCTTTGTTATTGTTTCCAAAGAGGAATCACCCCTCAATTTCCAGAAACAATCTAAGCTACATGTAAAAAGGCAGCCATTAATCCATTCCTGTTCTTAAGACAACCGAGAGATGAGATGAGCTGGTGCATTTATGCCGTAGATAACAATTCTTACAGTTTAAATAATTCCATTAATTTGCTTCCAGGCTTCTGGATTTCTGCAAGGAACTTAGAATATTTGTGTTATTTGCTTGTTTATACATTTATTCACTTAGGTTACACAATTCAGCCAGTTCGCTAATTTACTTCGCATGTATAACTTCAGTGGAGAATTGAATCCTGCTGCTTCATGAATACCGTATCAAAATATTACATGAGCAAGTATTATTTTCTCAAAGAGTAATAAGCTATGGTATATTATAGCACAGCAAAACATAACACAACAAAGTATAGTATAGTATAGTGTCACGTAGTGCATTAATGTATATAGAAGTATTTTTGCTGAAGAGTTCAAATAAAGTAAGAATGTTCAGTATGTCAGCCAGTACTTCACATCCAACACACTTCTGTAATTTCAAACCACAGGCTTATCCTTGAGGAATGCTGATTCCTCCTGTTTTTGCCCTATTAAAGTGTCGCCATGCCGAATATTTGAAAAATTTAAGACATTGTTATGTCTGGATCCAGGGCAGTAAAAGGTGTTCCATGTCGATGCCCCAGAGATTCTGGCACACCCACGTCCGATATTGCGTTAACATGCCTCAATACATCACAGTTAATGTGCTGTTCATCAGCTGTGTTGCAGTCATGCTCTCTCTGCTCTGACAGCTTGATTGCCCTGACTGGCTTTTCGTAATGGGATTAAGAAGGTAATGGATCACTCGCTTAATTGGAGCAGGGATGTATTTATACACAGAATCAGACTGACAATAAGGGCCTGAGACCAAACCCGGTTTCCTTAGTGATCCCAGGAGACCATGTTTACTTAGAACAAAATTATAAACGATAACTAATAAAGCCATCAAACTGCAGAAACTGCTTGACAGTTCACATTTGAGAGAGAGCAGTACACTTCAGATCCTCTAAACTGGCCCGATGATTCAAATTCGTGAGAGAGAGAGAGAGAGAGAGAGAGAGAGAGAGAGAGCGGTCCACTTCAGATCATCTAAACCGGTCTGATGATTCACATTCAAGAGAGAGAGAGAGAGAGAGAGAGCGGTCCACTTCAGATCCTCTAAACCGGTCTGATGATTCACATTCGAGAGAGAGAGAGAGAGAGAGAGCGGTCCACTTCAGATCCTCTAAACTGGTCTGATGAATCACATTCAAGAGAGAGAGGGAGAGCGGTCCACTTCAGATCCTCTAAACCGGCCTGATGAATCACATTCAAGAGAGAGAGGGAGAGTGGTCCACTTCAGATCCTCTAAACCGGCCTGATGATTCACATTCGAGAGAGAGAGAGCGGTCCACTTCAGATCCTCTAAAATGGTCTGATGATTCACATTCGAGAGAGAGAGAGCGGTCCACTTCAGATCCTCTACACCGGCCTGATGATTCACATTCAAGAGAGAGAGAGAGAGCGGTCCACTTCAGATCCTCTAAACCAGCTTGATGAATCACATTCAAGAGAGAGAGCGGTCTACTTCAGATCCTCTAAACCGGCCTGATGATTCACATTCAAGAGAGAGAGAGAGAGTGATCCACTTCAGATCCTCTAAACCGGTCTGATGATTCACATTCAAGAGAGAGAGAGACAGAGAGTGCGGTCCACTTCAGATCCTCTACACCGACCTGATGATTCACATTCGAGAGAGCGGTCCACTTCAGATCCTCTAAAATGGTTTGATGATTCACATTCAAGAGAGAGAGAGAGAGTGGTCCACTTCAGATCCTCTACACCGGCCTGATGATTCACATTCAAGAGAGAGAGAGCGGTCCACTTCAGATCCTCTAAAATGGTCTGACGATTCACATTCAATAGAGAGAGAGAGTGGTCCACTTCAGATCCTCTAAACCGGCCTGATGATTCACATTCAAGAGAG
>JAODKE010000001.1:5012662-5025070 GCA_026779605.1 Mormyrus hasselquistii
GCTCGGAGGGAGAGCGGTGAGCGGAGGGGGCGAAGGGCGGGGGGTGGGGCGGGAGGCGGCGGGGGGGGGGGGGGGGGGGTGGGGGGGGGGGGGGGGGGGGGGGGGGAAGAGGGAGCGCCAAAGACCGAAAAGGCGCAGGCAAGCTCCTCCTGAAAAGCTATTGGCTGGCAGGGAGCACACGGCCGGAAAAGCAGAGGGTTACACTCACGGCAAAGCTGCTCAGCATGGCTCCTTACCAGATCATAACCGCCGCAGTCACTGGACACGCGGAGTCTTGGCCTAAGTACCGGCGCGAAGTGCATTGGAAGTGAAGTGCATTGTGGGTACAGGGTGTCGGCCCTCCGCTTCGTGATCGGTGCGGCACAGCATCTGCCCCTTTCTGTGCCGACGCCGCAGTCCAGGCCGCTACATACCGAACTGCCCATCCCAGGAGGGTGTCGGAGCAGAGCGACAAATATCTGGGTTTGCGCAGCCAAAGAAAAAGGAGGACAATAGAAGCGAACGCGGCTCAAGCGAGACGTTCCTTTTCCTGCTCTGCAACAGCTCCACCTATATGTCACATTTATTATCCCCACTTTTTACCCTGGTTGGTTCCTCCTGCAGTGTGAGCAGGAGCATCTAATGTACTAAATAAACATGTGTGAGCCGGACATACATTTTTCACCTCAAAATCAACAGCAGCTGTAAATTAAAGCTTGCAGAATATATACTGTCAGCTGTGATTGGTGTTAATATGGTTCAACATGGCTGTTGTCCTTTAGACATCACAGCCACAGGCAGCTGACATCTGGGGGGGGGGGGGTACCTATGTTGTCTCCATCAGAGAAAGGTTTCTCCTGAGCAGAAACAGTATCCCACCTTCACCTAACAGAGAAAACGCCCTCCTGCCCCCCCCCCCCCCCATGGGATTTGCACATCTTGCCCCCCTCCCCCTTCTTGAGGTGAGGGATGGTTTTTGGTGGCAGTGTCTCTCCGCTCTCCAACAGCCAAAGGACGAGCATTAGTGATGGATGTCAGTGTCTCCGTGGCGACCGGCGTGACTGATGGGGTGATTACAGTGCCATATCCCCCGTAAAACAAACGGTCATCTTTTCTTTCCTGTAATGGTTTTTGCAGAGGGTGCCGAACAAGCAGCTCAGAAGCAGGCGACGCTTGTCATGCAGCCGTTAAGCGACAGGCATCCTTCCGGCTGTTTTTGTCATGTGAGAATCAATATGTCTGATGTTCCTGTCCAGCTCTCAGCGGAGCAACGGGACAGCAAATTAAAACAGTGAGACTCAGTGGTTTGGGTCACAACTGAGCTGTAAAGATCTCTTGCTGACCTTCAAAACATTGAATATGTCTGAAATGCCAAGATAAGCCAGTAAAAAAAAATGCCTGTGGTTTGTTAAAAAAATCATCTTTTCTGGTATGACATGAGACCTTGCTCTTTTAAAATGGATAGAAAAACTGTGATCTGAAGGGAAAGCCATCTTGGCTTAAGATAAGGCCCCCAGAGAGCCAAGATGGCAGGTTAACGTGATAATACCCTCAATAATGGACGACTGTAAAATATCTGGATCACTTCTTGCTTAGGCAGTTCTCTCGAGGGCAGGACAGCCCCGTCTGAGTGGGACAGAAACATCCATCATAAACTTATGTCTGGGATGGGAAAAAACAGAGGTCACTAAGGTTCTTACCCCATATCTCCAGCCATGAAGAGGAGCAGATTGTAAACGTGTGAGAAGATGAAGAGGAAGAGGATGGTGCTGAAAAACATAGTCATCCACGAGCCATGGTCCTCTCGGAACATTTTCAGGCGCAGATATTGACCTAGGGTGTGAGAAAAATGAACCTATTAACTCCGGGAAATCTTGTTGTTGTCTCAAAATATCCTAAATTGTATGTCCATAGAATACCAGCAACGATGAAATAGAAGAAGTATTACATTTCTCACAAGAGATCCTGTCTGGTACAATACAAGTAATAATGACAGGAAGCGTTGAGGTGGTTTTCCCGTCCTGTGCATTACAGCGGCACAGACTGGGCGCGATTAAAGGTGAGCGCTAATTCATTTAAACTCCTCCCCCGCCCCAATTTAACGCTCTTTCATTTATTATGCTGTCGGTCCAGAAAATTACATGCGCTAAAAGTCACTTGGTGTCAGGTCAGTTGCGTCGGTGCTGCACGGAAAGATGAACACCGATGTCAGTATGAAGGGAGCGCGTCTGTCCGCCTTTCAACTTCGAGAGGCTGGGAACACGTACAGTATTACGTCACTACATTTGTCTCATAACTGGGATCGGCTAAAATGAAAAATGCCACATCTATTACCAGAAAGAAAATATGTAAAACAGCACTGGCGTGAATTATTTTGAAAGAAAAAACACGTCAGTCATTTTCCAAGGCTATTCCTGATCAGTTAAATCCATTTATAGGTCTGCCTTATGCGTGCTGCACTTTCTAGGGCTGCATTGATTTTACTATCTTCCAGATTTCCAGCATGCAGGGAAGCGCAGGTCCATTTTTAAATTCACGTCTTTATACTTTATCAGATAATTACTACTCGACTACAATATTGAACTATATAACAACGTTGAAACTGCAAGGTATTTTCTTCCAAAATCGCTTGCGCAGCCCTGTGCTCCAACATCGGGCACATAACTCGGACGTTTTATCGTTAATTGCTTGTGCTGATTATATCCGCGTAGCAGGGTGCCGGGCTGCAGCTTTTTCGCTGAGAAAGGAGCTCCTCTTCCATGGTCGCTCCAGGCCCGAGAGACCGGGGAAGAGCAGCGCCTCCCCATCCCCTCCATCTGAGGGATGGCACATTAAAGCGGGCTGCACTATTACCATATCTCCCGGACTACTTCAACGTCGACAGCCGGTGCCGATTCCCATGGGCCTAAATTATTTGGGGGTTGTAAACCCCCTAGTACTCAAAACCAGCCAACACAACCCCCCTGTACCCCCTTAAATGCTCAACCCAAAATTATGCCCTTGCCGTATTAATGTAGGAGGACATTAGGACACGCAAAGCTACACGTCTTGTACACTGAATTTATTTTATTTGATTAAAGAATAAAAATACATAATACTGTCAGGTACTTAAAAAAATGAAAGAAGCCTTTGTATTTGTGCGTTTCTCATTTGTTACGCCTCATGTACGTCTAATCTAATTAAAGCCCCAAAGCCGGTTAGCCAAGCTATGGAGTATTAAATATTCATTTCGTTTTCCCCTATAATTATAGAGAATGTTATAATAGAAAGAGGAAGACTATTAAACCTGCTGCGTGAAAGCTTGTACGTGTCTCTAAGGCGGATAGTCTGCGAATGTAGGTCTACATGAAAAAGACAACTGACACCTGTTTCATGAGTCCCTATATATACCGGCCACTCAAGCCCAACAAAGACATACCATTTAATATGCATAATGCATAAGACCACGCTTGCTGTAAAGGTCAAGTAGTTTTAGGGCCGACGCCAATCCATTGAGTTATCCATCTGTCCATTGGGGTGCGACCTAGAACTCCGTCCAAACGACATTTGCTATAATTGCCCTTTTGCAAATGCACGGCTTTTCCCTTCGACCTCGGGACCAGTGTTTTAAGAGCATTGCTTTAAAAAGCCCCCACATCTGCTCTGAAACGCATTTAAAATTACGCGAACAGGGAGCCCTTTAATCTGCTATTTAAGCTTGAGCCATTCGTGCGTCCGCTGCCTGTTATATCTCTCCAGTTTCCCCACTTTACTTTTATTTACGCAGTTTGATATTGACTGGGGAGCGTAATCGGAAATATGCACAGCGTAAACTGTTCCACGGCGGTACTGTCCTTGAAATGTACGCTTTCAATCTCCGGATCATAAGTAAACAGTAATGTATTTTTTCATGTGTTCAGAATGATAAAAAAATAACAGATTTGATTCTTTACTGCATGCCTTATCGGAACAAAGCAGCTCTCTGGAGACTTCACTGTCAGTATGCCTATTTTATATTTAAAAGACTATAGTTTCCACAGGAGCTCCTCGATTGGTACTGGGAGAAAAAAATCACCTTGTCATTTGTTGGTGTCGCCGCGCTTGTTGTACCTGGCGGTTCGTGGTACCGCCCGGCCGAACCCGCGGTAGGCCGTGTGAGTTATGGGCCCCTCGCGTCGACTGACAGAGCCGCCTCTGCTCCAACGTCTCACGGCGACTTCATATATCATTTATTTCTCCATTACTGAAGGCCAGTTGTTTTAAAATCACCCTAGAATGGTTTTAATCCCAAACCAGGCTCTGAGCGAAATGTACATAATATAAATTAGATCTGGAGTTCTTTAACATTTTAAGTACGTCATTTTATGTTGAGCTATGTTAATGAGAGGCTTGCATAATCGTAATTCACCTTGTTTTACAGCTAAATTCTTTAATATCTACGTGTGAAAAATTAATAGTACCAGATTCTAATTTCTTTATTACATTAACATTTTAAAGTTTTAAATCTGACAGTGAATCATCTAAATGAAGTTGTTTTTTGCGGTGTAATTTATTCCGTGCGTCATAGCATTAACTCAGCCGTTAAAATGATTATCAGCACATTGATCGCGATATAAGTATGTAGGTCCCCGAGGAACCGACGTGCCACGGCTATGTGGCTTAACATAATAAAACACTTTAACATTGTAGGAGGTGTAAAATATTGAAATTATGTCGTAGCCCACATAGCTTCTCCACTGCAGCATTACAACTTAATTGATTTGAATGGATGGGTTAACACAGGGAGTTTTTAGTTTAGATCAGAGGATTTTTCTGTAAGAACGATTGGCATCGGGGCTAAAATACTCGGGGCTATACGACCAAGTGATAGGACCGGACGACGCCCATGGTTTAACGGTCAGGCAGCAATGCTGTGTTAGGTGCAGAATCCGTATTAACACAGCCTTCCTAACGTAATCCGTCTAGGATTTATCGGAGAGATTACAGATTATCCTCTCTATTACTCTGGATCATTCCCCAGGCCTTCTCAGATCTGCGTGCTCCATATCTGCTAACATTAAACAAGGAGATTTTGCTGGAGGGATGGTCCCGACGACAAAACTAAATCTCACGAGCAGGAAAGTGGTGGATACGGAAAATCTGGTGTTTATCGGTAGAAATGGTAAATTGGAAATACAGCGTCAGGAGCGGTGTAAAATGGGGAAAATCGGAAGTGCCGGCAGGTATGGCGTACTGGTCCCCCTAACCCATACCAATCCTATTGTGTTTTACGGACCCTGAAAATAATGCAATAGTCCGAGATTAACCCCTTTTACGGCGCCCCGGGCGGCAGGACTCCCAGTGGGGCGATATATAACGCGCACCTACAAGGGCAACAGGCTACAACAGACTGAGGCTACATCGGCTCGCAGGCATTTATTGCTCAGGAAAAAGAAACGATGTCATCAGCAATAACCTAGGTTTAAGATCATTAACTAAAACTGATATACTGCTTTTTTTCTAACATTTAAACAGCGTGCACGTTACACGTTTAAATTTTGCAATATACTTGCAATTTCCCTGTAATAAAAAAACAGCCGAGGCCCCTGTTTAATTAAAAAAGTGACACTTCCTCCTCTGTTTATTGGCAACCCATGCGCAATAACAATACAATCATACATTTGGAAACGTCTCCATCTAGTGGTTGAACAAAGTGATGAGATTCGGTTTGTTGCTGAGTCTTTGAACTCGTACAGCTGTTTCAACATTACAGTTACGGTTTTTACTTTATCCGAAATGTAAAGCGTTTATCCTTTTCATAAATGCACGTGTACGTTTTGTTTGAGAAGCCAGGTATTAAGAATAAAAACACTTGGATATAATTAAACATTTAAGCTCTAAACGGTCCACAGTTTTTGTGCAATGTGCATTTTATTAACATAAAGAATGAAATCACTGTAAGATATGTTTATATGTTTATGAGTGTCACACAAGCATTTCTTGTCGTCTGACTGCAGTGATACCGCTCAGGTAACAATACTGAAGGCAGCGGTAGGTGGTACTGTGATATAGCCTATACCTGAAGGGTGTGAATGAATGGGGATAAGGACGGGTTTTTAATATATCACTGAATTCGGGGACAGAGGAAATTGATCCTGCAGCATGCAGCCGTACCTCGGCAATGACTCGAACATAAACGGTAAGTGTTAATATTACCGCGACCGCAAATTTCAAAGGCATAAATGCTTCTGTTTATCCGCTAATCTTGTTTCATAAAGGATGACATATAGAATAAAATAAACATTCAATATCAACACATAAGCGTGCGAGTCTCGGTCTTTTATATTCAGAGACTAAATCATAAATCGGCAGAGTAGTATTATGTGCGCCGTATTTATGATTACGCATCTCATCCAAGAGCGTAGGGTCTTTAATCTACCGAAACACTTATGGAGGTATTTCTTTGAAATGACAAAGTTCGATCTTTTAGGTTACTACGCTTTTCGGCTACCTGCAATATTTAGATGTTGTCCTTTATATTTAACGGCCAGATTAAAGATGGGAACATTATTTAACATAAAATCTGGGATGTCTTAATTAAATCAAAGTTATCGGTTAGATACGAGACAGTGTGATATTTTAGGATACTTTCTTACATAATACAAGTGTGAAATGTAAAGTGTCATTAGCTAAGCACAGAGCTTAGTTCCCGTACTGTTCTTAATACTAGTAACCTCCTGTAACTGGATATCAGTGCTGTGCAGAGACTAGACGTTGGGCCCTATAGGCACCCCCGCCCCCCTCGATCAATTTTTCGAGATTGTCGGAGATGAAAAAGGGGCATTGAGGGGAACATCAAAACGGGGGAGTGCACTTCTAATCGTCGGGGCAAAAATGGCCAGGTGCACCCTCAGACACGTGAGCATGTGCCTGCCGAGTGTACACGTGATTGTGGAATTATGTTTTAGTCGGAGAAGAAATCATTCGAAATCATTCAGCCATAAATAATGATCCGCGTGTAATTGCCTGGAAATTTCCAAAAGAAATTTGTTACCGGGCGGTGATAATAGTCGTGAAAGGCTATTATTTATATAATGAGTATAAATATTAACTGTGCTGTATCTTGAATGCTCTCAAAACAGAGCACAAAGTAGGGCTGGGTAACACAAACTAGTCCATGATACAAAACACATCAGGATACCAGTGTCGCGATGGATTGCGTCACGACATTACAATTGTATCCTGGTTAACGCTCCAATGCTGAAATAATGAAACTACTAAAATGTGAGAAAATGTGGAAACACACAGTGAAACATTTGACGTTAACGTTTGAAAGGTAGACACATCACTGCATTTTTGCATTTCTGCTGCATTTAGCATAGTTTACATAAACAACATTTTTTTGTATCAGCAAAAGTTGAGAAAAAGTTTGCGAAATAAAGTATTTCACGGAACTGCAATAAATTAATAAGCAAAGGTTCAAAAGATCAATAGAAAATCTTGACAAACGAAATCGTGATCTAAGATTAATTTCAGAATTAATACAGCTCTAACACATGACGTAATTTAAATAACCTTCTATTTTAATTGTATTGCTTTTATTAACAAAATTGCAAATAAACCGCAGCAATAGTTTTTTAAAACTTGAAGTCTTAATGTAATTCATACACAAAATCTGCAAGCTGTTTATTGGAGTATCGCAAAATACCACAAAATGTCCTTTTTGCTTGTAGGCAACATGGAGCCTGAGAGTGTGAACCAGTCCACTGAATTCTGTGGCAAATTCGGGAATGCACAGGGATACTGTTACATTGTGCTTGGCCTCTGTGCTCTGGCTCTGCCCTTGGGGATTCTGGGAAACATCATCGCTTTGATGAACTACACCTGTTTCAGAAAAACATGGACAACCAGCAACGTATTCCTGCTCAACCTGGCCCTGTGTGACCTCACATGGATACTGACCTTGCCCTTCACTATCTATTTTAACCTCCAGAGGTCTCACCACGGAAGCATCCAGATTTTCTGTAAGTTTAAGAAGATATCCTTCAACATAAACACGTACGGCAGCATAATGTTCCTGACGTTTGTCAGTTTCGACCGCTACGCCGGCACCGTACACCCCATCAGGTCCCTGATGTGGTGGGACGTGGGTAAAGCCAAAGTGTGTTGTGTTTGCACGTGGACACTCCTGCTCATCGGCAGCGTCCCAGACCTGTTCTTTACCTTTGCTGTCGAAGACAACGTGCCCGTCTGCGTGGACCAAACCGAAATCCCTTTCAGCTATATCAAGACCTTCTCCATTGTACGCACCGCCATTGGATTCGTCCTGCCTTTTGGCATGATGTTGACCTTTTATGTCATGACGGTCAAGGTTTTGCGCCGCCTGCCTAGAAGTACAAGGGTTCGCCAGAAGTTCGGCAAACCCCTCTTGTTGCTGTCAGCTGCCATCTTGGTGTTCGTGGTCTCCTTCGGCCCCTATCACGTGATGGCGCTGACAGTGGTGTTCGTGGGGGTTCAGAAGCAGGTGGCCAATAGTTCCACACTCTATATCTGCTACGAGTTCTCCAAAGTAGTGTGCGCCATCAGCAGCTGCCTGGACCCCATCCTCTACATCCTGGCTGGTGGAAGCTTCAAGAAAAGCGGGCTGGTTCTAACCGGACAACGCTGCATGCACTGGGGGTGCGTGCAGGGCTGCTGCCAGTGTAGGTTTCACATGTGGCAGCAGCCGGTTGACTTGGTTGGCGGAGAGGCCTGTCTGCCCACGTTCATCCCGGTACCAGACTACCCTAGAGTGGCATGGCCCTCACCAGATACGCCTGGAAATGCCCATCACAGCTGGACCAGGCATGCTAGTGTAAAAGAAGGGTAGATGCTCCAGCAACAGGATCCGCAAGAGCTACCATGATAACTGTGGACTTCTGTACGTCAGAAGAGGCATCACATGGAGCAGGACAACGATACTCAACCCTTCAGCTCAGGAATCCACAACAGTCAGCTATTCCAGCCAAACTAAGCTATCCATAATTTCTTCTCACAGATCCACATCATCCATAGATAGGATTGGACTAGCAATGCGTTTTTCCTTTTTTTGGTTGATTTTTTGTTTTATAGAACTGAAAAACATGTACAGAAAAATCAGCAAGATGGTGTCATTAATCTGAAAAATAAATTGGAAATCTGTACCCATAACCCTGTTTGTGGTATCTATTAATACCAAAGATTCTTTTGGAAAAAGGTATCGTCTCACATGGAATCACACAGCCAACCTGTGAGACACATTCAGTTGACTGCCTGACTGCTTGTGGCACCCGACCTTGGATCTTCACCGCTGGAGATAAAGTACCACTGTAGAGGACTAAGAAACTGCTAATGTTAAACATGTCTGTAATAATACAAAGCTCTGTCATATTTAGTCCTTAGAAGATATGACTCTCTACTCAGAATCTTGCTGCTCTGTTTTGGTAAGAATTTATGATGAATGGGCTTGGTCTTCTAATTCAAGCACTACGGAAGGTGATTTGTATTTTTTGAAATATACACTACATGTCCATTATACCATCGCTGTTCAGGAAGCCTGGCCACTGCACTTTAGTCTAATATTAGACGTGATCGCAAACCATCAGGCGTAACTGGGAAAGAAGTGATTCAGTGCAGTGTCAGTTACTCTTCCAGTTAGTGAGAGGGCTTATATCCAGTTCCCTGCCCTTCTTACATTCAACGTCATTGACAGAAAACAACTCGACAACCGCAGATGCTGAGGATATTCTTTAACGGTGTCAGGAATCTGAAAAACAGAGAGTTCGAAATGGATACCTAATATAGATACGAGGTCACAGAAAGTATTGCTCACAAGCATGAAGCTGCTCATATTTGTCTAAGTATTGAGGCTCTGTGTAAGTGTAAGTTTTTTTTAAGTGGTTTGGAGCACTGTAGAGAAAAAGTACATGTTTAGATTTGTTTTTTTTTTGGGTGTTCACGGTAGTCAAACATGCAAAGCATTCAGCGTTTTGGTAAACAATCAGGCCTGATCTTGTGCCCCACCTGTCCAGCATAAATCAGTCACATTGCACCTTGCCAGCAAAATGAGAACACGCAGGTTGTAGATACCAAGATCATTTCAGGATCAAAATAAACTTCTGCAAACCTCTGTTAAAGAGTTGTTGATGCCTCTGAGTCTGGAGACTGGCGTTTTTGAAGAGGGCTCATGGCTGCACTGAACTTCACTCAGAATCATTTTCCAAATCAAGAAAGTCTGGAACAGTAGCGAATCGCGTCAAGTCTAGGTCTCCAACCAAAATTCCCCTGTACACAAAATATGAAACATGGCAGAAAGTTCTAAACAATCTTATAATAACTGGCATCACCTTTGCTGGGGTCATAGTTTGTGACTTAATTAGTGTGTCTCGGGGATTCATGGGAAATGGCAAAGTCTGGCACAACTATTCATAAAGAAGCCCGTAATATCTGCGTGATCATCATCACACAAAAGTAGAGACTGGGCCTCATTGCACCTAGGGATTGTTGTTGTTGGTGCTACTTTGCTGCACAGGGTCTACATGAGGTCCTACTGCTCTGCTTTGGCATCACCCCATTGTATATGACACCATCATGTTTTAGGCATGAATAAATCATTTCGGCTTAAAAGTCATCCCATTGTGCTTAGTTACTGCAGTGAGTGTTTGGCAGTAGTCATTGTTATACAGTTTAAAGGGGCAATTAGGGTGGATTAAGTACCAAAACTAATAAAGCGGATTAGATGTTTTTCTTACTAAAACGGCTCTCTAATTTAATATTTAGTTTTGGCAAGAGGTGTGAGAATGCAGAGTCTAAAACATGAAAACATTGAAAGAATCAGAGACGCAAAATGTTTTTTTATTTCTTTTCTTTTCTCTACATGTGACCAGCAATGGTGTTCAAGTCTTTGTAAGATGACAAAATAATTATCTGTGTTTATATTTTTGCATTTCACTGTTGCATGTTCTTAGAATCGTTTGCAGTAGATACTGGTTTGACCACCAATACAGTTTCTTATTCAAAAAACCAGGTTGGCGAGTTAAATGGGGGGTGGTGTAGCTCAGCCACATAGGGCACTATGACTGTGAACCGAAGGTCGCTGGTTCAAATCCCAGAGTCAGTAGAGTGATGCCACCATTGAGTGCTTAACTCCCAAATGCTCCAGGGACTGGCTGTCTCAATTGTACAGAACTTTAGATAGAAGCATCTCTTAAGTAAATAAAAGTAGTTAAAAATATACAGGAGCCTGATAACAGCTGAGAGAAGCTGTTTAGCTACCCGCAAAGGCTTCAGCAACTGTGTCACAAACGCTGAATCCGAACATGTCACACTGAATTAAAAACACTACTTCATCTGTGTTGAACACTGAAATGGCAAAACACAAACACTATCCAATATACTGTATATTCACTGCAGAAAAGACTACTTTCTGACACAAACTAGTCATGTGGCCCTCTTCCAGTTATATGATGTTACATAGTAGGATATAATACTAAAAAATCATCTGGTTTTCACCAGATTCAAAGATTATTTAAATCTTATCTCAGATAAGTAAAACACAACAGATTCCACAGTGTCAATATATATAAAATGAAGCCAAAATGGAGACGCCATGTGTGGAAAAACTAAGTACAGTGATTCAAGAGCTCGTACAAGCATCTTCAGCAACAACAACTAAAGAGTTGTTTACTGTATGACTTTATCAGCCTTACATTGTTGCAGAGGATTTCTGGCCCACTCTTCTGTACAGCATTGCTCCAGTTCCTTGAGGTTTTCAAGCATTCATTTAAGCTCAGCTCTCTTAAGGTCTCGTCACAGTATTTCAGTCAGGTTGGGGTCTGGACTTTAACTGGGTCATTGCAACATCTTGATTCTTTTCTTTTGCAGCCATTCTGTTGTAGATTTGCTGGTGTGCTTGGGATCATTGTCTTGTTACATGACCCAGTATTGGCTAAGTTTTAGCTGCTGGACACGTAGCCTCACATTTGACTCTACAATATTTTGGTATACAAAGGAGTTTGTGGTGGACTCAATGACTGCAAAGCACCCAGGTTCTATGGCTTCAAACCAAGCCCAAATCATCATACCACCGTGCTTGACAGTTGGTATGAGACATCTGTGTCAATATGCTTGGTTTCTATGTTTGGCTCTGCATTATGGCCTCTTTGGTCCAAGTTATCTATGCTTTGTTCTCGTCTGTCTAAAGGACATTGTTCAAGAAGTCTTGTGATTTGTTATAAGGAAAAACTAGAGCTTTCCTCACATGATCCCCGCAAACTCCATAATATCTTTTCATCACTACTCAACCCTTCAACTCCTCCAGCTCCATCCTCCTTGACTGCTGAAGATTTTGCCAACTTCTTTGATGGAAAGATTGACGAAATCTGTCAGACATTCCCTCCCTCCTCATCCACTACACTACACACCCAGGATCTCCCTTCCCCCTCTCTGACCCAG
>JAODKE010000001.1:5035447-5063870 GCA_026779605.1 Mormyrus hasselquistii
AGATGGAACCTATTCAGAGGGAAATTCAGCTTCTCAGAAAAATTGCCGCTTAGCAATTAATCGATCATCGATCGATACGATGAAACAACTATTGATTAATGAATTACTCGAATTTGCATCCCTAGCTGTGAGGCTGCATTTTGGTGGGATACAGCTGCCAGCACTTCAGGACATTTACCTCTCAAGCGGCCTCGTTCCCTACGGCCTCGTTCCTGTCGGCAGCCGCCTGCGCCATCGCCGGAAGCAAAACCTCCCCCCACAGACGTAACTAAAGGTGTCAGAATACAATGTAGGTATGTAGCTATGTTGCTATTGATGGCGTGGATTCTACGCTGAGCATGAGTCAGCCTTAAGTCCAAAGCATGGCTCCCCAATTCCGGTCCTGGAGGGCCAGCATCCAACACAGATTGCAGATGTCCCCGTTAAGACAAACCTATTAAACTTGTTAATTAGCTGATAAAGATACGTTTGTGCAGGGAAATCTGCAAGCTGTGTAGGATTCTGTCCCTCCTGGACCGGAATTGGGAAACCCTGGTCCAATGGGAGGAACACGGAACAGGAAGTATTTCATTGTACTTGTATACAATAGTGCCGCTAGAGATTCTGGGCCCCATGAAAGCATTTTGTATTAGGCCCTTAATCCACACCAATCTTAATCCAAATTTCTTAGGGCCCTTGTCACTCAGGGGCCGCAATCACGCCCTAAGTTTCACCCCCTTTACGGCGCCCCTGCTTACATAAATGATGATGCGTTGAGTTCGAGGGTCTTTTTGCTCTGGATGCAGTGCAGACATGTTACCTCACAGTGCCGTGTTACATAACCGAGGTACAGCAGCACTGAATGTGGCCCCCGGCCCGGCCCCCATAATCCCACATGGACCCTGTGCTCTCAATACAACTAGGGCCTCTCTCTCTGCCCTGCTGCTATCTGGCTGCTCTGCGTGCTCCTGCATGGATGTGAACCGCTCCTGTAGTTAAGGTCAGATGTGGGGGGTGATGCTGGCAGGAGAAGGTCACAGCTGACCTACAGTGAATGCTGCTCCAGTACAGGAAACATGAGCGCGAAACCACAGCGTGCCGGCTGATAACGCACCGAAACGAAACTGCGACTGGACAGAGGCTGAGTTTACACCACGCTCACGCAGCCAGCTCTCCTGACGCTGCCCTTTTGCAAATGATGGTTTGTTCTGATGGTGCAGACGGGGGTAGGAGGGATGGAAGGGAGGCTTTTTAAGAAGATTAAAAAAAAACAAAAATCCTGAGTCTACAGAAGAAGTGAAGGTCAGGAAAAAGCTTTTCTTTAGAATAATACTGGGCTGTTCATGGACACAAGATGCTATAATCACTAAGCAATTCTCCAGAGCATTGTTTAGAGACATAACCCTAGGTCACTATTACTAGCAACTCATCAGCAAATACCAGAGCTCAGAGCTGTTCAGCTCCATTTAAACAGACATTCTGTTGGTTCACAGAGTAAGAGGATGAAAAAAGAATGTGACAGGGGGTGGGGGCATCTCACAAAGCTCTCTGATTCCTTGCCATTGCGTAACTAAGACTCAGAACACCAAGACGTGGATTACTTCTGTGTTCGATACTGCAATCGGCTAAGTCAGTCTTAGGAATAAATAGATGAGGTTCTGAGATAAGCCTCGCTTGTTTTCGTGATCTGTTTGTTTTAAGCACTTGCATGGGTACACAGGTCTTACCGAAGATGCGCTTGTGGAAGAAGAACTTCCCAACAAACAGGCCGACGACGATGGCCACCAGCCACAGAAGCACTTTAACAATATTCCAGCCTCCGCCTGGGTACTTGTTCACAATGAACGAGAAGCAGTTGCCCACCATGGTCATTCGTGCTTGCGTATGGCTGTGGGAGACAGGGTCCTCGGCGAAGATGAGGAAGTTGAAGAAGGTCACCAGGCTGGCCACGGACAGCCGAGCCCACGGATGCTGGAAGTAGTAGAGGAAACGGGCATCGATGTCCATCCTAAATGACCTCGGCATCAGGCCACCTGCGAGATGGACAGAAAAACAAACCATTCATCACCACGATATTTAAGGGAGGTTACAAAAAATAAAACAGGCAAGGGTGAAGTTCAAGCTTTATAAAAGCAAGCTGAGCTTAAATTATACGCACTTAGAGATATGCTAGCATTCACTGTTCCTCCTCCCTGTAATTTTCATTTACTCTTGGTCATAGACAGAAATTTCTTCAAAAGCTCTGTAAAGCTAATTTAAGAGCTACTAATCTTCTGGGGTTGGACCTTCCGCCATCTAATTGTTTCCCAGTGAAATCGTCAGACCCAATAATACCCCTGGAAAACTACTCCCTTCCCCAGTGCTAGAAAGTAAACCTGGCTTATTTTTAAACCAGAGGTTGGGGGATGGAAGCGTGGTGGGTTCCACTTTAAACCTCGCTGTACCCCTTTAGCACCCATACGGTTCATGTGACCCAAAATTACTACTTCCAGGAATACATGCCAGACCACGGCTAAGAAATATAGGTTACCTAAACGCTAGTTATGTGTGTCTGGACTGTGACATTTCAAGTAGTATGATCTCGAAGCTTTAATACACAACTGATCTCGAAGCTGAAGCAGGAAGAAATATTCTTGATCGTCACTCACGGTCTTTATGGCAATCCCACGAACGGATTCCCGCACGGAGGGCGTCAGCAGAGACGATTTACATAACGCAAACCCCACCGGCCGACAGACGCTGATAACGAAAGCTGTCAGAAATTCAGCCTTCCACGCCGGCATAGCTTATTTACTCTAGACCACCTTAAGATCTGCCCAGGTCCTTTGTCTAATAAAAGAATGTATTAGGGTGGAGTTAAAAAAATGTCACTCTCCCGCTTTTGTTTATTATTCCAAAGCAAACTGTTTTCTGTAATTCCGAATGGTGCAGAATACCGTGGCTGTTCACGCCGCCCTACCCTATCTCCCCGCATTTCTTCGGGACTACATCGGCGCCTTCTCTCGTTGCCGGAGGGGGCTGCTTGAAAGCCGTGGCTCCACCTCCTTTGCTCCCCCCAAAACAATGCGTCCGAACCGATTCTTTAGGCTAAAACAGGAATCTGACTGACACACACACACACTGTGCGCCCAGCTGGGCAATGCTGGCAATGCGGTCTCTTGTGAAGTACCATGTGCGGACGACGCGATCGAGCACAGGCGCGGGCACGCACGCACATAAACACACACCGACCTGCTGTGTACCAGCTCCACACCCCTCCCCGCTCAAGATGCACGCTCTGGACCACTGGAAAGACCGCAATAGCTGCTGTGCTGCCTCATCGCACCAAAGGAGCCGACGGTGCCGTAATAACCCAAATGCTCGGAGCCGCCTGGCTTGGAGATGAGGGGATTATTCATGTGACCCGTCGTCCCCTAGGGCAGAGGCAAAGCCCAGCTGCTCCCCACCACGGTGATGGGGTATGTGAGTGCCGGGACGGGCTGCTTCCGCTGATGCAGCTTACTCAGCACGGATTAGGCGCCTCGGTGCCATGTGTCAGGGGATCTCAGGATATGGAGACTCATACCAACATGTCAGGGCTTCCCATAACCAGCTACAGGGGTCGCTTTCAGGCGTATATTTATTAGCATAAAGAGATTGATAAAGCTTTGCTTTGAGTGACCACGCAAAGCTGTTTCATGGAGTCAGATGGACGGGTGCAGATGCTTTTTACGCCACCCCAAACGAAGATATGCTTGTATTGCTGTTGTGTCAGGAGCTTTGACTATCTTTATAGTTAATATGTAATGATTTTTTGTATTGTGACGTTTTCAAATGATGCATCCTTATAAATCCAAAATTTTTACAGGATTCAGTGTATCCAATGTATCATCATTATTATTATAAAATGAAAAATACAAGATTAAGTAATAAATTAATATGGAAGAGTATCTATATTTCTAGTTAGGGTGTAAGAATATTTAACGTTTAACATACAAAACATTTGAAATATTTTAGAATGATTAATTGACCGTTAATCACACAGTACTATAAAAGACTTATCGGTCAGACTCCGCTTTGCGAATCTAAAATAAGACGGAGGTGAAAAAACTCCGCATCCCGATTGTCCATGACACTGTTCTCAAGTCTTCCAATCACTAGCGGCTGTTGAAACACGTGACTTGGTGACGTCGGGAGGCTGGGCAGCTCGTGAATGTCGCGGGGGCTGCGCGATCACGTCTGGCGGCGTGGGCGCGGCAGCGGGGTGACGTCACGGCAGGGCCGGGTCGGGTTACTGTAGTCCCATTTCCCTCTTCCGTCTTCAGCTCCTGTTCAGCAAAGCGGCCGACTCGAAAGGAAATAAGTACAATGTCCCATCAAACAGGCATCCAAGGTAAATGCGGTTACAGTTTTTTCTAGACGGTTCATAGCAAGTTTTTGAGTTTCGTCTGGTGAAAACGTATGATTGCATCGCTTAACGTTTGGATTGGGAGCATGCAGAATTTGCCTCTTAGGGTGAAAGCCCTGTTGTTTCAGTATCAGCCAATGTGCTTTTCCTTAATAACCTGTGGAGTATCGCAGTAAAAAGGGTTTTATTGGCAATCCTGGCTTTTGTGCTTCTGTACAGTTATTTACAGGTAATCTGTCACTTAGTCAGTCGTGAGTAATGACCTACTCATGCTTCTGTAGCCAGATAGCTTCCTGGTTGTTATAAGAAAGGTTTTAAATATAGATAAATATGAGCACCTGCAGTAAGAATGAGCCGAGACAGCAGACAGACACGCCTAGGCGACCAGGGGCCAGTTACGGCCGTCAGGGGCCAGCGACGGCCGGCGGGGGGCAGCCACGGTCGGCGGGGGCGAACGACGGCCGTCAGGAGCCTGCAGTTGTTTTAACTATCAGATTTCGCAGATTAAAAAAACATAGTTTATACTCAGGATACAATAGATATTCGTGATGTTGAGGGTATTGAAAAAAATGATACCGTATAAAGAAGGGTGCTATGAAATTCCCTCATCTATAAAAAGATAACGTCTGCAAAGCTATTATGCCGAAAAATCCCGTTTGCAGTTTTGCTGTAACTTCATCTGATAGGGGTTCTTTTAAAATTGCGTTGGATTTTGCTGTTGTTGCACGCCTGGTCACACTGCCATATCGACTTTGTCTTTCATTTTGTATTAATTCACTTATTAAGCTCACGGTATATTTAGGTCAAAGTCAGCTTTGTCAGAAAGCATATAAAAGATTCTTCATTAAAAGTAATTTTTATGAGGTTGCTCATTTAATTTAACATTATTATGCTTAACAGTATTTAGCTCGGATATTAAAACATCTGAGCTCTTCTGTATATTCATATTTACAAAGTGAATCATGATAACGTTTTAGCCTACACTTGTGCTTATTGTCAATGACAAGTATGCTTGTAAACACAAGAGTCTTTGTCAATTGTGATTATTCACTAATTTTTTTTCCCCATTTCTGGGACACTATGCTTGCAAATTATATAATTTAGGATATGGTATAACTGTTTAACGATTATGATTATGCTTTGGTGCATGGTCTGGCACGTTTAGGAAGAGGTGTGCATTCTGCATGCAGCTCAATGTAGTTCACTTTTCTGAAATGACGAACACGTAAACTCCGGAAAAAAAGAAAAAAAAAAAACGCTTTTCATGTGTCCATTTATCTCAAAACTCTGTCATCACAGCTGCTGAGGAGGTGAAGGAGATCTTCGCAAAGGCGAGGAACGGTGATTATCGGGTCCTGAAGATTGTCATCGAGGACGGTGAGTTTCTGCTCATCCTGCCAGGCACGGCTCCGCCCGTTTCAGGACCCCCCCCCTGCCCACGCACATCTCCACCAATTAACCAATCACCCAACATAATCACTGCAGACTGTGTCTATTTTTCTACAGCTGCTTCTAATGTCCTGTATGTGCTTCCCTGCAAGAAGGGCACGGTTGACTGAGAAACGCACAAAGCGGCATCATGGCTGATTCCGCTGCTCTCATTTCAGAACAACTGGCTCTGGGTGGGACGAAGAAAGCCGCTAAACAGTGGGACAAGGACTACGACTCCTGCGTCCTCCCTCTGCTGGAGGACGGGGTACCGTGCTACATTCTGTACCGGCTAGACTCCTCCAACAACCAAGGATACGAGTGGATCTTCCTGTCTTGGTCTCCTGACCATTCTGCCGTACGTGCTGCTTAGGAACGCCTGGAGAAACTTGCGTACGGCTGAAGCGAAACATTCCGTAGTCCGGAGCTGATGGGAGCAAGTTACGACGTGTTAGATTCTTCCTCGGCAGCAGATCACTTCACAGTAGCTGCCTGCTGCTGTCATTTACACTTGGTTTGCTGTGCAGGTTTAATTGGGGGAAAGATTACAGGATCAGGACAGGATTTTCAGATCATATTTATTAATTTCGCAGATGCTTCTTTCCAAAGCAACATACGATTGAGAAGGCAAGTTCAGCCAGTCCCCAGAAGAATTAGGAGTCAAGGGCCTTGCACAAGGGTCCGATAGTGAAATCACTCTGCCAGCCAGGGGATTTGAACTGGTGATCTTCCGATCGTGGGCACAGAGGCGTCACCCGCAGAGCCGCACACTGCCGTCGGTCATTCTGACTGCTACATTGGCTCTGTGGCACTAGGATCCTATGTTTATGTAGGGTTTTGAGGAAACCGATTGTTTGCACGACCACAAAGGGAGGCATTGTCATCTTAAGCTCAGCATCAAGCGCCCGTGATGCTAATTTGCTGTTCAGTTTCCCCCAGAGGGGAAGACTGGCAGTGACAGCATACATTTTTAAAGGGCAAAAACGTTTCCACCGCTTGATTTTTACTACCCAGGAAGAGACAGCTGAACGTTGTGCCCGACGCCAGCAATTAGGAACATTGCAGTAGCCCTGCGGGTTTACGATTGTGGGGAATGTGTCTCTCACCCAATAGGTGCGACATAAGATGCTGTATGCTGCTACCAGGGCCACCGTGAAGAAGGAGTTTGGAGGCGGACACATTAAAGATGAGCTCTTCGGCACTGTAAAGGTGCGCATTACACCAATGTGATTTTTAAATAGTGAGGTTACTGCTTACAACATGTCAACTGAGTGCATGACACATTAACGGACGAAGAAGCACATGAAGTTCAGTGCTTTTTGAGTAATTAAAATACACCCACCTCAATTTTCCCTAATTTTTACCGGCAAAGTCGGCAGTGTCTGGTCTTTGTCACTTTGTCACTCATTTGACATAGGATTGCTTTGGTGGCATTAAAAGGAAACCCTTAAAATTACAAAATTTTGCAGAGAAAAGTCTAATACGTACCAGGGTGAACCTACTGTAGAACATTCGAGTTGAGGATCTTAGAACAAGGGGCCGCCAGCTGTATAATCTGAAGTATCTCATCCTGGGCTGTGGAATGTCTCTGTTCTCCTGTGAATTTCCCGCGTGTCCTTTTCCAGGATGACCTGTCTTTGAGCGGGTACAAAAAATACCTGACATCCCAAGCTGCACCTCTCCCCCTGACTGCCGCAGAGGAGGAACTGAGACAGATCAAACTCAACGAGGTAGCCCGTCACACCTCTGTACTCATTGCTCACTGCCTGTTCCCCGGATACGTATTTGTTCATATTCTCACACAAACGCATTCATAAACATACACAACACACTACTACTGTTCCCCATATATGATCACACGCCGACTTGCTTGCTTACGTGTATGTAATGACACAGTACATATGTGTATTAACACACTAACTTGTGCGCTTATAGTTTAGCAGTTAAACCTAAATGTCTGATTTTGTATGTATGGGTTTAGGTTTCCCTCTGCCTCAAGCCCCGTCATTCCTAGCAGAGGTTCTAGATGATTGTTAAAGCCATTCATTTAGCTGATTCAGAGGTATTGGCACTTTGGCTTGCAGAATAGCCCAAGGTCAGCATTGCCAGCCAGGTTATGCTGAGAAGAGATGATCAATCATGTTAAAGATCGCTGATGCTGGCTTGAGGGTTTCAATTAAATGGTACTGGGTGGCTTGTGTGCGTCATAAAACAGGAAGCACATTGGAAGTGGGTTAAAATTAAGTCTGGTTTACCCCAAGAACGAAGGGACACCCACTGAACGTGAACTGAATATTCATGTTTAAAGAGGCTGCTTTCCATTCTGACGGTTGATTTACGCCGAGTATCACTGCTTGGGATTTACATGTGTGCCCTTCAGCGCCATGCTCTGATTGGAGAATTTGTGATGTTACATCATTATTTGGTTAGCATTTTCATGTAACCGAGATAGGAAAACAAATTGTTCAGAAGGAGTGATTTATCCCAGCAGATTTTTTGTCTGCGGTTTTTAATTTCCTTAATCTGTGTCCCATTGATACCTGAAATTTCTTGTCAAATAGATTCTCGAAGCAGATCCATTCAAGATTTGCTATCCTGGAGGGGCATCAGTTGTTTGTACCTGTGTGTGATTATACAGTAGATCTGCAACCATGGGAATATATATGTGCACCAGGATAAATTTAGATCATTCACTGTATTCATTCACTCCTTAAAAGGAAATAGCCAAGTTGACTAGTAGACACGCCTTCTGTTAAAAAAAAAAATGTTTATAACAGGAAGCTGTGTTTGCATTTCCCCTGCGGTCAGCAGCTGCTGCGGATCAGGAGGAAAAGAGGCTTTGGGATGCGTGTCGTGCTCTTAACCAGGAGGCATTGCGTTTAGCAAGCGGATGGGAATGAGGAGGATGAGTTTTGGGTCGTGGGGCAGCTACATGAGGAAGATGAGCTTGTTAGCACCACATTGCTCCTGTTTCGCCTCCTGAAATGTCAGCCCACCGGCCGAGCAGACATCGCTCTCGCAAGCAGCCATTTGTGTTCCACTTGCAGGTCTTATACCGTCGTACCCATAGAAGATACCCCAGCAGCTTCTGGTGCCCCCTGCTCTTTTCTGTGAGCGTGTGGCGTCGCAAAAACCACTGACCTTCTGCTTTTACTACGTAATCACCAGCGAGCCACTTTCAGAAGCGCTTCTCTATATTTATTTTCCTGTTTTTCCAGACCCATGACATCTTAGTTATGTTTGGCGTCCTCGCTCTTAGGTGCAGACAGACATCAGCGTGGACACCAAACAGCAGACCCTGCAGGGTGTAGCTTTCCCCATGGACCGGGAGGCTGTTCATGCTCTGGAGCAGTTCAAGGAGAAGAAGTTCAACTATGTCCAACTTGTAAGGAAAACCCAGATCCCCTCAGTTTCTGCAAACTGCAATCAGTGCCAGCCACGCCCACAGGGGATTATGGGGGGAATGTGATTGGCCAGAGGAGCATGGAGGGGAATGTGATTGGCTAGAGCAGTGTGACTGGGCTTTGAAGTGAAAGATGACTTTACATGAGTGGACCAAGAATCTGTGTCACCTGCAACACCTAGTTTTATGCTGGCTTTATTTCCTGTGCTTTTTTTTTTTTTTTTCCTTCTTGGTAGAACATTAAATGGCCCAAGTGCCCCCCCACCCCCCACGGCAGGCTTATTTTTAGAATGTGGCATTAAAGTGCTTTGCAGGCAGATGGGTAACATCTGGCCAGCAGAGAGCGTGTCTGGCGAAGCCTAATGGTAACTTTCCCATTTGAAGTAACTGCTATTTGATGTTAAGCCTGTATATTTTTCACGGAAACGTAATTTCTCTTTACCGGAGGGGTGTCGCTTATTTTTTTCCCCAACAGGAAATCGATTTTCAAAAGGAGAGCATAAAGCTGTCCAGCACGACTCCCACGGAAGTCAGAGACCTGCCGAACAGAATCCCCAAAGATTCAGCCCGCTACCATTTCTTCCTGTACAAACATTCCCACGAGGGAGACTACTTGGAATCCACAGGTAAAAAGGGTCGACCTCAACGACTTAGCGAATAGCTGTGAAATATTCAGAATTAGTTTGCGGATTTGGTTCTTATTCCATTCTGGCGCAAGTGATGCCCTCTATAGTGAAGTTTTTGTTTTCCAAAATACCTCTTTGTGCTGTCATGGCGATAGGACAACTGTCTTTGTACTCAGGGATGGGAGGCGGCTGTCCGAAATCCGCCAGTTGGGTTGGCCACGTAGAATTTTGCTCGGAAGCTGTGATGCTTGGCAGGGCTGCTATTTTGATCTGATCTCGCGTCTGAATGTTGCAGTCTTCATGTACTCCATGCCTGGCTACAAGTGCAGCATCAGAGAGAGAATGCTCTACTCCAGCTGCAAGAACCCACTAATCGACATGGTGGAGAACGGCCTTCACATCGAGATAGCGAAGAAGGTAAGGATTCGGCGACAGGATCACTCAACAAAACGATTTTTTTGTACAACTTGAAACGGTTAATATGCTGACACAAAATGTGCCGAAGTACATCTTTCGGAAATGAGTGCTCAGTAGCGTGATCGTGGACTTGACCAACAGCGTAGAATTGACTTCACGTCGCTGGTCTGACTCTCCCTCAGCTGGAGATTGAAAGCGGCGATGAGCTGACCAGCGACTTCCTGTATGAGGAGGTCCATCCCAAGCAGCATGCACACAAGCAAGCCTTCGCCAAGCCTAAGGGTCCCGCTGGAAAAAGAGGTGGACGTAGGATGATTCGAGGTCCAGGGGAAGGCGAGGACGAAGACTGATCACCCCTCCGTAATGGTTCACATTGGAACATTCCAAATAGTGTAAGAAGACATTTTTGAAATTAAAGCAACCCCTATATTCCCTTTATGAAATCCTCAAAGTCCACTTGAGATTGATCTATGCACACAAATGATAAACTAGGCCTAGTCAAACGTGAATCTCTACTTGCAGGTTGCTATAAGGAACGTACATCGAATAAGATACACATGAAATAGAATAATGATGTATTCATTGTAGAGCTAAGACAGGAAATGCCATATTTTTACGGTGTCCGCGAAGCGGCTTTGAGACGTAACAGGAGCGTTTATCTTCACGTCAGGCTGAGGGCGGCCCTCAAGTCGACACATTGAGAGCAGCCCCCGACCAATGTCATTTTGTCATTTTTTTTTTCTACAAACGGGACCATCCTGTTTTTATGATAGATTAATATGCTGTAAATAACAAATGGAAAAAAAAACAAAAATAAATAACATAAATTACATGCAGCTGCCCCCATTTTACTGTGTATTTAGGGTGGGGGGGAGTTTTGATACAGTGGCCCACGTGTTTTTTTTTTTTCTTTCTTTTTAATATGTCCATGTCCTGTCTGTGGATGTCATGGCTGCAGGTCATGGTTTTTGTCATGTGACCTCAGTGACCACAGTGGAGAGGGAGTCCATACTCCTTAGCTGTCCCCTGCGTGTAACACGCGGTAAGCGTGCAGGCCGTCTCAATGTCCCTCCCAGTCTTGGGGGGGTGTGTGTGTGTATTCTGCACATAGCCCTACCCCAGCTGAAAAGATGCGCTGAGGAAACGCTTTGTCTACTGTCTCAAAAAACCACTCTGTCAGGGGAAGCTACTACCTTATGGATTTACGCTGTATTGTCAGGAGTCAGTCTCAAATGTGTATTTTTCTTCTAAATCAATTTGTTTTAAGGAAACGAATAAATGATTTAATTCATATTTCACAGGTGTATATAAAACTCTTACTTGGGCAGGACGTGCTCCTAATATTGTCACTTCCTCCTGTTTATCCCTGGTGATGGAACATCCCTTCCTTCCCTGTGCTACTGCACATTATGCAGAAATACCACAGGACAGTGAAACACTTACTTTGGTAGGAAAATACACTTTATTTGGTGAAAGGAAATGATTCTTCATAATGTTTCACTGCTGCTAATGTCTTCGGGGTAGGATGTGGTGTCTGCTGCCCTTCACCCATCGCTCTGCTGCTTCAGCGGCAGCGTTGTGAGGGTATTTTCAAGCTCCATCAGCACCTAACAGAGAGAGGAAACTTGTGTGCATTGTAATGGTTGTGAAGTCAGGAATGTCAGTGTGGGTAAAATTCAATGTTTCTGTGCCTTGAAATGAGCAAGTAAAATTATGCATGAATAACCACAAGTGGTCACTGTGAGATTTTACTGGTAAAGCTTCTCCTTCCACCAGCCCATCTTCCTAATCAGGGTCATGGGGTCTGGATCCCAAGTCAGGTAAACACCCTGAATGGGATGCCAGTTCAGCACAGGGCGTTAACACATCTCACCCAGCAAAATCAAAATATCCAATATTAAGGTGCGCCCTTCTAGGTAGATCTAGAACCTGCCACCCTCCTTTGTTACCATTTGAGGACATTACAATGGAGAACATTACAGCCGGCTCTTATTTATCTTGCATGTGCCTTGAAGCATGAGCACCTCAAAGTCGTCGGCAGGGTGATTCTGTGGAGGCCACGCGTTCTGTGACCATACTGAGGCACATACCTCCTTTATTTGAGGACGCCTGTTCTTCCTCTCGCTAAGACACTTCTTGGAGAGCGAGTACATATTTTCCACTGATGTTTGGTCCCAGGGTCCCATCTTCTTGTCCACAAAGTCCTCAAGTGTCATTTCCTCATCCTCTATTTCGTCTTTCATTTCCATCTGTGACAGAGTTAGTAAATTCAACAAATACTCTGAAAGCTGTGTAGACGAGCACTAGTGACACATCACTGACTATTGTGTACTTAAGCTTCTGTTACATGCCTCTCTTACCAAGAATGGAAGGCAGGAATTACGAAAGCAGAGAAGACATCTGTATACTTACAATAAGCTGTGGTTGGCGACTTTCATCAGCCGGAGGGAGTCCAGAGATCACCTCCAATAGCACCTGCCAGCAAGGTGACCCAGAATTAGAGCAAGAGACTAACTGTTCCATTAGCAATGTACAGGAAGTAGGAGAGACCCTTAAATCAATGAAACACTTCTGCTTCTGATGAAAGAAGACGGAGTAGAAGGAAATATACCACGCCCAGGCTGAAGATGTCGGACTTGGGCGTGATTTCCCCCCTCAAAGCCTCGGGTGCCATATACGCCGTGGTTCCCACGATCTTCTCGGTCAGCACCGTGGAGGAGCTGTGCTTGGAAGAATTCCGCGTCAACCCGAAGTCTGAGAGCTTTGCCTCAAAAGTCTCGTCCAGCAAGATGTTCCCACTGTGAAGCAGGGCAGATGTTCTACTGCTGAAACGGCTACTGCTTCAGTAAAACTCTTTTCTGCTGAATCTATCATGAAATACTGCAGGTGTCACAATGGTGCACATTGCAGCATCATCAGCGGTCCTGTTTGGTTGTGAAATGTACCAGAATATTGCAAGTGTTTGCAGTGGAGACCTGCCATGGATAATCTCGATCATACTGGGAGGCTTACGGCACACGCTGCATCCATAGACCAGTCGGGATCATATGTCAGGTACTGAACTTGCAGCGCAAGGCAGGGCAGTTATGGGCGGATCCTAACAAAGGCCCAATCTCAGTCCTCCAATGAAACATCCATCCCAGCAATCTTATCCAGAATGGGCCGTCGGGTATGCAGGTTACTGTGTGTGGGTTTTTGCCGTAACTCCCTAATAAATTACTAATTTGAGGACTGATTGGCTGAAGAGTCCTCAGACCTGGGCCTGAACAGCTGACCTACAGGTTATCCCAAAAACCTGCAAACACACTGGCCCTTTGCGGATAAGATTGGCCACCCCTGACTTAAAAGATGCAAGTGAATCACTAATGTTAGTAGGTAACTCAGGATCCAGGCTGCATGCTTATTAAACAGTCGATTGCAGAAAATGTATTCTAATGCAAATTACACACCAAAACACATAAACAGGGACAGCAGCAGCCTCCTCTATAAGACCAGGCAACAATTACCACAGTTAATTGTTTTGGCCAAGATAAGTAAGTACCTCTTCACATCTCTGTGGATATGATGGTTATTGTGTAGATATTCCAGGCCTCTTGCTGTTCCTATGGTAATCAGACACCTCCTAGGCCAGGGAAGAGGCGAACTCCCACCCTGTGTTGGACATTTAGACAGAATTTGGAAACATGTGATGCACAGGGACACGTTGCTTCACCATACTAAGTACTTGCTAAGAGTATTTTAGAGTGTGCTTTTTTTAGATGTGCAAGGGAGTAAGCTGCACTACACTCATGTTCACTAGATCACTGGTGAACACGGAGGAACAAATCAGCACTTACAAGGCAAGCCAGTCGGTCCAGCAAGGAGCCATTGCACATGTAAGAATACACAAGGCAAGGATGGTCGCCGTCACAAGAAAAGCCAACCATGTCTAAAATATTCTTGTGTTTCAACCTGGTACAGAAGAGTTGAGACATGTCAGATACTTTATAAAAACACTGACCATAAACTGCTGTTAACACATCACATTTAATAAAATGGTACTTATTCATTTTGTAGCTCTCTCAGGCTTCTGAGACCCGCTATTCTTTAAATATTACCAACAAAAACAGCTTCTCATGTAAACTAAAGCCACTACAAATCTGAGTACGGCCACCTGTGTTTGCAGAATAAGGGAACAGCCACCTACATCTGCAAAGTCTGGACCTCTTGTTTGAACTGAATTTTCAGTTCCTGGGGAGAAATGTCACCCACCTGACAGAGAAAAACAAACAGATATGTAATCTGTTAATAAGCAGCCAGTCTGACTATCTAGACTGTCATAGTTGCAGCTGGGTTTGAGTAATAAGTAGCTAGAAGTGCCTGCTTACTTCTCCGTCCTAAACGTACATAATCAAACGAGGCATGAGTCAGCGCCTTGTGTTAAATTTCGGAACTCACACAGCTGAGTTTCTTGACGGCCACATTTGCCCCGTTGAAGCAGCCGCGATACACCACACCGAAACCGCCCTCCCCGAGTCTGCTTCCGCCCTCCAATGCAGGCCTGTTGTTGAAGTTCCCGGTCATCTGGAGCAGCTCCTGAAAAGAAAACCCACGGAACCCTGGACACCCGGAACAGGGGCGATGCTCTGGTTAAAGCAACAGGGAGTGAGAGAAAATGCTTCCTCGGCACGTAAAAGTTAGTGCTGCTCTCTTCTGACAGTATCAGCCCCATTCAATGAAACTAGCTCCAAGTATTTCAGTTGAGCAGCAAAACACGATAATGTCCAAAAATGCACTTCGACTTAATTATATACTTTAATAGCAGTGATAAAATCTTTGGCCTAAAGAGTGCCTGAGCGTTAATCTGATCTGGTCTTTTACATGCCTGAGTCACTGGGTTGATCCTCATCTTCCACCGGCTCTTGAGAGGTTTGGGAGGTCTGCAGATGTCGCACTACGCCGAGGGGGACGGTCACCTCCGCAGGCTCCTCTCTTCCTGGGACAGGAGACCATGACGCTGGGATCCTGTTGACTGCATCAGTAGTAAATAGAATTCATGCATTTTCCTGAATCTGTATGTCTGTCTGTATGTTATCTATGAACTTCAGTTTTTTCTTCTTACCAATGGTGGCAAACCTTGTGTAAACTGGAAATACACATGAAATGTGTCTGAAATTTGTCATAATCTGTACAGTCAATGCCTTAGGTCACATGTATACTCTGGGATGACCTAAATTGCTTAAACATTTCAGTGTACCTGGGAGCAGAATATCGGCTGCCGCCAGAAGATTATTTTTCTCTAAAATTTCCACCAAGTCACCGACTGTGCAGTTAGCGGTGCCCCAGTCATGCAGAAGTTCAACTGTGGGGCTTTTTCCTGAAGCAACCAATCCTTCAAACCTCCTGCAAGTGACAGCACAGAAAAAAATGAAAAATATTACCAAATGTTATGCTTATATTTTTTTTAATTAGAAGTATTCTTGGGGTAAATGAATCCAAGGAAGAGGAATAAAGTGAGAACGTCCTTTGGGCAACCTTGGTACACCATACTGTAACCGTAAGCGCGCCCACTGCTGGTCACTGTGATTCCCGTAGCGCTTAACGACGAGCATCGCTGACACTGCAACGCTAACCTTTATATTCAAGTACCTTAAGTGATTCTGAGTGTATCTCGGCTCTCCTGTGGGTTTATAAATATTGACAATAACTTTCTTCCAGTTATCCTGAGGATCCAAAAAGTCGGACAATTCGCAGAGTTTTCCATAAGTCAGATTCCGGACAAAAGTAGATGGGGTTATTGATTTAGCCATCCTGAAAATGAAATATGTTGATTTCATATTAATCATTTATTAATTCAAGTAATTATATTATTATTAACTGTTAATCAAGTGTGCATTTACAGCAGAAAATAATCACAGCATTAAGTATTTAACTGCTCCATTCCCGGACTTAAAAGAATTATTCGCACGTCAAGCAATTCGAAACTTTTGTTGCAAATGTATTCATTACCCAAATGATTCAGATACAATTAATAAGAACTCACCTTTAAAATCACAGGGACATTCACTTTATTTAATACTGCTGCTAAAATCTCCATAATCTCACAAAAAACAAGGATTCTTCTATTATTGAGTAACTTCCTGGCCAAAACGTCTTAAAGTGATTTTGTCGGCATACGGAAACTTTTGGCCGTCACCTTTAATGGAATTTTTCCACGTATTAGACACGTGACACGGAAGTAGTCCGACTGCACTGCTCTACAACGTGCAGGATAAGCGTTGTGGCTTCCAAAGCGTACAGGACGGAGTGAACGCGTTCGTTTTATATTTATCGTTTTTCTTATGCCTAGTATTGTGTTATGCGTGATGTTGTATCTTCAATAGTAAAATGTAGAGATTAAGTAGCACAAGAATCGTATTTTGTTTGATACTGTCAAATGTATGGGACCCCTTGCTTAATTATAAAGTTAACCAACTGCATACAAGCAGATTGTACTTTGTTTTGGATAACACCGATACTGTTTAGTGATCACATAAAATGGACCAAATAGAAATGACCTGTAGTTCCGTATCTTGTTTTATTTCACACCACGAGGGTTTCCAGGGAAGCATAAAAAATTTCACAAGTGACTTTCTAGTGACTGAGATTAATATAGACGGAAACATGGTGTATGCAGAAAGTTTGGCCAAGTCCCATTCGGAACCATTGTTATGTTCTGGTAGTCGGCAGCGGGGCCGTAATTGTGAACCAAAGACTGATCAAACCGAAGGCTCTGCATTGACTGACAGCAGCAGAAAGGAGAGAGCATCACAGCAGGCTGTGAGCGACCATGCCTTCTCTGCATGTGTGAATATGTGGGAGCAGCATCATGATCTGGAGCAAATTCTGGGCCGTTTGGTAAATGATGAACTTGAGAAGTTTGCCATGGAAAATAGTTTGTGTTATAATCATAATGCGGGCGAAAATCCAGGCAGGGAATACATATCTCTGGGTACATTTTCAGAAAAGCACCAAAGGGCGAAGGTGCATCGTGCTGTGCGACACACCTTCCCTCATTTAATGACCATAACCACCAAAAACGAGATCACAGTAAAGCAAAACCCCGATTACAAAGAGCTTTCCTGTCTGGTTTCGGAGGAAGAATCGCAGGACTTCTTTAGGTTTATAGACGCCAAAGTTCCCGATTCAGTCTTTACTTTCAAGAGTGACGACAATAAAGAGCACAGGAAAGCGGTGCATCATTTGCTCAGCAAGCGTTTCGGTAAACTGGTGGAAGCGAAAAGCTTCACCGGCGTTAATAGCGGTGAGATGCAAGGAGCGACGATAACGGTGCGGTTCAGGGAGCGGAACGACGCGCCAAGGAAGAGGACGGCCGCCGACTGCTTGGAAGAAGACGTCAGGTATACGGGCAAGTCAAGGTCGCATTTTTACATTCTATCCAGGCATCCTTTCATTCCTTTATTCAAGATGTTTTCAAGTCTCATTATCCTTTCAAGTTAGGTTTCAAATGTCAGGCCTGCCGACTCCGGTCAGCTGGCTCGAGTGAGATTTTCGATTTGAGACAGTCCTGTACACGCATTTCCATGTTTGTAAGAGTTTAATTACCTTGAAAATAGTCTGTAGGGTTTACAAACTGCCCCAACGCTTTTGATGTAGGTAATTTTATGTTTATAATTGAATAGATATATAGATTAGCCATAATATTTCTTGCGTGTGTTTCATGCCAGTGACAGTTGGCACCCAGCAGTGTGTTTTTTCTTTAAATGTGATTTAATCTGCTGTAATTGTGATGTTTCTGCTTGTAACTTCCTGCAGCCTTTGTTCTGAAGAAGGAGAATCTGGAGACCCTGGAGGCTATAAGCTATATGGCTGCATCTCTGGGTGTGCTGTCATCAGATTTCACCTACGCTGGTATCAAAGACAAGAGGGCCGTCACTTACCAGTCCATGGTTGTGAAAAAGATCTCCCCTGAGAGGTACGCCAGCTGCTTCAGAAGTTCCAAAGACATGTATCTGTGGTAATCTGATGTATCATAATTGCCCTTAAGGTGACACTGCGTGTGCCGTGTGATTTCAGATATAAACTCCTAATAATGACAGTTTTGCTATGTAAGCTGTGAATTCCCAAACATGCTGTGTAGGATTTTTATAATATAAATGCTGTAATAGTGAACTAAGGTTTTAACTGAAACGTTGTTTAAAATCCCAAAATGGGTATTGGTTCACTACTGTTCTTTCTGTAACCTCACCAATGAATAAGATTGCGATTAACCAGGTTACTGGTGTGTGTCTTCTTTTATATTAATAATTAGCAAAAAAACAAATAAACACACATATACACATTATCATACAAAGGCTGGGCAGCTAACAATAAGCAAATAAGTAGTAAATTAGTCAAAATCATATTGATATCCTTTAAATCATATTTATATGTGGGGGCGGGTTATAGTGTTGTGTCAATACCCAGACATGTCAATAATGGTAAGTGTGTGTCTTCATTGGACACAGACTAAGAGAAAGGTGTCCTGACTTTGAGAAGAGAGGGATCTGGCTCTCCAGCATCCATCCCGTCTCCCAGCCTCTAAGTCTGGGGAGGCTGCGGGGGAACCATTTTGACCTGGTTGTTAGGGACCTGAGGCCACACTGCACTGATCTGAGATCAGACCTGGCTCAGCTGGTGGACGAGGCAGTGGACAACGTAAAGGTAACTCAGGTGAACCGCAGTGACCCCATGAACGTGTGTAGCATTTCCATCCTGTGACACTGGCGGTGAGGCACCAGCGATGCAGCGGAAACTGGGAGCCTGTAGCGAGGTTCTAAATGTTGAATGTGCTGATGGAATGAATCCTTCATCCTCCACTACGGAAAATGGCTGGTCGTCCACGGCGAACATCTCCAGTGTTTTAGTTGTTACGTCTTTAGCCCTGATGCTGCTAAATTGGAATATTAACTAAAGTCGAAATATAGACACGCGATATTTAAATGTAATGGTTTGTTTTTGTGTGGGTCTTCTTTTCCCGTCAGATGAACGGCTTTGTGAATTACTACGGCCCGCAGCGGTTTGGTACCGGCCGGACTGTTCCGAGTGACCGGGTTGGACTTGCTCTGCTTAAGCAGGACGTGGTACGCTGCTTATTCCCCGCTGATTTTCTGCAATCAAAACCTGTTATTTTGTCGCATTGTTACGTAAAATAAAACTGAATTAAGAACTGGTCTGACGTGTAATAAATTAAATAATTAAAATATCCTTTTGCATCAGTTACTGCAGAGAAGGTTTTTTGTCCCTCTGTATTTCATTGAGTTAATCATTACTGCCAAGTCTCGTCTCGTCTGACACAGTATGAAGACTTTTTCATTTGCCTTTATCTCCTAGGTAACAGCTATCCGGTTGTTCTTTACCCCAGAGGATGGGGGGGATGACCCCTCCAATATGGCAAAACGCCACTTCCTGGAGACAGGTGAGTTCTGCCGGCAGCAGTGGCGTGTCTGAGGTGACACAGTAGAGAAACAATAGTCATTATTGACATTTGAGCTTTTTAATAAACATCAGATTTCACGCACTGACCTCATCGAGCACCTGGTCAAACGCCGCTTTGTTTGAAGCCATGTTTGCCAGGTGTGGTTGGGGTAGACTAGCTCCCCCTGGTGGCTTCTGTGTCGATCCTCTCGTCCGCCGCTGCCGGTTCCCAGGTAACGCCAAGGAGAGCCTAGCCCTGATGCCGGAGCAGAAGCCGAGGGAGAGGCTGCTTCTGCGCGCACTGCACCGCTACGGGCCGGGGCAGGAAGGCTGCACGCGCGCATGGCTTAGCCTCCCTCACGGCATGCGCGTCTTCTACACGCATGCCTACTGCAGCCGGCTGTGGAACGAGGCCGCCACCTACAGGCTGCGGCAGCTAGGGCGCCACGTCGTACAGGGTGACCTGGTTTGGGAGGACGAGGAGAAGGAGAAGGGAGAGGAGCAAAGCGCTCGTCGGGTAAGGGGCCGGCGACCTATTCAGTACCTTATATGGCTGACCAGCTGGTCTGATGTGGAATGCATTAAATAATTAAAATATCCTTTTGCAGATATACTTAAATTCAGCCACTCTTTGGCTGTGGTTGTTGCATATTTTTGCATATTTTTTCCCAAGGCTCATGGGAGTTTGTTTCAAAGATTGTTTCCTTGGCATCTGGCGTTATGGAGTGAAGAGATTAATTCTCATTGTTGACACACCACAGCGCAACAACGAAATGCATATGAACCCATATGTGACATTGTGACATAGCAGGGGGCAGCTAATTCAGGGCCTGGGGAGCAGTGCTTGGGAGCGGTACCTTGCTCAGGGTACCTCAGTGGCACCTTGCTGGTCAGGGGTTCAAACCAGTAATCTTTCAGTCATAAGCATACCACCCTAACCATTAGGCCACCAGTTAGTGCTTGTGTGTAAGTAACCCTTCAGATGTTATTGATGAAACTTTTTAGCTTCCTGCATTGACCTATTGAGTGTGATCTGGAATCTATCCCTGTAACCTTGACTAGGCACCATGGAAATGGGACAGTCTAGTCAGCAGTATTGAAAGCTCTATGGACCCATAAATGTGTATGTGATGTACAGACACAACGATATTAATGGCCATCGTGCTTCATCTGTTTGCTAGATTCATGTGGTATCGGCTGTAGAAGCAGCAGATGGCATTTATTCTCTCCGACAGGTACGGACCCAGTCACATACACACACACACACATACACACACGTTGTCTTGGTTGAAAACATTCTGCCACTTCAACATGACAATGCACTGATGCTGTTTACAGGTTGTTCTGCCAATGCCTGGAAATACGGTGAAATACCCAGAAAACATCGTGGGTGACTGGTACCAGGAGAGGCTGGCATCTGACGGATTGCAGGACTGCCGGTTCAGAGTGGTGCCTTTGAAGCTGAACTTGCCTGGATGCTATCGCCCCCTACTGGCCTACCCCCAGAACCTCACGCACAAGATGCAAGGGCGCAGTACATCTCTGGAGACTCAGGATTACTCAGATTACGCCACTGCTCCTAATCTCACCCTGTCGTTTGATCTGGATTCTTCCTGCTATGCCACGGTCTGTCTCTGGGAAATCATGAAGTATGAGGTGTAGCATCAACACCTTGCACAGTTCTTACTATCAGAACTTACTGTTGAGGTTTTTCAAATTCAGTAGATACAAGAAGTAAAATGCTGAATGATCTTTGGCATAAGCTTCTTTCTGGAAGTTTTCCTGGGAATTTAGTTTTTGATATTTTGGAATGACCTTATGTTGGCAGCTGTAACTTATAAAACACTGCAGGAGACATTTGAAACTATATTATGATGTGCAGGAGAAGATTTTTATAAAGAGGGTTTAGCTCTGTTGTCTCACTGTCTCAGAAGTTCCTGATTAGAATCGTCTTTTAAACAACCAGAACTGTTTCATCATGTACTCAGTTCATGTATATTAAATATTTGGTTCTGATATTTTAAGAAGCACTGTGATTTATTCAACGTGCTTTTATGGAGGGTGGAGTGTGCTTGGGTGCTCCTACAGTAGAACATCAGCAGCAAGACGGGGGGGGACTAGCGCCACCTGGTGGCAACAAAGCAGAGTGTCAAGGAAAAAGATAGCACAGTAGGGAAGTAGTGGTACAGTGGCTCAGAGTATAGCACCGTCGTCTCCTGGGGGGGAGTTCCGTGAAGCAGGACTTCCCAGTTAGCTGGATAACTTAAGCCAAATGTGAAAACTGGTCAATAGGAAGGGGAAGTTATCTGGCTAATTAAGAAATCCTGGGCGGTATTCCACAAAACAGGTTTTCTTGCTTAGCTGGATTACTTGTCAGATTTAAGGTAGTCTGGGCTAAATGTAAGTGAAGGAAGATAAAGACAATTTAGCCCACATTACCTTAAATCCAAGAAATTATCTGGCTAAGCAAGAAAACCTGCTTTGTGGAATACCCCCCCCCACTGCATTCTGAAATAGCCCTCAGGGTTTAGGATTGTATTCCTGTCCCGTAGACTGTGTGTGAAATTTGGACATTCCAGCTGGTCCGTCCAAAGTCATGCAGTTAGGCTACTTGGCATCTTTAAATAGCCTGCAGTGTATGTGTGTGCGCACCGCAGTCTCGTGCCAGGGACAGGCTCCTGGCCTCCCCGTGATCCCGACCAGCATAAACGCTTAGAAGATGGATGGAGGGTCTGGGAAAGGGCTCCAGTCCTGAGAAAGCGAGCTAACCAAGTGTGTTACACTAGGACAGGAAACGGGGCAAAATGTTAATATAAGGTAATACTCTATACCATACATATCAATTAACAGCGGTCAATATTACTAGTGTGTATTATGACAAATAATTTTGTTATTCGATATAGCTGGATTCTGTGCAAATGCATAAAAGATTATTCGTTTGGTATATTGAATTAAAGCTAAAATTCAAAAGTTTTTTATGTCAGTTTCCTAATTCCTCACTGCTGTGCATAACAGCATCGCCTGACACCCCAAACTCCACGTTTTTAGCTTTTTTCCCCTCGTTCTTTTCTAAACCGAAATCATTGTTTATTCCACAAGGGAATGCATGGTAACCTTTCGCGAACATAAGAACTTTATTAAACTCAGGAACATATATCCGGTATCAGGGCTAGGCTCTCCCAACACTGTCAGTATTTTATATAGAGCACCATTAAAATGATTAATAAAAGGCAAGCGGCCACAATCGTCCTGAAACGGCTTCCTTGGGTGCGATCGTGATTCGTACGTAGAATTAGAGAGATTTGTTCTGCTTTTGTTGTTAAAAAAGAGGTGTGCTTTTAAAAACCAGTTTGTTGTTGGCCATAAACAGGTAGGCGCAATGTTTGTGGTGTAAATATGTCGCATTATGGTGCCAAAACCCTTCAAAGGGAACTCCGACTTTGACGGAGGCAGCTGTCGCGCGGGTCTTGGCGCGCAGCCCTTGCACCTGCGCGTGAGACTCCTTTGAAGTGGGTCCCAAATGCACGAATATCGCGCGGGGCCGCGCGAGTCGCACGCATGCGCCTGGTGGGAGGAGGAGGCGGGTGCGATCGAACGTTGCCGGAGACGGGGAGGTGACATCGGCACACGACGGCGACCGGCAGGTTAATGGCTTGGTAACATGATGCGTTACAATCTTAAATTTAACACAATAACTCTTTACAGAATTTACACAGGTTTGTAATTTTTATGCTGAATCTCTGTCAATGGGTTAGGTTCACCTTTGTGATTTATTGGTGTTTGCTTTCTAAAACATATTCGTAAAACTGCTTAGGTTAACCAATATGTTTCACTCTGCACTTCCCGTTAATGTACATAGGTGGCAGCAGTGACTGCCTTACCTTCTGCTGCTGTGATACAAAACCATCCCGGACCGTTGTCCGAAAACATGGAAGGAACTGAAACTGGCACACATTACCTGTAGTGTTTATGTACTAGACTGGTGTCCGGTCAGGGTGCACCCCTGCTAGTGCCTTGTGCTACCCTCTAGTGACCCTCAAGTAATAAGAGATTTGAAGAAATGAAGCTGGAATGTACTGCTGATGCACATTTTTGAATCAGAGATTGGTAAGAAATATTTAAATCTAAAATTTTGTGTCTGCTAAATGTGATGAACTTTTTTACAGCACAAGGTGTGAAAGATATAAGTTGCTTCTGTTGCTAAAAGTCCTGACACTGCTTGTGTGTTTTCTGCTTGTGTGTTTTGCAGGTGCAGTGAATGTTGGTATGTGGGTATCTGGAATGATGTAACACATCTGGTCGTTCTCACACGTCTGGAGCAGCTGTTTCCCTCACCCACGCCTGAGTCACGTGACCAGTGACTGACATTCTTCTCTCTTTTCCCCTGAACTGGGGGACCGTGGGTCGGGGGCCCACAGTCATGGCTGTCAGTGTGGTTCTTGAAGGATCGTTTACGAAAAGGCAACCGGTAACACGGGTACAATCCCAGCATGCAGTGCTGCCGCGGCTCTGCTCTATCGGTGAATTCTTTGACTACATTAAATTATCCTGTGGTTTGGCAGCTTATTGCACGTGGCATATGGTTCCGCATTTAACTGGAACAGATAGGACAGCTCACTTTGCTCAAGCAGGACCCAGCTAGGGGCCAGAGACTGCAAGCTTTTGGTTACTAAAATTCCATTGACAGTCCTGACAACACAATAGAAAATATACAGGTACATGCAATACAGTTATTCCATATATACATGCTTTGCATGGCCTGCAGTACTTTGATCTTGGGCCTACCATTTTGCCAGAGTTAGTTCACTGCTGCATGTGCTGGGTGTACATTATTTTTTTTCTTTGCACCTCCCTAAAATTTACCAGGTAATCCAGCGAGCCGAAACAGTGACTACAAATGGTGCGTGACATGTTTGAGCGGGAGGGAAAAGGTGACTGTGGTCCGGGAGGTTATGAGAGTCACTCAGGCATCGAAAGCGACGTGCTGCCAAGGTATGTTCAGGTTGATTATTAAAAAGATTGTGAACAAAGTAATGTTCTCACAGGGAGCCCGCCTGCTAGGCTTTTCCATATCGCCACAGGTTACCAGGCACAGGTCAAAGGTCATTTGTCCTCTGGTGTAACGGTAAGTGCAGTTCATTGTACCACAGAGTAGTTCTGTAAGAAGCTCCTGTGGAGCTGTATCTGCCACATTTCATTTTCCTGTTTGAAGGAAACAATAATAATCACAAATAGTGGTTCTCTTACGATTCCCATGTAATTCTTTACGTTTATAAAACTATGTCATAAAGTTTTTAACTTTAAAATAAAAATTGAAATGTGGTTCAGTCTTATCACTTCAAAGCCTGAAATGAGCCGCATTGTTTAGGGATGTAATGGTAGTTAGGGTTAGCAAGTTAGAAATAATAAATTCAAACTGCTGCCCCGATTCTTTTCAGAGATCCCCAGGGATCTTTTATCATCTTAGAGTGACAGGACCTAAGTTTTACATATCACCCAAAGAACAGCACCGTTTTTACAGCACAGTGCCCCTTGCACTGGGGCATTCGGGTCCACACAGACCCCAGAATGAGCTAACCTGCTGTCCAGTGTCCCCGTCACTGCGTTTGGGTATTGGGATCCACACTGACCATGGGATGGGCTAACCTACTGTCCAGTGTCCCCGTCACTGCATTTGGGTATTGGGATCCACACTCACCATGGGATGGGCTAACCTACTGTCCAGTGTCCCCGTCACTGCATTTGGGTATTGGGATCCACACTCTAACCTACTGGCCACACTAACACCTCTTCCAGCAGCAATCCAGCTTTTCTGGTTGGTCTCCCATCCGAATACATTTCCAAAGCTGCTTAGTTTCAGGTCGATTACCTTTTCTGAGCTGCAGGTGGTGTGGCTGCTAGCCACAGAGACCCTGACCCTCTCATCCATCCAAAAGCAAAAAAAAACATTTTGTCTTCGAAAGTGATGCCTCCCAAATCCATCCTCCTTGGGGTGTTTTAGGAAGAGATGTCTGCTGTCCCTGCGTAGTGCACCCCCCCCCCCCCCCGCAGAATTTCCTCTTACTTTGAACTGGTATCATTTGTGAATTCCTGTGACACTGATGGCTTCTCAAGATGGCAGTGGTGTTTCCACTTATGCCCAACATCGCCTGTTAATGAGGGGAGAAACCCACAATTGTTTGGAATCATCTGACTTTGAGGAGCTGATTGCTGGCTCACGTGCCCAGAGAGGGTGTGCTGTGTGAGTGGAGGTGCCAGGGGCCCACCAGGATGTTCTCCCCCAGCCAGCTGTGGTTCTGAGCAGGACCAGTATTCCACCTCTGGTCCAGCAGCTGAGGAGTTTGTTTGATCTGATGCCTGCTCAGTGCTGCAATCATCCCCAGAGTGTGCCTCAGGGTGTGGGGGGGGGGGGTGTCGTGGCCCTCTCATCCATCTGAATAGCAAAAATACGTTTTGTCTTCAAAGATGAAGCCTCCCAGATACATTTTTGTTTGCTTATCTCTCTGTGGGAAGCAGTAAGTTACTTAGGATTTGAGAAGTGTGTCACCTACAAAAAAAAAACAAAACAGTATGTTTCTTATAGCTAAAGAAGTATTTTGCCTAGAGACAGAGAAGCATTATGTTGCTTAGAACAAGCAAAGTAATTCGCCTAGAACTAAAGAAACAGTGCATGACTTAGAGATGCTGTTTGAAGCTGTACTATGCTTGATGTTTCCATATGTCTTGATTCTATTTTCTGACATCTATCGACTTAAACTGATTCAGAGTACCATTCATCACGACTGCGATATCGCGCCCATTACAAAGTATTAGGAAAGCCCAGCTGGCAAGCAACACTGCTCTCGTTTCAGCGATCACGTTTCCCCAGAACCGTTCCGTGTCCCCTGACGGAATGTCACATATCGGGACCGTGATGGAACAGGGGAGTCGGATAGCCTGGGAACAGGTGGAGGGATATAGATAGACGCACATGCTCTGTGGAGGACCCCGTAGCATCTGTTCTGGAAACCCATACAAGGATCTTTATCCAGCTCTGGGCAAGTTTGGGACTGAGGAGGAGACATGTTTACCTCCACGGTTACCGTGGCGAATGATCAAAGGCCGTGTAACAGTGTCCTTGGCCAGAGAGTCGTCCACATGCACTGCTTTGCTGTGGTTGGGAAGCACTTCAGCAAAGGGGGCTGAATGAAAAGCACTCAACAATGGCCTGCACTTTGTATAATATTAGGAGTCTTATTAAAATAATTTGCTGGTGGTAGAAAAACAGATGATAACCATCCTTTGTGGATCGTTGGGAATTTAATCGAGTTTGCCACTTGCGCTCCTCGCTGGAACGGATCTGGACCGAAATCTGATCAAGATGCATTATTTGTAGCTAACAGCGCCCGCTCTTCCAGCTCTGCACAATGCTTTAGGTGTGCTCCACTTTTTAAAGACGTGTGACTATGTCTCAGTGCTCCCTCATGCGTGTAAATTTAATTCGCCGAACTTTTGCCCATCTGCTCTCTATGATCAGTAATTATGGCAAGTCCTATCCTCTTCGAGGGAGGACTATGGCCAAGACGAAGATGAGGGATCTGGTTGTATTTTTTTTTTTAAGGATCTCCTCGTTCAACAGCGTTGCAGTGACTCCTGTGTTCACCGGGTCAGTTCTGTTCTTTTGGCGCCTTCACCCGAGATGATGCTGCCCCCTGGGGCCAGATTTAAAAGTACCTCACCTGGCATGATGGCTTTTCCTCCTTCTTAGCTTGCCTGACCTGGCATCTCATGGGTATCGCCGTCCCAAGAGCCAGCATCTTTTTAAGGCTGCAGAGCCATTGGCGTGGCTGTATATCGCAGTGTTTTTTCATCTCTTTTCATCCTGTTGTATCCAGGGGATACAAATAGGTCAGGTGACTGGAGAAAGTCCAATTTGGGACAATGATTAGTTCATTTGAGCCTCCTGCGTCTTATTTAGGGAGAACTTGTTCTGTCCTGAGAAAGCTAATAAAGTAGGTTAAATGATGCGATGGTCAGACAATGATGGGACATTGGGGAACTCTACCAGTCGACCCATAGTAATATCCTTGGTTTACACACAGCAGGGTTTCCCCATAAATAGGAAAAAACTGGCTTCAGAACACCATAGATCAGTGTTAGCATCTGTTAACACGATAGAGGCAGTATGATTGAGAAGCAGATGGCCAGTTCGTAAGTGATGTAGTTCATGGTTTCTCAAAGCTGGGCAAGCAATAGCAGTAAAATTTGTGAAGATGTTGAACACTGACGCTGCTCCTCAGCCCAGCCCTCGGGGCCCTCACAGCTTCATGAGATGCACACCTGAACTTGACGGTTAAAGGCATGATGATTAGTTGATCAGTAGAATGACACCTAAATCAGTTGGAACACACACAAATGTGGGCTCGCTGAGAAGGACAGCTCAGGGTTGAGGATGGTGCATTCTATTTGAACTGGGAAGTCAGAATTTCTGAGTTCCTAGTCGGAAATTTCAACTGGAATGCTCCCTGAAGTCGGAGTGCCAACTCGGAAAGTTGGAGGAGCCTCTGCCAACCTGTCCTCAGAATTCAAGATGGCTGCACCCTTGACCAACAGAAGTAAAACTGTAGATACATACTGTTTCTTCGTACTTATGTCTTACTTGTGTCTCATTAAATCGGTCGTATATACAGTACAGTACTACCGTGTTTCCCCGATGATAAGACACTGTCTTATATTTTTTGAAATGCCAAAATATGCCCAGGTCTTATT
>JAODKE010000001.1:5067490-5082510 GCA_026779605.1 Mormyrus hasselquistii
ATCTCTCAACCACACATCATTCTTCTTTTATTTTGTTATTACTCACACATGCGTGTGGGGCGGGGCAAGCATCGAGTCTCTTTGTGTTGGGTTTTGGGGGGGGGGGGGGGGGGGGGGGGGGGGGCGGTCACTCTGTTTCCATGCAGCATTTTTATAATGTGTTAATGAAAATACCAATTGTGTCATGTCACATGACAAGAGGTCAGGTGATGGAAAGCCGCCCCACAGTTTGATGAATGCGGTATGTGTAGCTATCTAATATGAAGGTGGATAAACACGGAGCCTATTTCTGACAGATTTTTTTAGATTGGTATCCTTTGCTCGTGTAGAATTATAAGACTGATGGAATTTTGACTAGCTGATTTACATTGTGGTCCCTTGTATTGCTTTTTGTTTGGGTATAATATGTCATGAACAGTTTGCCTGAGTACGTTTTCTTTCTCAGGCAATGCAGCCGTCCCAAAAGCTTTTGCTAAAACCTTCTACAGGACTTCATACTGCCCTAAGAGGCTCAGATACATGATGTAAGGGGAGGGACTGCCGTCCATAAATTGGGAAGTAATTGGCAGGCCCCCTGCTCAATTTGGTTTCCGCTTCGGCTCTGACCTAATGCAAACCACGTCTGTTGACATTGGGCCAAAGTTATATAGAGCTGACCTGCAGGGTTCCACTGTCTCACCCGTCAACTCGTCCCGATCCAGCCACGTTTCCGGACTACCGGGTCAGTGCGGTGACCTGGCTGCCGTCACTTTGTCCCTGTGGTATGTCAGTCCTGTTGCGACCCCCCCGCCGCTGGAGTTCCTCAAGGGCCTTTTGTGTGATGCTCGCCACATTGTGCTGGTACACGGGAAATGTGGAGACATGGCATCCTGAAGCCCCCGCGTCGCCGTCGGAGTCTGCCGCTCCGGCCGACCTCGCCTGAAAGCTGACTCCGCCAGAGAAAAGGCCTTTCCGCCATGTAGAAAGCCGACTGGCAGCCCGCAGAATGGACCTGAAGTCTGAATGAGCACCCCGTCAGTAAGAGTAACGGGTGGTCCCCGAGCCTCAGGCTATCCTGCACGGCCAGCCGCGGCCAAAGGAACAATCACGCAGTGTCAGCCAAACAATAACCGGTGAAAATTGCGTTTGGGAACCTCAGACTTACTGCACACTGTATTTTAATGCCTTTCTTAGTCTGCCCAAGTCTGCTGGGTTTGGGTCCAGAATCGTACAAAAATGTATATTAAACAAAAAAAAAAAACTCATCACACATCAAAATTGAAGGAATGATCATAATAGTTGAATATTTATATACTAATGAGTTTGTGTTGTTAGGATAAAGATTTTAAAGACAGTACGTTTATGTATTTATGCTTTTAAATATACTGTATATGGAGAATGTTTTTAACAGTCACTTTGGATAGCATTTTAGGATTCCTGTGTCACGGAGCCTTGATCTGGGCTTGTGATTTAATGAGTAAGACGACTAAGATATCTACAGTCAGAGTTGGGTAATTGAGGTCCAGAGAGTAAAAGTCCAAGCCAGGATTTTCTCTGTGACTGTGACTCTTTATGCTCAACTGGTCTCTGGACCTCAGTTACCCAAATCTGTCTACAGTGTAAACTGAAGAGACAGAACTTTTTCCTAAAAAGTATTAACCTTTTGACTTCATTTTAATAGACAATTTTATATGACAATTTCTTCTACCTGGTAATAGAATCAACTGTTTATTGGTGAACAAGTTCCAGAAGAATGTAATTTCCGGTTGGTGACTTCTTGGCCACTGAACAAAACAATCAAACATGCTACTAAATGCTTTTATTGTTACATAAGAAGATAGATATTGTAGCTAGTTCCAGCTATTAAAGATGAAAATCCAAAAAGCGTTTGGTCTAGTGTAGTCTGCAAACCACCTGCACATTAGAGGATACGGCGATAACACGAACAATGAAATGCCACAGATAGCGGAACAAACTGGAGCATGAGGCAGATATGCACTCATTATAATGCTGTCTCAGGTACTCCAGCAGAGAAGAGCTCCATTTACCCACATGCAATTGACTATATTGGATGATTTTGAAAAGGTCTTTTTGCTAAACGTTTGAAATTAACATCACACATACAGCATTTAATAATGTTATCTATCAGAAGTTCCCAAACGTGGCAAAGTAATTGACTGACCAGCCAATGACAAGCCACATACTGTATGCTGACATCAAAGGATTTTACAGGACAGTCTTTTTTTTATATATGTTTCAGCCAAGAAATACAGCTGCAGTTGTCCTTCCTCTGGGCCCAAGGACGTTTTCAAACATTTTTCCTCCTATCTCATGTTCTCTTTGACTGGAACAGAATACCATAGATTTCAGTCCAGCTGCCATCAAAACTAAAGATCCACTTCCTCCTCTTTCCTTTATTCCTGTGTGCATTTCTTCTGTTCCAGAAGAATCAACAGTGTTTTTCTGTTGAGGTTCCCCGTAGGTTTATGTGGTGTGCATGAGCTTCATTGAGCAAGTCCTACTAACCATGACAGCTCTACATCCATTTTTGTTGGAACCAGCTGAATAAATTCAAATTAGCTCTGCTCAACTCATTTCATAAATTAAGGTTCTTGTTTCAAACAGCTGAGGAACAAGAACTGTTAAGATTTCTCCATTTGTCCATCCATCACTTCAATTAATCTCCAGCACAGGATCATGGCATTTGTCAGGATGCACTGGGCGTGAGACAGGGGACACCCCGAATGGGCTGCCAGGCGACTCAAATATAACTGCTCATAAAACTGGCTCATGCATGTCAGACTAAAAATCAGCGGAAGGAATGGAATGCTTCATTAAGAGGGGAATGATAGTCAGGGGTTTGTCTCCATAGCCAAACCAAACATCAACAAGCCAGAGCATTCTCCAGGTAAATTGGGACCGGAGCGACCCCACTAAAGCCCACCTGCACATGCTGGAGCTGCTTGGATGAGTGAACAGACTCGTGGCCGGCCATGTGTGGACTGAAGGAACCCTCACAGAACATTTGCTTCCCTGGCAAACTCGAAGATATCCGCCCCGGCTCCTGCCCTGCCCCGATCCTTCCATTTAGCCATGAAACCCGAGATGGCACAGAGGCACTCGCCTCGCTCCAGGACAAGCCCACCAGTTGGGACTGCAGCCCCCAAGGTATGCATGACTGGATCTCCCATCCACTCTGGCTGCACACCGTGTGTGCATAACGCCTGGTGTGTCCTTCTTTTAATCATGATGCCATGAAGAAAATGCAGATCCATTTTCATTAGCAGCATAAGCCTGTCTGCATTCTTCCAGTCATTTTGACAGTTATTAAATACACATGCAGGAGTCAGACATCCATACACTATTCCGTCTGTAAAAACATGTGATAATAAATGTATGCAACCCGGCAATTAGGTCACTCCTGTTAAATATCACAATGGCTTTGCCTTCAGCTGCTTCCAGTGCGGCTGCCCTTGATGGAGAAAGCTTCATGCTGCACATGGCATTTGCAGTGATGTAATCAGGAAAATGATCAGCAGGGGATGCAGTGCTTAGGGAAGCCGGGTAACGTTACGCATTTACAGAGGATAAGCTGCAATTAATAAGGCTTTTCTTTTTGAGAGTGTCCGTTGAGAGCTGAACTCAATGGATTGATTCTGCTTGGATTAAGAGAACAGGAAAGAGAAGAGAGGCTTGTGTGAGGTCAGTGTGCTGTGGCTAACCATGTGATCTATGCTGTGTATTACACTCAACACAGGCAGCTGCATTAGACGAAAAAACATGGGCTGCACGCAAACATTTTGATTATTTGACAACAGTTAAAGTGTTGCCGAAAGTCCGTGAAATCCTGTTGAATCCAGTGAATTGAGGAGCTTCTGTGAGACACATTTATTGGACTGCTGAGTGGATGCCGGTGCCCAGTTAATCCTGAAAATAAGAAAAAAAATATTTAGCAGACATGCTAAATGTGATGTTTTCACTAAAGAAAAATTCTTTGCTGCTGTGATACCTCACTCATCAGAATCATTGTTAAATGAGCAGATGTTTTCTTCGACAGTTCTAGATAAAATTGTGAAAATTCCCACTTTGTTGATCTTGCTCAAAAATTTCAAATGTCAAAAATACTTATGAGTCAATTTAAGTTTATTAATACTCAATTCACACGTTCGTGACATGAGGCATGTTGTTCTCTCGTTTTTTACTTTTTCCCATGATGCCTCTGGTCATAAGAGACTGGCGCAGGCACTGCACGCATCACGACAGTGTTTCATCTGCTTCACCAGTGAAACGCTGCTTCAGCCAAAGCAGCGACGGTGGATGGGTGTGTTTATGAAGACATCTGTCCACAATTTGCAGCAAAATCTGCAGTGACCTCGCCGGACTGGAAGCCGGAAAAGGTTTTCAGGCACGTGGGCCACATTGTCGCAATACAGCGAAACAAATGCATCCACTGCTGAGTCGTCTCTGAATTCGGGCAGTCTTCAGAATGCGACTCTAAGACGTCTGAATCAACCCTGTCTGGTCTCGTTCAGTGACACTCTGGAAGCTTTTCATGAGCCATGTGAAAACCCAGCACTGGATTTAAAGCCAGTTCATCTGGTGGAGCACTGGATTTAAAGCCAGTTCATCTGGTGGAGCACTGGATTTAAAGCCAGTTCATCTGGTGGATCACTGGATTTAAAGCCAGTTCATCTGGTGGATCACTGGATTTAAAGCCAGTTCATCTGGTGGAGCACTGGATTTAAAGCCAGTTCATCTGGTGGAGCACTCACGGACTGGCTTTGTGCGTCTGGGCCTGCTGACTGGGAAAGCTCGCTCTGCTGATTACTCACCTGAAATTCCACTGTCATGCTCAGAGGGATGGCCCCCAGTACGAACACTGTAGAAATTGAAGCAGTGCATGTGGGGTCTTTGGAAGTCACTGTGGTGGTGGCAGAACATGTGCAAAGCAGCCTCATCCGGCCAACGGGGACAGTTTGAATCGGGGGGCTTGTCAGGCTGCCACCTGCTGGACAGTGTTCTTGAGAATCAGTGATGTATCCAGTTCTCACAGGGCAAAGGGCTAATGGCTAAAGCTAATTATCATAGGGATTCCACCATCCTAGTCTATTTGTGAAGCATATTTATAAGATGTGGGAGTGGTGAAGTAATGGACCCAGCAATGCACCTAACCTTATTATAAGCAAGGCCAGAGGCAAAACCATACACACAAAGTCATATTCTAATTCAAGCACCTAGACCACTCCGGGTTCTAAAATACAGTCTCTGGTAAAGGATTATATGCAAATAGCCCATTGATGAATGGTTATAAAGGAACGGAAATGTTAAAGAGTACACCTTCGCTTCCGTCAATCAGCCGTATTTCGTAAGCTATTTAGTAGAAGGATATATGCATTCAAATAAGGTTTGTTCGTATTCAAAACGCTCTGTTCGGTATTATGTCTACAGATCGCTCCCTGAAATAAGTTCCTGCAATGAACACATGTATAATTTCACTGCTGACATCCTAGAAAAAAAATGTTCTTTCCGACACATTTATCTGTGCAAGACAGTTTACATGAACAGGTTTAAAACTGCAATGTCAATAGCAAGTAATAAAAGGCGAGGTGGTCTTGCCGCACTAAGGTGATAATTAAACAAATACGCGTGAAAATAAAGCTGACTTAACAGCGCTGGGTTTTAATCTCCGGAGTACCGCAGCACATGCCCGCATCGCCACAGCAGCGTCAGTGCGGATGGAGAATTTTCCTGAAATTTTGTTTTAAAAAAACACAGGGGGAAACTTGTGATTGGTGCACGGGGGACGGGGGCGTCGTCTCCGTTTGATGTAGGAGCGGGGAGGAGGGTGTTTCTATGGATGGCTGGAGCAGGAGCAGTGCTGGCACCGGCCCTCCAGCCCTCGGCCCGGACGCATCGTTTGCATGTGTATGTGTGAGTTTGCGGATGCCATGAAGTCGGCGCACTGGGGCGGACTTGCGGCGCTGAGAGCCTCATCAGGTCCCGGGACCTGTTGCTGACAAGCCGGTGGAGAAAATACAGAGAAGGTGGAAGGGGGGCCCGGCGGACTGGGAAGGTACTGCCCAGCGAACGAAAGCTGCAGTTCCTTTGCTGAGAAAACCATGCGGTTAGCTACCCAGCTGGTGGGACTCACGTGTCACCTCCTAACACTCGTCTGGATGTCGTCGGAGTACCGATTGCACCCAAAGCAAGGTAACTTCGTCTGGTATGATGCCGGTAGTCATACATTATGCGATATGATTGCATTTTACCAATCAAGTACAGCAATGTCTTTGAGCTTAAGTGAGTAAAGTGCAAAACGGTTTATTTGCAATAAGTCATATTTCAAGAACCGGTGTATTCAGCCAGAATTGCATATGTATCCAGTTGTAAACTCAACCTTGTCACCCGTATATTGCAGCTGATCGCTTAATTTCATTTGAGTGACCTTTCATGACACTCATTCACCTGTGTTTTTGTTTGTTTTTCTTTCTCTCATTCAGAAAAATTTGTTAAACAGCTGTCGTCCTATGAAATCGTTACCCCGCTGCGAGTGAATGATTTCGGAGAAACTTTTCCGCACGCCTTGCACTACAGGAGGAAACGGAGGAGTTTGGACGCGACTTTCCCCGGCTTGCGGGCTCAATACCGAGTCGACGCTTTCGGACAGCGTTTCCATCTGAACCTGACGGCCGATTCCGGATTTATTTCCCCATCCTACACGGTGACGCACGTGGGAGAGTTGGACAGCAATGAGAGCTTCCCCCAGGATGTCGCCAGTGACATGAGACACTGCTTCTTCAGTGGACACGTCAACGCCGAGACGGAGTTCAAGGCTGTCTTCAGCCTCTGCACTGGCCTTGTGAGTATATGTCTTTGCAAAGCTCAGGTCAGCCCGGAGGACTCTGACGCTTGGATATGCACTGAAACAGGAGTGTGTGTCTTTGTGTGTGTGTCAGGACATGATGGCATCCTTTCTGCGTCCTGGTTCTGGAAGTCTAACTTTTTACTCAAAGTTCATGTAGCTTAACTGTGTGTTTCACCATTATGTAGATGTGGCAACAGTTTCTGAGGTTAAATGTGTGGAAACAACCATTTATGAATGAACCAGCTGGAAATGTTCCTTTAATTTGACTTGATTCCATTTAGGATCTACCAAATCCTGTTTTATCATCTAGTCTAAGCTATTTTGAAAGTGTCAACACTAATATAAAGACAGTCATGTCAAGACATTTCATATTGTAAATTCTTAGTGAGCGGTCGGGTTCTGCTTTAACTGGTGAAGCTGGGAGTTTATGGCAACTTTGGTGGGTATTTATTTAGAAGTATCAGTAATGACTAACTTCAGATCCATTCGCTGGGATCGCAGAGTCCAGCTTCTGTGTATCATGCTGTTCAGAATAGAGCACTGCGTGACCTAACGCGTGACAGGCTGCCTTATGTTGAGTCAGGCCTCCATACTTGTGACCGGGGTAACATCGCTCATTACTCATAAGGCAGTAATCTGGCACGCCCCTGTTGTTACCCCAAAGGGAAGTTTCAGCATCCAAGGTACATTTCAGCACCCGTCCTTGAACAGCAGCCATCTTGGCTCCATTTCAGCGTGAGTAACCAAGAGACAAAAAACTGACATGGCTGGTAGGCGCGGGTCCTCTGGTAGCGCATTGGCATCTGCTAACATTCCCACTCCTGTGACTGGGTGTGACCCCCGCTGGTGTAAGTCTTATATTTAGGTGCCTCGGTGACTAAGGACAAGGTCCTCGAAGGGTGTTGCATGCTGGGAATGCTCTTGCTGTAGGGCTCAAGAGCCAATGAACATAACCCATTTCAAGTATCTTGTTGAAGCTGATTGGGTTAAAGCCTCAGTGAAGAAGGTGAAAATGTCTGTGTGTGCGTGTATAGTATAATATACACATGTAAGTCAATCTGGACGTACGTCAATCGGACGTATCTCGGCCATTATAGGAAAGAGGTCAGATATACTCTATAACATAAGATACAATATCGCAGGGCCAAGACATTCCTAATTGGTAGTGAGAGCAAACAGCTCTGGGAGGAATGGAGTGTGATTTCACCAGCTTTCCATCATAGGGGATGCCGTTCCTTTCTGGGCATAAAGACACACTGTGTTTGCAGCTACACCTGTTCCATGACTTTTGGTATGACTATGTGTTTCAGATCTTCTGCTATATATTACATGATAGGGTATGCACTGTAATTCCTCTGCTGTGTGACATTTTCATTCTTTGACGCGACGACAGATTCTGTCATCACCTTAATGTAATACCAGCATGTACAGCTGGTGTTTAGCCACACAATGCTACATGTGACAGTGACTCTGTTTATTAATTTAAGTAAAATGAAACAATCGGGGGTTCGGACCCCCAAGAGCTGGCCCAAATTACAGCATGTTGCTGAACCAGGATTCAGATGTCCAGCACTAGAAAGGCACCATGACTCATATTTTCATGGTTACTGTAAACAGAGAGGTTAATAAAAATCACATTGTTTTGTTTATTATGCAGTACACTGTCAGTTTGCAGACAGAATTTGCCGCTTACGGGTGGTGACGTGAGTTTCGAAGGATGGAGCCATTGTGTTTTGTTTCCTAGTACAGAGTAAAAAATGTTTTATAGTAACTTATTGATTGACTCAACCCAGCTGACTATCACAATCCAAGGGATTGTCTTTATTATATATACATTGTGTGCAACTTTCAGTCGTACGCTTTTACTACTGATAGTGTACTCTCCTGACAAGTATGTAAACTGGGGGAAAAAGGAATTTCTAACTGGGTTTGTCATCTGGATTTCTGTAGGTTGTTTGCAAAGATGTCTGACTGTGATGTCAATTTTAGTATTATTTACTACCATACAATAAAGGCAGACTAAACGTAGCACTCTCCTCCAGATCTAGAATGCTAGAGGTGATATTTCGCAGAGGTTGATTCCTACTGTTTAGTGACTCATCAGCCAGACCTGCGATGGTTACGGTTGCCACCGACGCAACATTCTTCGGTCGAGTGGAGTAGATCCCTTGTGCTCCATACCAATGCCTGTGCACCTTGGCCTTCCAGATCGGGACCTTCACGACCCAAAGCGGCGAGTACTTTCTGGAGCCTCTGATGGCGGCGGAGGGTGAGGAATACGAGGAGGAGCACAACAAGCCACACCTGGTATATAGGCACAAGAGGAGGAGGCAGAGTTCCGGGCCAGGCTCCGCTGAGGCGTGCGCAGTCCGTGGTGAGCTGCTTCTCCTTTGTTCCATGGTGTTCTGCCCAGCGCTGACCAGCGGGGTTTCCTAAGCACGTATTACACCTCTGCATCAAATCGATGCTGTAAGTATGGTGTCGATGTGGACTCTGACCTACGACTGCACAGCAACGCGGACCACTGGAGCGTTTCGTCGGTGTAATTGCTGAGCGACACAGACGCACCAGCGCATAAGTATAAGTGCTGTGACGGCGTTGGCCTCCTGCGTAGGTCACGGCGTAGGCTTGATGCAAAAGTTTAAGTCCACCTTAAGGGTGATAAGTTCTCCTCTGTCGTGATGCTTTTCTGATGAGTCTTCTGTCTCTCCTACTGGCTGCTGCAGTAAACAAACACACGTTATGACAATAGGCCTTGGTAGAAACCTTCAGAAGGACATTTTTACAAAAAAAACTTAATCTTTTGTATAAAGAATCTCCACCCTGCAGCTTTCACCATGACATGGGGATCTAGGCATCTTGGAGGGTGGTCCCAGGGCATAGCAGCACTGACATCATCAGCCTTTTATCTTGGGGGCGTTTGATTGGCTTATTGTCACGACTTGTCATGGTGTATTGTTAACCAGCCCTATCAATGGTCCACTATAAGGGTTGGAGTTCTTTGAATGACTGGTGGGTTCAGACTGCTGTCCTCTCTGTGCCCCCCTTTTCACTGTTTGAGTCCGTGGGGGCAATAGACAGATTTCTGCAGTCAATTGTTCACAGATCTTAGGCAGGAAGGGTATTGTGTAGGCTTTATCCAAATTGTAAAAAAAAAACATTTTTTCCCATTTATGTGTCACAACTTTGTAGCCTTCATCTTTGAAGGTGAATTTACACAGAGAATATGGATCTTCCATTCTTAGGGGTAGACAGATATTTTATTAGTCCTAAAGGAAATTACAGGTTTACTGTATCTAAATATATTCATTTACAGAGTACAAACACATTGAGACATTAATAGACAGAGGTAATAAATATTCGACAGCAATAAACAATGACACTGCAAAGAATGCCAGGAAAAGTATGTGAATGTGTTCTGTTAATGTGATAAGTAGCGGTTGTCATTGCAGTTGTGGCTGTGTAATTTTAATAGAGGCATTGATGTACAATTTCGGAATTAGGAATGTCTGTATCGTTTTGATTGTGCAGAGGGTGGGTTCCACGTGTTCTGTGGTAAGAGATAGTGAGAGTAAGAGGTGAGGGCATCGATGCCAATCGACACATGCTGTCTGCCATGCTTAACGCACGCCACGAGGATTAAAGCAGGGGATGTAGGTATCTCAGTCAGCATTTCCACGCCTCATCTGATAGAACCCTTTCCAGATGCAGCGATAGCGGAGTCTCTTTTGAAGCTCCTCGCTGTCTTTGTGACAGCGCCACTATCGCGGGGGGAAATAAACACGCCCTTTTGTGGCGTCTCCGTGCTGAACAAACGGGGCTGAGCGGCTCTCGGGCTAATTGACGTGGCATTGTGAGAGTCTGAGGGGCTCAGCTTGGCGGGACTCTGCATCAAAGGGCTCTTCCGCAAACATCGGCCAGTAGGCGGACTTGAGTGCTTCTTAAAGCACACGTCGTCGCCGTTATCTTAAAGCGAAATATCGTACTACACATGTGCAGTTCCTATTCAGTTTTGTAATGATCGCAGGAATTATGCATGCCTCTCCTGAACTGTCATTGAAAGTAGCTGGCTATCAGTGTTAGCATAGATAATTTTGACTTCAGACATCTTCATACATGTGCTGGTGTATTGACTGACGACATGGTAGTGTCTAGTTTTTTTTTATTTCTATAGCCTTCAGTCTTTTCTAGATGGCGTCTGCATATGTTCCAGCAGCCTTTGGCATAGGGTGCTGCTTCATTGGTCATTATTCGGAAGGCAAATCCTTGGCCTTCATGTGCAACACAGAAATCTTTAATTTAATTTTATTGTCAGTCTGTAGGTTTGTGTTTCTGTTTGTTACCATTCGAACGATGGTAAGGGTTCCAGCCCAAAGCCAAATCAGTGACCATCAGGGTCATGAAAAGGAGCGCAAGCCTAACCCATGTTAATGCGACACATGGTCAGGATATGTTATGGTTTAGACCTCAGCCTCTCTCAGGCTCCGTAATTTAGTCATTTTGGCAGGGAAAGGTGACAATAAATGACATTGGCTTGTTACAATGATGTATTTTGGGGAGTGGTGGCTGTTGGAATGGCAGTCGCGTATAGTGGTTGCAAGACCTGTGCTGTCCTGTTATAAGTACTGCTGGAAATGCAGTTACAGTAAGTCCAGAATCCTTGTTCTTTTTGGCATTAATATTCCTTCAGTGAAATGTAAGGTGTGAGTTCATTTAAAATGGGCAAAGCAGTAACTTTGGTTGTATTGCTCTCTGCTGTGTTTGCTGAGTTGCTGGATATGTCTGAGTGTTTGTCTGAAAACAAAAATACCAAAGTTTTTCTCTGGCCGATGACTGTCATGCTCTTGTTCCATGACTTTAGTTGATGATAAAATGTACTCTGGATATTTGTTTTTTTTGTACTGTACAAAAACCAGTGATTTGTATATTGGCTGGGTTAAAAGAACATTTCAGTGCGCAGGTCGGCACCTTAATTAAGAAGTGAGTAGGAGCCTTACTCACTCTCCCATGTCCATGTTTGGTACTTTGACCTCTCTCACGATGGGTCTGGTTATTTTCCCAATACTGAGTAACTCTTGCAAGAGTTTTAAATGGTCAATTAACCCTATGATTTATTTGGTTACTTGAAGGAGCAGAGCAGTACTGGGTATGAATACCGTGGCTTGCAATGTTGGACATCCCAGTGCTCGTATGAAATTCTGAGGATACTTTATTGATCTCCGTGGGGGGAATTGTCTTTTCACCTGCCCCATCTTGCTCTCCGTGAAACACAGACACACAGGTAGGTGAGAGCGAGCTTGGCAGTGAAGGGCAGTGAAGAGCAGTGAAGGGCAGTGAAGAGCAGTGAAGGGCAGTGAAGAGCAGTGAAGGGCAGCCACCTGCAGCGGGGCCCATGGAGCTGGGGGCTAAGGGCCTCACTCAAGGGCCCACAGACACGCGACTGTTCTGTCGGGCCTCGAACCCGCGACCTTCTGATCACAGGCAGAGAGGCCCAATACCACTGAGCCACATGTGTCCCTTTTAGAATTGATGGGAACCTGTTGGGTTGATGGCCCCAAAGAGGAAACAGGGATCGCTTACTCTACGCCCTGTGAAGTTATTTGTGCGTATTGGGTCATGTGAGTCAGATACAGTGATGGTCACACACTATATTTGAAGTAGCAGAGGGATTTCTGCTCTTGGAAATATGTCAAGTACCGTAAACCCTGAAATGTTACCTAGGGGGTCAGAGTCCTGCCATCCAGCTTAAGTGTTTATTGAGGGGTGGATATCGCGGTTACGTCTGTGCTTTATTCCTTTATTGGCTGCACGCGGTGCCGTGAAAAGGAACAGCTTCGCTCATGGTCTTGCAGTTCGGACTCACAGCATCGGGTCACGCAGGTCCCTTCCCTGTTCGCCCCCCTGCCCTGTTTTTTGCCTCGAAAGTGGGAGCCGAGGACGTGTTTCTGTTCTGGCTGCTGTTTATTTTCACTTGCTGATTAGCATATTTGTTTTAATTAGTCGCACTCTATGAACCCACTGTTCTGTCTGCATTTAAATCCCCAGTCGTGAATTCCAGATGCTGTTTTGCAACTGAATATTGAGTCCATTGTTTTAGTCTTTTGGGGCGGGGTTGGGGAGGGGGGCTGAATCTGCCATCTCAGCCCAGAGGCTTGAGAGACTGTCATTGGTCAGCCCAGAGGCTTGAGAGACTGTGATTTCGGTGGATTTTACTGTATTTTTAGGTTTTAGAAACCCAGAAACTTTGCATCCCCAAGTCTTAACTATTGCCCTCGTGCGGAGAGGTATCTGGGTTATCACGCCAGTGCTAACACTATTACCATGCCGTGCTATAGGTCATGTGACCTCAGGCTGAAAACTATCTGAAAATGCTTGTGAACGTAGAGAGTTCTGCCTGTTTGTATACAAGGTTGTCTCTCTCTCTCGCTCTCTTTCTTTCTCTCTCTTTCACACACACACAGGTTTGTAATTATATCTTTGTGGGGACACTCCATTCATTTCTATGGAGAAAACTCTAATCCCAACATGACGACCTTAACCCCTCCCCAGCCCTAACCTTAACCCTAAGAAACCGAACTAAAGACTTTTGCCTTTTTTACTTTTTTTGGCAGTCCCAGATTTTTATAAAATTGAGTTTTATGGCCCCCTAAAATATTCTTTAGCTCCCCTAATAAATGTGCATTTATTTGCATATCATATAAAAAGCATGAATAGCTTTTTATATTATATATAAGTTTGCCATCACCCTCCTAGTTATGAGTCAGCCCCCCTCTAACTGCACCCCTATCTATAACCTCAGAATAACAAGATTTTATCCCATTGTGGGGGCATTTGGACGCCACAATGTAATATATACATAACCTGCACACACGCACTAGACATCAAAACACAGAATAAAATAAAGTTTTCTCTGTGAAATTTCTTCTGATCCAGATTTGGACTGTTGGGTGTTAGAGACCTGCAAAAGAATAATTCAAATGATTTGAGATTACAGACTTGATGTTCGTATGCAGTGCTTGTGGATTGTAGTAGGTTTAGGAGTTACGATTCACATCTCGTGAGGAATTCTTTTAACGGGATTTTAACCTGAATTCCAGCCAGCAACAAGCTTTTTTGATCCCGTTCTTGCTAAAACGACAGTTTTGCAGCTGTATTTCCTGGGTTATTAGTATCATTGTGTCTCACCGTTGGAGTCCGACTTTCTGTGGCTCGCCAGTACTTTTTGGCAAAAGACAAAAGCTTTGACTCTTTGCTCACATAGTTCCCGGGTGCAGAAAAGCTGCTCACAACAAAGCCTTTCGTCATCGTGGGCTTCGGAAGAGGCTCCTCTTCCATACTTTCATTTCACATTGCTGTAGACTCCCTTGGTGATTTCTGTGACGTGTTCCCAGGCCGTTTTACGTGAGAAGCAGACCGGTATTGGCTCCACGGGCCCCTTGAGGAGCAGACAGAGAAGCGCGGAAGGGCTGCGTTCTGATGTCGCTTTGGGTTTACACTGCTGAGGGTCCTTCATGGTTCACCGCTTGTTCCTGTCTTTACACCTGGTCTGACTGATTTGGGGAAGCCCTCAGACAGCGTAGGTCATGAACCCCTGCCGTCTTTGAACCCTGTCATAATAATTCCTTCATTGTTCTGCACTAATAAAAGTACTCTTGTCACACGGATTCCTCCCTCATGACAAGATTAGTGAACGTCAAGGTGCTTCAGAACATGGAATGGCCCTCGGGCTGTGGAGTGAGTCGAGTATAGGAAGTTATTACATGTGTTTACTTTGTCTGTGGTTAGAGTAGCTTAGGGGAGCTACTGTCAAGTTCATTTTCCTCCACTTTGGGCCCATTTTCTTTGTCCTTAATCCACCGTGAACGTTTTCCCGGCCTTTTCAAGCAGGCTTCCGGACCGCCTCTTTAATGCTGTCTCCCGAGGACAGGCGGCTGCCCGAGCCCAAATGGGATTACACAGGGCTTGGTGTGACCATCCACGGTTCACTTTATCCGCACAAGTCAAGTCTGCCACTCTCTACCTCTGTCCCAGTGATGATCAGATAAAATGGCCCCACTAAAGGACCTCTCTCAACCCCAATCCCCCCCCCCCCCCCCCCCCCCCCCCCCCCCCCCCCCCCCCCCCCCACACACTAAAATATTAGTATTTTTTTACTTCTTTTCCGGCGCTCTCTGGT
>JAODKE010000001.1:5116700-5141189 GCA_026779605.1 Mormyrus hasselquistii
TGTTTGGGTAGCACTGCAGCCTCACACCTTCAAGGTGGGGGTTTGAATCCCGCCACCTCTGTGTGTTTGGGTAGCACTGTGGCCTCACATCTTTAAGGTGGGGGTTTGAATCCCGCCACCTCTGTGTGTTTGGGTAGCACTGTGGCCTCACATCTTTAAGGTGGGGGTTTGAATCCCGCCACCTCTGTGTGTTTGGGTAGCACTGTGGCCTCACATCTGCAAGGTGTGGGTTCGAATCCTGCTTCCTCTGTGTTTTTGTGCATGTTCTCCCCATGTTGTGCAGATTTCATCCTGCCATGCAGAGCCATGTGTTCAAACTAATCGGCATCCCTACACTAAGTTGCCTGTAGTTTACGGGTGTGCATGTGCTCTGTCTCCCATCCGGTGTGTATCCTGGCCCACACCCCTCGGTATGTGGTTAAAAGGTTCAGGGTAGAGTTAGTAATCTTGTACTTCATTAAGATGATAGTTCCCCAGTGAAATTTAGAAGCTTGCATGCATGTGTGTTTGAGCAGGGAGACCTACAAACTGTGCTAGATTCAGGCCCTCCAGGAAAGGAACTGGGGACCCCTGCCCTTAGGGCATTTGCTCCCCTAGACAGACCCTGGATGAGAAGGTACCAGACAGAAAAGAATGTTTAAAGTTTATCAATAAGATTCATTTTTCTGGCACCCAGGGTGATTGTTTGATTGTTTTTAAGGTTGGAAGGCACACGTGGGGCCAAAATTTATATAGAGGGACTAACCTTATCTTAAGCCAATGATATGTTTTAAATAGGTGAGTGACAGGAGAGGGGGGCACTCCGGGGGCCAATCGGCTTTCAGCTGGGGCTGGTGCCCCTGGGGTCTCCTGAATCTTGGCCGCCAATCGAATAGCCCTACCAGGGTTAGAGCTTCCAATGACACTTTATTTTACCATTATCCTGTAACAACAGATTTCCGTATCTGAATTTGGATTGGTCTGTTTTGTCTGTTCAAAATTTTACTGATATGTCTCCCTTTAATACCTTACAGCGGCAGAGGCAAAAATGTGTCCCTGACAACAACTACAGGCATTAATTAACTATCGTAATCACTGTTGCTCATATAGTTAAGAATGAATCAGTATATTGTCGTATGAAATATTTAATAAAATGCTAGGCAGTTATTTATTAGCCACTAATTAATATTAGGAATTTATTTAATGGGCAGCAGAGAATCAAATTCCTGTCATTTGTTGTACCTTGTGTGTATATTATTGTGTTTAAAGTATTATGTGAATATTGTGTAGTACTGTGCAAGTAATAGGCAGTCAAAGGAAATGTTCAAAGCTGTTGCCCAAAACAAAAAAAACACAATTTAACATATATATATATAGATTCATTAAGAGTAACACACTTACTAACGGTAATTTTCTTCAAAAACTGACTGATATCTCTATCTGGGCTGGCAATAAGCACCACTTCAGTTCCCAAACATCAGGGGCACCCCAGCCATTTTGTGTATTTGACCAATTTTAACACAGGCCCAATTAATTAATCAATTTAAATTATTTTATAAAATGAGGTATAGATTAGCCATACAAGGTGTGCTCCGCTAAGATACAAACATACATGGGTGTGCTGGACAGTGGCTGTAATTACTGCAGTGACTATGGAAGAGGCTTTGAAATGGTGGAGATGACACACTTTGACAGACACAATGGCAAAGTTATACACCAATATAAGATCTTTTAAACACCATTCTCTATGAATGCCTATGAATTTTGCACAGTTCTGTATATTACTAATGTACTGTGACCTAAATATCAAAGAGCCAAAGGTCTTTCTTATCATTTAACTTTTAACTAACCTGTGCTACATTAGACTTCTCTGATCTTGTCCACTTACCACCCAAAGACCAAATACAGGCGTGATATTTGGGGTGATGTATCGCTACTGAAAATGACGGTTCTCTCCACCAATGCATCTCCGCTTCCTGCAGTGCGTCACACTTCCTGTTCTTGCTCTGTGTTTGATCCCGGTTCCCCGCTGCTTACAGTCAGGAGCCTCATTTTTCACTATACCTACTCTCACCTCACTTTTGGCGAACTATCAAAGGCCGTCATTGCTGCAGAGATGAGGCCATTCGCTGCGGTCCTGACCTACCGCACCGGAGCCCCTAATCCTTGTATGTCCGCTGTATGCATCCTGCTTCTCATTTAGCCTGTTTGATCTCTGCATTAGCCAGGTGCAGGTCTGTTACGTTTGTATCACGCCGTACATGTTCATGGTCGAAATTGCATTTGAAGACTTACTGTTCTTTACACTTAAATTGGGGTAAATTGTCCTGTTGTATCCTGCAGATTTTGAGGCTTAGATGGGAAAGACTGGAACGGTCGTAAAATGATGTGGACCTTCAAACGAGACCCATGTGCTAACTCTGCATGACATGTAGGACTTACCTGGGGGTCAGACAGGGGTCACGACATCCGCTTCTGCTCCGCTGCAGGTTCTCCAGAATTCCCCCGATGTGAACGGAGCCACACATGTGCTTTTTGTCAGGGTTTTAGGAGAAGCGAGAGCAAATCCTTTATTTATTCAGCTCATTAATCAGAGACAGATGGACTCTGGATTTTAGCTGCTACAATGCAGTAAATCATCATAGTGACCGAGTGGGAATTTTGACATTTATAACATTTTACACAGCAATGATTAGTTCTGAATATACATCAGTCTGGATAAATTTGTTCCCAGCCTTGAAAAAGGACAGCAGGACATGTGTCAGAGTGTGGATTTGGAGGGTAGGAAGTAAATATATTAATGGTGAAGAACAGATTCATTTCATCGTAAGAATTAGGAAGCCTGTGTAAGAGTCCCATCTCTTCATCAACACTTTTGTGCATCTTTTTAAGTTCTTCATTCTAAAATCACTTTGCTATGCTGCTTGTACTCTGATGTATTTAGTTTATGCTTTGATCTAAAGCAGCTTACTGTACAGTAGAGGGAAGGGTCATAATTTATTTCCCTGGGATTTGAACACACAACCTGTGGTGTTAGCACAGTGCTCTGCTTGTTGCACTATAAGAGCTGAGATCTAGATGCATTTACTTTGTCACTGGTGAGAGCCAAGTTACTTTCTTTACCTGACAGCTTTTATGGAGTTTCCGGAGTACAGTAAGGGATTCTCTCGTGATTAATAGCTTGAGATAAATATTTTTTCTGCATGTGTTGGTAGAACAAAATACCTTCTTGAGCGAGTTCCCTAAGACCAGCATTACGTGGTGGTATGTCTATTTGAGTGCAAAGTAGATGATGGAGGTTTTCTAGATTATTTGGAGTAGCCTGGGAAACAAACACTGATACAGATTATCCATCTTTCAAACCATCTTCCAACCTCCTGGTTCATGTTACCGTCTGGAAGCCTGGAGCCTTCACCAGGGAGCACAGGACGCAAGGCCAAGGTACATCCTGGGCGGGATGCCAGTGCATCACAGGACACACACAGCTATACAGCACAGGGTAATTCAGTGGCGTCCGTTAGCTTAACAGTACTTCTCCGGAGCGTGGAAGGAAACTGTAGTTTCAGTAGCGAATCTGCACAGCAAAGAGAGATTGTGCGAAATCCAACACACACTCACAGGCACAGCAGGAGGAGGCTCACAGAGACATAGAGGTCATTTGTCTTTGCAGGGATTTTCAGTTAACATGTGTTCTCCAGATTTTTGTTGGTGAAAATGGAGATTTAAGACGGAGGGAAGCAATCAAACTAGGGGAATATGGACTCGGCTTTCCGAGAGAGGATGTAATTTTATCCCTTGGGGAAAACTTCCTGTTACCTTGTAGTCAATGCTGAGTGAAAACCGTCCTGGGTCAGAGATGTAATGCCAGTCACACACCTGTTCTAAGGGACAGAATGTGTGCTTATTCGATATGGCAGTCATGCTTTAGCAGCACATTCATGAAAGGCACTGGTGGAGTATGTGTACGGCGCTCTGACTAGGGGTTTCCTGATCACACACGCAGGGTGCTGAAGAACCCTGATTTACTTTTCTTTTCCTGTGAATGTGGTATCAAGAGACTAGATGTGTATTTTACACTAAATCTTAAAATTATCTAATTTGTACTTGCACTGTCTTTGCTACGTTTTTTTTTTTAAGTTTGACACAGCTTTAGGTACAGGTACCTACAGTATTATCCGTATCTGTTTACCTGAGGCAGAACTGTCTGGCAGAATTACTCCATGAAGTCTTTCTGGTCTTCTGCTAGAAGAGACCATGATGAATGTGACCTTTCTGCCGCTTTGCTAGCATGGCGAGGCACAGCTGTTTACACACGTTAGTGCTTTCACACCGGAAGTTAGGTGCGTAAACATGAATGGCATTTAAAACACTTAACTCCGATTGTTGTAAGCCCTCTATCACAATATGATCGTAAGGCGAAAATATCGTAAGGCAAAAATGAATTTTAATACAGTACTGTATGCCTAACCTAACAAACATCATAGCCTTGTCTACCTTAAACATACTTGAAACACTTATATTAGCCTACAGTTGGGCAAAATCATTAACACAAAGACTTTTTTTATAATAAAATGTCTTCATGTCATTTATTTAATAATGTACTAAAAGTGGAAAAACATTTACCCATCGAAAAGTCGAAATATCATAACAAGGACCATCGTAAAATTTGAAACGTTTTTTCTTTCACTTCTCAACTCAAAAAAACATACAGCAGAATTGAGTTGGCAAGTGACATCAGCATGAATTTTTTCAAATCTGTGTGTGAAATGCAGCATGAATAAGGAACTAGACTGACTGTACCCTGAATACTTGTCTTGGGAAATGAACACAGAACAAGAGTCTTTCTTCTTATTCTTAAGGTTCAAGTATCTTTAAAAAAGCCTGTCATCAGTAAACCCACGGGCAGAATTTTGCCAGTTGTGATGCAGTAGTGTGAATTCTACACATATCTGTTTTCTATTTTACTGCAGTTAGTTTTGATGCAGTTCCAGCATTCGTGACCCTGTTCGCAGTTCACATTTAAATGCAGACAATGATAATAAGATTGATCATTTGATTCTGAGTAGGAAAAACGGCACAGCCGTCATTTAGTTTGCAGCATGTTTAAATATCTCTCGCATCAGCGTTTCTCAGTGTAGGAAATTTGAAATCGTACCTTTTGGGATGCTGGTCAGCAACTGGTCCGGCGTGGGGCGTGTGTGAGGTGGGCAGGAGCTCAGGCCGCGAGGCGCGGGGTTCAGGGTGACCCCAGGGCCGTGAGCGAGGATTCCCAGCTTGTGTACTGGCGGGGAGAGGCTGATCGCTCCGGCTCCTGTTAGACGTCTATCCGCAGCCCTGGCTGTGGAACATCTGACTGGAGGAGATTGTTGACTGGCTGGGGGGGGTGGCCTTCCTAGAGAAAGCCCCCCCCCCACTGCTGATTTGCTGATTTGCTGATTTTAGTCTGTGGAACGCATGCCAGTCATATGGCCACAATTTGTTTGCCCCCCCACCCCCCACCCCCAAACCATCTGTGTTTCTTGTCTGCCTGACACGTCGGGAGTGTAGCCTTATCTTCAGTCTGACTGAAGGATACTCTGCTTATCTGGTCCTGGATCAGTCTCCCAGGGTCGCTTTGATGTTTAAAAACATGCCGACCATGGTGTGTGTTTAAGATGCCTGCATAATTACTGCCTCCACGAGACACACAGCGGACGCCCGAGTACTAGCGGGTGCGTGGCAGGAAATACTGGGGGCCTTCCTGGGGAAGCTGATCGGGCCCCTGGAGGGGGCAGTTAATCGGCACTCATTTTCAGCCATTCGCTTGTCAAAACAGGAAATGGCGAAAACAAACATTTCAAATTAAAAACATCTTAACATTGACTACACCATCTGCTGCTCAACCAAATCAATGTTTCACTTGGGCTGCTTCTGCATGGACCTTTTATATCTCGTTTTATCCCGAGATTTCATGTAGATATGATGGTTTAAAATTCAGGTCTGCGATCCAGCCAATGCAGTTCTGTATGGACAGTATTCTGGTGGAACGATGATATATTATTTTTATCATCTTGGTTCAAGAATACAGATAAGCTAAATTGGGCTCTGCACATAAAAATCTTCTGGGGTTTTATAACACTGCGTTCTGATGCAGTTAGTAAGTATGTAGATTTTGGAGAGACAAGGAGACTGGGAATGGGTGCATCTCGATATGTCGTCTTGCTTGCTCTCTGCACCCCGCGTGAAGGAATCAGAATCTTTTTGCATTTATTGAGCCCAGATTCTGTGCAAAAGTATTTTTCATCTTTCATAAAGGGGGCTTCCTAAACCTGCTCATTGGGTCTCTTAATGGGATCGACAGCTTACTGCAGACGCGCTGTTCTGTGCTAAAGTTACACAATGCTGCTTCCTCGTCGCTTAACAGCATTGAATGTATTCTGCACCTTCTATATATATCATATACTGATGATTGTTTTTGTGTATATGCTGTTGACTGTTATACCAATAATAAAAGACCAAGTTATATTTTATATGTGTGAAATGTATTAATACTGGGGACAACAGAAAAGCCTTTGTGAGTTATTGATTTTGTAAATTAACAAATGGAGAAAGGTCACACTTTGTGTGATCCAGTCGCGTCTCAGAATATACACGGCCGCATGCCTTCGTAAGACGGCCAATGACAATATGTGCTTTCGAGTTTCAAATAGCACATGCTGCTGGACTGCCGACGGCGATTCAGCAGGTGTCATGCAGGGTATCCCCAGTGCACAGCGCCAAATCTAACAAAGCGTACTCGCACTGGATTACTGTGATGACATCAAGATACAACACAAGTATGTTTGTCTCAGTTCCTCCTCACAAACAACATATATCATATAAACAAACGGGAGATTAAAATCACAGGAATCAGAAAACCTGATTCATCCCATTCATCATAACTGCATTGATGGTGAAAATATAGAAACAAAGCCAGGAGGTTCTCAGAAGGCAGATCTGTCGGGCCCCACCTCTAGAGGACCGGTTGACAATCTCCAAACCCATAAATCCATAAATGGCCAGCAGTATTAAAATTATGATTCATTTTTTATTCTTCGTTTTTCTGTGTCATGCTTACTGTAATTTGGACAGGTTGCTTGGGGAGGTCTGGGAGTTGGAATGAACCTTCTGGTTTTGTGATCCCCGGCACCCGCAGTGCTCCGCGAGCTGCGGCAGAGGGACCAAGCAGCGCGACGTGGCCTGCCTGGATGAGAGGCAGACGGAGGTGCCAGCAGAGCGGTGTGCCCATCGGCCGCGCCCTCGCACCCAGAAGACCTGCCGGGCACAGAGATGCCCCAGCTGGAAGGCCAACCGCTGGGCTGTGGTGCGTAGAATCCGTCTGATGATTTATGGTAACTAAAGCACCTTTTACCGATGTCCTTATAGCTTGGTAACTGAACGACAGGCATGTTTTTCCGCTTGCTGTTTGAAGAAGACAGTGACCCCTGAAGATCTTACGCTCTGAGCAGAATCTCTCCTGAAGTCACTCCAGTATTTACAGCAGCCACTCGATACACCAGTGTGTTTTTGACTCTACCACTACCACACTCAGTACCTCATTGACTTCCATCCATCCATCGTTTGTAACCACTTGTTTTATGCCTTGTTGTAGAGGTGCGGTGTCTATCACCAAAGCTATGAGCACAAAGCAGGGAACAACCCAGGATGGGGCACCAACCCATCACAGAGCACAAAGCAGGGAACAACCCAGGATGGGGCACCAACCCATCACAGAGCACAAAGCAGGGAACAACCCAGGATGGGGCACCAACCCATCACAGAGCACGCACACTATTTACCTCATTGGGTTATTTAACTAATTAAATTAATGAATTGCGTTTTTTTTTTCTGAGCAAATAGATACTCGGTACCCAGATAAATACCCTTAAACATTTTCTTTGACTCACTAAGGCTTTTGCACAGTACTGTGTTTGTTTTTCTTGAGAAAGCAGAGTCATACCCTTCCTGGTGCAATTGGGGGTTAAAGGTCACTGTGCCAACAGTAACCTTCTGACTCCAGTCACAGGCTAACCCCTCCTAACTTTCTGCTCCACACAGCACCCCCTACTGACCCAACAGCAGCGGTGCGGCTCAAATAGCCATAGATCATGAAGTGCTCCACCATTGCAGTCCATGGACAGGAGTTCCTACTGATTTGCAATAATACTGTAAGAGCAAATCCCTTGTGGTAACACACATGGCTTTAACCATCATCATAAAACTGCTACCGCAATGAATATCAGAGTTTAATATGAAGTTCCACTGGATGTGGAAATCTTGCCATCTCGGTTCTCCCATGGCCCGCTGCGGCTTTGCAGTGAGGCACATCCAGTGAGGGGCCCAGCCGGGGTCTGGAAACAATCGGCCCACCCTGCATACCAGTATAATCCATGAAATCCAGGACTGGAGCGTGAAGGCATGTTTTACATCCCAACATCCTGACAACTGCAGGAACTGCAAATTAGGAGCCCTTCCCCTGTCCGCCCAGGAAAGGGGGGGTACAGGGTAGAGGGACTTGGGTGGGCGGGGGGGGTCAGATCAGCTTGGAGGCCTTTCAGTGTCTCAAGGATCCTATCTTGAGTTCTGTGACATCTGATGGACCTGCTGCAGCTACTGACGCTGTACCTTCAGTTCTGTGCTCACAGATGGACCTGCTGCAGAATTCCTGCCTGGAATTCCAGTGAATAACTTTTCATAACTGTGTAATTCCATCTGCACCGGTCACTCTGTGCATCGCCTGCACATAACAGATGGAATAACTGCCTTATTCTGCACCTTGCACAAGCTTTTTATACCACTGCTCTTCCACTGTAAGCTGGTTACAGTCAAACTGTACACTATCTCTCTGTCTATTTGTCTGTCCGTCTGTCAGCTATGTCGTGTGTTTTGCGTTGTCTGATGTGTAAAGGCTGGTTCATACTTCTCCACATGCATACCACCGGACGTGTCCACTCAAATGTTTATGACATGTTTGGCATGACTCTGCACCTCCACGTACCTCCTGCTACTCTCCATATTTGTGTTTGCGCAGCTCTGGTCACACTGGGCACGATTGATTCGCTAGCGTCCTCTTTAAATATCAGCATGGATGCTTTTGACGAGCATTAGGGTAGTTTTCAAACCATACAGACTATTTGCAAGGTAATAATGCTGTTACACACATGCAGATGCGTGTGTATATGCGTGCAGACTTAACTGGAACTTAAAGTACCACTCCAGCCAGCAAACCAAATTTGGCAACCCTGTGAGCTAGCTATTTGTAAAACATAGAGAAACAGACACAAACATCACAACTGTGGTACGTGTGAATATCAGAATAATAATAATAATGATTATTATTATTATTATATACAACACGTTGTGCACAGGAGCAAAGTAGGTGGCTTGACCAGAAAACACGTTTCCGTGTACACAAACACAGAGGTTGGTGAAGTATGAACCAGCCTTAAATGTATTTTTAAAGTTTCAAGCTATTTTAAAATGGCAGTATAGTTACACTTGACAAGTACAGCGACTTGCCTTTTCATTAAGGTCACTGTCCACCCAGCATGGCAGAGCAATATGGCAGTGACTGTTTTGCATGCCTGTTCCCAGTCAGCTTCTCTCCATATCCAACCACACATCGCGGCTTCTCCACACCCCAGGGCTGAGAGCTTCTCGCATAAAACCACATGCATCGGGCTCCTTGCTTTCTGACCTCACGCATATGTGGCCGGTATGATGAGCGGTAGAGAGATCTGACACCCCCATTAAAAAAAAAAAAACTTCAAGACCTTCCTGGGCCTATAGTGCAGTTCGCTCCATTCTACAAATCATGCCAAGTTTCTGCGTGGCGCATGAAGATAAAAGGCGAGCTGTTTCTGCACATTCGTCTCCTCTTTTTGTGTAGGTTTCAGCTCGAGGTCAGATAACATCCACTTCTCTGAGTTGTACAAAAATAAAATAAGGGAAGAAGCAGAAAATGCACCTGTGAAGTAGCAGATGTGTAGCGTGTGGCGTGAAGCCCTCTCCTTCCACCCCTGCCCAGACTCCTCACACCTCGGGCATGAATTTTACACTGAAACCCTTTGTTGTCATGATTTAAACATGACTACTTTATCATGATGTGTAAATCTGAAAGATGTTCAAAGAGATGGACCACTTGATAATTTTTTTTTTTCCTCTCCGCAGTCTTAAGTGAACTTTATCTTTTAAAAAGTTCCTGGTATGTGAATGCATCAAAGCATTTGGTACATTAACAGGAGCCAACTGGCCAGCTAGATGAGATTAGTTAGTGATATGGCAAAAGTAGGATTTCTTTCTAATTCATTCCAATTTCCGTAGTGTAGTCATCTCAGCCAATGAAAATGTACGGCCATCTCAGCCAATCAGAAGCCAGGCTCCGTCCTACATGTATCGAGTGGTAGAATTGACCCATTTCCTTATGTTCGGTTGTCAGTGTTCTGTGAGCTGTGGAGCAGGGCTCCAGGAGCGGGAGGTCTACTGCAGGCTGAGGGGCACAGGACGTGTCCGGGAAGATCTGTGTGACCCCCTATCAAGGCCCCCCAGCACCCAGCCGTGCCTCAGCTCGGGCTGCCCGCACCACACCTGGGGGGTCCAAAAGTGGCGGGAGGTGAGTAGGGCCAGACGTGGCCTGGCCCGGCCCACATGTGGATTGTCTTGTTCACTCTGCCCCCTCCTGGCTTCAAATGGTAGTGGATCTTCAGGAGAGTAGGTCTCTATCTGCGGGGCGTAGCCATGCTTTCCTACAAAAAGATCCATGCTTTCCTACAAAACTCTGCCAAGTAGATGCTCCCGGAATTCCTGAAATGCACTCTTGACCCAGTGTAGGGAAAAATCCGTCTTTCAAAGCACAAAAAGCTTAACATGGTCCATGCACTCAATATGCCACCAAGTGCTGTCATCTTAGCAGGTGTGTACCTTCCAACAAACCACAACGAAAAAGACCCTTTAAACTTTGACAGATGCATGCGAGTGTGCTGTTAATGACAGGTTCAGGGGATTTAATTAGAACGTTTGACGACGTTTTGGTTTGCTGGGGTGCTTAAGGTTTTTATGATGTCATCAGTGTGCGACGGTGAGGTCTGGTGCCAGTCTTTGATTTTCATCTTGTGCCCGATATGCTGGGTGGAAACAGTCTCCACAGAACTGATGCAAGACATGAAAAGAAGACAGTATTTCCTTTCTGCTCTCTTCCCTTTGAATCCTGTGCTTGGGAGTTTGCCTGCATGGTCTGAGTCCGGGGTGTGTTAAGTTCTGCTGGTAGCCAGCAGTATCACTCTCAGCCGTGTATCAGGAGGTATCTGAGCTACATGAGGGATTGGCTGGCTGTGGCGCAACACTGCCCCCTCTGGTCAGTTCCTTGTTCTGTATTTTTAAATGTATAATGGTGTTACATCTCAGCATTTTGTTGCAAGTTAGTAGGTGGGGGTGCATCTTATCAGGCACCCATGTGACCGCCAGTATCACTGTGGGAGGAGGGGTGTATTTCTGTGCACGTGGGTGATTTAACCCCTATATCAATGCCTCATGTTCTCTTGTCCTTGCAGTGCAATGTCACCTGTGGCTTGGGTTCGAAGAGCAGGGAGGTGGTGTGTATAGACCAGGCTGGAAGGTCTGCTCACTACAGCCTCTGTGACCCAGGTTCCAAACCCATGCAGCACCAGCCCTGCCAGCGAGAGCCTTGCCAGTACACGTGGAGGACAGGAGACTGGTCTGAGGTGGGTCTTGCACTTTGCCGGAGCGATTTGACTATTTATACTACAGTCTGTGCCAGTAAAACCATTAGGCGACATGTGTGGCCACCTCGAGTGCCATCCTCTCAGGACGCGCTGACTTAACAAGCCGATTTCACTTTGTCACAGACAGGGGGCGCCAATGGTGAGTCTCACCTAGGGTGTCACATGGGCTTTTTCTGCTACTGACTCAAGCTACTGTAAACACAAAACAACATATTCTTCCATTATGCCCCTAGTTCCTCTGGGGGGGGGGGGTCTTGGAGTCTGCAACCCCATTATACAGGCAATAATCTGAAGTGTTTGATAACTTCAGATATTTCCTGTAACTGAAGCTTTTCATCGTTCCCCATGGGTCAGCAGTGGCTTGCTGGGCAGTATCTACGTGTTGGACCTGCACGTAGAAAGGAACTTGCTGCTTTAGCTACTGGCTGCGTTTTCTGTTCCTTGAAGCTTTCAGTCAGCCCAGCCTCCAGAAGGCGCTCTTCCAGTAACATGTGCTTCTCTTTGGTAGTGTTCAGCCAGCTGTGGCCCCGGCATCCAGCAGCGAATGGTCATCTGCTCCAAGGTGCACCCTTCAGAGGACCCCCCCTCGCATGCAGTCCAGCCCCCGCCTCACCCGGACTGCCCCCGGCCCCACCCTGCCAATACGCAGCCCTGCCTATTGGCGGAGTGCTCCGCTTTTGCCTCGTGGAAAGTTGGCCCTTGGAGTGAGGTGTGTGCATGTGTGTGGCGCGTGTGTGTGCACGCTTGCGAATGTGTGTGTGTGTGTGTGTGCGTGTGTGTGTGTGTTCACGTTTCCCAGCTTGGTGGTTGTCCGTCTGGGCCTTTTATCCGTTCCCCTCCTGCCCTCCCAGTGCTCCCAGACCTGTGGCGATGGCGTGAGGGAGAGGCGGGTAGCGTGTCTCGCTGGGAATGCCCTCCCGGCCCAGAGCTGCAATCCAGCGGAGATGCCCAAACCCAAGGCCCCTTGTCATGAGAGACAATGTACGTCCCGTATCCCCCCCCACCCCCTTTGAAGTGAAGCAGTAAGCCCCCCCCGAGCTGGAAAATATCTTTCTTAACTGATGCTGCAGGCCTGTGATTAAAAAATGTATCGTTAAGTTCCATAAAAGCTTAAATTTCACTGAAAAATCGTTGGACTTAATAATATGAAGTCATGTGATTTAATGCGGCTCTGAGGGCCTCTTGAAATAAATGTTTCTTTCCAAAAGGAATTATTTAAGGTCCAGGTTTAGCCTGATTCTTTTGATGAGATATTTTTGGGATTTTTTGGGTGTCTGTGATGAATTCAACACCCAATAGGGATCTTGTCTATGATCCAACAGCTTGTGTTCACATGTACACACACACGCCATGGTGCTGTTTCTGAAGCAGATTACTGGTTTGTCAGTTATGCCTTAATGCCAGTCCAGTTTCACTAACTAGGCCTTCAGCTCCTTGCCAGGGAGTGTACGGCTGCTTCCGCCCTCTGGTGGAGGAGAACCAGGGCATTTTTGTAGCCGCCGGAAGACACCTAGTTTTCTTTATTCCAGGTGAAGAGCTTACCAGCTGCAAAGAGGTTCAGCAGAAAACCAGCATGAAGAAAGATGGCGAGTACTATCTCAGAGTCAGCTCGAGGATTCTCCAGGTAGGCGGGTTCGGGTCATGAGACAGCCAAGTGTCGCCTGTCACCATCTGACACTCGATTTGGTCCTTTGCCAACTGCGTATCTGTCCCTGCTTCAGATCTACTGTGCAGAGATGCAGTCCCAGGTTCCAAAGGAGTACATCACCTTGCGCAGTGGTCAGATGGACAACTTCTCAGAGGTTTATGGGTACAGGTATGTGTTTACCTGAGGGGTGTGTCACTCTGTTGTTTAGGTTGCTGTGCCTGTGATCAGAAAGTCGCTTGTTCAAATCCCAGGGTTGGGGACCCTGAGCCAGGCTCTTTACCACAAGTCACTCCACGGACTAGTTGACCCTGCTTTCTCGATCGTATGTTGCTTTGGATAAAACCCATCTGCTAAATAAATAAAGTATAAAAACATTTAGCATTTAGGCCATATTGGCACAGTATTGTTAACTATAATCCAACAAGTTTCAAAGGCCGTGTCCTTCAAGCAGCACAAGAACTGTCATGTGACACGTCTAATAGGTTCTATGTCACTAGGTTACAGAACCCATTCGAATGTCCATTCAATGGCAGCAGAAGGAGGGACTGCGCCTGCAGCAATGACTACCCAGCCGCCGGCTACACCATTTTTCACAAGGTCCGGCTGGACCTCAGCGCCATGCGGATAATCAGTGAGTCGTCCTCGTGTGTCCATCCTCTGCTGCGTCCCCGTGGGCCAGCAGGGGGAGACAAGGAGTATGTATGGCTCTGCAGATTAGGCGTCTGTGCCTTTGACAAGAAGCCCGCCCACCGCACCACATGCCATCCTCCTCAGAATAGCCATGTGTTCACTGGGCCCTGAGCACTGCCTACTTGGAGAATCACCAGCTATGTCTTTTACTTAAATGTTTCGCCTGGGTTGATTTTGTATAACAAGCTTCCAGCTTTATGATTTCACCACAGAGCAACCACTGTTTTAGGAACATTTTGGTTCAGGGTGTTAGATTTGCTGCCTTATTAACACTAATGGCTCATTAGCACAAAAAAATGGCTGCGTGTGGCGAAGTATATCTTGCTTGGCGTTTGAAAGAGTTTGGCGATCACTGGCATGGGAAACGGCCATTCTAGTGTTAATCACCCAGAATGCAGCAGGTAAATGGCCGACCTTGTGCCTGAAGTTTAAACTTCAAAGGAGAGTAAGAAGGGATATGTGTAAAGAAGCATTCAGATGTACTTGTGCAAATGGCAAAGAAAGCACCACTTAATTAAAGTGACTCGTTATTCAGAAAGAGATTAAGCAAAGGTGTCCATCTTCAGAGAAGGTGGCTCTTTTTATCCCTGGCCGATCGCAATAGCTAGCCTCTCTGTCCCGGGATGCTTTACATTATTCTCCATGTGTGCTGGAAACCTTCAGCACCCATCCAATCAGGAAGCAGCTGTTGATCAGGGTCGGGGCACTTGTCCAGGCCGGCACGGGCCAGTCCCTGGGAACAGCTGGGCCCCTTCACTCACGCGGACGGCCCTGGCGGCTGCTGTCAACAGCCTCCCCAGACATCGAGGGCCCTGCGCCGCCAGCACAGCTGAGCGTAACCAGTTCAAGATGCTGCACTGCACAGACTGGAGTGATTCCAAGTGAATGATTTACCGTCCTGTTTTATTTTGGGCCACGTTTCCAGCTTAATAGGGGATTTAGGCAAAACTGCGGTTAGAGTTAGGAATCAAAAATGCACGTATTTCACCTTTCAGTGTCTATGAAAGTACAGGTTACTGTAGTGTCTCCTAAATTGCACCTTGGATCATTTGTGTTCTTTGGTCACAGTGATGCAGGATGCCTGGATTCCAAAAAGATCTATTTCTCTGGAGCAATAGTAAGATCTCTCATGTTTTGTTGCACAGGTGAAGGGCGTAGCCATAGTGATTTTCAGGTGTATATTTTACTGGAGAAATTCAGCTTAAGTATCTTGTTCAGTAATAGAACAGCAGGGCCCTTATGGGACGTGAAATGACGGTCGTGAGATCGTGTCCATAATCCCCAGCACTCTCAGACGTGAGCTGCTCTCCATAGGTCTGTCTGTCCTTAGAAACACCTGCCACTCTGTTGCAGCCACGGACTTGCGATTCTCCCAGACGCCACTCGGCCACTCTGTGCCTTTTGGTACCGCAGGAGACTGCTACAGCGCCACCAAGTGTCCACAGGTAGAACACAGACTATTTTATTTTCAGAATTTTTCTTTTTTTCTTATTAACTGGACATAGAGCAAAAATAATGACTGGAAAATCATGTCATTCTAAAGCTGAAATCCTTCACCTACAATGCTTAGTGATAATAATACTGGATTTTAGTTCTTTAATAGACAAAACTCCAATATCACACTAGAAAATCTTTAAAATGTTAATGTAACATTTTATTGTGTAGTAATGTTGTATTTCCTGAGTGCCCTCTGTGTGAGAAGAGGAGATGTGGGTTTTGGTTGTCCGGAGTGAACTGAAGTCTGCTTTCTCAGGGTCAGTTCAGCATCAACCTCACTGGTACCGGCCTGAAGATTGCGGAGGAGGCCAAGTGGGCCTCCAGGGGTGATTACGCCACCGCCAAGGTGCACCGGTCCGAGGTGAGCAGGCCGGCCGCTCCCAGTAATGAGATGCAGCCTGTGCTGCGTTATACGGCGGAGTGAGGAATGTGGTTCACAGGGACGTGAAGGTGTGTTGAGCTGTAGATCAGACACCAACATGTTTGACTTTCTAAGGCAACATTATATATTCTTTTATCCCAAGAAATGTGTGCCTCTCCTAACATCCAGATGTTTTACTGAATACTGTAGGCGAAGGAAGTCCTTCAGAGGACCGGAACCCACAGCATTCAGATTCCAGGGCCGTATTTTTGACCTCTATGCTACCCGTGTAACACTGAGAGCCTGCGCCCTCTGGTGGCCATTAAAAACCCAGCCGCATTCTCACTCGGGTCATTCTTTAGATCACCTGGTTGCCGGTGCAGGATTTCGGCACCAGTCTGTTCCTTCGCGGCCATCTTTCCGCCCCCCTCCCTCATAACTCCTGCCCTCTTGCTCATGCAGGACAGGGTGAGGATTTACGGACGCTGTGGAGGATTTTGCGGGAAATGCGTCCCTCAGTCGCAATCTGGCCTCCCTGTGCAAGTCCGCTGAGGGACAGACTACTGACACCTGAGCAAGACACGGCCGCAAGACTCTTCCGGAAAACCACTCGCTCTCGTACCCGTGACCGCGGGACCATTTCTGGCAGCTAAGCCCCACAGGAGACCTCAGGTCTGACCCAGCTATCTGCCAGAATCACCGGCTTGTGTAATGGGTACCAAATGTATTCGTGCGTCGCAATATAGAAAGCAGCTTCGGGGGCTTTAAGTCTGCTGCGTGTTTCACTGTATCTTATGTATTCTGTTGTCTTTTTTTCCTTTGACGAAAGGGAAGCACTGAGGCCGTGTTGCAAAACTGTCTTACTGTGTCAAGTAACCTTTCAGCTTCAGAGGTCATGTGTATGCTTGACGTTCGATAAAAAAACAAAGAATAAGAATTTTCACTTTAAGAACTTTAAAGACTCTCGTACACTGGAGCTCTGTTAAACTTCTTTTTATTGACACCGGATAGTGTGCATTCATGTAGGAAGGTATAGCCTCAGTGTGTTTTTCTCTGATCTGCCAATAACAAACACCTTGACTGTAGGAGACCATGTGCCCAGGTTAACATACCGAAAGTGTCGCCTGATCACGGTTGCCTGTATCATGCTGGTTTTCAGACTAACAGCAAATGGGACTTGCCTTGTTTCAAAGGCTAAAAGGGTTTAGAATGCAAAGCTATAGGCCATCAATGCGAAATCCTGTCGTCGGATATCAAAATCCTTACAGCCGCTTGAGACAAGTAGGAATTCTCAGAAAGCAGGAACTGACCAAGTTCTTCGGGACAGACTGAAGCGCGTTCGCCGATACGGAGAATGACTTACTCTTCCATCAGGATAACTCGGGGCAGTCCTTGCTGCGTAGCTTAACAGCAGGTGCACGCCAATCCTACCTCTAACTCACAAGCATGTAAATAGAACAGAAAGTGTACTTTATGACACTGTTAAATATTTATGTTTGACCATATTTATTCTGTAATGTTATGTAGATGCATTCAGCACAGGCAGCTGGACAGAGTAGGATGCTGTTACATTACTGCGGAGAGCGAGAGCTGTCAGCACTGTGACCTCTAACCACAGACAATAGCTCTCCTTTCTTTAACTACTGAAATCATCTGAGCCTTTTCAGTACCGCTGCAATGTTTCTAAACGCTTCCCTTTCATGTACTGATAACATCATACATATATGCATTCTAATGTGCATAATCCTTTTCACAAATCCAGGTAGCCTTTAGCTAGAACCAAAGTTTATGGTTTTAAGTGTTTTTAACAGGTAAAGCAGCTATATTAATTTAAAGGAGAATTCCACCCAAAAATGGAATGGACCGTAGACTGTCACAGGGGCAGGATTGTGGTTTTTGGTCTCACTCAGTAAGTCACCATCCCCCTCCATTGTAGTGACTATTTGTGACCAACACGGGCCCCCAATTTCAAAGACGATAAATTGTCCCCTGGAGATTGTCTAAAACTGCCACCTAGAGGCCAATCATCCACATCGCAGGGAAAAATAATTATAATATTAATCCTGAAGAATGCTAAATCAAGTTTGGTGGAATTCTCCTGTAAGAAACCAACCTGTGAAATCTGAGCAGCTAAATTTAACCAGCAATTATTATTAACTGATGGGTAATTCTACTCGAGGTCTGTATCAGAATATTTTTTAAGTACTTGATGCACTGTGTGTCGTTTTTGTAGAACCATACTTATATAACATAATGTGTTTTTAAGTAAAAATTCTTGACTTGAAATGTGAATGTTATTATAACTGTATAAAATATGGTGCTATTTTGCTATGTATTACCCAAAGAAATTGTTTTTCTTAATACCTGTAGTGATTTGGTTTTGGTACTGTAAAAAAATTAAGGAATACAGGAATACTTTGAAGATTATGGTGACATTACAAATTTTATAGGTTTCGTTAGAATACTAAGAGTAATGACATTACATTAAAGCGTGTACATTACCAATGGTTAATCTGCTATGCTTTTAACCCGCTATAAATAGGTACAAAGCTGCCTTTATGTTTGAATTCAGACCCTCCTTCGGAGTAGCATTGATAACACATTATTATATTTACAATCAGTTATTAAATTATTGCCAGTTTTTAAAATGTGTTTGAATTATAGTATGTTATTCTGGTTTTCTTTGATCTTTTTGACATTCAGACTAATTTTCCAGTGCTGGTCTGAGCTCAGGTGCTTTAACTTTTTGTATGTTTCCAAGAAAAGGTGCAACTAAATAAATAGCACAGCAGTATGTAACTGTAAAGATTTACGGTGCCAAACATGAAAATTACAAAAATATACAGGATTGATGTTGTTTTGTGTTTGATTTATTATGGTAATTAGTCGTGCATTAAAAAGTCCTAATCCTCGTTAAGTGCGGCGTCACACAGGATAGGATTCTTCAAGCTCTGCTCGTTTCATGACCACTGGCCCAAGGAGTTCTTTAAATCCAGCTGTGTTTCTGCGGGAGACAGATGTGGACACCCATTCACACTCCGATCTCGTGAAGTAGCCGTAAAAACATACATGAGCTGAATGTTGCCTTCTGAGACGTTATAGGAACATTCCCACGCCTCGCTGCACCAGCTATAGCTGCGTTCTTTTCTTTGTGGACTAATTCCTAAACCAAATTAAAACTTTGGCCACCTGCATTTAAAAAGATGCTTATTTTATTAAGTGGGTGGGTCAAAGTTTGGATTTGGTGGACATTTTGCCATGGTGAGAAATGTCACGTTACCTGTCTCTCTTAGACTGCATGACGTACGACCGCTCTCGCCTCAGCTCTTCCAGTTTTTCCTTAACCAGCGTTTTCTGCTGGTTTCTATCCTCCTGAATCACAGAGGCCTATGTCAGTTCACAACCCCTCCCCAAAGAATCCGCCCCATGTCTCTGTAGAACTCTACGGTGCTGTGGCCTTCATGTCCTCTATAGGCCAATATCGACACCGCTGAGCAAGACTGGACGGGTGGAACTCGCCTTTTTGAGCTTCTCAGTGAGCTGCCTGAGATCGTCCCCTTGTTTGTGACCCAGAAGGTCTTCATCAGACTTTCTGTTCTGGACTATGGACAAGCGTTCCTGAAACTGAAAGGGGGGGGGGACATCATGTGATCAGCGAAACGAGCAGAGTGTCCAAAGAGGGCAACCATCCAATGACAGGCTTACCCTAAGAATCTGTCTTTGCTTGTCTCTCTGATACTTGCTCTCAACCTTCCGCTTGATGTCTACAAGGTTTTTCATGGTCGTCTCTTTCTCCATCTCAGAGATGTGCACCACTGTCATCTCTCTCTGAATGCAGTCCTGCAGGTAAACCAAGGCGGTACAGTCACGAACAAGCAAGCCGTTCTACCGGCGACCATCAGCGTAGCACGTTTAGCCAGACCCTCACGCCGTCATCGATAACCTGCTGCAGGTGAACCCTGAGATCCTCCGGATGTCTGCACGCGGCAGATTGAGAGCGAGATGAACAGGAACCTTCTTCGGTAGTTTGATCAGCATCGTCGTTGTCATCAGTGTCGTGTGTGACCTCACTTTCAAGAGGCATCAGTGTCTCAGCAGCCTACAGAGTATGGGAATCATTATTTATGCATGATAAGGTTAACTACTGACACTCGGAAAATTCTGTTTCCAATCCCGATTAATGTCATTGGTTGTTAATTACAACTTTTTATTTACATAGAACTACTGTCTTATATATTCCTTTATGTACACAGTTTAGCACTAAATGCTAAATGGGTTATAAGTCATACATATAAGATGTATCTATGTGTACAGCGGAGCTCATTATCATGAGTTTATTATTTCCTTACTATGGCTCCATCGGCCTCCAGAGTCTGCTGCTGAAGGCATCCAGCATGTGGACTGTACTGGAAAAACATGGGGTCTGGTGTCTCTTCTGCAGGCGCGCCTTCAGGTGCCTCGTGTGTCAGGAGGTCATTTCTAACCTCCTCATCTTTTATACGAGTCCCTGCCTCACTTTCCACTGGAGCCTCATCAGGTGTCTGTGAAACAAGTCACACCGGCGTTACCGGCCATAAACAGGCAGGAGGCGGTGAAATGGCCACATCGCGCCCCGTTCTTTCGGCCTGGGCCTGCCTGGGGTTTGCAGGTCTTCTCTGTAGGACGGCTCCAGGCCACTGCAATCACAGAGACCCCTTTTTCCAAGTCTGTGGCGATGGGGCATCTGCTGGTTATTACTCCATCGCTGTCTGTCCCTCCTGCTGACCCTGAATTAGTGTTGGTCGCACATATTACTTCCAGATAGGGAACCTCTTCTGGAATTGGGGTATTCCCGTATGCTATGGGGCAGAAGGTAAACGATCTCTGTCACAGTGCTTCCGTTAGGCCTAGTGTGCTTTTTAAAATGTACATGCAAATTAACAGCAAATCTGACTGGAATTTCTGCTGTTCTCCAAAACGTTTCAGTTCCCAAACTTCTCCTCAGGGGCACCTCAGCAATTCCATGTATTTGTTAGATTTCACTGGCAGCTCAGTTAGTTCATTAATTTAGGTATATAACTGGATGAGGTATTGATTAGCCAGACATGGTATATGCTTGTGGTTAATTCAAGAACACATGGCTACATTACTGTAGATGGTTACTGCAAACACTGGGGTGACTTTTGGAGAAGTTTTGAAATGGCTAAGATGACATGCTTTGACACATAAATGCATACATTTAAAGATCATTTAGGAAGATTTAAACATTAAACAGAGTGTTCACAGAAAATCATAAGATACTTGCTTAATTTCCTTAATTGTAAAAAAAATATTGCACATATATTGACTCAGTAACAAAAATAATTACTTAATACAAAATAATAATACAATACTTAATAACAATACTTAAAATATATATTTCACATTATAAACACCCAGTGGTTTTAAGTAAAACATTCAAGTACTAATAAATTGAAATCCAAATTATAGTCCAAAAACTGCTGTTCTGAATTAAAAAGTTAATTGACAAGCAGTCTGATTGGTTGCTTTTTAATAATTGTAACATTATGTAACAATTGTAACATAATTGTAACATCTTTGCAATAACATAAAACACGAAACATGAGTTGTGAATAGAAGCCAGTAACTACAGCTGCAATTAACAGCAAAAAAAAAATATATCGCACTTAATGCAAAGAAAATGTCTGTTTGGAAGATATGTGCAGGTATGTTAAACTGTCAATGGACTTTTGTTATGACAATTGCAATGTTTTTACGGACGTAAGCATAGACATAGAGAAAACTTAAGTGAAGCCCCTCACCGTTACAAACGTCGCCTCTGTCAGCACCATGTCTGCTTTCTCCACGTCCTGGAAGATTCTCTTGGTCTTCCCCTCTGTGGAGTTCAGGTCGAAGAGCCGTACTTCCCGTGACCTAACGTGAGCGTGCACATAAGTAGCATCCAGCAGAAACACCTATGATCTTTATTCAGAAGAGCCATCAACTGACACCCATCAACAATACTGAGAGTGGCTCACCTCAGATGCTGAGCATGATCCGCTGAGAGGAGTCCAGCGGTCAGGGAGCAGAAGTCGGTGCAGATTTGTCAATTTCTGGTCCCGTAATTCAACTCTATATTTCTCTTGAAGACTTTGAAAAATGTCCTTGTTCTGGTACGATAGTGGAAGAGAATGTTAATTTCCAGAAATGGTCATACTGGAGAAGCCAACTGGACATGCAGAATTTTTAAAGCAAAAGGCTCCTACTAAAATGGCAAAAATGAAACTTTTAAAAACCCTTTAAAAGGAAAACTTAACACAAATAAACACAATGAACAAATGACTATGTAAACAGAAACCAGACCTGACCAAATGTATGGTCTGTAATGTGTGGTCTGTAATGTATGGTCTGTAATGTATGGTCTGTAATGTGTGGCTGCTTCCATTTCTTGAATATTGATTTTTATTTTGGCCCTAAACAATTCTAGGTGCCACTTTTCAATAAGGCTACCCATATAAAAGGTTTATGAATGGTGTCACGATCCGCTCCGTTCCATCCTCCCGTGTGCCACGCCCACCTCATTACCTGGTGTTCCTGCCCGATTGTTTTCACCTGTGTCTTGTTGAATCCCCATTTAGCCGTGTATAAGAGTCCACGTCTCCCCTTGTCTGGTGTCGGTCATTGCGTTAATGTGATGTTCCCAGTTCATGTTTGTGCCTGTCATCCGCGTCTTGCCATTAAACCCTGTTTTTCCCGTTCATCTGGCTGCGCTCGCTTCCTTGCCTGCTCGCCTGCCCGCGGAACGTCACATTGTTGTTATAATTTTTTGTTGTTTAATGTCCTTAATGTAATGAGTGTTATGTTTCTTATGTTGTTTGTTTTCTGTATTCCCCTACACAGAATATTCTCCATCCTACCTAGATTATTATTATTTTTGTATACCTTTGTTTTCCCCTTTTCATTTTTTTCCCCTCATAGAGATTAATGTCTGTTATTGTTGTTTCTGTATCCCCCTCCTTTTATGTTTTTTTTTTTTTGTTTTTTTTTTTCCCTCTCACAGTACTAGGACGGGTGAGTTCGGAGCGGCCACACTGTGTACACTTGAATTTAATGTAAAACACAGTTTTTTTTATGAACAATTTAACATTTAAGTCCTTTTAAATTAAAACAAAAACAACTCAACCTTTCTTGACTCATAAGACGTGGGCACGCAGACTTCGCTCTTACAAGATGTTATAATGCTTTTGTACCGAACAAATGTAGTTTTAGGTTAAACAACGAATAAGATTTACTTTTCTATGTATACGTAATATTTCTAATCTAACTAAAGCAAACCCACAATTTAAAGTAGTTCCAAGCAGAAAATAAAATACATGTGTACAACCATGTTTAATGGTAGAATTTGATCCCATACGTACAGAATTCTGAGTGCGCAAGAATGAAAACAGTATAATAATCACCTCGGTGTGTCTAATGCACGAAATAAACACAAATATCAACAAATCATTAACAATGTTTAAGATAAACCACGTTAAAACTAACATACAAACCTCCACTTTTGGCAAACAAACAAGCGTGGCAAAAACTTTCTGCGTTTGGATATTTACGGCGTAATGTTGACGTACGCATGCGCTGTAGGGCTTAGAAGCAGTTTTTGGCAGGTAGCAGAAAATGGCAGAACACCGGCGTTTGTGTCTACTGTTGGACGGAACCCCCACGCTGGCCGCGTACGCGCTAGCTTACGTTCATCCTGCTATATGTTTTATTATTCCTCAAAACGTAATTAAATATAACACATTAATAAATACACAATGTTTTTTTATTCTCTTAAAGTTCAACGGAAACCCCCCAAACTACATGGCCCCCCTTATGAGCAACACGTGGCATAATGCGGCGTTTGCTCTTGACAGTGTTTCGCTTGGGCACCAAATGGCTATAACCCATCAACCAATCAGAACAAGGGATACCCCCCTCTCCCGCGCATGACATCAGAGACGGAGATGCCATATAAGCTCCGCCCGCCCACAAAAAGTAGGATCCGCCCATTGTACCACTGAACCTCTCTTAGATAGAATCTTTATTTTCATTATACCAAGTACAATAAAATTGGATGCAGTCCCTTCAGTGTAAATTAAGCAACATCTAACACATATTCAAATTGAATAATTAAATACATTAAAAAATTAGATCTTTATATTAACTGTGTTTAAATGTATAACCCTACCTTTCATTCAGCACTGTATGTATTAAATGACTAAACAGAGTTCAACATAGAGTAAAAGCTATTCTTAAATCTGTTTGTACGAGATTTGATTGACCTAAAATGTTTTCCAGAGGGCAACACTGTGAACAAGTGATGTCCAGAGGGAAGGGGTCTCTTAGAATATTGGTGGCCCTGGAGCTGCAGCGGGACCATGGCATATGGTATACTGGCGTTTTCAAAAGCTATGCGATATATTTTGGAGAAAATGTTATTTTGAGGGACCGGCCCCCCAAACCAAGATGGTTACCAAGATTTCGAAATACCAGCACTGTGGTATAGCGTGGTATGCTGTATCTCCTTAACACCAGCCACG
>JAODKE010000001.1:5166015-5177958 GCA_026779605.1 Mormyrus hasselquistii
GTTTAATGAGGAACGCAAGAACAGAAACGTTATAATATCGATTCTGCTCGGAATGAACCGAATGGATTTTTTTTTTTTCGTTTTTAAGCCCTGGTATAGACTGTGTGCGATACGACTTTACGTGGTTAGATACTAGAAGAATAAAATGTCTGCCATCTTCCAGGGATTATTGCCAGGCCCCTAATTTTATTGTTTTTTTCATGCAAGAAGAAAATGATTTATTATTATTATCCATCCATTTTCCATACCTGTTTGTCCTGTGCAGAGTTCTGGGGGTCTAGGGCCCTACTACTACTACTACTATGATCATTATTATTATTATATATTACTTATTGCACATACTGGGTTAAACATACAGCTCGCAATAGAACAGAGGGAATCACTATAATCAATCCTTGCAGGCTTGACAGCTGTCACTCAAAATATAAGTGGCAAACCCATCAGAAACAAGCATCTTCCTGCATTAAGGATGTTCTCCTTCCTCTTTATTCAGGAAATCACATTTACGAATATTTACAGACGCTGACTCATTTTGATCCACATCAAAATGTGCCAACCAAGGTCAGAAAAAATACTCTATTTTACTGTTTATTTCTGGAGGCAAAAAAGACATGATTAATCAAAATGTCAATGACGGAGCATTGAACAGAGAAAGATTAATCAGGACAGTAGTTTTGCTTAATGTCCTGTGTAATTGGATGATGAATGCATTGTTCTGCCGCATGACATTTTTATTTTCCATATAATTCACTGAAAAAACACAAACTCAAAAATGAAAATGAAAGGCTTACAGTAGGCACCGAAAAGCACGAATCAACAAAAATTCTTTTTGTGGTTTTTAATAAGATTTGCACATTACCCTGAATAACACAAGACAAAACAGCAAAAACCTGAGGAAAAGAAAACAGTGTTTTGTCATTGCATTACACTAATCTAGGTCAGGGGTGATCAGTCTTATCCAAAAAGGTGGGTATGTGGGTTTCTGTGTGCCGATTTCTGTTTGCGGGTCTCTGTTTGCGTGTCTCTGTGCGCGGGTCTCTGTTTGCGTGTCTCTGTGCGCGGGTCTCTGTGCGCGGGTCTCTGTTTGCGTGTCTCTGTGTGCGGGTCTCTGTTTGCGTGTCTCTGTGCGCGGGTCTCTGTTTGCGTGTCTCTGTGTGCGGGTCTCTGTTTGCGTGTCTCTGTGCGCGGGTCTCTGTTTGCATGTCTCTGTGCGCGGGTCTCTGTGTGCGGGTTTTCCCTGCAGCTCCGTAATTACATTACTAATTAGAAGACTGATTGGCTGAAGAGTTCTTACACCTGGGTCGTCCCAAAAGCCTGCAAACACTCTGGCCCTTTGTGGATAACACTACCCACCCCTGCTTTAGAGCACTGAAATGTTTCAGAAATAAATGTTACATGATGAGAATGGATGTAACTCTTCCAGCTAGTTTTAGATTTTAGTTTTTAGATTTTAGGGAACATTTTAATGGATAATGTCCAAGGTACAAAAGAGCTCAAAAGAGTTAAAAGTCTGAATGCATAATGTTTGGTTGATATAATTAATACTATTTTGCATAATACCAATAGGTGTATTTGTGCATTAACTCTGCCACTCTGCCATCTCAAACTCCATCCATCTACCGTCCATCCTATGCAGACTCACAGGCATCCAGAGCCTATCCCAGAAGCAACGGCTGCAAGACAGGGAATAACCCAGGATGGGGCACCAGCCCATCAGCAAGCATGCACTCTATTCACTTTTGCAATGCCAGTTCAGTTTAGCATGTTTTTGGACTGCAGGGGGAAACCAAAGTACCTAGAAGAAACACAGGGAGAACATGCAAACTCCACATACAAACCCATGATGGAGACTCAAACCCTGGTCCCTGAGGTGTGAGGCAAAGAGCAAAATTAGAACACCATAAATATGAGAGAATGTGCTCAATGCGCGGTCTGATGTGAGCAGGTCTTGGTACGATGTTGTTTAGCTAAGATTAAACCAGGGATTGTGCACAATGGTATTTATATTTACTGAAAGGATAGACAGATTAAGAGCATTTGTCAAACAGGACGCACAGGGTGTTTCTCTGAAAGACAGAGAGCATGTCATATGAGGCAGAAGACCACCCAGGTTAAGAGCAAAAGTCTTGGTGACAAAAATAACCAAAAATGTCACCTACATCCAGCAGGAGAAGCAATAGCAGGACGTGTGAAGTATGAGACTGTGAACGTCACAGTCATAAATCCTTTGTGCTGTCATGGCTCTGAGACTCAGCCGGAGAGGATAAAGGGCTTCACAGTGTTTGGCCATCAGCAATTTCAGGAGAATGTTGAAGAGCGTTTTCCATAGATGGTGAAAGCCAGTGACCAGCAACTACGAGCAAAGAAACTGCTTAAGGAAATGCACGCACACACACACACACACACACACACACACACACACACATATTGGGGACCTTCCATTCATTTCTATTGCAAAAATCCTAATCCCCCCCATTCCCCCTCACACACATGTACCTTTTAAAATTATATAGGCCTATTTTTGAAGTGCATCTAAACATATATGCATTTTTGTATTTGTTTGCTGAGGAGGATGACATTTTTTCACAGCTGTCCATCTCAGCTAATCATTACCATTGTCTGCATGCAAAGTAGGAGGACAGCATCGTCTCAGGAAAATCCATCGGGAAAACGTTTAAAAAGCAAGCAGACAGCTCTGAATCGGCACTGTAATACCTCCTGATCACCCGGGACACCAGTGCCGTCCGTACAGCTGCATCTGACAGGCACTAAATACAGTTAAATGGTGACACTTAATGTACCAGTACATTTATTTTAAAACTGGCAAAAAAGGAAAAATTGTTTTTATGCACCATGGGAAACCGTTTCAAAATATTAGGAAAATAACATCAGGTTTTCAGGATCAAATTAATTTTTTTTTTATTTAACATAAAATATTAGTTCATCCAGCGCTCTTTTCAAATGTGTCCCCCCACATTCAAAATGCTTCTGACACCCCTGAAATGCAGGTAGAATTAAAATTCCTTGGGGTACCCAGAAATGCCTCATTAAAAAGCCACAATGTCTACGTGGGCTGCTTAAAAATCTTTTGAGTTTCTTTTCCATAGAAAAGAGGCTGATTGCTGCTACTCCCTGCTCCTCCTCGGAAAAAATGACTGAATTGCTACTGGACTGGCGCCCCTTTCGTCCTTTTTCATCAAATGTTAATAAAACGTAAAATAGCGATCGCCCGGGTGTCTCATTCAGCGGCCACTGACCTCCACACCACGGGAGACGGTGTTAGACTTGTTATTTATTTAAAGTTAAGATTCCCAATGAACAACTAAAATCACATGTAATCAATACATTTGCTGTACAGTTCCACTTTACACGCCAGGTTTTGTTTCACGACAGTAAAACCGGAATTTATGGCTGGAACAGACAGTGCTTTGAATACAGACTGAAACAGACTGCTGTGGGTGGGCACGCTTAAATTACATCAACGTTAATCTGAACTCCCACTAACTAATGCAAGAGGGGAAAGTGGGTTTTTTTGTGCACAAAGTTGCGGTTATTTAAATAAAACTGTATCTTTCAAAACAACAAAAACAAAAAGCAAATAAAAAACAAATAAAATGGAAACAACAGTACAAAAATCATACAATCCATTAGAATGTATATTGAGATGTTAGTTGTCTTTGCTTAGATATGTTCCGTTAATGTGAATGACTATGAATCCAACGGTACCATGAGCTGCTGATTTTCTTACGGTTCAATACTTCAGAAATAATAGCAAAGATAAAGAGAGTTTGAACAAAGGCTAAAAAAGGTCTTCAGCTGGAGACAGCGGGCCAAAGCACCTCACTGCCCACCCCTGGCAAGGAACCCAAAATGAATTCATTATCCCGTAATACAACGTTTAAAACACAGACGGGACTCAATTGATAGGGACGCAAGACGAAGGGACGTCTCCCTAACGACAGCATTTTATCAGTATTGACCTCCCATCAGGAGAACGACCCCTCACTCCCGCTAACATTCAGTCTGAGCGTTATAGCTTAATCACAGCCGCTCAGCTTGTAGGAAACACACCCTTCTGGATGTTTCATTGTATATTACGCCACGGACATCGCATCCAAATATTTTATCGGCTTGGACACTCGTAATGAGGACATTACGATTCAGGCCAACAAAATGGGCCCAGATTGGGAATGGAACAATTTTGCTCATAAACGCAGGATGCTTATCACGCTTATCAGCCACTCTGGCACTGAAAGTCGCGAGATTCAAACATATTCAGTAGTAACAAATTAATAAGCAGAACTTGGTAAAAGGTAAAGTATGGTACAGCAAAAGTGAAAATACTACACAGAAAAGCAACAGGACACTCTAAAGTTATAGAATTATGAAGGACGGTACCAACCAAAATCCCAAAATGAGAATTTGGAACTCTTGACCGGGTAGAACCTGCGAGAAGCACCACTCCATTCAACTCCACTCCAGGAGGACCAACGCGGCCTTATTGATGTTCCATCAAAGATAGGTCCTTCTATTATGGAGGAGACATCACACAGACATACGCAAAGATGTCACAGAAAATAATTACAAGGCTAGCTTTTGTCTGTCAGTCTCAAGGACTGTCACCCACTCTGATCATGTCTCTCCTTGTTTATTTCATTTAGATCCATCAAAGCCATGGACGGGAGCTCACTGAGCAGTACCAGAATGGTTTCCTGCTTAGTTGGATTGGGGACCCAATTAGTGGAGGTTGAGAAACAGCTGAACCTTAACTCTCCATCAGATATAAGATGCCAAACTTTCCTCTTCTGAGTCTCTTGACACCTGCAGACTAAAACATCCCAAGCTGTATTACAGGCATAGAAGAAATTCACAATCTCAATATTTTTTGCATGAAGTGTCCAAATCCTGTTTTGTTCAGTTTGTTATGTTGTTTACGTAAAAAAAATCTGGCACTGAAAGCCCACCTGCAGATTAAATATAGGCTGCGGGTTTGACCTCACCTGAATCATCACAGCGAGGTGTCTCACGCACAGCAAAACATAACATTCAATACCTATAAAAACCTAAGTGGTCCAATTCATGCAATTTATCTCACACTCTGAGTATGGAGGTGGGACCAAAGGTGAGGGCTTGAGAGGCAGTTCAGAAGAGAGACCAGCAGTACGGGTCGGAGAGGGAGTATGGAAGAGAGACCAGCGGTAAGGGATGGAGAGTGAGTAAGAAAGAGAAACCAGCAATAAGGGATGGAGAGGGAGTAAGGAAAGAGAGACCAGTGGTGTGGGACGGAGAGGGAGTAAGCAAAGAAAGAACAGCAGTACGGATTGAAGAGGGAGTAAAGCAGAGAGACTAGTGGTGCAGGTTGGAGAGGGAGTTTGGAAGAGAGACCAGCAGTGAGGGCCAGAGAGGGAATAAGGAAGAGAGACCAGCAGAGTTGACAGTGTGGTGAGTATGGAAGCAAGATCAGTAGCATAGATTGATTGAAGCAGAAATATGTAAACAAGATCAACAATGAGGGTTTGAGGGTGAATATGATTTCAGGGAGCAGGAATAAGAGAAGAGCCACTTTAAGGTACAGCAGAGTCTTCAGGAGGAGAGACGTGTATGTGGCTTGCAGCCAATCCCAGACGCCCCAGCTACCAGGGGTAATTTCACAAATGATGGTACTTAACCTCAATGGAAAGGAAAAGAAAGGAAGAAAGGAAGAAAAGCAAGGGGTGAACTGAGAGAGAGAGGGACAGAGAGAGAGGGAGGGAGGGGAGGAGGGGGGGCATGTTTCACCAGCGTGAAATCATATGTATAAGCAGCAGGTGAAGTTTCATTGTGTCTCTTCGCAGCTGTGTTGTCAAAGCGACGGCTGGCTGAAAGTTTTGTACTTCGCAAGGGGAGAAACAGTGGAGAGGAGAGAGAAGGAGCTGCTGCCTCTTCAGCTGGCACCTGGAAAAGGAGAAGGAGGACTCTGAGGAGGCAGGGCAGCACAATTCAGACAGAACCGCAGGGATGGAGGTCTCGCTCTAGCCATGAGGCGATCCGAACGCAAAGCCCGTTTCCTGGGGTACAATTAGAGAATCAGCCTTGATGGACACTGTAAGTACATTCTATGTTTCATTTCTTTAAAATTTTACTGCTAAAAATACTATTATGTGAACTCATGTTATGTGTCGATGTACAAATGTGGTGCCTAGTTTATCTTTTGGAAGAGAAGAATTTTTAGTGAAAGGGAAATTCACAAGGAATTAAGGGAGGCACGCTAATGGACACTTGACTTGATTCATTTGACTCATTCAACTTTAACGAGCACTCTGCTTTCTGAGCCGTATAACCTTGCGTGTTCACATTTTGTGCCATTGAAAGGTCCAGCCGGTACATTTAGCAAGGAAATTAATCCATTTTATGGGGCAATCTTGTTTTTGAGGATGAGATCCTAAAAAGCCCGTGGATCTGAAGACAGTCATTCCAGTGGCCTTTTTAAAATCTAATTAGTCCCTGTTTTTTCTTTGGGGGGGTTGTTTGGGAGGGTGGAGAGAGGGATGGATCCCTACTGTCTGCCCTAGTCAGACTATCGTATTTCCCCCACAATTTTAAAATGTTATTTTATTGATTTCCATCTAAATGCTCCTGAGATATAATGATGTAGCCATATTAGAGCAGGCACCTTACTATACCTCTGTGTTTGCCCTTTATCGGTTTATCTTTTTAATTAGTTTGTAATGTGACACGCTCTTGTGTTAATCGAGCAGAACCTTGCAACCTGTTGCTAGGAGTTTTGCGCTCCTCACATGCTGTGGATTTTTCCCTCCACTTCCGTCCATGAATTTGTATGAAAATAAGTGACACAACTGTAATTTACCCTCTTTGCCAAACATGCGTGGTGTTCATTTGCAATCCTGCGAGGAATAGCGATTAGCAAACGCCGCACGCCTTCTATTCACATGCAGTGGGCATCTCTGGAAAGCCAGACCTGCCACCTTCTGTATCCCACGGCACACATGACCCGAACGGGAACTCGGAGTCACAACCTCTCCCGTTCCCTACAGACAGCAGCGCGCCTCAGACAGAAGCCCAGTCAGGATCCCCCGGGGACAGGCTGGTGATCAGTCACAGTTTGGTGTGGAGTGCCTTGCGGAGAAACAGCAGCTCCCTTCGCGTGGGTATGCCGGACATCACCGTAATGATGGGATGGGTGCCGTCCCACGCACTTCCATTTAATATGAAAGAAAACACATCCGCTGCAATGTGCCCTGTTAGAAATTATAATTCTATTAGAGTTGCCATTTTACCGAAATCATGTCCTTCATTAACCTCATTTTGAACTAGTCAATCGATGTCAGTCGGTTGCTATTGTAGCTTTTTCCCAGTAGGTCTCTTACCTGGAATCTCAGATAGTTTCTCCTTTAAATTAGACTGCATATCTGCCCACGCTCTGCAGACCACCATCTCCTCAGAGACACTTTGCTATTAGTCAACGAGGCAGCCGACCCACTATCACTTTCTTTTGGCTGATTACTAATCTCACAGTTTTCTGTTAACATGCATTCATGTCACATTTGTAAATTATATCGATCTGTAACAGCCCATCCACAATGAATGTCATTCAAAAGGCAGCCACCTCAGATCTGACCCGTTTGTGGGGTCAGCTCTCTGGCCAGAGAACATAAAGGTTCATCTTGCTCTACGTATCATAAATCTTTCACATGCTGTTATGATATAATCAGATCTACCTCCCTGCATTTTCTGCTTCTCCTCCCCTGACTGTCACACACATAGTGAGAGTTTTATTTCATACTTCAGTGTTGTGCGGTTGCAAGGATAATGAGTCACGCTTCTCAGGTGAGAGTAACATTTATTAGTTTTTTAGAGCTTTGTTGCCATGACATTTCATCTTTACGGATTCAGAGTTGATCAATGATTATTTCTTTACTGCCATTTTTGCTGTTGTGTTAAAATGTGAGTTATATAGACATCTTCCCTCTGTTATTAAAATGCCTGTTGCAAAGCTTTTAACCTTAAACATTTAGACAATCTGGAGCCAAAAGAAGACACATTTTCCATCACATAGCATATTATTCTCAAACTGCCAGATGGTGGGATAGTATTCATACAACCCCCCCCCCACCACCACCACACACACACACACACACACACACACACACAAATGAAGGACAGGCAATGGGTGAATTTTTCAGTGACTTCACATCAGGGACAAAAATCTGATGTAACTGCTTGCTTATCTCATGCAAATTCATCAGGCAATCAAGCAATTTGCGTAATAATTATACCTCTCGTTATTCCACTCTACATTTTGTCCACTGATGTCACAATTAGCTCCAGTCTTGACCTAATAGGGTGATAAACACCAGAAATATTTAAGAGACAGAGGGATACAATCATGACTATGATGGCAAAGTGATGTTGGTATTAATAATTGAGAAGGATTATTGGGATTATTCATTTGCATGGTATCAGCTAGACGTTCCTCGTCCACGCCATGATGGGATTAGCAGGGGAAAAGTCAATGGACAAAATGTAAAGGTCAAGTGTAGTAAGGAGGGTGGCAGCTGCTATCCCGGGGTGCCGGGTTCAAGCCAGGTGGAAAGGGGTGTGGCATCTCGACATATACAAGACATCAAAGTAGTTAGAAGGTTAAAGGAAAAGTGTTGGAAAATCAGTGTGTGTTAAACTATCCAAAAGGTGCAAGGAAGAATTCACAGAAAAATCAGCCAGAAGCCTTTAATCGCCCCTTAGAGGTAAGGTTGGGGAATTAAGAGTAACCGCTTACACCCGCTTGAGATCTTTGCCATGCAAGAGAAATGTCATACATGGAAAGGACCAGGCATGCTCTAACCCATTTGTGAGTAAACCTGGGAAAGAGTCAAGAACGTTCCACCTGAAGCAAGACCTCAACAGCCTCACGATGGTAGCAGAAGCCTTGAGCCAGCAGAGACCTCTGAGCTTTACGTTGTTACGTCTTCACATGTGTACAGAGGGTAAAATGAAAAGTAATTAGTTACATACTCTGTGACTGTGACTCTTTATGTTCAACTGGTTGGTTGAAACAAAATCCTGGTTTGGATTTTTACTTTCTGGACCTGAAATGTCCACCTGTGGCAAGGTGTACTGAACACGTGATGTAAGTCCAAGTCACTTCATATCGAAAAACTGTCGCCATCGAGCGTCGAGTTGTTTTCATGAATTATATCAGCTCACCACCCAAATCCATACGATTCATAAACGAACTTAAGAATGTGATATCAGTGAAGCTGACACTTTTTTCTCTATTCGTCTGACTGATTCATTTTAACTCTAATTCACATTTACATCATTATCAGTTTCCTGCTAGCAGACGCGTGGGACAGAACCAGCCAAGCGGGAAAAACTAAAAACAGACGCAGTTTCATTGCGTGATAAAAAGACTGTCTAGGGGTCACGCGCTAACAGTTTCTGAAATGTCACTGCATCACCCATGACCGGCCGACGCTTCAGACTCAATCACATTCTGCATGGAGACCCGCGGATGTCAGATTTCCGCACACCCTTTGGAGACGCCACCGTCTCGGTCATTTTCGACGCCCTGAAATGGCTCATTACGCTGTGTGAACATATGCCTTAGATAGGGCTCATTTCACAAGGGACTGGCGAACACACAACTGTGATTTCAATCGAGGAAATCTGGGTCTTGTTCCAACCACAACGAGGACAGAAAAAGAAATTGTGCAGCAAATTAAGATACATAAGCATCAGTCACATAGCTTTTGCAATCTTCCATCTATGTATAAAAGGGGGTCAGATCTATAGAAAGTGGGAGTACTTCCCTAAATCAAATTACATTTTTGGAAAGCACAAAATAAGGCATAATTAATAAACATAACTAAGGTTCTGACCTCAAGAGCTTCATACATGTCATGAGTTGGCCTTCTAGAGAATTCTTGACAGACCTGAGATGACAGTGATGGAATAACACACTCTTGACAAGACAGCTCAAAAGCTTCCATTCCGGAGACACTGAATGAAAAGTTATAACTGCCAGTTCTAATGTTAGTCATTTAATATGGCCTTAATGTACATAGAAACCTAATGATTTGGAGAATTTTCAGCACAGATGTTTGCTCCTGGCAAACTGTCAAAGTAAAATCTACGGCAGCCTTTCTGAGGATGCAAAGGGAGCAGCAGCCAGTGTAGATATCCAGCAGAAATGTGCTCTACCTAGAGAGCTGTAAATGTAATAAAGGTCAGCGGATGAGCAATCATCACAGGTCAAATGATGCTTGGGAGATACCTACATCCATCGAGACATCATGCATCAGGATACTAATTTTAATGGTACTTTGAGAAGCAATTCTATTCCGGTGTGTTAAAATCTTTTTAACGATGGACAGGTTGTCCCCCACCATAAAATTAGCTCAGCTAATTTTGTCGCCAAGATTTCAAAACACTGCAGAATGACCAAATGACATATTACCATAATACCAGCCAAGTTGAGGTCAGATCAGAGATACCTACTCAGTCAAACCACTGTTTACAGCATAGCATGAAGAAAAACATGAGGAGAAAATGCAAACTGCACACACGCGGCATGTTATAAGAGTCACAAACCCACAAACCGTGAGGGTGTGAGGCTACAGCCTTACCCAATAAACCGGCATGTTATAACAGCATGACTCACTTCAAAGAAGCAGCTTAGTAACTCAGTTACTACTGCAGTACAAATCATGTACGAACATAGTAATTGTATGAAATACACAAACTGTTGTGCTTGATTAATGATGAAGAAACTTAGAATTAGTACATAACTAACACTTAGTTTGTGGTTAATTAATGCATTAATTCTAAGTATATGACTACATTATTTGTGTCCCTCCTCCCTGGTAACTATTTACTTGAAGGTGCACAAATAATATATCATTATGCTATTACTTATTTATTTACTTATTTTTATCTTTTATCTGAAGTAACAACTATATTTGTTCATGATTTTTTCATAATTTGTACTTCTGTAGTAACTGAATTATTAAGTATTTGTGCCCGTCAGATAAAATGTCACCAGTAAATTGTTACCTTTTCTAAAAAGTGAAATGTTCTTAGATAATCTGTCCTTCCATTAAGAAACGGGAAGTTTTACACACTTTCAAGACTGTAGAGACTGTTAAACCTGCCATAATTTGTGGAACATAATTAAAAAATGCTGCATATTAGAAAAAGATGTCTCTGCAATGATCCGACAGCCTCATTATTGCACTTGCTTCCTGTCAGCATATCTTGTTATTAACTCTTGGTAATTATAATGCACACTGACAGGGCCTCAGACCAGAGGTACTATTGTTACCTTAAAGGGAAATCACATGTGAAATTCATTTTCTGTAAAGGAGTTCAAATTCTGAGTGGGTGGGGGATGTACAGCAATCAGCAGTGAGTAACTGAAGCCAGTAGTAATAATCGTAAGGCGACTTCAAAGTTTTACAAACAAGTTCTGAAGGCAGAGCTTCCTTGCAGAGGACAGATTTCATCGTGCATCAGTACAGATGGGTGGACACAGGATGACAGAGACAGAAGGGTGACAGGAAAAAATGCAGGAATGACACGGAGTATTTCCTGCTACATTCTAACATGTGACATTTTTAACACTGCCTCAGATTGAAAACACGTCCAGCAGGAGTGTGACAAAAACCCAAAATGCCACATCTCAGTCTTACCTCTTCGTTCCACGCTGAACTGTGATGTAAGACAGAGTTTCTTGTGCTTGGTTTTAAATCTCTTCAGTGTTTGGTACCAATTTAAAAAAGATCCTGGAACATTTCCAAAGATCATTATGATAGGCTAATCAGGGGCACCGCTAGCAATTTTGGGCCCTATGAAAAAATATGAGGTTGGGCCCCCTACCACACCCATTCCGCTCAAAACAGGCGTGGGCCCTTAGAATTGTCCCAACTTTCCCCCCCTTAGCGGCGC
>JAODKE010000001.1:5180919-5191998 GCA_026779605.1 Mormyrus hasselquistii
ACCCAGTGTATATACCCCCCAGAAACCAAAAAAAAATGTCCCCCCCCACAACCCCCCCCCCCCCCCCACCCCCCAACACATCTCCCATGACAGGTGTCCAGAAAGTCGGCAGTGATGATGCCAGTCACGAGTGTGGTGGCACCTGTGTCACGCTAGCCTTGCACCAGAGTGGAGACACACTTCACCTTGACGTCACAGCTGCCCTGCTCCCCAAGGCCGCGCCTCCTTAAGGTGGGAGCACAGCGTGTCCTCGATCCAGATGTCATCTGACGTCTGTACTTATCATTATTTACCCAAACAAAAACACCATCCACAACGATCACATAAATCAAATAAATAATACATAAATCTCTGATGCCAGACAGGCTTGAATCTTGAGGGTCATATACTGTAGAAGCACATTCTCAACTATAATAATTTAGAGCAATTTCCCCATTTTGAGCTTGCCCGATTAGTGTATGCACATTTTTTTCACTCTACTTGAGCACTGAAGCATTCAGTTCAACTTTTTTCCACATAATTTGATTGAATACTCTCTCTGTCAAGGTCTTCGGTGGTTTAGAAAGTCGTACGTTTTTTAGGACCACTACTAAAAGATTAAGATCAGAGGTAAATAATTTCAGAAGCTTTGAGCAAACAAATGGGGCTTATTTTCCAAACGATAGAAAGAAAGAAAAGTCAGATGAAAACACATTAAGGTTCCCGTGGTGTCCTCAGATGTTTGGATTATACTGGGAGCGGCACAGATGCCAGGAAGCACGATCATGGTCAATGTGACACTCAATGCCACACGGGAGCAGAACCAGGTGCAGTACAACTACCTGGCCCTGGTGTTGGGAGTCCCACTGGTCCTCATCATCATCCTGGGCAACGTGCTGGTGTGCCTGAGCGTGCTGACGGAGCGCTCTCTGAAGACCGCCACCAACTACTTCATCGTCAGCCTGGCCGTGGCTGACCTGCTTCTGGCCGTACTCGTTCTACCGCTCTACGTGTACTCGGAGGTGGGTCGCCCGCTCAGAATCCCCCGTCACATTAAAAAAACATTTTGCCCTTCATCTCCGAAAGAATCTCCCTGAGTATTGCCATCATCTATATTCTCAATGCATTCTCATCTGTAACACATTTCTGTGTTACACAACATGGTTACTGTCACTATTTTAATCAAACGCTTTCATTTTGGACCGGTTCTTCAGTTCCTGGGCGGCATATGGACTCTGAACACCTACGTCTGCGATGCTCTGATGACTATGGACGTGATGCTCTGCACAGCATCCATCCTAAATCTCTGCGCCATCAGCGTGGACAGGTAAGAATGGCGGACTCGCTTTCTGAGGTTCTCTGCGATTATTCTAACACTTATCCTTCCCCATAGCCGGTAAAAGAGCTTTGATCCCCGCAGGAGTGGTTATCTAACCCTGAAAATGGGCACAGTGTGTTGTCCAATGGGCTAAGCCTCTGTACTTGTAATCAGAAGGTGACTGGTTTGAGCCTGGTCTCAGTATGTCTCTGGGTCTTCGAGCAAGGCCCTTAACCCCCAGTTCCCTAGATGCAGCTATGGATGGCTGCCCTTCTCAGCCAGCTTGCTCTCACCTACGTTAAGCATAAAGAGAATTTCCCCATGGGGATCAACAAAGTACCTATTTGTTGGCTGTAAAAAGGCACATGACAGTATGGCTGGTCAATGCAGCAATCATGCTGACTGCACTGTAAACAGAAGCATCCCAAAATGACAACTCAAGTCTGTGCTCAACCATGCATAGATACAAGGGAAATATTTTGGGAGTCCTGAACGTCACTAAGACATTATCATGCTAAAAGACAACAACAATTTTAAACAATTTGACAGCTTTTAAATATTCCTTTCCCATCTCTCCACCATAAAATTTGTGATTTGCTCCATAGCTGTTACCCATGAGACTCACAATTTTTAGTCAATTTTGCAATCTCACGGCCCTGAGATAAATAATCTCACAGGATGTCGGCTCATTTCATTTTGTTTCTCTAGCCCACTTGGCAAATTATGCCCTGGTTGGCAAGTCGAAGGAGACGCTACTTTTTTTGACGTTTCACTCTATTTTTATCACCCATCTCACTGTTTTCACTGCAGCTATGTTGACATGACTAGTAGCCCAACCAGATTCCCAAACATAAGAACAGCGTTTCCTCCTAGGCGTTATCCTGGCTTAAATGACAACGTAGGCAAAAAATTTAACGGAAATCCGAGAGCTATGGAGGTCTAGCTTCAGCCCTAAGCAGAGACAACAAAGCTGATATTCACAGACACATTCACATTCACTTTGCTGTGGATTTAGAAAAAGGGAAACAAATCCATTAATATCAGCCTATTTTACTGCCACACACAAGCTATGTTACAAATGATGGCAATTTTGTTAATATGATCTGGGGCAGAAGAGGCGTCATTAGGAAAGGCTGTGCTTTTCTTGAATTACGTTAGTCAGGGCAAATCAGGTGCAGGCTCTGATCCCTAACTGATTTTACCTGGTAAATCCGCTTCACTCCCCATGCATATATGAAGAGGAGGAGGGCAAGCAAGCTTAAGGAAGAAGGATTTTTTTAGGGTCAAGAAAATTGAAATGTAGATTGTATATATCAGGGAGAATGGTGAGACAGTGCTTAAACTGACCTGTGTTTGGGACTTACCTAATGTACTGTGGTTCTTTGGGTCGTACAACGTGTTAGGATTCTAGCCTCCTTGTTGAGTGCGGTTATTTATTCATATTCCTAAATGGCTGAAAAAGCCAGTTTCATATTGCCTAGCCTTCTCTGCATGGACTGGCTGTGAGTGAATTAATGACAGAAGTCACTGATGCAAAAAAGCACGTTGAGTTGCAGGAAGATCATCGCCAATGTCAAAGTTCGCAAATAATACCTGGGGCCCCCCTGACCTCAACCCACCCCCAACCTCAACCCATAAGTCTGCAAGTCTGAGTGACGCCCCAAGACTATAAATAAACAGCATTGCACTGTACATTGTGCCTGTCATATTGTTGTGTCATTCCCATTGAATTGTTCACAGCCAACTGGCCATGAGTGTCGAATTTGTGCATCTGCAGGAGTGGCTGTGTTTCCTTTGTTTTGTTAAATAATTAAGCCTTTGTCAGAACACAGCACAGTGTATTGATGCATAATGCACGGCTAAATATGCAGCTGAACCAGGACAGCAATGGCAACATATTATGGTATGAAAACGCACCATCTAGTACTGTAGTAATTTAAGCTAATACATGTTCAATGCACTGTTCAAATATGTTTATGACACAGCAAACTCCACGAGTCATTGCATGAATGAATGGATAGAAACTGTTAAGCTACCTACAGCTACAAATGTGATTTAGATCTTAAGGCTAAATATTCACTATAAGGAAAACCTATGAATCTGTCATTAGCCTGTAGAAAGTGTCCAAGCCATTGGCCTATAGACCTTGACAAGCTCATTGGTTGGAAGGACTGAATATCAAATAAGATTGCTGAAACAATATAAATAATTAAAAGGTCATCTTCAGTCTGGAGCTAGACTTTTCACAAGCTGTCCACAAATAAAAGGTCAAAGCAGGGAAATGGTACTCGGTGTCCGGCCTTTCCTCCATGGGCACATAATGGCCGGCGTGCTTTTGCGGTGTTCTCGCAGGTACATCGCTGTGGTGTCCCCTCTGAAGTACAACAGGAACCAGTTCAGCATGAGGCAGCTTATCCTCATCACGGCCACTTGGGTCCTGTCCTTCGGGGTGGCGAGTCCCGTCATCTTTGGCCTGAATCAGGTGCCCGGACGGGATGCCAGTGTGTGTAAGCTGGAGGATGACAGTTTTGTGGTCTACTCCTCCATCTGCTCTTTCTTTGTGCCTTGCCCCGTCATGCTGCTCCTTTACTACTGGATGTTCCGGGGATTGAGGCGCTGGGGTGCCAGCCGCAAGTCCAAGTTGGCGCGGGGCGAACGGCGCTTCTCGCTGGGTCTTCGCGGCCTCCGGAACGAGCGCAAGGCCAAGTACCTGGTGCCCGGCTTTAGCCCCACTGAGACTGGCCCGGGACCCACGCCCGAGAGCGACCCCATCACCAGTCAGGTGGACAGCGCGTCAGACGCAGAGGGTCCCGAGCGGCCCCCGGACAGCAGCCCTGGGGAGAACGGGCTGCAGGGACGCGTCTCCAGCTCTGGAAGGGGCTCCAGTACCAGTCGTGTTAGCGGCCGGGAGCGCAAGGCCATGAAGGTCCTGCCCGTGGTTGTGGGTACGTATGAGGAATCGCTTCCCCAGTTCAGTGAGACTCCTCAACAAAGGAAAGGGATACTTCAAAATAAGGCATATCTACATTTTAGTTATTTTGCAGATGCCTTTACCTAAAGCAAAGTACATTTTTTTGAGAAAACAAGGTCAAACAATTCTTGGGGCAGTTGAAGAAAAGTTTCCCAAACTCACACTGTCCACAGGCCACGTTTTCGAGAAAATTTCTGTGGACTTGGCAAGTTTCAGAAATTTCATGAGAGTTATTTCTTAGATTACATGAGGACTGAGTGAGTTTTGGCTGCCAGTACTGTAACATATGATGAGGAAGCCTGACTTTACGTCCTTTGTGGTCTCATGTCAAATAAAACAAAAAAGGGGACGGAATGGAACATTTAGGGAATTAAATTGGGATTAAAGGTCATGTTGATCGGCCCACAAATGACAGCAACCCTCTGTTTACAGACACAGCATTCATCACCCCCCAGCCACACATGACACCCTGCAAAGTAAAACTAATTAACAAATGCTGCGTGTATCTTTCTATCTATCTTCCACAACCTGTTATTCTACACCATGGGCAGGGAAGCTACTGATAGGTACAGAGTAGTCTGGAGAGGATGCCTGTCCACCACAGGACACACACTCAAACACACTCACAGACTGCAGTCGAAAACATGTAAACTCTACTCCCAAAGAGCCGGTATTACAGTATGACTCCACCCAGCAAACCTGGAGGTGTGAGGCTGCATTTTTACTCACCACACTCCTTTAACGCCAAAGCTAATAGCAACCATGCTAGTTTTAGCAAGTGCAGTAGACAGGCTATAACTGCTGTTCATCGCATTTGATCTTGATCTTTGATCTCCTTTAGCAAAAGTAGGGGACCTTGTGGCGCAATGGTAGCGCGTCTGACTCCAGATCAGAAGGTTGTGTGTTCGAATCACGTCAGGGTCATCGTTTTATAGTGAGTTGTGCAGGTTAGGATTCCATGCCCAGAAGGTTTCTTGAATCCAGTTGCCAGTAGAATAATCATATCACCACTGGGCCCTTCGTCAAGGCCCTTAACCTCTTAACTGCTCCAGTGTTCACAATACCGGCCGAGCCTGCGCTCGGTGTCCTGTGGAGTACTAAAGCTACTGAATGCTGGCAACATTCTATCAATGATATGCTAATTACTGGTTTCCATGTAAACCAACCCATACTGTATTATCACCTCATTGAAGCTCATTCTATATATATTCTGGGTGTTAGAAGATAATAATTGGCGAACCCAGCCCAGTAAGCATAGAGCACAAGGCAGGAGAGCTGAGCCATCGCATTGTAGACTCAGAAGCTGTGAGAAATTTAGATATGTCAACTTCCCTGACTGAAACCATGCAAACCTCACATACAAAGAGACAGGAGTAGGGGGTAGACCCACAACCACAAGGCTGAAAGCCGATTGGCTGCTGGAGCGCAGTGAGTATGACTATAGGTCAGGACATTCTTGCGGATATACCGACGACTTTATATTATTATGTTTAAAAGATCATAGCTAGGAAAAGTCTCAGAGAATCTTCAGGAAATCAAAGCAACATGCCCTCCGAGGCTCACTAGATAGAGGACTCACTCTAGGGTTTTGAAATCTGCGTGCATCTCCATGCTCTGCTGGTTTCCAGGGAAAACGTGCTGCGACTCACTGCCCGTTCATTGTCCCTCCTTATCCTTAGACTGCCTTTGATCCTCGGAGCAGCATTTTAAAGAGCTGGGCTGCATTAACTCGTGTACCGGTTCCCTATTCTGTTTACGTCAGTTATAATTTTTCTGGCTTCTCTTTATCGCTTGTTTATAGAAAATCTATCTCTGTATAATTGTAAGACAAAGATAACAAAAGATTAGCATATGCAAAGATCAGTCTTAAGCGATTAACTTTATTACACATTTCAGAACCTGAGTAATAAGCATTGTGGCTATGGCGATAGACCTATCGCTGCACACCAGCTGCATTAGGAGCTCAAATCCCACGCATGTGGAGTTTGCATGTTCTGCCTGTGTCATGTGGGATTCCTTCTGCGATCCAAAAACATACAGTTATGCTACCTAGTGTTTTGTAAACCCTAGAGTGCGTGTGCCCAATGATGGACTGGCATCCTGCCGGGGTGTACCCAACCTTTGTGCCCTGTGGAATACGTTCCCGACCAAGATGATAGGCTTGAAGATGAAATAATAATTATTATGAAAAAGGTTCATCTTGGTCCCTATAAGTCTAGTTCTGAAGATCATCAAAGTGATTTGCGTTCCTTTTCCACAGGCGTCTTTCTGGTGTGCTGGACCCCTTTCTTTGTGGTTCACGTCACCAAGGTTCTCTGCGTGCCCTGTGACATCGGGCCAACACTGATCAGCGTGGTGACCTGGCTGGGTTACGTCAACAGCGCCGTGAACCCCATCATCTACACCGTCTTCAACACAGAGTTCCGGATGGTCTTTCAGAAGCTCCTGTGCTGCCAAACATGAGGCGCACCGGCCGTGACTCTGGTGCACACGTCAATGCCTTAGGTGACGTCATCATGAAGCGAGGCATGCCTGATGCACATACATACGTCTTCAAACTATGCTGTGTAATTGCTGTAAAATATCGCTTGAATCAGTAGACAAATAACGACTGAAACCTTAGCCCAGAGGCATAAAATATGTGGAAAAAAGTTTGTTTGTACTAAATTTGTGCAAGTTTCTTTGGAAAAACAGTGTAATCGTCCTGTTTTGTTCTCTCATCCATAATAACTTACTCGTTTTAATTGAAAGAAGGTCCAGCATCACTCTTTGCATTATCTGTTCAATATAAAGAAAATTTTGTTACCCTATGACTTTGGCCCAGGAGCTTCCAGTGGCAACAGAGGCAAAATGATTGTGGTCAACAAGTGTGTCTGTCTTCTGATCTACTATTACAATGTTACAAAGCTTATAGGGATGATGAGGGCTCTCTATGAAGTTCAAATCCAGGAGGTTTGGGTTTGATATTTCCTGAGCAGAGAACTTTGCTCCATGGCTCAGTCCCACAACTTTCTGGTAGCTTGTCTTCTTGTTTCCAAGTTTCCGTTCTCTAAATCTCCATGTCTTGGTTCCCATGCCGCAGCTCCACCATTCACCAGAATGGTACGCTTCTGGCACACCTTGCTCTGGAACTTTCTGCCAAGTCCTGGTAGTTGCCCGTTTCCTGAGATGTTCTGCCCATTGGACTCAGGGACTGTAAAACAGAAAACCTGGAAATACAGGTGGGAAGGTCCAGTTTGGGGTCTATTCTCATGTTGGATCAATACAGTGTCTTTACCACACTCTCTGCGTGCTGTCCAGCTGTGAAAGGCGTTTTTGAGGTTTTGTGGAGTTGGAATCTTGGATGACATCAAGTATTGTTCCGATGAAGATATTATATGTCACAAAACAAAACAATTTTTATCAATGGTGGAAATAAAAGGAAAAATGTTCTAAAGGGATATGGAAATGTAGTATTTTTCAAATGAATTGAATATTTTTGATGAATTTGAGAATATGACGTGCATCTAAGGCACCATGCAAAGTATTATGGTATGTGAGGCTTTCTTCCCAGTCATTAAGAGACAATGATTGAACTTGCTATGCTTTGATGCTGTGCCTTTCCCCTACACTCTGTAAGACCATTCTTCTTCTAAAAAGGTATTTTCTTAAAGCAGGAAGTGGGTTGACATTTAACCAACCTGCCAGACAGACACGTAAATTCACCAGCCATCTGCGTCATGATCCTCACTGTGATTAGGAAGCACGGAGTTCATAAGGACACTAAAAAATAAGTGCATTAAAACACAATTTCCCAGCCCTGTTTTTGGGGACCCAGAGACGTTCTACATTTTTGCTCCCTCCCAGCTCCCTGGCAGTTCACACTTTTACTGCGGGGCGTTGGGAGGGAGCAAAAACCTGCACTATCTGCAGGTCCCCGAGGACCAGATTGGGTAACACTGCATTAAATGACCGGAGACAGGCACTATACCCAGCTATATCCAACAATGAAATAGAATAGCTATGGTTATTAGCTTTTGTCACTAGCTATGGTTATTGCAGAAGCTTCCAGGTAGAATGTAAATTCTAAATGGCATTCTAAATCTCCACAATCCAAGATACTTCCGCAGATCTGGCAGAGATTATTTTTCTGTGACAGGCGCCTAGGTGATGCCATACAAAAATAGACTTGAATGAGGAACTGTACAAAACCTTGGCCAGGGGAGGGGGGTTGGGGTAACCAAGGTAACCAGCCATAATGAAGAGGTATACAGGCAGTACTCTAGGACAAGGGGGCCCAGTGGATACATTCCCACCCAGCCTCTTAACATTACTAATTTCCATTCCTTTTATTCGATTATCAGTCGGCGCAGCAGAAACGTATGCAAAGAGCTAAGCTTTTATCAAGCTTATCTTCACGCAGATGAATTTTGCACAAAATTCATGCGGAGGTGGGAGGAACGATTATGACTTCAGCCAAAACCCGATGATGATATCAGGTCCCACTGATGACCACTGGCTCCCACTGACACCCTGCAGTGTAAATAATCTACATCAATACACATTAGTATTAAATTATGAATGATTGAACAAATACAAAGAGCAAAATTAAAGGGGACAAGCTTGCCTGAGCTATAGTGGGAATTGTGTTTTGAAAATAATGACTCCAGAATGAATGTGGATGCCTCCTTCTTCCTGGAATGGGCTCCAGGGTCACTGAGACCCAATATTCAATAAGAAGAAAGATTAAAAAATAAAATATAAAACAGGACTGATACAGAAAAGAGTAGCATGGACCCTATGCAAGGATGGCATACAAATTTGTGAAGACTAATATTCTGGGGGCAGTGTGTGACAATAAGTTAAGATACTGTGATCGAAAGGTTACTAGCTCAAATCCCATAGTCGGCGGAGTGATATCACCTTCGAGCCTTTGAGCAAGAGCTGGATGTTGCTTTCTTGTATCTTGCTTTGCATAAAAGCAGCCAAATTGCACTTTCACCTCAGCATAAGGATCGGGGCTTCAGATCCCAGCTCTGTGCTTCTTCTCTGCTGCGTCAGTTTCTTCCTGCAGTCAAAAGACATTCAGACAAATTTTCTTTCTGGTTGCAATTTTCAGACCCAATAAGGAGAATAAAAATATATATAGTTGACTCTTTTTCATGCTTTTTCTGCTGTGTATATTTAATGCATTGGGACCAGTGTTTGGCTCCGCGGGCTCGGCCTCTGTGCCTGGGATTGGAAAATCAGGGGTTTGAGGCTGGCTTTGGTAGAACAGCTCATCAGCACGTGTGCCATGAAGAGCAGGATGGGGTCAACAAAAAAATTAATTCCCACAGGGATCGATGATGTTCCATCCTCATTATTATCATTGTTTTTAAATTCCCCCCCTCGCCCCCATCTGTACACTCCAAAATCTAGGTCTCTAGGACCATAATGTGATGCTCTCTATGTTAGCATGATAAGTACAGGTTACAGGCTGAGAGATGAGGAATGATTCAAGAAGCACCTGCTATGTTCCTTTTGGGGTTCCTGTAAAACCATGGTAACATTTACAAAAACAGCAGGAAGCAAACGTTTCTTCCAAGGAATAATAAAAACCCAAACGTCCTCACTACTTTTAATTATTTGTGCCCCAATTGTGGAAAAAAACAATTATTCTTCAGATTTTAAATTGCTTTGATAATTAGGAGGAGCTAGATTAATTAAACGTAAAAACTAAAGTAATGCATAAATCATTCCCCATAGCAAACTGAGACAATAACAATTTGCTCTTTGCCTATAATCTCATCTCAAATTAAAAATGATAAATAGATAAACTATTTCCCCAAAGTCTGACAATCACGTTATTATTTTCCTGTACACAGTACTGCAGGTAAGTTTTCTGAAGGTCAGCTTTCTCATTACAAGATGGCTAATGTATGTAAAAAAAACTAATATCTAGTGCAGTGGAAATAACAGCTTTTGCTATTAATCCATCCAATCTATATTCTTTACAGCAGAGCTTTTCAGCCTGGACTCTGAGACCTCCAGAGGGTCCATTGAGCATATGCAGGGGCTCTATGGGAGATACAACGCAAACTGGATAGATGTCGATATTATCACCCATTTCACCTGGTGCAAATAAGAAACTCAATGGTCCCCATTGGACAGAGAAATACTGAAGCCCCTCCTCTTCTCTAGTTGGAGAAGAAAATATAAAATAAAAGAGGAACCTCCGGTTGTGACCACGCATTAGTTGTAGGGAGTCTCTAGCTCTGATCACTCATTTGAGCTTCCTGACATACGTAACTCTAGGCTTCTCCTTATAAGCTACACCCAAAATGAGCAACACAATTATAATTTTACAATATCATTTAATGTAATATGTTCAGGTGCAACACTGTAGCCAGACCTTGTACAATAGGTTGGGGAGACTAGACCAGTGTACCCAACCCAGCCCTCAGGGAACCCCGGACAGTAAACGTTTTTCCTCCCTCCCAGCTCCTATACAATCGGGAACACCGATTAACTGGTACAGGCAAAAACGTGGACTGTCCGGGGTTCCCTGAGGACTGGGTTGGGGGAAAAACTGGTAGACCTAGTGATTTTACTGGGAAATTGGGGTAATATATTGTGAACTGGAGGAGGGGAGGGGGTCCCCCTTGGAACATTTTGCCGACCAAGGGGATGCAGTCCCAATGTTGTATTAACCATTATTCATCTCGCGATCCATGGGTCGGCCAGCTCTGGATTACAGGATTAAATATAAAGTGTCGTGGTGCCTGGCACCAGCTGTTACTGTTATCACCTGGAATGCAGGGCAGGGCTTCCCTGTCATCTCCGTGATGCC
>JAODKE010000001.1:5199137-5214581 GCA_026779605.1 Mormyrus hasselquistii
GCTGGTGTAAGGTGGGGTAGGAGGCGTCTGAACTGTGTGTTGGGCCTAGTGCACTTGTGTGTAACAAATGAAATTAGGCACCCACTCACTCACTCCCCGCACTGCCATTTCAGGCTCATACGAATAACAAAGGGCCCTCTGTTTATCAGGCAAGCAGATGCGGGTCTCATTTCCATGACTGATTGTTCTTATGAATGTACGGCAGAATGTCTGTCCGCAGAGACAGCTACGGAGGGCTCATTCATCTCCGTAAGCCTGATCATCCTGAAATGGCGATCACCCCTGGTCCCATGGTATGTCAAGCTCGGATCCCTCTAATGCTGTAAATACACACACACACAGACACACACGCACATAGGTCTGTAATACGATCTTTGTGGGGACTCTCCGTTTATTTCTATGGAGGAAACTTTAATCCCAACATGACGACCCCCTAACCCCTACCCAGAACTAATGGTGCGTTTTTCTCTCAGAACTCAGAAATTCCAAGTTGAGCAACATCACGTCCAACAATCTCCCGTTCGAACTACCACATCTCGGAACAAACATAGCTGCCTCCATGAACACGCTGCTGTGTGTTGTTGCTTTATATTTTAGCAGATTTGGAGTCAGATTATTTATTTCTTAGAGACGAACAAGAAACACGAACTAGTCAAACAACATTAAAAGTTTTATAAAATATCTTAGTACATTCATAGCGATATTCTTTTTTTTGAGAGGCAAACAAACTACAAACAAACCAAAGACACTAAAAAGTTTGGTAAAAATCTGATATTGCATGCTAGGATACTGTTTACAGTTAAGATGTGGTGCAATTACGAACACGTGCAATTACATTTATAGCTATTAATACATTTAACAAATAAACATTTTTAAATATTTCTAAAATAGAATTACTGTTGAGTGTGTAATCCGCAATGTTGAAATTACATCACAGGGGCAACTCGGACAACAAAATCTTGTCCGACATCAACGTCATAAAAGAGGCATGTTTCAGACGGGAAGTGACGTCATTCGTGACATTTTGTGACGTTTTTATCCAAGTTCTGACTAGGAAAGAAATAATCGAACACACCATAACCTTACCCAATCAAACAAAATACATGTCTTTTGGCATTTTTAGATATTTGACTGGATTCTCAGATCTTTGTGGGGACCTGAAAAATGGTCCCTACAATGTAATATAAATATAATACACACACACATTCATGCATACACGCAGACAGATCGATACACATCATTCTACATGCACACACCCTGTTTACAAAGTAAGCTGACATAAACCAGCTATTTTCAAATATCCATTATAAACAAAACTCTCTAAAGAAAATGTTCTTAGTTAACATTATTTATTTATTTAAAATAATAAAAATAAAACTTTGGCAAATGACTGAGTTTTGCTTGTAGATAAGAAATTGGCTTGGTCTCGCAACAGCTATTTTAACTCTTCATAAAATGTGTTATTTACTGTACTGGTAGGCTGAATGGTGGATTACTTGGAGCTACTATGACATCATACTGCCAGGATTGTGAGTGCAGCTCTTGGCTGTATATGTGCAATCTGCAAGTCCCTCACTGTGTTCAGATTCTTTTCCTTTGGGTACTCAGGTTTTCTCCCATGTTCCACCTTAAATGTACAAGTATAAATGCTGATTATTCATGATACATTATAATTATATATTTGTTGTCTATTTTTTGTCAGGTAAAGTTAACCAATGACATTGCTCCATGCTGTAATGTTAATCTTACAGTGCTTTGCTAGTTGTCATTGTCATTACAACAAATCTTTTATGGTCTGGTGTGATGTTACCTACAACCCTCCTTCGCTTGGCCGGAAGGGGGTGGGCGGCATTTGCTAGTTTTTGCCAGGGGGCCCTTGATTGGTACACACCAGCCCTGAACCTACCCAAGATTATTGGCTGCACTACTCGTTACTCCTTTACGATCAGTGCTGATGGGCGAAATTACTCTTAAGACACAGTTCCTCAGTTCAGTTCACCTAAAACATTCGCTCTTATTCATTCAGCACCTCATTCACTCTTTCAGGTCTCTCGTTCTCTTTCTCCCAACAAAACTAACCCGACTACATAATGATCTCAGAAAGATCACAAATTTCCTTAGGATGATTACACAACCACGTCACCATGAACTGCAGGATTTAGACCTAAAATGCACAATTATACATTTTTATATGTACTATACTATTTTATATTATACTATCATAATGTCCCAACAAAATAAATGCAAAACCATTAATTGCTGTCAACTGCACTGTAATTATGTACAGTCACTGGGTTCGAGATTCAGATGCGAAGAAACGCCAGCCAACTGGAAACAGCCAGCAAGCACAATGGGAGGGAAAAAAACTTTCCGATCATATTGTCCATAATGGTGAGAAATATAAGTTTCGGTAGCACTTTATAACATACCTGTCAAGTTTTGGATCTGAAAAAACGGGGAATTTCTGCGCGATCCTGGGGGGTTTCGACCGGAAAATAAGACGTTTGGTCACTATAATTATAAAATACGGCAAATGTACATGAAAATACTAATACAGGAAGGGAATGAGGGGTAAAATACGGGAGTTTCCCGGGCAAAACGGGATACTTGACAGCTAAGCTTTATAATCCCGTTCCGTAGTAAACAGGTAAATATACAGGAACTAAGCAGTAACAAAGTGCTTCATTAACACCTACCGGTAAATTAGTACTAGTCACTACTAAGGAGTTATGCTTAATTACTCAATAGGTAATAGTGGACTAATTATTATAGTAGTTCGCTAGTACTTCATTAGGAACTATTGAGTATTGCAGGTCTCTTTGGGATCTACTAACTATAGATTATTTCTAATTACTAGTTCGTTACTCGTCAAATGAACAGTGCTTTTTTTGGACTAACTGGGATGTATAGGCTACTATTCTCAATTTTTTTCCTTTGGGAAAAACAGGCTTGTTTTTTCCCACTTGTTTGTATGACATACAACTTATTCTACAAAATGTTACTGCCTAAAATATATATACAGTACCTACATTTTAATTGTTAATATAAACATATTTACCTGTTAACTGCGGAACAGTATTATAAAGTGTTACCGAAGTTTCAAAAGCAAATATTCAGCCATGTGGAGAAGCTTTGGCAGCTGGACATTCTGCCATACAGGAGTGAAAAGTCAGTGACTCAGTCCAAGCAAGATGTAGAAGCTATTAGAATGTTGGCGGACAAGACTGTACGGGTCAATGTTGGTGGAATCCAGAGGAATGCCACTCTGCTGTTATCGAAAACCAGCCTACCCCCCTTGGAGGCCCCAAAGGAAGCAGTGTTGGGGCATCTGCGCGGAACCTATAGGCGGCTTGCTCACCATCCTGAGAAAGCAACAGCCTACCGAAGAGACCCTCTTGGGTGTTCTCCTCCGTTTGAGAACACCACTTTGCTGTGAGTAGTGATATAAAGGGGATGTTCCTTCAGGTGAGGCTTCTGCAGGAGGATCAAGCACTGCTTAGATTCCTATGGAGAGACATGCGGAGGAACGACCCACCTGATGTTTACCAGTGGCAAGTCCTCCCATTTGGAACTACTTCTAGTCCCTGCTGTGCGACATTTGCCCTTCAAAAACGTGTGATGGGGACCACACTGTACCTAGGGAGGATGTCCGCACATCAGTCAAGAAGGGCTTCTATGTAGACAATTGTCTGCAGAGTGAAGCAGCTGGTACAGAAGTTTCACCAGCTTCTAGCAGAAGGGGATTTTGACCTGACACAGTGGGCGAGTAACTACCCAGATATCATCTGCCATCTATCCCAGGAGTCGAGATCAGAGAGTAGTGGGCTCTGGTTCATACAGGACAGTGCAGATCCTGAGGAATGGACACTTGGACTCCTATGGCATTGACAATCTGATACTCTAAGCTACAAACATGATCTGCTGACTTCAGCTCAACCTACCATGCATAGCATATATTGGATCTTGGCTAAGCAGTACAATCCACTTGGTTTTCTTGTATCTTATACCACTAGAACTGAGATCATAGTTCAGCAGTTATAGAGCAAAAGTCGTGACTGGGATGACCCAGATTTGCCTGGCTTGGAAAGTATGGGAAGAGGAGCTGGCACACCTTCCTAGGGTTTAACTACCTTGATGTTACACCAGTAAGGAGTTTGATCACTCTAACTGTAGCCATAGTGTTCACATCTTTACTGATGCCTCAGAAAGGGCATATGGATCAGTAGCTTATCTTCGTATGGAGGATATCACTGGAACTGTCCAGGTGGCATTTCTCACAGCTAGATCTAGAGTGGCTCCGAAATACCAACAGTCAATCCCTAGATTAGAGCTCTGTGCTGCAATCTCTGGAGCTCAACTGGCATCTCTTCTAGAGAACTCATTCTTGTTATCTCTTCCATTGTGTACTGGACAGATTCTTTGACAGTGCTTACATGGCTGCAGTCTGAATCCTGCAGATATAAAGTCTTCATACAGTAGGCACTCAAATTGCAGAAATACAAGAATTGTCAAATGCACTGGCTTGCCGATATGTTGACTTCAGCAAGAATCCTGCCGATATCATTACTCGCAGTATGACTCTACCATAGCTGGCTGAGTCAAGGCCCAGCTTTCCTAAGAGAACTGGAAGCAGCCTGGCCGCAGCGACCGATGAAGGCTCCGTCTGAAATTAAAGAAGAGTTGCGGAAGGCTACATTATGTGGAGTTGTGACTTCTGAAGGACAGGTACCCTACATGGACATGAATCAGTTTCACACTTTCCAGGATCTAATTGAGGCAGCAGCTCGATCACTGCACAGGGAGGCCCAACGATCCCTTGTCCTGTCATCAGATGACTACAGGACAGGTGAACTGAATGTTCTGAAGCAAGCCCAGAGGGAGAGCTTTCCCAGAGATCTTGCCCTCCTTCAGATGGGGAAACCAGTTCTGGTGAGTAGTCGGTTAGCAACACTTTCACCAGAGCTTGATAATGACACCGGTCTCATTCAGGTTGGGGGGCGACTTCGGAGATGTCGTCATGGATACTGCTGCCATGCATTCAATCGTACTAGATCCTGCACATCAGATAACTAAGCTGCTGATTCTTCACTGATGTCAGGCTTCATCACCCAGGGCTGTAGTGGGTGTTTGCTGAGATCAGGAGGTGTTATTGGGTCATCGGAGGAAGAGAGGCCATTCGTAAGGTACAGCGCCTCTGTCCTGAGTGTCGGCAGTGGCGTGGAAGTCCAGACATTCCAAAGATGGCCGACTTACCTGAGTCTAGTCTCTGACTCTTCCGGCCAGCCTTTTACTCCACAGGCATGGACTGTTTTGCACCTTTTACTGTAAAAATAGGACGGTGACATGAGAAGCGGTGGGGTATCTTATTTAAATGTCTTACCACCCAGGCCATCTATATTGACTTCTTGTCAAGCATGGAAACCGACTCCTTTTTGATGGAACTTCGTTGGCTCATTTCCAGAAGAAAGCAACCGCATGAGGTTCTATGCGACCAGGGAACTAATTTTAAAGGAGCCAACACTGAACTTCAGCAATCCTGAACACTTCCAGGTTTTAATAGCAGACCTTTGATGTCCACAGGGCAAGATGCACATCTGTGATTTCAAGCCCTTTCGCTATGTGTGTTAAATCCTGCTAATATTTATAAAGAGACAATCTGTGCTGTAACACGATATTGGTTCTGCACTTAGAGTTAATACCAACTCTTGCACACTGTTTGGTTATACTGATTATTTTACAGGCAAATTTGAATTAATATACTTATGGTTAGGGGTGGCATGTACCTTCAGTAACTGTCAATTGTCAACAGAGGTGAATGGACATAGGGCAATTAATAAAGATGTATAAAATTACATGATCAGAAAATCAAGTGGCATGCATTGTCTCCCATTGTCCATTGCTTAAACCACGCTTTGCTGCACATGTCCGTCTCATTTAGTTTTATAGTTATTAGTACAGTACATTTATTGTACCCTGTGCACTTCGAATGTCGGAATTATAAATGAGCATGGAGTGAGTGAATGATGGCTAAAGGAATATTGAATGAGTTTTGAAGGGTACATATTCCTCTCTCATAACATACCCCTTAGCTGTGACAACGTTTGATACCTTTTTTTGAATGGAAGTAAAACAATTGGTGCAGAAGGTAGCATGGGCTGTAGCAGCTATTAGAACATGTTAGCTAGGCATCTTCTCTAAGGCATTGTCTTTGAAGTAGTAATCCATGGCGATGTCTAAATTCATATATTCAAGAATCTATAAAATCTGCCACTGTATATGCTTGTTGTCATACTCCGTGCAGGCGAGCGAGCGGGGAAGCAGGCGAGGATAACCGTGGATACGGGCAAAACGGGGTTTATTCCGACAGACGGCAACAAACATCATATATCAATGACAGATCTGATACTACTGACTGGGACGTGGACTAAATGCATACGAAAGGCTGAATTCAACAAGCAACAGGTGAGAACAATCAGGGATTAACACGAGGTAACGAGGTGGGCGTGGTACACACAAGGATCAGACGGAGCTGGGCGTGACAGTTGTAAAGTTAGACAATGAGATATTGAATGTTCATTTTTCATAATTGAGGCATCACATTGTAACGTTTGATTTACTATTCACCCATCGGTTGTTAGACTATTTTTAATACAAACTTGAATGAACAGTGGGTGTAGTTACTGTCGTGTAAATGCATGGGTATTGATTTTGGTAAAGCATATTTCCGCTTGCAGTTTGGTCTTAAATTTAGCTTGGAGTGGCATTAAAGGTCTTGAATTTCACATGAGGATTTCTGCAGACACCCTGGATAAGCTGTCGGCGACCTCGCCGGAGAGAAGCCATTAACTCTTGGCTTTTTCCTGGGATTTTGCTCCTTAGGAGAAACCATCTGTGCCGGCAGCCGCGGTGTTCGTCCACAAAGTGCCTGTACCCCTCTCTCATTCACATTTATGGTCATTTTTATTCGGCGGATTTGGTTAGCGGTACGCCTAAATGAACATAGCTAATTGCGGATCCATGGTTAGTCACCCTGGCTGTCCATAGCCTCCAGGGTTTGGGGCTTGATTCCATAGTTCAGTGACATGTTTATAATAACTGGTATCTCTAAATAGTGTGTGCGTACTGTGGTGTGCTGGGATCCTGCCCAAGGTGTCCCTTACCGTCTGCCCAGTGCTGCCCAGACTAGGCACTAAGTTTACTGATTCTAGGATCTGACTCTAAGGGAAGCCCCTGAAGACACGTGAGCCCCCCACAAAAAAATGCAGAAAGGGGGGTGGGATGCCACTTTATCGTTTTTGAATGGGGGGTTAAAAATTTATAAGAAAATACAGGGCAGATCACTAAATGGCATTACATTTTTTTTCAGGGGGGACTGAGACAAAAAATTTGACGACTGAAGCACCCCCTAAATAGGGTCTAGAACTGCATAATTGCATATTCTGAGACTGTATTAGACAAGCAATATGGAAGATTCTATCATATTAAACTGTCAGAAATTTACTGATTGGTGAGGTGAGGCTTTAAATGCCATATAGGTCAATATTCTTCTACAACAACTATACTCTGCCCTGGGAATGTGTGACATGTTGGGTGAAGCTGGGTTGGCACAGATTCCACCAGAAAGACGGGCACCGCACTTCACATGTTCAAACTGCAATAATAGCACACCAGTGAGTTACTTTCAGTAAAGGAGGCTTTTAATTCCTCTTTATGAGAAGATATACAATAGTGTTGCTTGTGTGACTACCTTAAGCTGAAACCCACATGACATCGATAAGCTATGGTCATAATAAGTCAGAGGATAAACTGGTATACATATGAAAATATTTTATGGAAGTATTTAAACTTCCTTGCACTGTGATAATTTTCCAAAATCCCTGAAAACTACAAGTCTGTGAGAATGATACACAAAGTTATCGTTAATAATGTTTCTGCCTGCACCTTTATGCTAGCTAAATGAAAAAGTCACATAAGTGACTTGGCATAGTGAGAGTGTTCAGAGGTGGGAAATTGCAAATGACATCTTGTACATTTGCTCCAGAAAATAACATATCCAGTGGTCTCACTTCCGTTTCTTCTGACAGGACTTGGATTCCACTTAAGTCTTGGTCGTTGAGATTGGTTGGAATGGATTAGCTGCTGCAGGTCTGTGGGCCTTCCTAAGTCTTAGGGATGTATGACGTGTGTGGCGAATTTTATTGCGGCGATTGTGAGTTGGCTTGTCGTCAATGGGATGTGAGCAAGGACTTTGAGGAGTGCTAAGTTGATGCTGCTCGCTGGAGGTAGGGCAGCGTCTCTGTTGCTCGCAGGGATTTGGGGTGTTGTAAGGTTGGTGCTGCACACAGGGTTGGGGGGTAGTGGAAAGTCTCTGTTGCTCACAGGAATTTGGGGTTCTGTGAGGTTGGTGCTGCACACAGGGTTGGGGGGTAGTGGAATGTCTCTGTTGCTCGCAGGAATTTGGGGTTCTGTGAGGTTGGTGCTGCACACAAGGTTGGGGGGTAATGGAAGGTCTCTGTTGCTGACAGAGATTTTGGCCTTCGCACGGTTGCTGCTGCAGGCAAGGATCACGGTCAGGCCTGTGTTGCGGGCAAAGATTTTGGCCTTCGCACGGTTGCTGCTGCAGGCAAGGATCACGGTCAGGCCTGTGTTGTGGGCAAAGATTTTGGCCTTCGCACGGTTGCTGCTGCAGGCAAGGATCATGGTCAGGCCTGTGTTGTGGGCAAAGATTTGGGGTAGTGTGTGGGCACCGGTGATCTGGCTGTGGTTCACAGCGTGGTTGGCTCAGGTCACCAAGATCTATTGCAAGTCGTGAGGGTAAAGGGAAAAAAAAACACAAAAACAGACAAGAATGGCTCATATTATTCACAGAGATAAATGGCCATACACCAAAGGTGAAAATTAGATTACTCTAAAACACAACACAGTACACTACAGAGAACATTTTTGCACCAATACAGAGTTAGACTCCATTAACTTCCTGGACAGACTCATTTAGTGGTTCACACCCCCCTCCCCTGGCCCAGCCTCCTTGCTGGCACTCTACCTTGGCGTTCAGGGCAATAGATTGGGTGGGACTCTGTAAAGGGAAAAACCAAATGGATTAAGGCATTGCACCCTCCTCTCCAGTGCCCCAGCATAGACATTCCCAGGGAGCCTGAGGACTGTGATCCCCTTGTAGTTGGGAAACATTCCCCAGTCCCCTTTCTTCATACATAGTTGCAACAGAAAAAATAAAGATGTAACTTCCATTGATTTATTATTCATTGCTTAATAAGTGCAAAAATAAATCCTTGACTTGCATTTAGGACCCTTGACAAACTGACACTGTTGATGTCATACATCGAATAACTGAATAATCAAACACTTTAGCTATTATTTGTCCTATTTTAGGAAATCAATTAACAAATGTCGATCATGCTACAGATTCACTGGTATTAAAATAACATATAAGCTTGGTACAGGGAAGTATTTGACTTTCAGAAAGCCTTGGCTAATTCTCCAACCTAAGCTGGCAGAAAGGTCAGTGGCTGAGAACAATGACTAAATCATCACAGCACTGAAATCAAATCAAGTGGAGAAATCGCCCTTTTGGAGAGAGAATCCTTCTCTTGCTGTGCTCCAGCAGTGAGGTTAGGGACCACTGAGGCAACCGTCTCAATCAGTCTTGATGGCTTTTTTGAGCAAAGCGTAAATAGTTTAATAACATACAAGATGTACGATGACTCAATGGGAATTTTCTTCATGCATGCCAAATATGTAACAAAACTACCATCAAATTGGCCTCTTTTGTAAAAGGGAATGTAGGCATTAATGACCGGTTTTCTTAAAACACCTAAGAACCAGAATAAGGGCAGCGGATCCAATACAAAGCCATGAGGATATCAGATGATTTTTTTTCCTCCACCACTGCTTTGGGTGGGCTGAAGGACCCTTTAATTGGGCTGCCCATGGTCACTCATAAATTGAGACTCTTCCAGTTCATAGAGGAATGGACACTGTAGGAAAAGGATGTGCAGTGCCCCACTTCTGGAGAACAGCCTGGTCCGTCTAATGCTAGTTATTATAGCCACTCAGCTGAGCTCTGTCATTTACACAGTAAGAAAATCTATTTAAGTTCAACTAGCCACTGCCTTTTCCACATACTGGCATAAATCCTCTTTAACCACAAATACAAGTGTCCCACATGTGCCCGCCATTATAAGCTTCATAACACCGTTTATACAGCCAAGCGGCCGCACCATCAGCTTCAGGGCAACGCATTCACTGCACTTCACTGCACACAACCACACCTACCTTGCTACAGACAACTACAACTGCCCTGGTAACAATTAGACACACCACACTGGACAGGAGAAGACTTCAGTTCATGAATAAGTGCAATGGAAGCCAAGATGACTGTTAATTATGCATTACCAGTGATTCACATGTGTTGGCTCCATGAGCTTCACTGATCTGATTTCTTTCCCACACAGTGTCCAGTAAGACAGTTGGAAGACTTGTGCTCCATCCTTGTTACTGGCGAGGGTGACGGGCATACCTGAACACCTGGGACAGCACTCTCCTGGTGGCGTATAAGGATTGGAGCAGGTCACATCTTTGCAGGCTACTGGCATGCAGGTCACCTCGCCAGTCTGCAGGGCAGATGGACTTGCTGAACCAAAGATACAGAGAGCACCCACTACCAAATGGACCCTTCCTTTCCGTGTTTACACAAATCGCAATGCCGCTGAACTGCCACAAGAGGGAGTACACTACCCAGAGTACATGGTCAACAGGTGAAACAAATTATTTCTCATAGTCCACCTTTGTCCGCTTGAAAAGTCCCTTTGTCCAGACGGTTTTGCCACGCAAAGAAATAGAAACATTTGCAAGGCATGGAGGTTACTGCTGTCCTTACCTGACAGAGGCAAAGCTTGCAGTGGTCATTGGGGTCACTGAATCTCTCCTCATTTTTGTAGCTGCGTCCATTGTAGCAGCATGTGTTGGTACATTCATCTGTGGGGATGCCGGTACGGTCAGGAAGGAAATGGCTGCCCAGCAGGCAACATGGCATCACTGACGCACCTACCATCCCCCCGGCAGTCTTTCTGGCAGGAATTCTGGGGGCACGTAACCTGATGGCACTGGGCTTCCCCGTGCAGGCATTTGCAAGTCCTGCATGGGTGCTGATCCACCGTCCAGATGGACCCTTCCTCACGCATCACGCCGTCCACCATGCAGCCTGCGCAGGGAGGGGGTGGAGGGGAACATGCCTGTCGTCATGTGTCGTCTCAACTCTCCAGTATATTGGGGTAATTATAAAACAAAAAAGGAGTTCATAAATTTCTCACAAACCTGTCAAGGAGTGATTTAAATGGCAAGGATGTAAATGATGATGATGTCTCAATGAATGCATACAGTGCTCATGCAAACTTTAAACGGATTTTAAAATGCATGTTAGATAAAAGGAGTGATAACTGAAAGCTGGCTAAGGATTTCTTTTCTATGACAGTAAAAACTAAAGTACCCTTAAGTAAAGAACTTAAACTCCCGACTTATAATGTCAGTGCAATATTGAAAGGAAGAAAAAGCCTGATCTTTAATTTAGCAATGTAAGAATTGCATGTGCATAATATGTGATATTGGTATTAATATTATCATCCGGCCCTTATAATATACTGTAGCCATTTTTTGAGTTCAGTACAAAACACCCTGCCTTGCGTTGTGATATCATTCAGCTCTGGTACCAGTTTTTACGCCAGTGGAAGATGAACACTTGAAAAGTACCAAAAGTTCGGCACCTGGTGCAGTGGAAAAGCATCCCAAGACTTCAGCATGTGCACAGCTGAGAGTACAAAGCATGTAATGAGTCAAAAGCGAATTTCTGGAAGCCTCTGAAGCTGGGCAGCACTCTTTAGGAGTACTGGGTAATCTAAGGCTGACCATAGCCACCCTGCGGAGGAAACTCTTTTTGGCCGCTTGTGTCTGCAATCTCACTCTTTCGGTCATAACTCAGAGCTCATGACCATAGGTGAGAGTAGGAACGTAGATTGACCGGTAAATTGAGAACTTAGCTCCCACTTTGCCAAAACAGAACGGCGCAGCGTCGGCAGTAATGCAGATCCGTCTGTCGACCTCTTGTTCCATTTTCCCTTTTCTTGTGAACAAGCCCCTGAGATATTTACACTCCTCCACTTGTGGCAGTAACTCATCCCCAACCAGAAGAAGGCAATCCACCCTTTGCTGGTCAAGAACCATGGCCTCAGACTTGGAGGTACTGATCTTCATCCCAGCCGCCTCACGCTCAGGTGCAAACCGCACCCAGTGCATGCTGCAGGTCACAGCCTGATGATGCCAACGGGACCACATCATCCTCAGAAAGCAAAGACGCGATCCGGAAGCAAACCATACTCTCACTCTGTTTGTATCGAGATCTGATGGCCAGCAATAATGGACCCTGTATCCCATACTCCTGAAACACCCCCCACAGGACCCCTATGGGACACGGTAGTATGCCTTTTCAAAGTCCACAAAACACATGTTGCCTGGTTGGGCAAACTCCCATGAACCATCCGATATTTTTGTGAGGGTGAAGAAATGATCCAGTGCTCCACAACTAGAATGGAATCTGCATTGTTCTTCCGGGATCTGAGGTTCGACCAACAGATAGACCCTCCTCTCCAGTATCCTGGCAAAGACCATCCCAGGAAGGCTGAGGAGAGTGATCCCCCCCCTAAAGTTGAAACACATCCTCCAGTACCCTTTCTTAAAGATTGGGACCACCACTCCAGTCTGCCAATCCCCCAACCTCCATGCTTTGTTGAAGATGCATGTCAGCCAAAGCAGCCCAACAACATCAAGAGCTTTCAAGAACTCATGGCGAATCTCATTCACCTCTGTAGCTCAAGTAGCTGTTTGGCCGCAGCCCCAGAGATGAGCAAGTCCTCCTCTGAGTCTTCCGGCTCTACTTCCTCCCAGGAAGGTGTATCAGTGGGATTTTGGAGATTCTCGAAATATTCCTTCCACCACTTGACTATATCCCCCAGTTGAGGTCAATAGTCCTCCAATCCTGATATAACCAGTACTGATGAAGCTCTGCTTCCCCCTCCCGAATCGCCTGACAGTTTGCCATTTTGTAGTGAAGTAAAAAAATGGGTGTAGTATATTATATGGCTGGACAATATGTGATATCAGTACCAACAACGTATGTTACGCACAAGAAATTTTTACATCACCAGTAAACTCCATTAAGCTCAGACTTTTTCTTACTTCAGTTCTATACAGGCATTATGTAGAGAGTTTTTGTTTCACTAAAACATTTTTACTCTGTTATAGGATAATAAATTTGCAAGTGTTGCAGTTTTAATGATATTCTTTTTCAAGACTGTGTTTAAAAAAATCAGGTTAAAGTTTACCTCCACCGTCTTTGCATTGGGCTGCATATGTTCTCAAAGAGAATTATAATCATTTTCACCATTGACATTTAAATCACTCCTAGATGGTTAGTAAGAAATTTATAAACTTCTTTTTTTGTTTAATAAATAGACTAATATTTATTACAACAAAATCATGCTGCAGTACTTGAAATGTTTTCAATTCCGACTGCCCTAATATATTATGTGAAATACATTCTTTCTCGTCTTGCCATTCTGATCCTGTTCTATCAGTCCTTCTGACCACATCGCAAATAAAACTTGGGTCACTTCATTTGTCCATGCATCACTTATTGTCATTTTTATTATTATGTATTTTACTTCATTTATCATTGTTTTCTGAGTTCACAACTGTTTGTATTGTGTTTGTGTGCTGCTTGACTGTACCATAGAGTTGAACTGCATGGTGCTGTGTGACTGTACCATAAAGTTGAACTGCATGGTGCTGTGTGACTGTACCACAGAGTTGTGCTGCATGATGTTGTGTGATGGTACCATAGAGTTGAGCTGGATGGAGCTCTGTGACTGTACAATTTCAGTATTGTAAAATAATTTTTTGAACTTCTGGCATTTTCTCATCAGTCATTTACTTATCGTCTGGTCAGTGTCGGTCAACCCATCAGGCAACCAAAGGTGAAAATTTCAGGTCGAGAAAGTAAAAATCCAGACCATGATTTTGTTCCAACTAACCAGTTGAGTACTCTGTGACTGTGACACTAAATACTCAACTGGTTGGTTGGGAAAAAATCTTGGTCTGGACCAGTACTTTCTGGACCTGAACTTTCCACCTCAGTAGCTGATATAGGCAGCCACCTAGCATGACATCTTTTGAGTGGGCACAGTCTTAGCCAGCCAGTTTCACTTTGTCTCGACCAGGGATGCTGGCAGTGGAGCTGGCTTACAGTGCTGCACAGACTTTGATCGGCACTGTATTTGGCATCTGGAAGCTGTTCTTCACCTGTTCTTACATAAACAATACTAGAAGCAGGAGGAGGGGGGGTACCTGAGCATGGGAGGCAGCAGGACCCTGGGGTGCTCTTGGGGTTGAGGCAGTAGGGAAACTTACAGGTCACTGGGATACATTTCACAAGACCGTCCTGAAAGACGAGTCAGTGTGAGGGACACCTCCAATATCTGAGACCATGGCACCTTCTCCGTTTCACTAAGTCATTCCACTAAGGTCATCATGGGATTGCACCCTTTACAGAGTGACATACTATCCTGCTATATCATGCCTTTGGTTTAACATATGGTTTCTTGGAGACCAATCTCTGGGCAAGGCTTGGCCATCTTTTTTAATTAGAGGAGCTGTTTAATGTCGTAAAGTGAGAATGACAACCTTTTACAACAGAAATTATAGTGTTTGGTGACACATTGAATTATCACGTATTAAGATAAAAGGCAGGTCAATTTAGGAGATCTAAAAATGCACATCTTCCTTGAATTTAGGTAGACTAACAGCATATTGTGAAGTGTGATGTCATCTTGATAAACCTAAGCTGAAGTGTGAGACATCTGACTATAAAACACAGAACACACTCAACCAGCAGTTACACTTACTATGCATGAGCAGTTAGTACAAGGGCTGGATCTGGACAGGAACATGTCTCCATTTCTATAGCTGGTCTCTTCATACACACAGCCTTCAAAGACAACGCACAGGAGTTAACATACGAACAGACAGAGGACCTCTGCCGTGGTACCAGGCACAGGAGAATCAGAGTTTTAGCATTAAAGCATCAAAACGAGCTTTCATTTCATTACAGAAGTCCTCTGTCATCAGTGGCAGCTCACCGTTTCCGGAAGGCATGCATTGGAACTGTCCGGCATGACAAAAGCAGATTTTATCATGCCCGATCTGCATCCACGTGCCTTCATCGATGTCCTTTCCCTCCCAGTGGCAAATCACCTTGCGGTGTGGAAAAGACTGTGAGTTAGCTCTCTGACCAAAGTGTGAAGAGAAGAGAAGAGAAGAGAAGAGAAGAGAAGAGAAGAGAAGAGAAGAGAAGAGAAGAGAAGAGAAGAGAAGAGA
>JAODKE010000001.1:5214681-5250271 GCA_026779605.1 Mormyrus hasselquistii
GAAGAGAAGAGAAGAGAAGAGAAGAGAAGAGAAGAGAAGAGAAGAGAAGAGAAGAGAAGAGAAGAGAAGAGAAGAGATAAAAGATGGAACGATCAGGCATAAGGGCAAGAAGAAGGGGCTTATAAAAATTTGTAGTCAGTATGGAATGAAACACCATTCTGTCTGCTTAATAGGATGCCGGATGCCGGATTTGGGGTGGGAGCATCCAACACCGCTGGGGTGATTGTGGCTATGGTCTTTGCTTAAGGGCTCAGTGGTGGCCGTGGTGTTTTATCTAACGACCTTACAATGAGACACAGACACTGCTGAATAGCGTTAAATAAATACCCACAATACTTACCGGAGGTATGCCTAGTGTTAGGGCAGGCTTCTGGTCATGTGACAAGTCAGACTGAGGCTCCAGGTGTCTGCTGGGAACTTGTCTATGGGAGACATCTCCTGGAGGGGGAGCAAAATCCTCTTTTGGCCAAAAAATTCCATCCAGATCTGAAAATGGTCAAACAGAAGAAATATCTGTAAGGAGGAATTCAAGAAAAAGACGCAAAACCCCATAAAGACACACGTAAGACAAGGCATTTATAAGGAAAAGTAGTAAAGATGCCCCAGTGTTCTTGGTTGCTCATTTGAATACAGACAATGGGCCTCATTCACCAATATTTTCTTAAAAATTCTGTTAAATTTGTTCCTACGTAATTTGTTAAGAACGACCTACGTCGGATTCATGACGTGTTCTTTAGTAGCAGAATTGTTCGCATCTTTGTTCTTAAAAATGGTGAATCCCACGTCTTCGTAACTGAAAGTGCGCGCCAGTTTGTCCTAATTAGCATATGGAAACGCCCTGCAATTCCCCATAAAAGGGCATGAGACTGTAGGGTGGTGTGCAAGGAATGTCTAAGAGAAGCAGGTTGCGAGCCGTTTGTCACTAAGAGGCAGTGTGAGTAAGAGGGAAAAAAAATTCAGTAATGCTGAAGTAGAAGTATTAATACAGTAAAATCCCGTTATAGTGGACTCGCTTATAACGAAATATCGTCTATAACGGACGAGGTCCGCTGTCCCGGTGAATTCAGTTTTCCCGGTCTCGCGCTGATTTGTATACGGTTTCGCTTTTCTTTTCGTGTATTTTACAAAGCTCTTGAGGTAAACAAGCCATATATTTTTAAAAAATCACATGCCTTTTCGATGTTTTTTGTTTTTACAGATAATAAATATAAGTATTTAATTTGCTGGATAGAGATTTTTCTTGATGAAAACGGTATAGGCTATATTGCTATATACGCTATATACGACTATATTGTGCGTGACGATCCACTGTATTCACGTGTAATAATGTACCTGAGCGATTTTCAGATATTTCACATATATCTTTGCCTAAATATTAGAAGAAACATTATTTCCTGACATCCAGGATATTTGGTTTCCCCCTGTTAAAACAGGTAGGCTATACAGCAACTCTGGGCCTCGGTACTAATAACAATACAGTGTTCACATGTAATAATGTACCTGAGTGATTGTCAGACATTTCACATACCTCTTTGCTTTAATATTAGGGGAAACATTATTTCCTGATACACAGGGGAAACATAGGGAAACTGATTTGCCCGGAAAACCGGCCGTGCACCTATAAGAATATGCAGAAAAAAATCGAATATATCGGACTGGGATATAACGGAATTTCGCTTATAATGGACAAACAATTTGGTCCCAGGGCCGCTTTTAGCTGTAGTTTTGTTCTGCTATAACGGACATGCAGGCTCCGCCTACAAGGCGCGTGGCGTGCCGGTGATATCCAGCGCAGATATGTAGTCGGGATTATTAATAGTCACGCATCTGCTCAGGTAAAGTTGGATTACTACATGTACAATATAATAATCTGTACCACAAGTGTGTCTGCTGGGGTGTGGCATGAGTAAATGGTGTCCTGTAGTTGTGTTCTGGGCAAACAGCAACTATATATATAACAGACTTTGGATATAACGGACTGTTTTGCCAGGTCCCTTTAAATCCGTTTTAACTGGATTGTACTGTACAGGAGGTAAATGCAAATAGACACATGTTATTTAGTAGCATAACCAGTGGATATAAAGCCCCAAGAAAGCTGATACATTGAAAGATATCACCTTCCCTGTGAACGCTGTGTGCCAAATAAATCTAAATGATATTCAAACATGCGTTCCCTTCTCAGAGCACGATTGGCAAGCTCTTCGAGAAGTAACAGAAATGCCATTTTGATAGCAAGGCCAATGCGGAGAAACAGACCTATTTCTAAAAATCCGCATGATCGCCGTTAATACCATCGAAATAATCTTTACACTTTTAAATTATTTTATTTTACTTTTAGAAAATATTCAAATACTATCATTTTATGAACTGTAAAATGAACAAAACTGCTATAACTGATTATTTTGAACAAACTATCATTACTCAAATATGCGTACGAATGGTCTTGAGTGTGAGTAGATTCTGTTCTTAGCTTAGAACAAATTTAGATAAGAAAACATTGGTGAATGTCAGAATCTTCGTTTAAAAAAAGTGCATACATGGGGTTTAAGAATAAACTTTTTCATAAGAATGGTTGGTGAATGAGGCCCAATGTTAGTAAGTTATGATCATGGGGGAAGTCTAGGACAGAATACAGGTTCCAGTCGGCACCACTAAGGTGATAAGGAAGATAATTCAGTTGACAGTGGCCAGAGAAGTGACTGAGCTACCATTTGCTCTCACAAGAAATCTCCATCCTGTCCCGTCTCAGGATCCTCACAGTCCAGGAGGTCACTTTTTATATGCAAATTTACGCACAACACCTTGTTGGGGAGGGTCTTTTGGGGTATAAATGGAGGTGAAGAACTTTGTATGTGAGCTGCCTTTCAATACCCGGTGTATATCTACACTGTATCTATTTTTATTATTTTTTACTGTTCAATAAACCACTGTTTTGCTGAAACTGCGGAGACTCTGCAAGTGGATTCCTTACACATTACGTTATGTGCGTGAATGATTTGCAACCCCAAAACCAAAAGAGATTGAAACAAGCCCAATCCATGGCAGGTAGAGCGCACAGGTAGGGTAACTGACCCCTCTTGTGTTGAGTCTCTTTGAGCCAGTTGCATTCCTCTTGCATGAGGGTAATTCAGAATTAAACTGGAGGGCAAGAAGAACAAGCAGTGTAGGTCTTTGACAACACGCAACAATACCCGGATGTGGATGGAGCCCCGTGATGTCACGTCTGTCTGAAGCGTCTTACATAGGACAAAACACAAAGACTGCCACTGCTCCTGGGATTCACATTAAGCAAAATGATTTTCCTTTTGTTTAAACCTTTGCATTTCGGATCTCTCCTGCTGAATTGCCTTCTTCCTGGAATGACATCTTTCAAAATCTTCAAGATTATTACAGAAAATCTCTGTTCCTTCATCTTCGGTCTTTACAGAACTTCAAACACCAATGGTTCATTCTGTTTCAGAGGGCATATTCTGTGTTTGTTTGTTTACAGATCTTTATAGTCTTATCTGAAGGTTGTGTTTAGTCTTCCTTTTAATGGTAAATGAGCATGAGTCTGTGCAAATCAAAGTCAGAGCAATTTGGGTGCTTTTTCATTCTGGAATCAACTCCCAGAAGATCCACAAGCAGATGCTCAACAGAAACACCATGAACTTATCATGAGCCATAAAGTCCGACAGCAGAAACTTGTTTACTGAATATCAAGTTTATACTACAATTCGTATTTTTCGTTCTTTTTATCTATTTAACCACTATGTAGGTCCTTCACACATCTAAAGCAGTCATTCATGTATTTGACCATCATTTATGTAAACAGGAAATTTAGACAAGTTGATGTAAATTTTGACTGCTGGTGTCTCCCAAGGGTCACTGGATTAAATCAGGGAACTGATATCATGCATGGAAGGAGCTTCATCAGCAAGGGGTTAGTTTGAGGAGAGTTGGTGCAAAACGCAATTTATCCGCTGTTCTTAAAATAATATGTTCATTTTTTGTGAGACGTGGTTTATTAAATCTATTATGCTACAATGCAGACAGGGAACTACATAGGTGCATTTTGATTGACCTAGGTGGCATGACTGATTTCACCAGTTTCCGTATGAGACCTGCATATGAGAAGCAAAGTATCGCCACCATTAATGAATCAGTGGGCTTTACCTGATGTGTTGGGGCAGTCCCATGGTCGCGTCTTGTAGCCTGCGGTGGAGAGCCATGCGGTTTGCAAAGAACCCTGAGGATGGAAGGGTGAGCATCAAGTAACATTACTGTCACCCAGATTATTCTACATGGGAAGAACTGAAGTGTGCAAACAAAGACTTTGAGGAGAGAGACCAGATTTGGAAGGATAACTGGAAGGAAAAACATGCAATCAAAAATTACTGTATAGAACAATACAGTCTCAGTCAGGGCAAGGTAACAGCGGAGAAGGCAAGGAAATGTAAGCACTGCAAATTTCCCTCTCTCACTGTTTTGGTTTTACAGTAAAAAACAAAGAAGAATTTTACACATTATTAATGTTTCAAAAGATTCTAGACTTTTCTTTAAAATTATTTATAATCAGTTTACAACCTTAACTCGCAATGAGTAGTAAACTATTTCAGCAAATTCTAGAGTGAAGGACAACATCAAAGTCTGGTGGTGTTGCCATGGCAGCCGCCTTTATCTTCCGTGCCCAATCAGAATCAGGTTATTTTAGTGTATTATTTGTGTGTCCCACGCCCCCATCCACAAAACCGAGCCACTCCCTGTGTTTCCATATAATTATACAAATTAGTTCATCAATTCCCCACTTCACAGAAGGGAGATAGCATGCGAAATGCAGCCCAAGAACAGCACTACACTGCAAACTCGCTGGCCGTTGTTTCAGTTTCTTTATACTGCCAGTGACCTTTAAGGTAGTCTGGACAAAATGTAGAATGTGAATGAATTTGAAGTCCATTTAAACTGTGGTTCCTTAAATCCGACAACTAACCCCGATAAGCCAGTAACCCCGCTTCGTAGGCCACTGGTCTTTCTTAGTGATTATCATCCTTTACCTTTCATTCACTTCATAGATACTGTTATCCAAAGTAATATTCGTTTGAGAAAGTAGAGTCAGCCAGTCACTGGTGCAATTGGGGATTAAGAACCTTGTTCAGGACCCCAAAGGTTAAATCGCACTGCCGACTCAGGGATTCAAACTGGCAACCTTCTGGTCACAGACACAGGGCTGTAACCTGCTGAGCCAAACACCACAAGGCATTTTTTTGAATAGTAGCTACACTTTGTTGATAAAATTACTGAGGATACTGTTGGTCACAGGGCTAATCTAATAAATGTGGTTGACTTACCTGGAACTTGCTGGTATTGACTCCAGGTGTGCTGGCAAGGGTGATCTCCAAGTCATGGTGAAACATGGAGCTGAGTAAAGCCTCAAAGTCCTTCTCCAACACCTTAGCCTCTTCACAGTTGACAAAGAGCACCATTCTGTTCCTGTTCAGGCTAAGGGCTATACGTGCCCATCTGCCCTTCAGGAAAGCTGTGCGTATGTCGAATCGGATGCCAGCAGGCTCCATACCAAAGGCAGCCAGATAGTCTACCTGGAGCATGTTGGAGCGTCTGCTGGAAAGCAGCTGAAACAGAGGCTGGTTGGTGTATGTCGGTATGATGAAGGAGAACAGGGTGCCAGATGACTGACGTTTCTGCTGGACCGCAAAGTAGAGGCCGAAGGAATCTGTAAATTTTCTTTGGAAGTTGCTGGAGTCTTGTTGTGGAAGGGTCAGGTGTCGAACATTCTTATAGAACCTCCAGGCTGGAAGCCCTTTCTCCATCCCATCGACTTGGGCAATACCACGGGTGGGGTGTGTAACACCTGCAGCTTCCAGCAGGTCAATAGCTGAAAGCAGAGTTATTAATGTGCAGAAAGATATTTAAAAAGTACATCTTTCTGTTAATTTAGGTAAAAATGGATTATCCTGTAACAACATTCTTCTTTTCCTAACATAACGACTCTTAGCGTTTACACAACAAAGCTAATCCTGCAAAATAAATTAATAAAAATGCTGGATTTCAGGTACATAATTCATGAAATACAAATTGTGATGTTGCGTAACACCAAGTAACACCATCAGAATTCATCATCAACATCAGTTTTATCTGAGGAATTATTATACAATAATAAAATATACTCTACATTTAAATTACATATATAATCTGTCTATTAGTTCTAAACCCACAATGGGTCTAGTTTTTTTTTTTTGGTAAAGTTAGAATAACAAAATTACTAGATAGCAAATTTTTCTTGCTAATGTACACTGATTCTTGTTAATGTTAATTTGTCTTGCTAATGTCTTGCTATTACAGGTATCTCTCAAAATGAAGGAAGGAGTCTTAACGCTGCCTTTAGCATCACTTCTAAAGTGGAGGAGAGGCTCTTCCGCGATGGTGGAGAACACCTCACAGGGTCTCCCATAAATGATGTCATTTGCAGTGAATGTCCTCGCGGGATGCAGATCTTTTACTGATGTCCATGGAAGCACCACTTCACACTCTGTCCCGAACTATCAGTGGAGTCATTTCTGAGCCCTGAGCCACTGAGCTTGGTTCTATACAGTCAGCATTCCCTCAAAACGTCTGAGATCTCACACCACGGACCATAATGGGAGGCTTTCCAGAAGAGCATGTAGCACCTCTCCCTAAGCAGGATGGGAGGTTCATTCCTCAACTAACTCAGCAAATAACGTTCATTTACTGAAATGTTTCCCTTTTGGTAGCTACTATTATGAGTGTCCAGATAATATCGAAAAATGAATGACAAACAAAATGCCAAACAAACAAATAATATATGGTTTTTATATAACTAGCTCAGTGAAAGAGTCCTTTTGTGATAATTATCTGACTCATTTGGCTATACTGGAAAATTTAGTATTTTAATTTAGTAATTTAGTATTAGTATGAGTAGTATTAGTATTAGTAGTATTAGCGTTAGTATTAGTAGTATTTATCTAGTTACTTCGCCCTGAAATCAGAGAAATATACGCAACTGTAGGCTACTGATTGAAAAGTCATATTTATTGTTAACTTTGTTCAGATTACTTATATTTTATTTTCAAAGTATGCTGTGTACGTTTTTAAACACTACACTTAGATTTGCATTCTTAAACGTATATTGTCCGTGTATTAAGAAAATATGATTTATTAAACCGTTACTGTGTTTACAATGGAAGTGTATCGGCTATAATAAACCAAAAAGTGAGATCTTAAGCTATTGATGAAATGGTGAAATCTATTCCTAAATTATATTTTCATTTTCATATTCATTTTATTAAAGAAAAATTTAAAAAGAAACTTTAATACGTGGAAATTTTAAGCAACTTCAAACGGAAAAAAACTATATAGAAAATTCAGGATAACTGAAAACTAAAAGTTATATTTTGCGTGAAAAACGTAAAAGTAATTTTTATATAGCCATTAACAAATAGCCTTAAAATCTCACCATTCTCCTTGTCGAAATATTGATGAGGAATTTGTTGTTCAGTTTGTGCTAAGAAATTAAAAATGCACAACACTGTGAGAAAGATACGCGGACAGAGCGCTGCACTGCTAGATGGATCCTCCATTCTCCGCTTCCCCGCCTGAAGGCTGAAGCAGCAGCAATTAGGAGGCGAACATTTAAATGACAACCCGGTATACGTCAGCCTGTGAAAGAATGCGTAATTCAGAACGTCGCTGAATTCTGCAACTGCGAAGTCGAAGTTATCAGACCATATATTTCAGATCAGTGATCAATGAAAACCTCAAACGAAACGGTAATACAAGCTTAAAACGGAAATTATAGCGTTAAATTACTCAAAATATTCAAAATTTAATTCAATCCACCCACTCGCCCTCAACATGGCTAGGTGTAAAGGTCTTATTGAATTTGTTTGACCTTGCGCCCAGGGCCGTATCCAGCTGTGAAGACACTGAGGTCTGGACCTTTAATTTTTTTAAGAGATAAAAATTTGAAGTTAAATATTCACCTGAATAAAAAGTAGTCTATGAAGGGGACAGTATCAATAATGTGATTGACGAGAACCTTCCACCTGAAAATCCCTGATCGAATCAACAACAACAAGATTATCAACAACTCGTGGGGTGTGTGGAGATGTACAGACTGTTTATAAGCGCTGTTTGGCAGATGTAGAGGTTTTACTGCTGAAATGCCGCCTCTACTATCTACCGCGGGGATTCTCTGCTGCGTTTTTGGCCCCTGTTTGCATCCAGCCGCGAGCAAACTCCGCAGCAGAGCTCGGCAAACACCATGACGTCATCAGCGTGTTAGCGACGACTCATCCAGATGCTGTTTTCGGCGTAGCTGGTGACGTCAACTAGTGCAGCTTACAGACTGTACTTCCCAAATATTACCAACACATGGACATTCCCACCTGTGACAAGAACACCTTAGACCACATTTACAGCAACAAACGTGGCGCATGCAGGGCTGCACCCCGCCCCCACTACGGACAGTCAGACCACATTTCTCAGTTTATATAGGCAGAGACCGAAACAATCGGACCTTGTCACCAAACTCGTGAAAAGATGACAGTGAAAAGATGATAGCATCCTGCAGGACAGTTTTGCTCAGACTGGGATGTGTTCAAAACTGCAGCCACTATGGAGGATTATTCCATCAGCGCAGAGGACTATGTTGTGACTATGCTGAGTATGTGACTGCGTGCATTAGCAGTGTTGTTGACAGTATCATTCCCACCACACAAATCAGGAAGTTCCCCAACCAGAAGCCCCGGATTAACAGTCAGGTATGACACATGCTGCGTTCTCACTCTCTTGCATTTAGATCAGGTAATGAGATGGAGTACAAGGCTGTGAAGTACGGACTGAGGAGAGCCATCACGGCGGAAGCTCTTCTGCACATTACACGTAAAAATATCTATCTTCTATTTTTTCTATTATATTGTACCTCTGCATTTTGTGTGGATGGCAAAGTTAAGTGTCGCTGCTCGGCCGAATTCACAGCCATCAGGAGCCATAAACTCCGGCACTTAAACATTCCGCAATGCACCGTTACCGATGAACATTAAAGACATTTTACTCTGTCTGCAGTGTTAACCATGTAACCGCTAAGTGGTACTATGTGCAATTATTCATACTCGCGTCACTTTCTCCAATCTGCAATACTAGCACAAGCACAGAACCTCCCATGCATACATATACTGTCAAATTTATGGCTTTTTAGACATATTAATTAAATGTAATTATTTATGTGAAACTGACAAGGTTGAGGCAAGATTATTACTCGTTTCAAGCAGCACATGCTGCCCTAAAAGAATTAAAGAGGGTTCTGCTTAGTGTCACTGCCGGTTTTTGGACCTGCTAACATGTGAACCCATATCTCCAGCTTTTCTCCTGGTTCTTAATTGACAGTGATAGTGGTTCAAGTACAGCCTATTCTGTATTTAACATCCTCACTGGCAAGCATCTGCAATGAGGAATATTATGGCATTTATCGAACGATATTGTCATGCGGCTGAATTGAATAAACCTTGGTAGGACGTTTTTTGACAGGGGATGTGACAGTGAGATGCTGACCTTACCATTGTACACTGACTTGAATCTCGGAATTGTTTTAAACTTACATCATTTTCACCACCATATTTTTTGTTACGGAGGTGCATAAAAGAGGGACAAACCGTGGAGTAACTCACCACAAAATAATAATCATCATTATTAATTCCTGTGGGGAAATTGTCTTTTTTTACACCTCCTTCATCTTGCTCTTTGTAAGCAAGCTGTCTGTGAAGGGCAGCCACTCATGGCAGCGCCCAGAGAGCTGGGGGTTAGGGACCTTGCTCAAGGATGCACAGTCATGCTGAGTCTGTGCTTTGAACCAATGACCTTGTGATTACACACAGGCTCAGCCCACTGAGCCACATGCTGCCCCTTCAAAATAATAATCATTGATTCTTTATTGATCCCCGTGGGGAAATTGTCTTTTTTTTTGTTGTTTTCACACCTCCCTCGACTTGTTCTTTGTAGAGTAAGCTGTCCGCGAAGGGCAGCCACCCGTAGCGGCACCCGATTGGCTGGGGGTTAAGGGTTTTGCTCAAGGACCCACAGACGAGCTGAGGCTGGGTTTGAAGTGGTGACCCTCTGATTACAGGCACAGCCCACTGAGCCGCACGCTGCCAATAAAATGGGGTTTATTCACCAAAACAGAACACAAAGGGCAAAATGTCAAAATAAAGGGTCAAAACAAAACAGGACGAATAGGAACAAACTAAAGAGTAGCCACAAAGTAACACTACAGGAGATTAATCTAGCAGATTAAAACTGGGAGCTAGACTGGTAGAGAACCACAGCTGCTAACAAGGAGTAACAACAACAATGACTGACTGACGAACGGAGCAAGGGCAGGCACTTAAATCGACATAGATAACAAGATTAACGAGGGGCAGGTGTGGATCATATTTATAGCTATGCGGCACATGTCTGTATATCACAAAATTTGACTCTTCAGTTATTTGGGGTTTCAATGTTTCTTTATGACTTACAGCATGCGACACAACATAGTGTTACATCCAGCAAAAGCCAGGCAGTAAATGCCCATTATCCTACTGAGGAGCACTGACTCAACAAGCCAATTTCACTATCGGATGGTGCGTGGTGAGGGTGGGGCCTGAAGCATAGCAGGGGACACCGGCAGTGAAGTTTGCCTGCGTGGACACTTCCGGAGTAGTGGAAACAGTGAAACACCAGACATGGGCATTGATACAAATGCTATAATTAAATGGGGACCCATTTTTCGCAGGAATTGCGTTATTAGGGCGCACAGCAACAATGTTACTCATGCTGTTCCCCACAGAAATTTCAAGACACCCCCCAATTCATTGTTTTTTTGTGTATAATGGCCTAGTAGATCACCAACATTTTACAAAATCATGGGAATAAGGTTCTAAACTGCAATTTTTCAGTTATCTTGTTAAATGCTATACAGGGACATGATCTGCCTTTGCAACTGTGGTGCAATTTTGTTCTATAAACCAAATGAACTTCCCAGATAAGGATCCATGTTGTATTTAAGTCAAAACATAAATATTTAAGTACAAGTAGGATGAACATACCTTCAAAATGACAGAGAGGAGTATTAGATAGAGGCATTCTTCTGCATGACCTTACATTCCTTGTATACAGGATTGGTTTAACTGCATTTTTAGAGAAGAACTTTTTGATAAGGTTTCATCTATTCATAGAGACCATAGTCAGTGATGGCTTGTACACCGGTGAGGATCAGGTCTGGTAGTAGACCATTTCAATTCAATTCAAATAAATTAAAGTGTTTATGTGTAGTAGAAAACTACATTGCACACAGTACCACTTAGCGGTTACATGGTTAACACTGCAGATGGAGTAAAATGTCTTTAATGTACATCGGTAACGATTCATTGTGGAATGTTTGAGTGCTGGGGTTTAAGGCTCCTGATGGCTGTGAATTCGTCTGAGCAGCAACACTCCTCCCTGGAACTTTTGCTGACTCTGAGACACCAGGCCAGTGTGTCACTTCACTCTCCCCTGAGTCACCAGGGGTTTTATCCTGCCCTGTCACTCTAATGCCGCTCGCAGCTGTCAGTTATCCTTGCCTGGAAACGCTCCCTAAGTCCCTAAGTGCAGGGAGTGTGTCAGTCTCTGTGAGACACGGACTCCCCGGCCGGACTTTCTGGAAGGAATTCTCCGGGTACATCCCCAGAGCAGGCATGTCATGGACTGTGAGAGGGAGCGGAAGATTGGGAGTATGGAGAAGTGAGAATGAAGACTGAACCTCGCCCTTCGTGAGACGGGTACAGCGCGAGTCGTAGCAATGTCCTTAGCTACAGCAGGTTGCTTTTGCATGGCATGTCTACATGGGCTAGGGGGTCTCACTCAACCTGTGTCACATTCAAACTCATTAGGTTACCATGGTAACTGTCACGATTGCTTAACTTCAGTCAGCAAATACCTCAGCATGAAAACTGCCACCGGTAATTATTTCATATATGGACAATATCCCTTTATATGTCAAATCAAAATGATTACATTGTGCCCAATAATTATGATTTATCTGTATTTTGTAAAATATATTTTTATGACATTTCTTAAAAGTATATAATAATATTTGTATATATGTATATACATAAAATTTCAAAATATGATGCTTTTTTTTTTATTTTATAGTGAGCGGGATAAAAATGCCATGAAATATGTCATTCTTGCATCTTTTGTTTTTCCATCTGGTACATTACACACTGTGCACCTCTGCCTGACCTGAACTGCAAGGTGCGCAGTAAACAGCGACAGGAGATTTTCATAAAGGTACCGTGACTGTCACGATGCGGCTGAGGTAAACAGTGACAGGAGATTTTCGTAAAGGTACCGTGACTGTCACGATGCGGCTGAACGTAGGATCCAAACCTCCTGGCTGCTCCCCCACTCTGCCAGGCTAAATACTCACTTTCCAGAATTTGGTTTGGCTGTGTGCCTTGAGCCTGTAGCCTCCAGGATATGCAGCCGGTCCCTGCAGCCGTGAACAGGATAAGCGGTTACAAAAAAGGGATGGATGGATGGAAGGATGGGTTCAGTTGTGTCACCTGCTTAGGACATGGAAGGACGCTTCTGCGAACATACAAGTGCACGTGGAGAGAGGCCGCTCCTGAGACTGAACCTCCTCTTATAAGCATATAATCTGTGCCCTTCATCCTACAGCACTGACGGCTGAGCCTCAGGGCACTGAAACCTTAACTCTCCTCTCTCCGCCCATCAGCCAGTGGGTCTCATACTACATCTACAGGACAGCAGGTGGCGCTGCACAGACCCACAACCCTGGAGGTGTGTGGCCACAGCACAGCCTTAAATCGGTCGTCTGGTGATACTAAACTGCTCCAGCAGTCCCTAGATGTGGGATGTAGAAGATGGGACTTAATTGAAAGAATTCAACTTATAACGAGGTTACCAGTTCAAGACCCAGGAAAGACCCTTCTGTAAGCCCATTAAACAGAGTACCAATCCATTCTAGTTGGGGGCTTGTCAGGAAGGGGCATCCTGTTTGTCTCCCCCAGACAAACACATACCACCAGGAGCTACATGCATTGTTCTTTTAACCAGTCTGACCATCTCTGTGCTATGGAGGGTCTGGAGCTTAGGGCTCAAGGCTGGATGGGATTTAGGTAGCTACAGTGACAAGAATCACCAGGAAGGCTAAGATGAAGTTACTTATGTATTTCTGTCAACATGAGGGCTATGATGCAACTACTAATGCGTATTTTCTAATGTATGCTTTCATTCTAGGGAAGCTCCTATGCCAGAAATTAATTAGTGTGGCAGGGCCAAGACCTGGGATTTCCACAAGCATGCTTATCTGCAGAGCATTTCTGTACCATATAGCAATAAATACCATTTCCCATATAGTCCAAGGTAACTCGATCTTACTTTGCTTTATTTTTACTCTTATTTGGTTTGATAATTTTATACACCTATTGGTGAAATCAGTTCATGTAAATACCATGTTACTTGACCTAATCTGCAGCCAGCCAATGCTTGGGAGGTCAGGATATTTTTGCAAAGGTCAGAGAAAACAGCCCCTATGGAGTGGTTGTTGCAAAATTCAGCAGTGCTGAGGGCCAGACAGCCAATTCTGCCCGCTGGTGCCTCACCGGAGAAGATGCTGGTTGGTTCTTCCTGGAAGGGCGAACAATCAGACTAAACACATCCTCCTCGAGGACACTGGATCGAGAGGTACCAGAATGACCCGCCGTATGCTTATTTCAGTGGCATTAGTCACATATCTGTTGGATAATTGTACATTGTGTACACTCTGGGGAACGTGGTGGGGTGGCCTAGTGGTGACCTAGTGCTTAGGGACGCACACTTGTAATTGAAAGATTGCTGGTTTGAATCCTTGAGCAGCAAGATACTGTTCCCCAAGTGCTGAATTAGCTGCCCCCTGTTATATCACATCTGGGTTAAATGCAGACACATTTCATTGTTGTGTGTCATCGCGGATCATTATCAGACCTAATTCTAATAAAGTCTCTTCATTTCCCTTTGCTCTCACTGTACATTCGTTTACCATGAATGGACTTTTTCTTTTTAATTAATCAAGGTGCAGGGATCAGCTTTAATGACCACATTAAAATGCTATGAAGACCAAACAATACAGGTAGGTTTTTCAGCTCTAAAAGTCACATTACAAATCAATAATATCACAAAACAATCGGCGCAATATAGAAGCAATAGTTGTTTTTAATGATTATCTCCTTTTCATGTTACGATTTCGACTTGCATGCATCAAAAGACAGATACATAATTCAAAAAGAGTCATTGTTCCTTTTCAGAGTGAATACAGGGTGATGGTTGAGATCCTTAATGAGAATGACAACAGACCCATGTTTCAGCAGGAAGGTGGTCTGACGTTTGCCATAAATGAGGTGAGGAGATCTTAAGGGCCATTCAACTCCACAAATGTCCCAAGACAAGTGATGAGTGAGTGTGTCCTTTCATGTCCACTGCTAGCTAACCCCGGTGAATGCTGTGGCGTTCACCGTACAGGCCCGAGATGCTGATGGTGACACCGTCATGTACGTCATTGATAAGTCACTGGTAAGCACTGTAACCTGTGACCTCTATTGAAAAGTACTCGACCAAAAGTCTAGCTGCCAGAAAAATCTGTTTCATCCCCCTACAGCTAGATGCCAGCCATTTCAGGATAGATCTGCCCAACAGCGGTGACGTGATCTTGGATAAACCCTTGGACTACGAGAGCAAAACTGAACTGCACATAGTAATTTACGCAGTAGTACGTTACCGTTCAGGCTTGGTGAAGGAGCTTAACACCATACAGATATTAGGAATGTGCTCAACACAGATTTAACTCTAACGCAGGAAATGAACACCATGGAAAGGTACAGCACCTCAACCACAATCACGGTCAACGTCCTGGATGGAGATGACCAATACCCACAGTTCCGGCCATGCACAGTCCTTAACCAGGAGATGGTCCACCCAGTGTGCACTAACCCAGTCTACTCAGCCAACATCACAGAGATGCAGAAAGTAGGTTCTCCAGCCAGGCTGACAGAAGACCTCCCATAGGTTTGGGAGGGAGGGACGGACGGAGAGACAGACAGGAACTAGAATCCTACACTTATCTATTTTCAGGATGCTGTCTTATTCTTCTCTCCGGGTCCAATTTATGCTGAGGACGGAGACAAAGGTTTGGGGACCCCAGTGGTCTACACCATTGTGTCAGGTGTGATACGTGCATTTTCCCGTCACTTTACCAAACATAATATGTCTATTCATGTAAAAAAAACCCAGGCATAAAAAGGGAACCATCCTTCCTCTTCACATAATTCCCTGGAGAACATCTGTTGCAAATAAGTACAGGAAATGGCATGAGTTATGTTAGTCGATGATGCCCAGGTCTGTTGCATTGGATTATTTGCCATCTCAGTGCTGGAGGCCGACGAATCACGTGTGAATTAATCTAAAATCTGAAAAAATATCTACTGTCAAGTGTAAGCAAATCTAAAAGAAAACTAACATAAAATGTGTCTTCTGCAATAGGTTCTGACGACGGCCGGTTCCACATTAACAACGAGACAGGAGATGTAGTACTGAGGCGGCCATTGAAGAACCGAATCCAGACACTTACATTCAGATTGCGGATCATGGTGAGGGGTCATGCACATGTTCTCCTGTGAATGCACATGTGAATGTTCTCCTGTGAGAACATTCACAGGAAGCTAATTAAAAACAAAACAGGACAGGGCAGTCCTTCCTGCCCGTGAGATAGTTTGTTAAATCCAAAATACAGCAGATTGCAGTCTAGTAAATATGAAAGAAGGTTATCAGATCAGCCACAAGTTTTTGCCAGCGGATAACAGACAGATATAAACTATGTCCAAATAATTTACTGAATAAAAGTGGGGTGATCAACTATATCAATTGTGAGTTAAAGCGGGAACAGAGTAAACATAATGCTAGATAAAGTAAAATACATGCTATAACCATAATTGGGTTAATTTGGCCCTAAGGCCTCTCAAGTTGATGACCCAAGAAAGTATACAGTGGCAACTGCCTTGATCCGGGTGCTGGCGGAGAACAGATTCCCACTCCACTTCACCAGAACCTCCTACAAGGGTTTTGTCACGGAAGGCACCAGCCTGGCCACGCTGGTTTCCACCTACGGGAACGAGATTCTGGTCATCCAGGCCACAGACGACGACTTCAAAGACGTAAGCTGTGTCATCTTTATCATCCCTAGCTAGGATGCTTAATAGTATGATTAATATAACGACAGATAGCGAGGTTGCTATTACGGTTCATTGTTGGAATTGGTAGGGTGTGAATTAAATATCCTATGTTTATTAGAGAACCTGTGTCATAATTCTATAGCTGCCTCTGCAGCAATGAAGGCAGATTAACAGTTAATTCCTTTCAGACTTGCAAATCTACTGACAGCAGCCGACAAGAATAGAATAAGCTAATTACCACACGAGGCCTTTGTAGCAGCTGAGGGACCCACAGTGTCTGTCAGTGCTCTCTGAGTCACACCAATGTCGTATTTGGTCAAAAGTAGTGAAATACTATAAATATTGAAATCTGTCCCCATTCTAGTGAATACCTAAAAATGTGAGCTGAAAACAAATAATAAAATGCGTCTCCTCTGATTTGTTTCAGGGAGTGAACCCGAAAATTAATTACTCAACATTCAACAGCTCAAAACTCTTTCGCGTTACAAATGAGGGCTTTTTAGTGGCTATGACCAGTCAGCTGCGAGCCTTTGAAAGGCACGTCCTGCAGGTGAGCACAAGTTTGCAATTTCCAAGTTAAATCGTTCACATCACTGGAAACCTTGATCTATAGTGAGGTGAAAGAGAAAGTGTCCCTTCCTTCAGGTGTAAAATGAGAAGCATCATACACAAATGAACAATGTCTAAGTCAGCCAGTCTTCCCCGGAGTGGGCGTCCCAGTAACTTCAGCTGAAGGTTACACCATACAGTGCTGAGACCAACTTCACGACCTGAGAGCTATATCTAGGGATTTGCTGTTAAATGTTAAAATTCATAATCTATGATGACAGCAGAAAGTACACAGGGAAAAACCAACAAAACGACTGCGGCTCAGGCCTCCGCAGTAACACCTGAACAGATCGTTTCTGGGCAAACGAGGCAGAAGTTGAAATGTTTGATTGTACCGCACAACACCCTGGTTGGTGATGACATATGACCATGAGAACTTCACACCAACCAGGGTGAGGCTGGTGTGCTGATTTGGCCTCTTATTGTAGCCAAAAAGCCTAAGCGGTCATCAAGTTGACCATGAACTCTTCTCTCTGGAGGCAAGTTTGGAACCATCTGTCTGACAGCCAAAGCTTCACTGGAAGAGGGTCATGCAATACAACACGGAACACAAGCACACCAGTAGATCAGCTAAACGGGGATCTACCAGCTATTGGATCATAGGGTGTACCTGGCTTATGCTTTGCTAAATAATGACATAGTGGAATATGTTACGTCTTGGTTGTCCCCAGAGGTTAGATTTACCTAATTTTAGGGCCCAGCTAAGGATCAGTTTTGTTCTGTTAATACTTTCTTTCCCACATCACTGTGCTATGATAACTGTAGAAATAATGTGATAATAAAATCTAAATTGGATATGGTAGATGTGTAATTGGTGATCTCTGATAAATTTATAGGTTTCACTAGAAAATTACTAGAAAGTTCAGTAGGCTGCTATGGGCTACTATAGTCAAGTCCTTCTTGGGTTTCGAACCAGTGGGTTATTGGTCATGTGACTTAACTAAAGTAGTACAACATCTGCTTATTTTAACAAACATTTATGGTTTACAGGTACTAGCAACAGATGAAGAATCAGGTGACACAGCAAATGTTTCAGTGGACATTGAGGTTCTCCAGAAAGGTCAACAAGGTACTGTCATGTACAGTCCATGCAGCATTGAGCTTTATGAACTTCATTCTCTTAAAATATCCATGTGGCTCACCGTGACTTTTCCAGCAAAGCAGTAATGGACACCAATCCTAGAACAGATCTTTACAGGCTAATTTTTTGATATTTTTTTTAGAAGCATCCCCCTATGTAATTGCAGAGGTTTGGTGCTGTTGGTCCTTTAATTGAATATATACCATCCATTAGTTTGTTTTATTTGTTTGCACCATATTTTTGGCTGGCACTTCGTGTACCGTTGGCCATCGACACATCAAGCTCGCTTGGGGAGAACTTAACTAATAGCTCAGAATTGTCTGTTTGGAACTCTGTATAAGCACCCCTGGTATCAAAAAAAGTACATCTTAGCCTTAAATCTGTCTAGAAAAACAAATCGCTGTTTTTATTCGTAACTACAGGAGTGTTTGCAAGTATTTATTAGAGCTTTATAACTGTAGCGCCAACAGAATATTGCACACCTAGATCCTCCGTTAATTACATATAGCTCCGATTAATGTCCGACGCATCCGCGGCGATCAGCAGGGGTAGCCGCGCGTGACCGAGCTTTTCCCCGATCGCAGTTCCACGCAGCGCTTTCGGAGAGGAGCGTCTCTACGACGTGAACGTCAACGCGAGCGCGCTCGGCGGGATCGCGGCCGCGGTCCTGCTGCTGCTGCTCGCCGCGTGTTTCGCTTCCCTACAGCTCGCTAAGTGCCGGAGGAAGCGACTGGACCGCGCAGAGGGGGGCGCCGCGGCACCAGAGAGACACCGCAACCTGGTGAGTAGGCGCCTTATCCTTATAAAAGTACCATGTTGGGATATAGTAATCTGCAAGCAAAAAACTCCTTCAGAAGGAGGAAATACACCAACTACACATAAGGAAAAATATAATGTTGGTCAAATATATCAAAGTAGCAATTTCGTATTGTAAATGTCTCGGCGTTGTTGGGTATAAAGTTGCTTTATATTCGTAAACAGATTTGAAACGAAATTAAATATTCAAACAAACAAAAGATATTTTCAAATGTACCTTGTTGCCTATTTATTTTGATATTTCTTTTCAGGTACAGTTAAGGAATATTCTTTTTTTTAACAAGTGATCCTAAACTCAAAATAAAACAAGTTTCATATAAGTAAACTGTGGTAGAACTTTTAATAATCACGCAATCACTTAAATTTTACTTTCTCCTTCTGCAATCTGCAATTCCAACAGATATGCCCTAACATGGCACATAGCCTACAGCACATATGATTGATGCAGCTTTTAAATCTTTAAATCAGTGTTGGCACTGACAGGTATATAAATGCAAAATAATTTTTTTTTCAGGGTCAACAGATCAACCCAAGAAGACTTTTGACGTTTTCCGAGGACGTCTTCTGTCACGATGATGCATTGCAGGAGTGTGACATGTTAGGATCCATCCTATATGGAAAGCAAGGAATTTACATCAAGAAGGAAGACATGCCCACCATGATGACGTGTGACAGGGAGTGTGATGTTTCTGAGGTCCCTAGCATGATGGCGCCAGTGTTTGTTATCTCTCAGCCGCTCACGAGAGGTGCATCAATCATTCATGCTTCGAGGACTCCACACGGGTCCCTCACTCACCTGACCTCACGTGCGGAAGGCGCCACGTCGAGGGCAAACGAGGTCACTGAAAGTCCACATCAAACCGCCGAAGACGAACGGGCCCCTGAAACAACTTTGCTAAAATGGGAACAGGGGAAAGTGACAAAAACACGCGCCACATCATCGCCAAGGGCTGCGGCTTTACACGAGGCGACATCGGCCGCACGGAAGACGCGAACAAAACAGGCCGGGAGCGGATTCGATTCGGCAAATGCCGTTAGGGACGGCGTGACCTCCGCAGCATGCTTGACGGAGCAGACGGACGACGACACTGACGATGGATGAAATAGAGGAAGTGGAGAACCCCTAAAAGTCAGTGTGATCTGTACCGAAGACTATAAACCAATTCTATAAGAAACTATTACAACCCATCTATCCCAGGGTTGGCAGACTGATGGCACCGTTGGGCCCCTGTGTGAGGCCCTTATCCCCAGCTGCTCCAGGACTGGCTGGCCCTGCTCTCCTGAATGTATGTCGCTTTGGATAAAGGCATCTGCTGAGTAAATAACCCGTGAAATGTAAATACATACCCCAGTGTTGCACAGAAGTAGCTTTTCATGCAGGACGTTAGTAATATTACATTCAGCGAGAATGCGGCTCTTTTTTAAATGTATACTTAATTTTCCAGATTAACGTCGTGAAGTTTAATGCTATTCTGTATGTCTAAGAACAAATCCTTCCTCCATTTGAGAATATATGTTTGTAAATAAATCAATTTTCCGAAAGAAATGATCGTAACTTTTTGCATTTAAAAAAATTGCTGCCTTGTTCCTCCTGATTGTCATCACTGGTCGCAGGATGTGGACCAACTGCGCTGAGAGCGGGGGACTGATCATGTGACCCTCCTTCCACCATAATTATCCTGGCTACCACTTGGGCAGAAACAGACAATACTGACAGTTTACCCAACATATCCTTCATATAACAAAATCTGGCAAAAAAATAAAATAAAAGCTAGTCTTAAGACTTGTTTTTATGAAAGGGGCCAATCGAATGCATTTTTTCAGTATTTAAAACTTTCTTGGGTTTTACAGGCTCATTTACAGCCCTACTATTTAGCCCATTTTCGCTTTCTGGTGGCCTTAATATGTTGATGAGCTCTGCTCTGATTGGCTGGTTTACAGTGAGGCTCTCACAGAACCAACATCACTACGGGAGCGTTTCCCAACCCGGTCCTCGGGGACCCACAGACGCTCCATGTTTTTGCTCCCTCCCAGCTCCCTGGCAGACAGTCCACATTTTTCTGCCTTTCAGCTCCTGGGAACAGTAACGTGGACTGTCTACGGGTTCCCAAGGACGTGGTTGGGAAACACAGCTCCATGTCATGCACTGCATAAGAACGTTTAGGCCAAAGACAGACCGCATTTACGACGGCTGTCCAATAAGACTGTAAATGGAACTGAAACCTATCACATAGTGATGTTGAAGCACGAAGCTTTACTCACGTATTAGTGGTGATACTGTTTTAAACAAAGTTACTCCGCTGCCAGTCGTGTAAAAGTACAGAACATACAGCTATATACAGCACATAAGACTGATTTATGTTACTGATTTATGTATTACTGTACTTGTCACTTAGAGGGCCTGTCTCTACCTTGGCCCCCCTTTCGTGAAGACAGATCTGCTCAGAATTAGTGATTTCCCTTCCGATCGCTACAGGAGTTTCACAGCGTGAATCTTTTCCTCTTTTTTTCGGTGCCAGTTAGGCCTGCTGTCTAAGGCAGACTAACCAGGGAAGTTACCCTGAGGCGAAGCCCTGAGCGGTCCCAGGAGAGAGCGCCATGAGGATCTGCTTGAAGTAACTTTTTGCCAAACCTGGGAATTATGCACGGTTACCGGTTAGCCTGGTGTCAGGTCCTTATTTATGTGTGAGACAGAGATAAATAATTCACTGATCATCTGTGACGGAGCACCATGCCGAGGTGCTGCGTTCACTCCCTTACAATCCTGCATATTTACCTGTTAACCATTTCAATTTCTGCAGCCTGCGGTTGATTCAAAGAGGGAAAGCACCGTAGTACATTACATTCTCGGATCTTAATAAGAGACGAACGTTTTAATGTCTCGTTTCACCGTGCGTCACCGTCAACGTGCGTGACATGCGACACCGTTGAGTGCAGAGTCGACATGATGAACAGAAATAAAAAAAAAAAAAAACAGACATAGGTGGCCCCACCCGTCGAGCGGAAAGTTGTACCCTGTGGTTTCCACTGGTTCAGCTATGAAACCTGCTACAGCCTTTCACCCTGTTCAGCTTTCACATGAGGTTCTTTTTTCTTTTTTAGAAAAATTTCCGAAAAAAATAAATAAAAAAAAATCAGACCAAAATTCAGCTGAAATGAAACAAAGGAACATTCTGGCATTACGATGTCAATTTAATAAATCTTGCACTTTTTCTACAGAGTTACATTGGTCACAAGCTTTGCCGGACCACAGTATACTTACTTAATTAAATTAAATCACTAAGAAGTGGTTTAAGTTCACTCTCACAAGCGAGTAACTGTTTTTTAAAATGCAGTTCTGAGAGAGCTCCGTTTGGTGTATTGCAGGGTGTAGGGTGTAGCACTGCAGAATCATTAATCAGCTGACCCCTCCACCCTAATCAAACAGGCATCAAAGGCATCACGGAGAGTAAGCCAGGACAGCTGCTAATTACAACGCTGATCAAGAGGTATCTTTAATTCAGTAACATTTCATAAGTCCTTAACCAGCAGCTCAGAAGTACTAATCAGGAGAAGCAATAACATCAATTTAAGACTGACACGTTACTGCATTTCAAAAATCGCCATATTTTCATTTCCTTTGTGTTCCAGCACGGAATATCACATGCTTATATGAAGATGGAGTTTCATGAAACGATCGTTTGTTATCCATTTAGAAAGAATTGTAAAGTTGCCCAGGTTGCTGTGATGTGATGCGCACAGCAGGCAGGACACACCCGTAACGTAAAGCGATAATCACCAGCTGAGCTCTCGCATTCCTTTCCTTCCCCGCCTCTGTGTAGGCCTCCACCTGCTTGTTCTCCATCACCAGGCGTTGTCGCTATTGGTGTCGCCCGTGGGCTCAGCGCTCCATCGGGAGCAGGGATGGGGCGGGACGGGTGCCTGCTCCCCTTCACAGGTGATCCTGATAATGTGGGCCGTCCCACCTCCATGAGATCGGTGGCTTCGCAGGGATCTTACAATAACGCTTTTAAAGTTCCTAGCATGTTTTCCACAACACCTCCAATCATTCATGAAAATCGTGGGTGCATAAAGCGGGTATTTATTTAGCCTGTGTCTCCTGAGAATAAAATGACTGCAAATTTGTTTAGGAAAAAAGTCGTTTGTGTTCAGACAGATGCTGATGTACTGGGGTCAATACAGATGTTATGGGGGAATCGGTTTGAAAAAGTAATAACATTGATCAAACAACGTCGCGATTCAGTTCAAAACATAAAATACATTTCATACCTAAGCTTCAGTGTAGATGCATTATTTAAACTCAGGTAAAGGTGTAAAATAAACCACCGTTAATTTACCTTGCTTAAGCTTGGTGCAGACTGCCATCTGTCGGTAGGCGGACTGCCTGCATGTGTACCGCGAAAATTGCATGTCATTATTCCAAAGGCGCGCGCTGGGGGTCGAACGTGTGTTTTTAAAATGCCTGTTTGAAACGTGTCAAAAGAATCCGACGGCAATCCGGCTGGTTAAAAGCATGCCCCCTTTACCACATATACCTGACCCCCGGTTTACGTGCTCGTGGCTCAGCGCCTTACAAAGTGAAAACAGGTGGGACAAAAGCGGGGAAAGCACATGCATTATTAGGGGAAACGAATTAGGCTTTCTCACGAGTACACTACAGTAGCTGTTTTAGCAGTTATAAAAACACCCAAAGAGTAGCGAAACACTAGTCAAACTTCTTCCGTCTCGAAGTACTCATGATACCCGGAAGGGTGGTACCGTCTTCAACTTTGCGTCACTTGTTTCACATCTTATTTTACTGTTGAGTGAGCCTTTGGGAGGGATTGATTCACTATTTTGCATTGATTGTTGAGGATGATCCTTTATTTCGAGTAGCGTATTTTAGTTGCATGCGGTTTATTTAAATTACTTTTATCCAGCTGTGCTTACCTGAGGATTATCGTGTTTTCTTTGCCCGGACCACTGCGGGGAGGAGACTTCGAAAGCTGGAGGAGTACAGCTTTTCAATCTAAAATCAATTAAAACAACCAAATAGTTCAAACAAACCTTATCACAGGTAGGTAGGTACGATCACATGTTTCCGCTGGAAATGCGTCTGTTACAACTGTTCAGGTCATGCATGTTTCCATTTTGTTCAGCCTGTAAATGCAGACATGTTTGTTTAATAACTTCTCTTTTGGTTATTGTTATGTACCATCCGGCGGCGTAAAACCATGAGCGGATAATAAACATATAAAACGCTCTCTGTCAAAGAAGTGTGCAGATGAGAAAGCGGTGATCAAGATAACATATGGAGAGTTTTGGTGTGATTTGTCTCCTTATTAAACAGCCATGTATTATTTTTGCCCCTTCAAGTCCCTTTATTTGAAGGTATGGCATATATTAGGCTACTTAGAGAAGTAATATTATAAGATCATCACCACTAATATTAAGCTGGAGAGCGCATAATATAAATGTTTAATTATAAGTGCGTGTTACATAGATCCGTATTCATATTTAATGTACTTGTGTACAGATGTTCGTTTTTAAGAGTTGAAAAAACTTTCTCACAGTTGAAAAGTGGACTATATCTTTCACAGAAAAACGTCATGATCGTATTTAATATGTTTGTCTTGGAAATTGGGTGTTTAGTCTCTTGCAAAAGCCTGTTTATCTTCCCTTTTCTGCAGTAACATGCCGGCTTGTCTCAGACCCACTGCATGTCATATGTGATCACTCTCCGAAAACGGCGCCTATCTCCCGTTACTTTCTTTAAGACTAACCGGCTTTGCATTTAACCTATACGCAAAACAGCGGTCATATTGTGCGTGGTTTGAGGTAGCATAAATTTGCTACCTCTGGTTTGGAGAATTTTGGAATATAGATACATTTTTGGGTATTATGCTTGGTGACTCACCTGCACTATAAACGCTTTTGTAATGTGCTTGAGCTCATTGAGCATCCTGAAGCAAATTACAGCATTGAAAGTATTCTGTTAGATATGTTGCAATTACGATTTATTTATAATGATGGATTGATTGTGTGTGGATAGTAATAATTAACGAAGACGGCAAACTTTGCTCCAAAGGATGTTTAGTATTACCATGTATGCATTATTTTATTGTATTTCATATTTAGGGGACCATTTGTATATGGTGCACATATAAAGTTTACAGTGGCTATAATTACCATAAAAACAGTACACGCTACAATGCAGTGCCTGTTGCCAAACAGTCTGAGTGATTGTTATATATCACCAAACACAAAAAATCTATAGAGTTAACTATGAACACACGCACCAGTTTTTCTGATAACGTGATGTAACATTGCATGTCGCTATGACTCAGATTAATCGACCACAAAATAAATTCTGCAGATGTCAGGAAAGTAAAAGCCCCCTGACTGAAGTGGTTCACGAAGATGGTATAAATTTGGAATCTCACTTTCACTTATGCCATGTGACCCTGAAATGACTTTCTCAGCATCTGATTTCACCACTATACTCTGTGATGAGTTTGTGGTTTCCCCAAACCTCTTCATGGTGAAGAATATTTTCATTTAATCCCAGATAAGGAAACTACTGCTTTAACATCGTCTTAACATTGTCATTGTCCCATCTGCTACTCTCACTTTCAATCAATTTTTATGCTTAGTGTATAATATTGGTACTTTTTGTACTATTACACCAATGTAGTCTGCCTATGCCTCATAATACTCATCTTAGGGTTCAACCAATTCTTCTAAATCCTGTAATATTTTATCGAGCAGTAGTGCATTCTCTTACTGACTGGGCTATATGCTAGCTAAGGGTTGCCAACTCGTAAGACACTGGCTTGACACATGATTTCAGGTTCTCGCACAAGACATCATATCAAATTCAAGATTAACATTTAAATCTATATTAGTCTATTCCATTATAAAGCTAAAATTAGCTACATGAAAAGAGGTGGGGTACTTTGCAAACCCTACAGACTATTTTACAAGATAATAAAACTGCTGCATACATGTAAATGAGTGTGCAGACTTGTTTCATATTCAGAATCTCTAGTCGGCTGACGAAGGTTGGCAACCCTGCTAGTTGAACGGTTAGATGGTAGCATTAAGTACTTTTCATGAACATTTTTTTTTGCTGTATAACATCCGCTTCTATAATTGATGTTGTCGCTTTCTGTACCACAGTGGGGATCTGTCCTTTTTTGTAATTCTGTTTTACCTCATTGAGGAGGTCCGTCGTCGTCCTCTTCATCAGAGAGTATCTTCATCTACAAAACAGGCATCACAATGTGACCGTCAAGTCTATGCAAGACGTGCCACCCTGTTCTTGTTGCGGCATCACCTCGGATTTATCCGAGTCAAAAACGGGCCAACTGCTTGTTAGTGGTCAAACACTGACTTGTTGCACACCTCCTGTCCAGGATTGCGTAACTGAGCTATTTAATCATGCAGACCGCTGACCTTCCTCTAATGGAGATTGCGATAGTGAATCATGTGATATGATTCATATCATAACCGGGAACCTTAACCTCCACTGTGATTATTATTATTATTAGTCGTGTTGCAATGTAATTCATGACTAAAGCATGATTTTACTATACAAATTGCTTGCTGAGTAATGGATGTTACTTGCTGAGTAATGGTTAGCAATTTTTATGTGAAATGTGATTATCATAGGATCAGAAATATTTGAAATATGTGTGATATCACATGCAAGAACATGCAGCGCCTATACCATAGACATTGTGGTCAGCGCAAACCCCAAGATCAGTCAATCCACTTGACTGCTTGACACTATCATGCGTACTTTGCGTTTTAAGGTGTTTTCCAGAATTTCCATTGCCTATATTTCATCCCAAGGCTGTTTTATCACTGTTTGAAAACCGGCTCGTAGAAGGTTGTCATTTTTATGATGGTCGTGTGTCGAAATGGCAGCTCCTTTTTGGTGCTGGACTCCCAGACATCCATCAAAAGTAGAGCCCTTGTTGTCATGAGTTCTCCTGCCTCACATCCATCTCTCCTTCCAATTCCCACTGAACTCAGCGCCGGCTGATCCGCCGTCATGAGCCTCCAACCACGGAGGATCCGCCTGAAGCCATGGCTCATCGCCCAAGTTAACAGCAGAAAGTACCCAGGCCTGCAGTGGCTAGGGCCGGAGCAGAAGCTCTTCCAGATCCCCTGGCGCCACGCCACCCGCCATCTGCCTACAGCTGAGGAGGAAAACACCATCTTCAAGGTGAGCCTGTACCTCAAACTCCAGACTGCTGGCCAGAGATTGAGATACCGGTTGGGGTGTAAGCTGTTACTTGCAACGGTTAGACACACGCAACTTCACAAGTGTACTGCGAAAATGTTAAAGTAAATGAGAGACTACGCCATGTGAGACGAACACATGGAGGCCAGAGTAAGGTACAGGAAGGGGGCATCGTAGCTTGTTGCATAATACCCATGACTGTAATGAATAGTAAGATCTTGAGTTTCATTTCATGCTTCTCCATCCTCTTGTGGGTGGAATTTCCTATACAGGCTTGCCAGCGGATGCACATGATTGCGCAGCATAGCACTCAATGTACTGTCCGGTTGAGGATCTCAAGGGGATCTTCTTTTGGATTTTGAACTTTAGTGAGCTGAAGAACAGGATTACATAAGAGACCAGCTGTTGGCTTTTTGTGGGTGTACAAATCAGGTAGTCTAGCAGAAACCCTCCAGCCCTAAGTTTCATAATAAATGCTTCTTCCCCACCTTCTCAACCACCTGCAGGCCTGGGCTCTTGAGACAGGGAAGTACCAGGAGGGGGTGGACGAGCCCGACCCAGCCAAATGGAAAGCCAATCTACGGTGTGCCCTCAACAAGAGCCGTGAGTTCAAGCTGAAGTATGACGGCACCAAGGAGACACCCGTACAGCCCTACAAGATATACGAGGTTTGCGACCAACCGATTACAGGAGGTGAGCATGAGCCAAACCCCCAGCTGGCCACTCGCTCATATATGGGCATCGATTCACTCTTCACGAAGCAGCGTTATTGATCATGTTGTGCTTTTCACTTCAGATGGAGGCGACGAAGATGATGAAGACGAAGAAGTAAATTCATATTTCGTCTACTAGGAATAGTTTTCATCACTAAGCAAACTGAAAACACATGTTCCCTTTTTTTTTTTTTGGTCATTTTATTACTGTGACTGATTCAATTAACTTAATGACATTTTTACTTTCAGCTTCCAAACATTCTTGAACTATCCATTGGTAAGACTCTTCTTCTATTTTGGTTACACTGGCAGCTTTTACTGGGGTTCAGCCAGAAATTTGTCCTGCATTTTTATTTAAATTAAATCAATTTATACATACCTTTCTTAATATAATTTTAAATTCGATTATCACTTTTTTTTTATATATGAGATGAGGTCAGACAGAACAGGTAGAAAACAGAGGTGTGGGTGGGCGTGGAATGTTCCTTAAGGGAGCGGTCGGGATTAGTCAGACGTGTGTCAGGTGTGGGCGCGAGCAGGATGCAAACGTGCGCTTTAATCCCAGTGGCTGTATTCATCCTCTGCTCTAATTTGCAGAAAGTCGGATCACCGAGGCTTCCGGTTACTCGACGCTGCGTGCACTTAACAGTGAAGTACCCTTCATCCAGTCCCCAGTGACTGATGGCTACATCTCAGCCCACCTCCCGATGATGCCGGTCCCTGGCCACCTCAATGGGGGCATCTCCATGGCAGGCGTCGCGCCATCCGCCATGGCCCTACCGGAGTATCCATGCCACGTTCCAATAGCGGCGGACCCGAGGCAGGGCGGGTTCACGCACGGTGGCAGGGGAGGCAGTGGCATCGCTCAGGGGCAAACGGACGCACCGGTGACTTCGCACTCAGTGACCATTGAGGACAGCCCCATGCCGGAGGTGCCGCAGGGGCAGCCCTGCATTTACGACCTGCTAAGCAGCCCCCACATGCTGCCCCGTAAGTCCGACAGTCCCCTGGATGGCCAACTTCAGTTTGGAAATCCAACCAGATTGATTTGTACAGTTAGTTATTGGTAGTAACCTACTCTTATTGGAAAAAATTGTGGTCATCCTGACTATTATGGCAATCTAAAGTCTTCCTTGCATAGACCCCACTGAAGACAAGAAATTCGAAAGCCTACCCACCGGCACAACTCATCCTCTTTCGCAGATCAAACCCATTGACGTGGCTTTGTGCCTCTTCCCGGCAGTGACTGACCTGGACATCAAGTTCCAGTACCGAGGCAGGGCGGCTGGCTCGCTGACCGTCAGCAATCCCCAGGGCTGCCGGCTGTACTACGGAAACCTGGAGGCCACTCCGGAGCAGGTGGACCTATTTGGGCCAGTCACTCTGCACCAGGTTCGGTTCCCCGGCGCCGCCGAGATCCCTAATGAGAAGCAGCGCTTCTACACGGAGCATCTGTTAGACGTGATGGACCGTGGCCTCATCCTGGAGATCCACGGGCAGGACATCTATGCTGTCCGCCTTTGCCAGTGCAAGGTGTTTTGGTCAGGGCCGGGAGTGCCGGAGCAAGCCATTCCCAACCCCATGGAAAGGGAGAAGAAGATCCGGGTGTTCAGCCTCGACACGTTCCTCCATGGTGAGGGGTGCTTATGCGGGTTATGCTGTTCATTTCGAATTTGTAGAATCTCCTAGTCAAACCTCACTTTTGGTCAAATGATGTGAATTGGGGGGAGGGGGAGCTGCCTCATTCAGTCAACTAGCCGCTGCCTTTCAACTTTGTTCTAAGTGCATCCTCAATTTCCCAGCTTCCCAAGTTTCCACAGCCACAAATCTGCTCCCCGTTGTTCTGCTTCTCCTAGTGTCAGAATATGCATTGTGCAGACATCAACAGGGAGGGAGCCTGTAATTATGGGATTCTGTTAGATATGTGTTACTCAAATGCCTCTTCTCTTGTGTGGCAGAGTTGATCATGTACCAAAAAAGCGAAACGCCAACCCCGCCTCCCTTTGAAATCTACTTCTGTTTCGGAGAAGACTGGCCAGACAAGAAGCCCAAGGAGAAGAAGCTAATAATTGTCCAGGTACAGTTCATCCTCCAAAAAGCGAAACAGCCAAATGAATTTAAAAAAAAAAAACAGAAGTAAGTAGTCCGGTCTAGTTATTTTTGAACTGTAGCTGTGATCTTTTGCGGTTGCAGCTTCAGTGACTGTTGTGGGGGGGGTTTCCCATTGTTAATTGAGAACATGATAGGTCTCCATGTGCGTTTTTTTTTTTTTTTTTTTTTTTCCTCCGTGTAATAAGATTACAGAAAATGACTTACACGTACCTGCTCGTAGGTGGTTCCGGTGGTGGCCCGCATCCTGACGGAGATGTTCTCGGGCGAGCTGTCCTGGTCGACGGACAGCATCCGTCTACAGATCTCCAACCCTGACCTTAAGGACCAGACAGTAGAGCGCTTTAAAGAACTGCACAGATTGCTGCAGTCTCAGCACGTTCAGGCCCCATGGATTCCTCCCACCCAGCAGATCGGTCACTAAACCCTCCCCACACCAGGACAGTTTCTCCTACTCTTCTTGCTGGAAAACATCCATACTGTTCCATCTGCTGGCAGCTGGTCTAAACGCAGCTGTGGTTCGGTTGTGCAGCCCTGGATCATGGCTCTTTCCTTAAATGTACTTGCTATTCTCTATGAACTGTTTGAGTGTACAGCTTCATGTTTGAATTTAATAATGGAAGGAAAAAAATAAAGTTTCTTTAATAAAACTGAGAGGCGCCGGAGACAGAGTTTGGATTCATCTTAGAACTGCCACATATGATGTTCAACAGAAGGAAGCAAAGACCAGTGAACCCAGTCAGAAAGTGACATTTGGTGAAATACTGTAGCTTATTTTGCTGACTACAAATCAAAGAAATTGGTTGTATTTGACAGGTAAATGCAAGTTTTAAGTATGAGTGAAAAAAGTTCTGAAGTTGAAAATGTATCAAAGAACTGACATGTCACCAATACTTTTGTAGTAATTTTTGGGTGAGTGGGTATCAAAACAGGGCAGGAGAGGGACATGAGCAGGGACCTGCATCACCAAGCTGCACTTCTTGCTTAGCCAGATAATCCAGACCACCTTAAATCCAACAAGTTCAGTGTAAGTGAACAAAGCAAATCCACTTAAACGTGGGTAACTTAAATCCAACGTTATCTTGTTAACCCAAAGATCCAGCTTTGTAATACAGGAACCCCAGGCATTTCCAGCTGACTTGTCTCTAAAGGTTCCTCCCTGTCCAAGGAACCCAAATGTAGAACTGCACAGTATCTTAAGGACCTAAATATGAATTGTATGTGTGGGCAAAAAAAAATAGAACACTGGATTTTCAATCAAACAATGTTCAATTACCTCCAGTTAATTTCAGGTGTGACATACTGGATTACACTAGTGCTTGAAAAACTGTGAATTGTGTAACGCCACGGACTAACAACGTTAACCACACCATGCAGGATGCATGGGCACAGACCGTTTCTCATCGCCCTCATCAAATGCTTCAGCTGTGTTGCAACCGCAGCACGTAACGCGTGTCCCGCGGAGACCAAACCCAAGGGCTCCAGCGCATGGAACCTGTCTTACTCGTCTTCCCACGAACTCCGGAGCTCGGCACTAAATGACACCAGCAAGCCAGTCGTCCTCCAGTTCGTTGTGTTCTTTTATTGTTCTCAAGATGGTTACAACACTGGATGGCACAGCGTGTGTCCAGCTGTGGGCCCCCTGTTGGTGATACTGTTCTCACATCACAATTCGGGAGGGGGGAACAGTTCTGCCAACTAAAACAATAAAACTCCCCACCGCTGTTTAAAAAAAGCATTAAAATTGACCGCACGACCTGAAGTGTCCTTTTAATAAAGACCCCAGATCCCCCAGCTGGCTGGGCTGTCTGTCCGGCTGGTGTCCCCGGCTCTGTGCTGCCTCCTAGGGGCTCAGCGAGCCGTGTTTGTTCGGACAGTCCATGAAAATAAATCATTTATTTAAAAAAAAAAAAAAAAAAAAAAATAGTCTTTTTCATTCACAGCCAGGCACATCCTTCTTCAGCGGCCCGCCCAGCCTGTAATGGATCCGAGATCTGATGAAATCCAGCCGAACGAGTTCACTACCCCCCCCCCACCCCCACCCCATAGTTTTATGTGGACAAAGTCGTGCCAGGCCTTGGGGGTTAGGGTTGGGGATGCCGTCTCTAAGGGACCTCACACGCGCACGTAGTCTGTCCTGCGTCAGCGGTCCATCGTGTTGGCTCTCCAGCGAGCAGAATCATCTTGGAGTTACACAGTTCCAACGGCGGTCATCCTGTTCATCTCATCACATCACTGCCTCTCTGCATCTCAATCAAAAGATTGTCCTGAAAGAGAAACAAAAAGGCCATTAAACTCAGAGCCAAATTACAAGAATGTATGTGCATACCACATAACACAAACAAATGATCGAAGACGACCACTGAAACGTTTACACTTTTCCTTTGCTTCGCAGACCCTTTTGTCCAGAGCAATGCATATTTTTTGAAAAAGCAGGGTCAAGTACTTCCTGGAGCAATAACAGGGTCAATGGTCGTGCTAAAGGACTCAGTGGCATGATCTCAGCCTAAATGAACATGGACGATGTACAGCCTGTGAGCAGGAACATGGACGACTGGCTACTATCAGTCTGTACGAGGATCAGAGGCGAACGGACCTTGCCCTTACCTGGTCTCGAGGCAGCTATCGGAACAGCCTTGTGAACTCTCTGATGGCCCAACACACCTGTTTGCACTCTTCAGCACTGCAAGCAGACAGAGTGTGCATGTAAGAAAAATGAAGGCACGGGCATTAAAGAGCCCTTGCTGTCAGGCTCTCAGTAGCAAATCGCCACCTTTCAACAGCTCCGCCAAGCTGAATGATTTCATTCCAGCTGCAGGGTGCCATGGCTCTTCAGGCCAGCTAGTGCAGTGTTTCTCAATCCATTCTTCAGGGACCTCCAGTCCACATTTTTGCTCTCTCCCAGCTCCCGGCCAATCAAGAACACCAAATACCTTGTACAGATGTGCTGGGAGGTGGGAGGGAACAAAAATGTCTGGGGGGTCCTCAAGGACTAGGTTGAGAAACATCGGGCAAGTAAATTTAAAAAAAATTGATAAATAAAATGAAATGTAAGGTCATGGAACAGGTGCGTATCTAGGATGATCCTGGGTCCCTGACATGCAGTCAGACTGCTGGAGCTGGCCTACAGCACCAGGTCCTGTTCAGACTTGCCCAGGAATCCAGCTAGATCTCATGCACAGGTTCTCCGGCGTTCCAGTGACCCGCCTGCCCGTCTGTGCATGCCCGCGCCCCGAATTATAAATAAGTCATTAAATAAATAACCCAAAAATAACCAGAGGGGCTCCTGTGAAAGGCTCCTTCCTCAGGCCGAGAAACTTGGGGCGCTAGCGAGTTCTGACACTTCGGCACTGGATGCCGTTCACCAGTACCAGAAAGACGATGGGCACCCGGGTGCGGAGACGCCCCCCACCTCTCTGAGGTCCTCAGAACGGACATAGAAAATCTCTTTCACTTCTGCTTCCCATTCTTGGGTTATTCACCTCTGTGCTTACAGACTGCCGCGAGCTCCGGTGTACCGGCGCGGTGACTCACAGCACATCACTCGGCAGCAGAGACACGCTCATGATCCACAACGAACATTCTCCTTAACGGTCAGGTATGACTGTACCCAGACGTCTCACGGACTCCATATGACTGAACCGACTGAGTCCGCATGGCAGATGAGGCCGGGATAAAACGCGAGACGGACCCTGAGAACCGGTGCTCACCTGGTGACCTGCTTGTGGAAGTCCGTGAGCTGCTTGTTGGTGACGGTCACTGCCCCCCCGGACGTCTCCTTGGGGAGTCCCTTGAGGGCGTTCTCCAACCACCGGCAGAACGTCTGGAATCGCCAAAGTGACATCATAAAGACTCATTAGAGGCTGTCGTTTGTACTCTGTACACCAGCTCTGCCAGATGGCTGACAGATGACATGTGAAACGGGATAATTAACATCTGACAAAAAGGTATCGCAGAAACTGTTGGAATTCTGGTGTCCAAACTGTACATGATGCGCCACCTTGTGGTCTCTGCTGTGTGCAGCAGCTCAGCTAACCCTCCCAGCAAACCTTTCATTCAGTATCTGTGGTACAGTGTCCAATACATACTGGGCTCTAGGTTTCCAGCCACACCAGCTCGACAGTTGCTGAGTTCAGTCAAAATGAGTCGAAATTTAAAATACAAATGGACAGGGTGCTACACAGAGGGCTGCAGGGGAATGGGGGAAAACGGGAATACCATGGATGTCTGTGGGAATGGGGGGAAAAACGGGAATACCATGGATGTCTGTGGGAATGGGGGGAAAAACGGGGATACCATGGATGTCTGTGGGAATGGGGGGAAAAACGGGAATACCATGGATGTCTGTGGGAATGGGGGAAAAAAAATAACTTTCCCCCAGAACAACAGGAATGGAGAAGTTTACGGCATTCCCACAGGGATGGTATGGGGACCGCTTTGGTGCACTCGGGGACGGGGGGAGACTGCACCACTCCCCACTGATACATGCAAACAAAACGATCCTGTTAACGACGGCGTGACGACTCACGGGCCGGTCGAAGAGCATGACCTCCCAGATGACCTCGGCCACATCAGGCAGCGTGTACGGAGGCAGGTAGAAGCAGCAGGCGTGGATTATCTGCGTGATGAGCTGCTGGCCGTGCTGCTGCATGGCCTGTGAGATCAGCTGCTTGCGGACCTCGAAGTCGTCCTCGTGCTGGGGGACACGAAGGTAGCATGGGTGAATTTCAGACTTACGGCGCGGATGGGCGGGGCTACGGCGGCGGGGGGCCTGGGGGCTCACATCATTGGTGATTCCGGTGTGGATGAGGTCCCTGATGAACTTCATCACGCTGCAGTTTGCGTCCCGGTGGTCCAAGGTGGCAGCCGCGATCGCGCACTGGACCAGGTGCACGACGACCTGGCTGCTCAGGAGGGTGACGGGGCTCCGCTGGACAAACCTGCGGAGGGGCGGGACAGGTGAGGGGGTCAATCTGAGCAGGACCAGACACACCGCAAGCCGCTTCAAAATTTAACACGAGAGGGAGCAGTAGTCAGTCAGGGGAAGGAAAATGGGGCTCGGATCCACAGAGGATGAGATTCACACGGTGCCACTTTTCAATAAGGCTGCCCATGTAAAGGGTTTATGAAGGGCTTATAATCCGGTTATTAATTAGGTTGTAACACTTGTTAAGTTATTAAGACAACTGTTATAACTTGTTTAAAATTCTCTTTTTATTAATTAGTTACTACCATTTACAAGTCGCAGATGGGAGCCTTATTGTAAAGTAGAGCTGGGTGAGCATTTGATGAGCTGGCCTAAAAATAAAATCTCAGATTTTTCACAAAAAATCCGATTTCAATCAATTTTCCCCTCCCCTACTCCCCTACAAACAGATGACAAATAAATGGTTCAAAACAAGTTTTAACTTTATTTAGCTTTTTTTTTACTTTAGGGTTAAAGTGCAATCTGACAAACCATAAAAGATGCTTGTAAGTGAGATGGCAGACCATGCCATAGAAAACACTTAGAAACTTGTAAAAACTTTTAGAAAGCTTTCTCTATAGCTTATTTTCAAACTGGCAACAACACAATTCTCCCTCAAACTTATAAAAGTAATAAGTAATATTGTAATAATAATTATAAAAAAAAAAAAACTTATCATGTCAGCTTGGTATTAAGTAAATACTTTATGCCGTTCGGCTTCAAAGCTTCTGAAAAATGAGGCACGTACTTCGGGTCTAAAACTTTTAGCATGTTAATGAATCCCAGCTTTTCCACAGTATGTATGGG
>JAODKE010000001.1:5250371-5272960 GCA_026779605.1 Mormyrus hasselquistii
ACTGCTTCCTTTGGTTGCAACAGTTTTTAAAGTCTTTGCAACGAGGACTTGATTGGTCTGTGTCCGACGGCGCAAAATCGAAACGAGTCCATATTACTGATGTAGCAACACCTTTCTTGGGCACAAGCGCCAGCTTTTCCCCTGTCATTGCCATGTCGTTAGTGAACCTGCTGCAGTGTTTGGTGCTAATTTTTAATACTTGTGTAAATTATTTAGAATGTTGCGTCGCATTAGTTCCGCTTTTCGCGCTCGTGTATAGAAAAAGTAATAAAAATTGATTTTCATGAAAACACATCGTCCTGAACTGTAAATTCGAATTAATCGATTAAATCGATTTATCGCCCAGCTCTATTGTAAAGAGGTACCATTAAAACAATGTCAACGACCAGTAGGATTAACCCACTTCCCATTGGCTTCAAGTGCAGCCACAATGCACTTCTCATTCACCTAATCATGAGTAAAAGCAGCAGTAGTTGTTTATTGGAGTTCAGTGATACTAGTGTGGAAGAACCCAGGAAAGGGCCTCTCTGACCAGCCCTGCCTTCAGTACCTGGTGGCCAGTCTGAAGAGGTCATCAACCGTGTCCGGATGGTTCCTCAGGCCATTGGGCTGCTCCAGCAGCTGGAAGGTGGGCATGCAGAGAGCCTGGGAGGGAGGGGGAGGGATAGTATTAAAATGGCCGGTAAGGGTGACAGAATCAATGAGGCCAATTCTAGAAAATTCCAAAGGTGTGAGGCAGGCACCTGCAGCATGTGCAGGAGTCCTTGCCGGCAGCCCTCCTCCATCCCGTACTCGTCCACCAGGATGCTGCCCAGGTACAGGAAGCAGGAGTGGGGATATATCCGGTAGACATTCACCATCTGCGCAGAAGATCGCTTACATAGATTCACTCACGAAAAACACGACGCCTTTTCGGGTCAGCGGAGACAGACGGGACTGTTTGGACGCACCTGTGTAACCAGCGGCTGCAGCAGGGAGGCGGAGCCTTTGCCTACACAGCGCACCGCGAAGCGGAGACAGCGACAGCAGCGCTCCACGATGCGGTTGTCGTCCTGGTGCTTGTTCAGTGTCTCCGACAGCACAGGCCAGATCTGGAGGTCAGGGGGAGATTACGATCAGCACCTGCTTCACCAGCCAGGTCGTCGTGCACTAGGCAGAACCCACTCACATCATGGATGACCTTCTGGCACGGATGCATTTGCCCATTTTCCACTATCGGGTTCGTGTGCCTGGAACACAGAATAGAGCTGCTTGATGGACCTCTCTTAACAGCGGACGAATCTACCGTATCAACAGCAAAGCCTACTGGATGGAATGGAGATCTTACCTGAAGATGACCGCTAACCTATCCAGCCAAACCGTGGGGTCGGCGGACTTGGAATTGCTGTGGTCCTGAGATAGCAGCTGCGGAAGTGAACATGAAATGTCAAAATGCAAACTTCAACTGTGAAATATAGACCGGAAGGTTCAAACACCGAGGGGCACCCACCTTTTTAAGGGCAATGACCTGTACAGCGCATAGATCACTCAGACATTCAGCTATTTTCTCAAGTGGGAGACGTGCCAAGACTAATGCAGTACCTGCAAAATTAAATCATTTATTACACACTCATTCACACCAGAGCCATACAAACACCAGAGGCTGGGAAATCTAGTGATCCCAGACTGGAACACATCTGTCGAGGTGATTCAGAAATCACAGACATCAGTGATGCCCCTTACAACTAACCGTTACACTTGTTGTACAGTCCATTTTATTCCTATGTGTAATGTTTGCACCAAAAAAAAAGCCTTTGACTTCATTTTGTTGTGCATGTGCACAATGACATGAGTTTTAAGAGCGGGCGTGGTCCCCGTTTGACCTGGGAGCCCTTCCGATTTTATTGGAGAGGAATGCGTGTGTGTGAACAATTTCATACCCCACGGGAGGTACCCCGGACCCCTTTGAAGAGGGTACCTTTGAGGAGGCCAACTGCAGCTTCTGTAGACAGGGTGAAGGAGTCGAGGGAGCGCGCGATCTCCAGCAGACCATGGAAGTTCTGGGCCATGTGGTCCCGGCACACAGAGCAGATGCTGAGGATGGCCTTGGCCGCCATTGAAGCCAGGGGCTTCTCCCCCAAACCTTTCATGAGGTAATTCAGCACCGGGTCTGTGAGGAAAACGTCGCTTCAGTCAAAAGGCGGGCAGATGCACGATCACACTGGGAGGTATTCGAGGGCATCACAAGAGACGAGGCAAGAATGTTTCCGTTGGACCAAAAGTCAACGGGAGAAGGCTAGCAAGACGTCCAACAAGCCTGAGGTCCAGTTATTCCCTGACTGCACAGTTTTATTAAGCTAATCACGCACCTAAGAAGCGGGGGTTGTGGTTCACCGCCTCACTCATCTCCCCCACCAGCTCGATGCTAGTGTAGCGGACGGCGATGTGGACCGTCTGGGGGAGCAGGACCACCTGCTCCAACACTTCCGTCAAGGTTGGGTTGTTCTCACTGGGTAGTGCAGAAAACATTCATACGATCATACAAAAAACTATGTAGGAAAATATGACTGGAGGACATGAGCATGAAGCTAACAGAAGAGCAGACATCAATAACCAGAAGGATAACCACTTCAAGACTCCAAGAAGGGGTCTGTGTGTGTATCACTTAGCATGGCACCTCAACTGAATTACTCAAACAAAGCTATCCATCAGAATTACCTGAAAATCAGTAAACCTCTGTGCAAGCTAATGGATTAACATTGTTTTCCTATAATGCCAGAAATAATTCTCTGGAATAACTTCATTCCAGCCCCAAAAACATCCACAGGCGTTCTGCTCAGACACCAGGCTCCACCAAGTAGACCTTATCCAACTCACGGATCAACACTCTTGGCGATGGCAGCCATGATGAAGAGCACGGCTTCAGTCACCTCCCAAGGCGGACTGCCCTCCTTCAGCGTGGAGTACAGCTGCAGAGTCAGGCCATTCAAAGTCTTAGCAACTGTGCATTTTAAACATGCAGCACTGCCAAAACGTTTGTCATGAGAGATGTTTTGGGGGGGGGGGATATCTGACCAACGTACATCCGGTACTTATGAAAAACAGCCAGCGATGCAAACTGCTGAAATGAGGAAGTTGCACAGAAGTAACACTTGTTCATTACGAGAGGAATTGCTTGTTCACAGCCGCACTTTGCGTTTTCCATTTGCATAAAAAGGCCCGATCATTTCCAAAGCAGCAGGGACTGAGCCACCGTTGTCCTCACCTGTGAGAAACACTCCATAGATCCCACTAAAAAAATGACGTCCTTCACCAGATCTGAGACTCGCATCCGGAATTCTCCGAAGTCATCCGTGTCCTCCGGTATTCCTTCCTTCACGTGAATAAGGGGGAGAGAAGAGATTCAATTAACTTTTAGTCTGATGCATATAAAGCGTGCGAAAATCAGTGTTTTAATGAAGGATCAGAACACAGGTGTGCGCCTATATAATATGCCGCTACGTATAAATAATGCATATGTGGTCACATGACTACTCACATGGTCGGCATCCAGCTGGCAATGGCGGGCCAGTCCATGCAGCAGCCTCTGGATGTAGGGCCGGAAGATTCCGTGCAGCATAGCGTCGTTGGTTTTGTACAGGCGCTCCCCCAGCCGGTACCAGAAGTTGAAGGAGATCTCCACGACCTGACGGCGAAGGCGCCACGATGAGGCAAGGAAATGCCGGCTCCGCTTCACATGTGCAGGAGCTGCTTTCTTGCATGCTTGTGGTTGGGTGCATGTCTCACCTCATACTGCGGGTGCCCCGCGCAGATCAGCAGCAGCTCCAGAGTCCGAAGATCCCCCATGCCCTGGCCAGGACTTTGCACAATCGTCTCCAGGAGGGTCTCGCACAGCTCCGTGAAGATGCGGCAGTAGTTCAGCACCCTGCCACATGGGGGCGCACATGACCACACACGTTGGTCCTCTGGAGTTGACTTGCTGGTCCAGCTAAGCCTCAACCTCCCTATACATGCCTCTCTCCTTCACCAAAACTGATTCCGAATCAGACTCTTGTCCCCACAGAGAACTACAGCTGCAGAGAGCAGGATATTGAAAAGCACCATCTGTTCGCTACTTTACAAATACGGCAGCTATTGGAAATATCCCACCACCAAATGGGCAACAGAATTCCCTCAGGTCTTCTAACAGGAGAGGCACCAAAAAAAAAAAAAAAGAAAATGACGGGGGTAACGGAACAGCCGAAGCCAGCCTTACTTGTCCAGGTCCTCGCGGGCCACGGCCATGTGATAGGCCGTCTCTAAGAGCAGGACGCCCCGAAACAGCTGCAGCGCCAACGCCATGTTGCTGTCCACATTCTCGATGGCGTACAGCGCCGAGCACACGCAATCCGAGGCAGCCTCGTGCAGATTGGTGGGGGTCTCGTCCCTCTGCTGGAGGGGTAAGAGTGAAGTGAAGTGCGTTCAAGAGTGACACGCACGCCGGGCCACTAAGATGATACGGCCCACGTGCCAGGAAGATTCTAGAAGATACTAGTCAGAGGGAGGGACCCACCAGCACTTGGAAAAGTAGAATAAGCAGCTGGCTGTTGGCCATGAAGGTGGTGTCCAGGACCCCAAGGTTGAACCAGCTGCCCAGGCACCGGAAAACCTTGATGAGCATCTTCTCATTACTGCCAGTCTTCTCCACACATGACACCTGGGAAGGGGGTGAAGAGGGGAGTCAGGACACCCACGCATTCAGATGCTCCGTTTTAGCTGTCCCAGCATGAGCAGACCTTGTTTAAACGCAGAAGCCTGATTAAGCAAAGACGTGAGTTTATACATAAAAACTAAAAGTGCATCGATTGCAAGTTACTTGGCCAATTCCGATTTTATTGCAAGTGCGACCAGCCAATACCAATTTTTGGCAATTGTGATTTTCTCTCTTAGAACTATAACTGACAGTATATAAACAAAAACCAGCTTTTCTTCAATGCAGAATTTTATTTTTATAATAAAATTAATTGTTGAACTTAATAATTTCCTCAAACTACACTAAGTTATGGGATCTTCTCTCACTTAAACAAGTATCGAAATAAAGTGCTCTGTGCCCAGAAAGAGGTACAAATGAGAATTAACCGAGAATGAGTTGCTGTACACACAACTTAATCTGGCATATTTAACATTATCAAATAAGAGCAGGTGCAACAGATTTAAATGAAACAAAGTTACATGGTTACTTATATAATTTCCAGTATGTATAAATTCACCCAATAACACGACATTGACCCTTTTCTCGTTTTTTTTCCTCGTCTCAATTAAAAAAGTCAAAAAGGTTACAAACCTCTAATTAAACCTGAAGTGTACTATACTCTTACAACATTGCTGTAATACACGTACGTAATGTACAACATTGGAAAAACATGAAACACATCGGCCGGTCTCCGGTCCAGGCCGAGCATGCTGAAAGTCGGCCGATTCCGGTCCCTTGCTGATCTATCTGGCATGTCTAATAAAAACCCATTTTAATGTCCATAACGTACATTTACATGCAAACTGAAAGCGGTACATTTATGGCCAAGGTGAAACATTGGTAAACGGCTCTACCAGCAGGGCAACAACAGTGCCGGAGTAGTAGGCCAGGTCCTCGATGATCTCCGTGCGGCGGTTGGCCCCAATTCGGAGGGAGCGGCTATGGACCTCCTCAGGCAGCACGGTCAGAATCTCCATCAGGAAGGTCATGGAGGAGACATCGCCACTGTATCTGAGTGTAGGCAGGATGACACTGAATACACCGGGCCTCCACCATGTCTCCACCAGGCCAGGTCACCCATGGCTACATCCCAGATTGAGGTGTTTCCATTATGCTTATGGTGTAATTAAGTCCGTCAAAACTCCACACCACTGTGATATTATATGAATTATAATCGGTTACTTATTCTTTGTTTATATACGGTTGTTCTTTGCACTGGGTGTGGCCAAACAAATCAGTATTCACATGCATTTATAGTATGCGGTTAATAAAACATTTTAAAATCCTAGGTTCTTAGATACATTAAAAATATTCCACGATATATTAGGGAATACGCCTGGCTTGACCAAGTTAGACCAGCAGAGGAGCAAACTTACTTTTCGATGAGTGTGTGAACGCAGCCCTTCCAGGATGCCATCTGGAGAGCCAGATCCGCGATGGCGAGAGCGAGCTGAGGGGAAGGACGAGCACATCAGCCCAAAATTTGCAGCCGCTCCCCCCCCCCCCCAACCACAACCACAACCACAACCCTCAGTTATCAGTGAGCCATGATCATAGGTTCACAGTGGGTTGTTGACTTTTAAAACCATGTTGCAGAGATGTGATAAAGGCGACAGGCAGGATAAAAGGCTCAGCATTATCAAAGGGAGCAGTATACCAGCAACTGAGTCTACAAACAATTCAGATCAGGTCATGAGGATGACAATGGGTACTGCTGACCCAATCAGTTTGTAGAAGAAGCAGATCCTCCCTGGGGTTAAAGACAATGCAACAGCCGGCAGGAGTTCATGTCAGTCATCAACAATGACCAGTTTAATCACAACACAGCCAATAAAACTCTGCTGTATCTTTACCCACTTCTACGATGGTAAACCACTGCTCTATGGCCCACTGGTGGGTGCGGTGAGCTTGAGTGAGGCGGTACCTGAGTGATGATGATCGGGGAGAGGTCCTTGAGGTTCTCGATGTGAGAGAGCAGCGAGTCACGCAGCGCGATGTGAGTGTCGGCCGGAAGCTCATAGAACGAGGTCTGGATCTTCATTTTCATCGTCTGCGCGGCAAAGTAGCATGACTCCACATCTTGCTTCAGCTGGAGGAGTTGGTCCGAAATCTCCCAAGCGTACATCTGCAGGCACCGGGGAGGATGAACAGTACTGAAGGACTGTCACCATGTCAAGAATTAGCAGCAAGAGTAAGTCATCGTCAAGTCTAAATGGAGAACTACAAGCCTGTGAAGTTAACAACTTCACAGCAAGCTTCCAGATGTAACTTAATCAAGTCAGACTGAAGCTTATCAATCCAAACAAAGCATGCGTGAAAAGATCACTCTGGCAGCGTAAGGAAAGTGCTAAAAAGTGATCTGAACAAATCTCCAATAATTAAATCTACAAAACTATGTTAGACACAAACCAGAATTAAACCAAGATGAAGGGAAATATTAATAAAGGGCAGCAATAGTACTACTGGTTTGTACTATGACTAGCATGTCTAGAACCTTCTTCATGGAGACCCACTAGTATGTTCTGGATCATTAGCTAGTGATGTGACCCCACTACACTACATCTTAACCTCACACATAGAAGAGCTGTAGTTCTGCTTTAGAGTTCTCTGGTACAAAATGAAGCAAGTCTTCCAATGGGAGGTCCCGCTAACCACGACACTGAAATTACTACCTGCTACAGCTAACGTCCTGACACCGGGAAAGAATTATACTAACCATGCAAGTCTACATTAAAAAAAAAAAAAGACATGAACCAGTATCATAATCATCACCAAGCATCAATATGGCACGCATTGTGAAACAGCGCTTGGTTTTCATCACATATGCATCAGCCAAAATGCTGCACTGTTCCACAGCCCTGAGGATGACACTGATGGTTTCTGGCCGGTATGACACAGGCATTCACATCGTACATATTGACCAGTGGTTTCTGACCTACTATGATATGTATCCCATATCCAGCCATCCCTTCTTTATAATGGTAGCCATCAACTAGGATTTCAGGTTAGGCAAAGGAGGTCAGCAGACTCCTCCTATCATCATAGGATTCTTTGGAACTTCCTGGAAGATTTCATGTCTTGCACACAGAGATTCCGGCAAGAGACCTGCTCTCTGGAAGGTACAGCACTGCCCGAAGACTTTTCCATTTGAAAAGTGTGTTTGACTGCAGTTCAATAACAGCCTAAAGATTCTGACCGCCTGAAAAGCATCAAAAACTGCCAAGGAGAAGTACTTGTGCCAACCCCCTAGAGTCTAGGGCCTAGACGGTCCCTGTTTAAAGCTATACTCTCACAGAAAAAAAATAGCAATAAATAAGCATTTTAAAAATAAAATAAAAAAAAAACATAAATCACACAAATACTTTTGCCAATTCAAAGTATAGCAAACCAAAACATCACATTCACATAGATAGGAACAAGCAAGACAGACAAGTCACATCACTCACATCCTTGTCATGTTCAGCCCAAATACTACTAACTGCTCGTAATCTTGTACAAAAGCCACATAGAGGGAATCACTCGGTTTACTTCTGCAAATGACTTTTCACCCTTTCTAATAGTTTAGAGTTCACTGTGCGGTAATGGCCGTTTCATAAAAATTAAAGTGCAGCTGACCTAAAACTTGTTATGGCTATTTCCTCAAGTCTTTCGGTCACCACAGTGCAAATAAAAATCGTCCGGCCGTTCATTCTCTATCAAAACTTGTTAGGCGTAAAATGACAAAATCGCCCGAAGAACGGGGAAAATTTTAATCCCTAGCTCGCAGCAGACGGCTGAAGGTTTCAATGGTCGGTCCTCCTGCTAATAATAACTATGCGAAGAGTTCGCTTTTCCTGTGAGGTACGGGCTCATGCATGTGGAAACCGGAACGATACATAAAAATTAATAGTCACAGCAACAGCTACCCTTCAACGAAACGGATTTTCTTTCAAAAAGAATCAAAGTAAAAAAAACATCACCAACACGTATATTCTCCTAAAAAACAAAAAGAACTCCAGTTTTACTCCCCAAACTATTACAGAATTACCAGACTGACCATCTTAGCCGTCAACAGAGGTTAGCATTTTTTAGCAGCTATCTGGGCTTGAAATAACTGTAGCACAAACACAAGAAAACACTTTTATTATTGCCGATATTAATGCTGGATACATTTGAGAGAGGAGCTAGCAATCTCGCTAATTCAACCCTTGCTTTCCAGCATCGCTTCCTGTTCAAATAAATCCCCAAAGGACTCTCCGGCGTGCCATAATGTGCTTATAAAGCATTTAAAATCTAATATATCTTCATGACTTAATTTCAAATTGCCCAAACACATCAGCTGCAGATGACTGCCTACGCATTCATTTAAGAGACGGAAAGGCTTAGTTAGTTGAGCTAAATGAGGCTCTCAGTGTCAGCCGCATTTTGAGGCTAGCTACTTGTCGGCCTCTTTACAGCCTCGGACTTTCCTGAGCGATTCTTACCGACTTCTGCAGCGCCCCGAGCCACACTGACGCCCTCTCTTTGCCGGCGGGATCCGGATCGTGATACAGAGCCTGCACTGCATGGTAAACTACTGCAAGGGACGGCTTTTCCCCTTCCATGGCTCCGTACTACGAGGCTAGACAAAAAAGTATAATGCAAATATATTGTTAATTTAAAATATACGCCTTTTAATATCTACTTGGCTCTCGTGCGAACTGGTCTAACCGCCATCTCAGTCACACACACACACAGCATCCCCGCGTGTGCTCGGTAAACGCCCCCGTCTAGAAATGAACCAGTGGGAACTAAAACCAGCGTTTCGCTGGCCGGGGGGTGACCATTTGAGGTTACACAAAATACGCGCGCTTCCCCTTCTTCTTCTTCGCTGGAATTTTATGGCGGGTCGTGAGCTCTATCAATGGTACATGCCATCCACAGCGCCATCGGAATAGATTTTTTGGAATTGTTTGTTCATAAGCGATATAAAAAAGCCTCAACCATAGATCAATACCTTAACAAATTATGCCGGGTATTGTGATCAAAATGCAATTTTTACCAAAGAGCACATATACAGATAGGTTGGTGAAGCCACTGGCCTCAATAGTAATAATAAGATGTGTTAAGTTTTAAATACAAATTTATATTCTCAAAGTATAAAAACTAAATTTAAGGAACAAATAAAAAGAGTACATCATGTAGCCTCCTTGCCGTGCTCTGAATCTCAGTCCAGTAACAGTTGATTACTTAGGCTACAATTCAGGAGGCCATTCTTCCCAAACAGTCATCTCTCTAATTCCCCATGTGTGGATTGATATCTTTGGTAGGATCACAGAGTCTATAAGGGGTATCCGGTCTAGCCCCTCACCCACTTTCACTAAGAAGGCTGATCTGAGCTGGTGTTAGTCAGAGAGACAAACCTTCCCCTTATCTGATTAATGGCTTCATCTTTGTGCTTTCTCAGTCAGTCAAGCCTGTAACAGGTCACTGTTTTCTGGGGATTGTATTATTTTCTTTGGGAACTTGTATGCTGTCAAATGTAGGTAAGTACACTAAAGTATTGGGACACCTGCCTTTACACACACATGAACTTTAATGACATCCCATTCTTAATACATAGGCTTTAATATGGAGTTGGGCCATCCTTTGCAGCTATAACAGCTTCAGCTCTTCTGAGAAGACTGTCCACAAGGTTTAGGCGTGTATGGGAATTTTTGACCAATCTTCCAGGAGAACATTTGTGAGGTCAGGCACTGATGTTGGACAAGAAGGCCTTGCTAGAAGTCTCCACTCTAATTCATCCCAAAGTTGTTCTGTCGGGTTGAGGTCAAGGCTTCTGTGCAGGCCGGTCAAGTTCCTCCACACCAGACTTGCTCATCTATGTCCTTATGGACCTTGCTTTGTGCATTGGTGCAGTCATGTTGGAACAGGAAGAGGCCATCCCCAAACTGTTCCCACAAAGTTGGAAGCATGGAATTGTCCAAAATTGCTTTGAATAATGTAGCATTAAGAGTTCCTTTCACTAGATCTAAGGGGCAAAGCTCTACCCCAGAAAAACAACCCCACACTATAACCCCCCCTCCACCAAACTCTACACTTTGCACAATGCAGCCAGGCAGTATCATTCTCCTGGCAACTGCCAAACCTAGATTCATCCATTGAATTGCCAGACAGAGAAACATGATTTGTCACTCAAAAGAACATGTCTCCACTGCTCCGGAGTCCAGTGGCGGCAGTGTGCTTTATACCACTGCATCCGATGCCTTGCATTGCACTTGGTGATGTAAGGCTTGGATGCAGCTGCTCGGCCATGGAAACCCATTCCATGAAGTTCTCTACGCACTGTTCTTGAGCTAATCTGAAGGCCGCACAAAGTTTGGAGGTCTGTAGCTATTGTCTCTGCAGACAGGTGGCGCCTTCTGCACACTGTGCGCCTCAGCATGTGATTTTACGTGGCCTATCACTTCGTGGCTGAGTTCTATTGTTCCCAATTGCTTTCACTATAATACCACTAACAGTTGACCATGGAATATTTAGCAGCGAGGAAATTTCATGAATGGATTTATTACACAGGTGGTATCCCATTTCGGTACCGCGCTTGAATTCACTGAGCTCCTGAGAGTGACCCATTCTTTCACAGATGTTTGTGGAAGCAGTCTGCATGCCTTGGTGCTTGATTTTATACACCTCTGGCTATGGAAGTGATCGGAACCTGAATTCAGTGATTTGGAGGGGTGTTCCAATGCTTTTGGCAATATAATGTATGCGATTGTTTATACTATGTGGGTTGATGGTATCTGTTTTATAGCCGAGAATCTGTTATTTGAACAGTATCAAAGAGAAAAGACTAAGTACTGATTTGAGCTATGGCCAGTAAAGTTAGCCCATGGTGCTAAGTCATGCGCCATCAGACCACCAGGCCTGCCTTGCACATCTGCTGGCTGTCCTTGCTTTCCATAGGTCTACAGTCATCTGCAGGCCCTGCTGGAATGTTACATCTAGCAACACTCGGGCACCATTGGCAACTTTCACCTGGATAACTGGAAATAAAGAAGATACAGTGTACTTTTATTGATTTACAAAAGCTTTACAAGAAAACCATAGGCTTTCTGGGCAGTCTTTTAATAATAATATATATCATACTGTATAATATGAGTGACACTGTTTGAAAGTATCTTACCTGAATCACTTAACTGTAATATTTGGTAAAAGTGTTTTCTTAAAAAAGAAGCAGCAGCAGCTAACAGTTTTGGGAAAAAAAAACACTTCAACTTCTTATGCAGTAATTACCCAACAGGACAATGTATTCTGTTTTGGCAGAGTATGTTTTTAAAGCAATAGTCTCAAATTGGCATTTTCCTGTCTTTTGTAATGACTATGGTTGCTATTGTTTGTATAGTATATTGCAGAATCATCAAGCAAACGCTAGACTTGCCAGCACATGTGAACCACACATGTTTTTTTGTACACACATATTTCTCTTGGGCTAACATTTTGAAGTGGAGATTATGGGATGGAATAGGGGATTTATTAGAATTATTGGAAGGTGGATGAATGGATTGGATTAATGGAACAGTCACTGAAGATTTTACAAGCCTAGCATTGCAGCAGATGTGAAATAAGATCGAAGATGCTTCTTTGGATTGCAGCAAAACAAAGATGGCCGCCTTAGGCTACAACTGAAAAGCGAAACAAACATGCAATGAAAACAAACCAGGTTGGTGTCAAATTAAAGGCATAGAAGACTGTATACCAGTGGCTGCCAACAGGACAATGTTCAAGACATTCATAGTTAATAGTGACACCCCCCTCCCCCAAATCGGCGAAATGTACCACCATGATATGGTGGCTCTCCAGATCATTTTCCTTGTAAAAGCTGCTCTCACTGTAATAAAGAGAGAACACTGCTTTAAACAGTCCCAGCTACTAACAGGTTCCAGTGCAACGTAGACCACCCCTCAAATATTTTTATATGCAACCCCAATATAGTAAAATTGCAGGCCATGTACAGTAACAGAACAAGATGCCAACGTATTGGGACAAAACCAGTATTTAGAATTGTGTAAATGGGTTATCATGATGGTATCATTTTATGGGCCAAATGCACTGTGCTGCAATTCATCTTCCATCAAATTCTACAAATTATCCTCTTAGAGCTACAGCCAGACAGTTGCATTAGTCATGATGTCAAATGGCAAGCAAGCATTCATTGAGTACATTGGGTTACTAATTTCCCATTGAGTGATTACCATAATCCACAGTAATTCCCAAGTATATCTTATTGATGTTAGGTTTATGCTGAAAGTGACAACACTTTTGAGGCAGACAGTTTGATACCTATAGACTGGGGAACTATTTTGTTTATTGGATTTTGTTTTATTGACAAAAAAATTTAATATCCAACCGCAATGCAGTTACAGAACTTGATTCAAATCCTTGTATTTTACTGCTCATTTTGCGTACAAATTGAGGTAATCATATACACAGGCTTTCAACTTACATACAGTAAACAAAAGTAGTGTTACTAACATTGCATTATGCAGACTATACAAAAGGTCTATATGACAATTCATCAAATTCTGAACAGTGGTTAAGAAAATCGTGTAAAGGGGAGGGGAACCTTCCTCAGAGACCACCTGGCTCACTTCATCCATTGCCCTAGATCTATGACTTTCAACCCTGCTCCACAAAGACTGCAGTGCCAGCAGAATAATTTTCCCCATTCTCATTAAACTGCTAATAACCTCAGTAGTGAAATATTGGTTCAATTAGCATAATAGAAATTAGCATAATCAAGTGCGTAAGTGCTTGGGTACACCACACCCCCCTCCCAACCTGCGGGGACCAAAGCAGACAAGCACCTTTTGAAATGGTTGTTGCTATTGACAGATATACCTATCTGAAAAACCATATTTCTACAGATATTTACTCCAATTAGTCCTACAGCTCCCGTAAACCATCTAATAAACTGGCTAACAGCTTCTTTTTTCCTTCCACTTTTTTTTTTTTTTTTTTTTTTTTTTAAGATCAGCTTCCATTTGGAATACAGGAAGTTAAAAAGGAACAACACTTGAAAGGAGTAAAGGCCCCAAGAAATAGTGTGGAGCTCAGCTTGTTAAACTAAATGAATCTATTAAGGACCCATATAAGAAATGATTTATCAAAACATGAACACAACGTAAAACATTCAAAAAGTGTCATCAAAAAAACAAAAACATCAAAGCTTGTTCTTCATTCATATATGGCTTCAAAAGATCACTAGCAAAGCCAATATCACATCCTCCCAATGCTTTATCACAACCCAACAACCTCCTCCCCCAAGTTAAAAGTTGAACAGTTAAATGCTGAACACGCTGAATTGCCACCTGATTGTTTTAAAATTGTGAAGGAGCTCCTGTCAGAGAATTCGCTGCAAACAAATGCACACACTCTCTTTCAACCCGCTGCATGCTGAAATGTCTTTCAACTGTGAGTAATCAAGTATAACAACCGGGTGGTTGCAGAAACACATTTTACATACCAACAGAATACACTGCGTGTCCTCATAACTGTCTTATCTGAGACCAAGTATTTGAACAGGAAGCCATAAAATAAATTATTCCTTATCTAGTCAACATTAAAAGCCTTCTCCATGTGGAAAGATTTAGAACTCGTCATGTCGTACTAGAGCCTCTCCAAAGTCAGTGGCTTGACTTCCGACGAACAAATCGTACTTTGCGATTATTTCTTCTTTAGTGAGTTGACCATCCTGAAAAAAGTAAAACAGAATTCAGTTCAATTTAATATCCATTCAATCGTATAAACACATATTTCACACAGTACAGATCAACCGCTCACACTATCTTTCTAATTTGGTTGCATTGTAACAACTTTTAAAAAGTAATTTTGGGCTTTAAAAGCGCTTCCAACCAAAGTACATATTTGACTCGTAAAAATGTCAGGTTTTTGCAATTCAGCTAATAAACAGCACTGGTGAATGTCTCATAAATCTGCAGTGAGAATAATTTATACATTTATTTTAAATATTAAATTCTGGACTCACCTTGTCTGTGTCAGACTCGTACACCAGGTGCTTGGCTTCTGCTTCAGCGTGGTCATAATCCGAAGGCAGGATCCAATCCCTTGTTTCTTCCTTGTCCATCTTCCCATCTTTATTCTTGTCCCGGAACTCCACAAACTGTTCTCGCTCCGTCTTCACCCACTCAGGCTCCTGGGGGTCACCCTCATGGTTGTACATGTCCCCTGGTAAGAGGAAGAACCAGTTTGGGGGGGGGTGAACTTTTGTTCAATCCTCTACATTCCGGGTAGATTTAAAGCAGTTTATCCACCAGTCTATATATCACAATTCAGCTGCCTAGCTAACGGAAACCGTATTCCAGAGTAACCATAGCAACAAAGCCTCGGTCACACAGTGGGCAGGCTAACTGACACTGATTAGAATTCCTCCCTGACCAAACAATCCAATTAATCTTGCCACCAATGTGACCAATGTGCATTTTTTCCACGAGTGTCACACACACCTTGCTTTTCGGTATACAGATTTCAGTCTCAATGAATGTAAATGAACGGAACAACAGATTATCACTTCTGCCAGCATTACATCTTAATGACCCAGGGCATATTGCACGTTAACTTTCTTTTTTTGTTGTTGAGTATAATCACAAATTATCTGCAGACGATGTTGATGAGGTACCGTGGCTGTATGAAGGGCTGCTAGTGATTTAATAATTAGGATATTTACAGAGGTAGGTTGGTGCTAAGGGATCGTAAGCAAATTCAGTGATCCATAATGAATTGAAGAATAGGTCTCCGGTCAAGGATCCTCGATACACTTCCAGCCAGGAGAGGCTCATCCCTCTGAAACGGACCCTAAGGTCCAGCAGCTGGGTGCCCTAAGGATAGTCTCAATGACTGTGAACTAAAAATATTTCAAGAAATGAAATGAAATTTCCTTAATTCAGTAGAAAAGATTTCACCTTATCATAGGAGGCACATATGCAAATTCAGTCTTCCAAATATGCAACAACCACAAATAAAAAAAAAATCTATCTGAAAAAACACTATTTCATTGTTGTTGAGTGAGAAAATAAACATTTCAAAAGGAGTGACTCTGGTCCTTTTAAGTACCAAGGGTGTTAGATGTTTTATGATTTGCATGTTTCCACAGTCTGTAGTCTTTCATGCCCCCCCATGCAAACCAGCTATGTTTAAGGAATTGTACTAGGACTACATGTCAATTTTTTCCCAATCAACTTGATGTAACTGCTGTACTTACCAATGTATTCCTCCAAGTCAATAAATCCATCCCCGTTCTTGTCAATGTCCTCCATAGTTTCCTACAGAATATAAAGAATAACCACATCTAGGGTGTTTCTCAGTTTGCGTACTTGACCATACTTGTGGTCATCTTCCATTGCTGAAGACAACAAAAGTACCGAGAACGGTAAAAATCCCCAGATGTCATTCTTGCCCCACCTCAAATATCGAGGATACATTGGTTGTATCATTGTCAAATGATATCAATCCCATGATTCAATGAACCCTGAGTTAGTTCTTGGGAGGCAAGTTAGCAAGACCGGTCCTGCCAAGACCACAATTATGACTCCTGGTATTGAGAAACACCCCTTAACCCCTTAATACACACAGACACCATCCACATCCTCTCACTTGGGAAACAACACACTACTTTCTTTCCTCACACACTAATAATTTTCCACTGCAATGCAGACACACCAGCACCACGATGTCCTTCATGTAGTCAAACTCCTCCGGGTGCAAGAAAGCTGTAAACTCTTCCTTGCTGGCGATGAGGTTGCCATCTTTATCGGCCATCTTGAAGCGCCTCTCATCCCGCGACATCATCTGCTTGTAGTTGAAGCCATCATCAGGATCATTATCATCTGTGGGGCACACAGCGTTCCTGCTCATGTGACACCTTTCAGAGTGGCATTAGTGTAACATTAAAAGTGATCAGGATATGTTGGAGTATGCACAAGAAGGGCCAGAGAACACTGAACACAATAAAGAAGGCACTGATGACCGATTCTGGCTGTAACTTCTGCTGAACATTGGACCTACTCAGCTCCCATGCTCAACTCTTTGCTCATACCCAAGAAAACGCCAAAAGTTACAATTCAATATTATTCCCACAAGATCACACCAGCCTTGCCCATAGTGAGACCACTCCATACTAGGTACCCCCTACCATTTATCCAATTCTTATGAACCACTTTTTAACCCAGTCCAGCAAGATTGTAGAAGGAAAAAAAATAAATAAATAATCGATAAAGACAAATACCATACCAATACCAATGTATGCAATCAATAAGAAAGTCGTTCATGTCGGCGTCCATCTCACGTATAACCGTTCGAGAGGAGAGTGACAAACCTCAGAAATGGAGACCTACCAAGCACATAGCCGTAGGTCACGTTCTTGTATTCTTCCCAGGAAATGACACCATCCTCATTGAGGTCATGGCCCTTCCACTGGCGGTCCACGTCATCATAAATCCAGCGCTTCTGCGCAAACTTGATCCATTTCTTCATCTCCTCTGTCGTGACGAACCCGTCTTTGTCTTCATCGATTTTTTCGACAATCTTGCTGTGGAGAGACAAGATCAGCAGGTTAGCCAGGTAAGTGACGGCGTGAGGTAACGGACATAACATTTCATGGAAAACATTGTTGGAATAAACTGCTTAAAAAACAAAACATGCCATTCACCTTATAAGTTCAGCACTGCAAAGCTAGGGAATGTATTAAATATGAAAAAAACTTAAGGGGTTTTTGATGGTAGGAGAACCTGCCACAGAATGACAGATGCATGCGACCAAATAGGAACTGAGAATCCAGTGACCATCACGGTACTTAACGTTCAAAGGTTCCGTACCCCAGTCTCTCCTTACTCTCCTCGGGGGTGAGCTGGTCAAATGTCTTGGCCTCTTCCTCTCCAAGGAAGGCGTCATGGTCGTAGTCGAAGCTCTCGGCGTCATCGTGCTCCTTGTTGCTCAGCGGGTCATCATGGTGAACACGGTCCTTCTTCTCCATGGGCTTGCTGGTGGCATACACCACACACAGCGCAAAGCACATGACCAGCGGTCGGAGCTCCATCATGCAACGCTCTGTCAGGACATGAGAGGGTTGATGAGAATCAGAACCTGACCAAGGTGCCACATCAACCTGTTTGGGTCTACTACAGCTAAAGATGTAAGATGTATGACATCATCATCATCATAATCGGTTAATGTATCTGCATTCATTTTTATTTATTTATTTATTTTTAACATCAAGGCATTGGCATCAGTTCTATGTGTCAGGATTGGTCAGCTGATATTTCGACTTTAGTTAATATTCCAATTTAGCAGCACCAGAGCTAAAGACATAACAACTAAAACACTGGAGATGTTCGCCGTGGACGACCAGCCATTTTCCGTAGTGGAGGATGAAGGATTCATTCAACACACATTCAACATTTAGAACCTCGCTACAGGCTCCCAGTTTCCGCTGCATCGCTGGTGCCTCACTGCCAGTGTCACAGGATGGAAATGCTACACACGTTCATGGGATCTAAAGTAGGAAACGTCTTACACTTGTTGATCACAGTTCCAGTTCCTTAACCATGACAATACCGAAACAAAGAATGACACAAAAAAAGTAATCAAATGCCTTTTACAGTTGCTAACTATAAAGACGACGTAGTCTGGCTATTGTAGTTAAAGTGAAGAATGAGGTAAAATGTAAAAGCACATTTTAATCACTGTTCTCAAAGCCCGGATCTTCCCAAATTATATGTCATTAGCTGCCCAGTCCCGGTGGATGGTGTGAGAGAAGGAAGAAAACACGCTGAAGCCTCATAAGCCACGACCTGATCCACAATAAAGACCTGTACCTCTAAGACAAGCTGCCATTGAGATAAATTAATTTAACAACCACGGAGTTTCCTAAGCGGCGGCCACATCATTCATGAAGACCAAGCTCAATTTTAATACTGTATTGTTAAGGAAATAAATGCTTCGAGGAATCGACTGAAACATTATATCGGCGTATTTCCTTTATGTAACAGACGAATGTGAACGATATTACCAATAACGGGACTGAGACTTTAACGCTTAGATTTCTAGACATTTCTCTCCCCGACGACACGAACCTTAATTATGTATGGCATATCTATTTCAGAATTTGGAAAGAATACCAAGACCGACGCTTCCATTTTCGAACGGTTACATAAAAAAACACAACGCGCACCAATTAAGTTCATTATTAATTTAAAATTTTGGCTGGACACACGAACTTGTTCATGACACATAGTGACATAACCCAACATTCTTCACTTATAGAGTAGACTATGAATTGGAATATAACAGCGTAGAAACAACAATAATAAGTAATATTCTAAAAAGGCACAAATTCCGATCAGCAAACACAAAAACACACAAGACAAATCAAAAATTCATAGCTTCCAGCCAGCCGTCTAGGGTAAGGTGTGCGGAACGTTATTTCCCGGCAAGATCGAATAGCGGTAAAGCAATGATGTCAGTGGAAAACGAGTAAGTAAGAGAAAAAACATGATATCTGAATTACCAACCCAAACAGAAGGACAGCGCCAAAGAAGCACACCTACCAAAAGATATAGTGTCAAACACCTTGCGCGATCTATTCAGTGACCACAGAAGACTGAATAAAGAAGAGATCGGCGGATCTACGCCCCTTTGCTACAGTGTTTCCTGCAGAAAAAAACAAGGCTGACCAATAAAATCGATCTAGAGACTCCGCGCGTCAGTGACATGCCGTTCCTTTGGCGTCTTCCGATTGGTCCGCCGCAGTAGAACACGATTATCTGATTGGCTATGAACCGCCACGTCCTCAAACCCGTGGAAGAAATTTATTTTACACTACATATTTGGAACTGAGAAAAAAATCTGAAGAAAAATTTCGTCTATTTAATCCCCGCCTTTATAACTTAAATTAATTTAAATTGTAAGATAAAGTATTGATTTTAATAAAGCAAAGTTATTAAACGTTAAACGGCGGTTGCTGGAACAATCTAATGGTATACTCCCCTCCCATTGAATCAATTTCTTTGTTTCACTATTCATTTTCTTAATGTAATTAACTGGAAATTAACAGGTCAGGACCGGCAAATACTTAATGTCGTACTTGACAATCACAATTAACAATCCAGTTGCTGAAGGTAGAATTGCTCATTAACACGAGTGGCAGCCCTTGTCCCTTCAAATGCTCAGTGTGCACCCTTGTTAATGTTTATTCTATTTTACATTTAAATGTAGAATATTAAATCATACCCTCGCGACCATGACATAGATAGAAGGCAAGATGGATGAATGCACGTGAAATCATTAAGTTTTTAAGAAAACGTATTTCTATACAAAACTGATATTTGGCCACTTTAGATAGATGATTACCAATTTTTCACTAATTACACAATCACCAAATAATTATGCACTCTCTTATCCATAGTCACATATCCACTCCAACACTTGTTACATTCTTAAAATTTTTAAAATGTAGCCTACATGTCAAAAATAATACTCAAATAAGAAAAACAATTATGTGATACAATTTTTAAAAATGAAGCGCACCAAACTGTTTATTTGATGTGCATACCAAGTAAAATGTGTGTATGGTATAGTTTTTGTATTTGTCATTAAATTAATAAATAAGGGGGTTATTTAAATTATATTTAATCACAGTAGTCTCAGTAGTTTTAACAGCTGATATCAGTTAGATCAGTTATATTTTATTAATGCAATATCTTCGGCTTACAGAAAGTTTACTTTTCATAATTATACTATTTTGGCGACTTTTCTTAGACATGAATCGGACTGAGCAAAAAACTATGCAGTTATTACGTACAGTTCTAAATATCCCAAAAACTCTATTGTCACAATCATCGTGCTGTGGCATATGAAGCCATGAAATTCCATTTTCTCGAAAAGATCCATAGTTCACGCTCATATTACATCTGCGAGTGCCCTCCCGGGAAGTTCATCGCAGAAGAAGCCCCCCCCGCTCAGGGCACGTCTTCGGCTCCCCATGTCGCCGTATCACGCAGGAATGCCCGGCTGATTTCGCCGTCCGCCGTAGGATGCCTTCCGAAGTGCTTTGCACGTACATTAACCCCCCCACCGAGTCGATCATCGCCAGCAGTGTCGCAAACACGGAAACCAATGTGGCGATAACGTACACCTTAAGCGGGAGACTCATGTCTCTTTCCAGTGGGATGCACGACCTGAGAGAGAGAAAAAACATCGACAAACACGCAGATTCTTTCAGGTAAAATAAATTGTTAGTAAATCTGGTGACATTGAATTAGTATAACACATGTTTGTAAAAATATACTACAATTCGTCTCAAGGTTAAATTTCACCTACGTTAATTTGAAATTCGACGCTCGTTCTTGGACTATGGCAGACACCCGTAACAGACTGGCTTTGCAATTACTTCGCTGAAATATTTAGTTGAAAGAGGAAGTTTCTCGTGGTTACTTTATAATTTTCTGGTCCTATCCGACCCCACCTCTCTCTTCCGTGGAAACAGCGGTAGTCACGGTGCTTTCCAAGCCGCATATATAGTTCTGCTGTTTCATAGCAGGCCTACATAGGAAAATGACACCGATTAATGACCTTCACTAACGGTACAGATGTTGCAGAAAGAATAACGGAGAGCATCCCCCCTTTTCTGTTATATTGAATGGCAGTAGCATCGCCCAATAGCCAGCACACCTCGGGGTTGGGGGCGTGTGCAGTATTTGGATACTCTTCCACTCTTTGGTGAGTTTCCTTTGGCTCCAAAGACATGCATTTAGGCCCAACAGTGTCACAAAGCTGCCCATAGTGTGTGATTGTGATTGTAACGTGAGAAGGACTGACATCCCATCTCTCATGTGCTCTGAGGCATCTGGGATTAGCTCAACAGTCATGTATTTGGACTGCAGCAGGAAACCCAAACAATCATAACAACATGGGTAATAACCGTACAAACATGACCAATAAACAAAGTTTGAATCTGAAATTAAATTAGTAAAAATATAATGTGTAACTATTTCAACACCAGCTAGGGGCCCCACTTGAGATTTTGGGCCCCATGAAAGCATATCATATTAGGCCTCAAACCCGGACCAACCCTATTATCTTCCAACTTCTAAGGGCCTCTGTCCCTTAGAATGATTCTAACTCCGGCCCCTTTACGGTGCCCCTGTCACCAGCACACCTTACATTATAATTTGGTTCCATATATTGGAAGTGGCAAGAGATAGCAGAGCAGCCAATGGAAAGATAAGAAAGTATAGTATAGCTTTTAGCTGAGAAGAATGGCAAGCCAGGTCAAGATAGAATCATGAACCTTTTTCAGACTGTTCTAACAGTAGGTTTAGAAGCGGTTAGCATACATCGCGTACCCCTACCTGTGCAGCTCTGGTGCGAAGAACATCAAGGAAGCACGGGACAGATAGGAAATGAAGACGTCACAGGTTTTTTGCCTGTGATAGAAATGGCACACACAGAGAGAACATGCAAAGTTTACACAAAAAGCTGGGTCCGGTAGCTCTGACACTGAGGCTGCAGTGCCATCCACTAAATCACCTTCCAGCCAGAAAGGTACATACTATCATTCATATATCTGCGTCACCATCCAGCCAGAAAGGTACATACTGTACTATCATTCATATATCTGAGTCACCATCCAGCCAGAAAGGTACATACTATCATTCATATATCTGAGTTACCATCCAGCCAGAAAGGTACATACTGTACTATCATTCATATATCTGCGTCACCATCCAGCCAGAAAGGTACATACTATCATTCATATATCTGAGTCACCTTCCAGCCAGAAAGGTACATACTGTACTATCATTCATATATCTGCGTCACCATCCAGCCAGAAAGGTACATACTATCA
>JAODKE010000001.1:5281531-5294962 GCA_026779605.1 Mormyrus hasselquistii
ATATATGTAGTAGTATGGGGTCTATTGCTGGCTTGTGCAAGAAGCTTTTATGATGTGACATTAGGTAAGCGCAGGGCTATTTTGCCGATGGATTAACAAATAAACATGGTAGTTTGGTTAGGTGTTGGCCAAACATACGTACATATAGATTTGAATGGGTTAAAACAAGCTGTAGGAAATTGTACATGCATCGCTCTTCCATTTCCCGGAAGTGCTTATCCTGCAGGGTCATGATGGCCTGCAGCCTCTCCCAGGAAACGGAGGGAGGGGGGTTGACTGAGACACCAGCCCACTGCTAGCCAAAGCGGCATCTTGGGTTCAACATATTCAATAATGTATGAATTATGTGTGAAACAGCAACTTCATGTCATTGTGCATTTTTACTGAAACTGTAACTTTATTCAAATAATTTAGTTGATTTGCTTTTCTTATTTAGATTTACTTCAATGTTATTCGAATGTGTTTAATAACATCTTCAAGATAATGTCACACATGGCATTTCACAATAACATCAATGTGGTGTATGTTCACAAAGGTTTATTAGCTGGCCAAAACTATTATAGTTCGACTCCAGAAAACGCCATATACAACACTCGATCGTTTTACTCCCCCAGTACAGATGGTGCCCAGTCTCGTATGACTAAGCGAAAAGGCCATATTATCTTTTTTTACCCACGTAATCACAACATTCGGCTGTGTAATTTTAGCGACGAACCCTGAGGGCCTTCAGCATTTCAGACCGATTCAGCGACATGCCTATAATTACCTTAAAATATATCTGTGTCGCTCCTAAGGGGCAAAAACTGCCTTTGTTTTACAGGGCTGCAGGCTTAATCTGCCCCACCGCGGCACTGGGGGAACTCCTGCCATCACAGGTTTATAGGAATGATTAATCTAAGACAGTGAATGAATCCAATTTACACGCGAATCGAGGGAAGAAAATAACATTTTATTCCGGATATCAAGCGTTTCCCAATCTGGAGGTAACCAGGCATGCAAACCAGTGGTCTGTACTATGAAACGGGGTTACTAACTTATCGGGGTAACTTGTCGTATTTAAGATACGTACCACAGTCAAAATGGACTTCATATTCGTTCACTTACATTTTGTCCAGACTACCTTAAATCCGACAAGTTGCCCCGATAAGCCAGTAACCCCGCTTGGTAGTACAGACCCCATGCAGGAGTAAAGCCGGGTATTTAACGCTTGGACTGGGAGGGAGACTGCAGTTCTACCGCCGAGACCCGTTATCTTCAACCACTGCCCGAGTTGCATCATCCTCATGACACTGAAAAGCTACGTGACTTAATCTTATCAGACATTCCATGCAGAAATGTACATATATCTGGCATAAAATGTATTCAATACAGGGGTTGAGGTGACCCTGGACACACAAGGGACGCCACACGCTGGGTGATGTACAGCTGTCACTTTGCCAAACTGCATGACTGGACCCGAACTAACAGGAGAACATGCTAATCGCTGTTGCCACACAGATCTGAATACTTGAATCAAGCCCAAACCCATGTGCCCGGCCTCAGTACTAAACCATCGTTAGAATTTTCCATGCATATTTAAAAATACAAGAGATTCATTTATGGAGCTGAACTTTGTAAGCAGATAATGCGATCTGTATAAACGAGTTACTATAATTCCTACATATTTTCCATTTCTAAGCAAGTTCCAATTAAACGCATTCGCACGTACATTTTAAGCAATATGAGAGCAAAGTAATTAGCAGGTTTAAAATGCCGTGCAAACTCTTATGCGATTTAATATAGCGCAGCAACACCGCATTGCATGTGAGATATTAAAAGATATTAATGCTGCCGCAAAAGAATAGGCTCCCTGTGTCGAACGGAGATGCAGTTTGGACTAATGCAGGAATGGGATTAAGGAGTTAAAAAGTACCCTTACAGAGACATGTGACAAGGCTGAAAGGCGCGACGCTGTTTGCAAGCAGGGCGCCACATCCAGCTCCGGACTAGGGGCGCAATAAGAGATCGGGACCGTAGTCCAGCGTCGCCGGGTGTAAAGGGGCCAGGGCTTCGTCGGTGTCTCCGATATTGGGTTATTATATCTGCCTTTGTCTCGCCGACTTTCCTGCCGGAGGCTTCAGTCTCACGATAACGCCCGAAGAGAGACGGCTTCAGTTTTATTTCGAAAGGTATAAAACAGAAATCGGGCTTGGTTCCCCGCTGTGGTTGAAAATCTTTTAATTTTTTTTCTATTAAAACGCATTTTCAAGACGCAGAAGCTTTATGCATTTTTTTATTTCCTGCTTTGCAGTGCTGCGTATTTGAGGGAAGGATCGGCGAAAACGTGCTCGGCGCATGGGAGGCACGTGTGTTTATTATATGTGTAATGTGTAATTAGTGCTTCTGCGTTTCAAAGTGTATTTTTTACGTTTCGAATTTTTACGATAAATATGTATCTTGTTTGTTCGATTTATGATAATTCCGCGTGTGTTTTATATTTGATTGTACATCGTCTGTGTGTACATGCGATCTAGGTCACTGGGCCGTTTCTACTTAGCCGAACGGCCGTGTTGTGCGGAAATTTGCGACCTGAAATATGCTGATTTTGGGCGTGGGGAACTGCGGTGCAGACGTGATTTTTAAAAATAGCTCGGTCTACATTTATTTTTCAGAGACCGTCTGTCCAGTAGACCTTAGGGAATCAGGTGGCGTCAGGCTGGGTTTTGGTGGGGGGGGGATTTGGGGCGAGTGTGATTTTTCTTCATTTCTTCCAGATTATTAAAAAAAGAAACCCGTGCATTTCTCCTCTTTGCACAAGCGAGGAGGTTACGGGTGGTTTTTACGCTTAAGCCGTGCATTTTACTCTGTTCCCCCTTTCTTTTCCCGGTAGCATGGCGGATTATCTGATCACCGGAGGCACCGGCTACGTCCCCGACGACGGGCTCTCAGCCCAGCAGCTTTTCTCCATCGGAGACGGCCTGACCTACAAGTAAGTCAGCCCGGTGTGTCGCTGGCGCACCGTTTGCTTACACGATCCGCATGAAACGGGGGAAAAACGCAGCGTCTTAAACCGCAGATCAGCTCAGCAGTCCGATGCTGATGGACTCACAGCCGAGCAGCTGATCGCTAAAGGGGACGGACTGACTTACAAGTAAGGAGCCTCGGCTTTGTGCACCGCTGCCACCTCCTCAGACAACGACAGACATCTTCTCCCAGTCTGCTCCAAAGCTCCTCTTTTTAAACACCTCTTTCTTCTAAATCAATCTGCTTTTATTTATGATGGCATGCCTTCTGTCCTGTGCAATCACCACCCGGTGAATTGGTTATGATTTTGGCGTAATGAGACCGACTCAATCCACTGGCTTAAACACACACCTATATACAGAAATCGGACTTTCCCGTCTGTTTATATAGTCGTGTGCCCAGGGGTATAGGAATCGCGGGAGACTTGTATCTCCCGAATATTTAATTCGGCTTCATTTGTCCTCCCCAAACAATAGACCTTTGCATGTAAATTAAGCTGTGTACCCCTCAATATTAATCTCTGTCCTACTCCCTTGCCTGTGCCAGCTGAATATTGCATTGCATGATTTGATCCCAGAATCATAATTTATGAAAGCAAAGTTGCACTCGTTTGTCAAAAGCAGCATGGCAGTTCTTCACCTTTTTGCATTTCAGGATGTGTATTCACTTAACTCACTCTGTGTATTTCCCTTTGTCTTGACTTAAGGCCGTCTGTGTGGCGAGTTTAAGGTGCGGGGGTGTAGTTTGCTTTTCCCTGGATGGGTTGTGTTTGCGTAACGCATGGTTGCCATGTTTGTGTGCGGGTCTGAGGGAGAGATTTTGTTCCGTGGTACTTTTTCTTGGGGCGTACTGAACCTTGCTCGATAATATTTGATTTGCTATAAAGAGTACTTGAGGAAGGCCTCTGGTTGAGTTATATAATCTGAGTGTTGCACATGTAAGCATTAGGGAGACATGTGTGATTCACCTAATTCGATCTGGAGTGCTGTCTGTTGGGGGCTGTGCTAGTTCTGTTGGCTTTGTGCTGGGTAAATGTGCATGTCTGTACATATGCTGGTTTGATGATGACTTTGGATAGTGTCACTGATGTGGGACCTGTCAGGAGACATGTGGAGCTTGGGGGGGTAGATGCCAAGCAGGGTGCCAGTGTGTTGTGTATGCTGCTGTACCACTAAACTGTGCCTTTTGGTTTGTGGGAATTAAATCGTGGGTTTCTGTGCTCCTGGGGAGGAAGCTCTACCTTCCTAGGAAGGCCCTGGATGCAGAGATGTGAGCAGAGTAGGTGGTGAGGCTCCCAGTCTGCCAGTATCACAAAGAAATATGGTCCTGAGATATCAGCGTAACACCCAAGCAGGTGTTACTGAGGTCAGCCCCAGCTGCTTGGCAACTGCTCAGTGGTCTCCATAGCAACCGTGTATATTTGTACTTGGTTTGTTTTTTTTGTTTGGTTCCTGTAAATGAAAGTTTGTTTAAAATCGGCAGTTGAAATAATAATAATAATAATAATAATAATAATAATAATAAAAATAGGTCTTCTAAGGATGTATGGATGACCTTCAAAACAAGTTGCTAATTAAATCGCAACACATTCCTTTCACAGATGCATGTTTGAGTAACTTAAGTCACAGCTAAGTGGCTTTTTTCAGTCAAACAGCTTGTTCATACATATGCAGGAATCGACACGGTGCCCCTTGCAAATCTTCAGCCTTCGGATTTCAGAACGTACCGCCCGGAACATGCCCCACGGAACGTGCCCCACGGAACGTACCCCAACACCCCACGGAGTGAAGGCGCGACTGTACTTTGGAATAAATGAATATGAACAGTGTACGGCTGCCACGGTTACTTGATTTAAATTCGGTTACTTAAACTTTAAAATCAATGCTTTTTTTCGTTTTGATCGCTTGACAATATGGCGGAAGGAAGTAGTGTATGAGGTCCAAGTAATTTCATTCACATTAACAGTGAATGGAAATATAATCTCCTGTAAGTATTGCAAAGCAGAATGTAAATATCACCGCAGATATTTGGAAACTAGCCTTGCATAATACTAGGTTGCCACCTTTGGTCAGCTAGAGGGTGTGAGGTTTTCAGTTCCAGACAAGTCTGTACAGCCATTTGCATGTATGTAAGAGTTTTATTACCTTGTAAACATTCTGTATGGTTTGCAAGCTGCTCTAGCGCTTCAAGTGTAGCAAATTTTAGGTTAATAATGGAATGATATAGATTTGGCATAAGATTTTTTGTCTGATTCAGAAAGCGTGAGTGTCATGGCACATGCCCGAGATCTGGCAACCCTGTGATACATAACGTGTGTGTGCAGAGCTCCTGCAAAAACAGCGGCAGTAAACTTTAGACTGATTTTTATATATAGTAGATAATTTTGAAAAGGAACCATCATTAGAATAAAATAAAGCGAAGTTTTGTTTCCAGTGAGTTAAAAAATAATAGGTTTTATCGCAGGTTATCGATGCTTGAAGGCAGCAGACTATCGTTGTCCTGACAGTCGCTTGTGGATAAAATGCCGTGTTGACATTAACATCACACGTCGTGGGAGAATGGCACGGTGGCTTGTGTGTGTGTGTGTGTGTGTGTGTGTGTGTGTGTGTGTGTGTGTGGGGTGGCTTTTCTGGGGATCTTCTGGTGTCCTTCCACTGTCTAAAAACATGCCACTTAAATGAAGTAGTGTGTTAAACTGACTGTGTCCTGCCTCCTGCTAATTATATAATATAATATAAATGATCACTTGATGAACCATCACATTCCTGTATAATTTTGTGCTTTTACTATAATATAATTGTTTGGGAACTTTGAGTGCCGTGCCTAGGGGTCACGACGCGGCCTAAGGATGACGGATTACTGGGGAGCCGTCGGCATTTTCTGCTGCTGGCTTTCTGGATGCCTGTTCTCAGGATTTTGTTTCCTGCTCTTCCGGCTTTTTCCGAAATCCCTGTTGCCGCGTCCCTCGTTCGCGTCTCTGTCTTTGCTCCAAGTTCCCACAGATGAGTTGAGTGATGCTCTGTACTAAGGAGCCTCTGCACAGAAAGGCTCGCCTTTCCTCTGTCGTTCCTGGCTTGGCTGTCAGACGAAGCTGTCAGTCTGGAAGTTCAGATTTTAAGAGCTGTGAACCCAGGACACCAAATCTTTGGCGTCAAGGTATGTTGAGTGTAGGAGGTTGAATTTGGCTTTTGCTTGACTTTGGGTTGTTTGCATTCTCACACCTCGGGGGTTGATTCCTGCTCCCTTGGTCTGTGTGGGGAGTTGACATGTTTTCCTCCGTATTTCCATGATTTTTTTTTATCTTTTATTTAACCAAGGTTTCCTTCCGTGGTCCAAAAACATGCAGTTGTGTCTCAATTGCCTGCAGTGTGTGACTGATTTTGTGTGTGTGTGTGTGTACCGGGGGGTGGGTATTTATCACATTGTGGGGACCAAATGTTCCCCCACAATGTGGTGAAACCTCTTACTTTTGTGGTCCAGACAATATAAACCTCAGTTTTATAAAAATCTGTGACTGCAATCAAGAAACTAAATTATCCAAAAGTCTGGTATTTTTGTTTAGTTTCTGATGGTTAAGGTTATCATGGTTAGGATTAGCGTTACGCCTCGTGCACTGCGATGCCTTGGGATAGGCTGCAGGCTCTCCGTGATCCTGAACCAGCTAAACGCTTCCTGGAAAACCGACAGCGTTTAGGGAAGCTATGCTGACGTCGTTAGCCTCCTGAAATCGCGTGCTGCTGATTTTCTGCTGATGCTCGTGCAGATGGTTAATCAGGAGTCGCACTGGGTCCACGAGATTCCGATCCACGGTGAATGAATTCTCTGAATCTCCCAGGCCGAGAAGCTGAAGCTGTTTTCTTCTGATTTATTTTTGCTCCATGTTTGATAGCCTCGTGGTTCTTGTCTGGAGGCTTAGCAACTGCGCGGGACCCAGCCGCTGATGGCAACCAAGCGCTCGTGGGCCGGGGGCCTGGGCCCCCGCGCGGATCACTGCGCGCCTTATTCTGCGTGGAGTAGAACCAGACTGACCTGCTCGGGGTGGGGTCACTATTCTGTGGTTTCTGCATTTAGCCGCTGGCAATTGTCCCGGGACACGGCTGCTCTCCACCCCCCCCCACCTCCTCCGCGTCTGCTTGTTTGTGGCCTCGAGCTCTTCCAAATCATGCCCCTTTCTCACTGACACATGTTTTCCATCGTGATGGTCACTGGTGGTATCCCTCTGGGTTTGCGTTCACGGAGTACTTTGAACCGTTGCAGTCCCTGAGGAGTCTGATTAAAACCATGTGCTGTTTGTGTATTTTTTTTTTTTATTATTCATGTCCTGGGTAGCACATGTAACGAGACTGTATTTGTTTTCCTAACATTTTTGCATCTCCATCGTAACTCATTTGTCTTGTGATATGGCTTAAAATTGCTACGGAGCTTCCGATCGGCCGGCATTCAGATATTTGCTAATCGCCGCCCCGCCCTGACCCTCGTCTCCCGTTTTCTCTCCCGCCAGTGATTTCCTGATCCTGCCTGGCTTCATCGACTTCACCTCCGACGAAGTGGTAAGTTTGACGGCTCCGTCGGCCACAGTTACTACACTAAGTATATGAAACAAGCACATCCCATATTTAGGAGCAGCGTGATTTTTCGATCCGAGCGCCGGAACCACACAGCCGGCTGTCTGTGAGACATGAATGCAGGTGGTGTGGAGGGCGATCGATCGTCGTGTCTGACGGCCATGCGTGCCCTAATCCCCCCCCCCCCCGGTTGGTCAGGCCTACAGCAAAGCCAGACCAGCTCCAGCTTCTCTTTTAAGGATTCGATTGTAATAAAATTTTAATGTTATTTAAAATCTAATAGCTTACATTTTGTTTAAACATCCATGGCAAGGTCATTTCTCCCTAAAATCTGTGAAGGACAAACGCTTTTGGTTTTTGTGCGTCTGTCGTCTTGTCTGGGTTCTTGCCTTTGGTTTTGCAAGCCAGTTCAAGAGTAACAGCAAACTGCAAACAGCAAAGCTGTTTTCTGTTTTGTCATTCCTCGAACCTGCCGCCACTCGCAGGCCTCCCTCTCCTTCCGCACGCGGGACAGCTTCCCCGTTCCGGCAGGCCTCCCTCTCCTTCCGCACGCGGGACAGCTTCCCCGTTCCGGCAGGCCTCCCTCTCCTTCCGCACGCGGGACAGCTTCCCCGTTCCGGCAGGCCTCGCCGCCTTGTTTGTGTTGGCTGCCTCTCCTGGGTGCTGCTCTGCCTCAGCAGACCTGTTTATACATGCAGCTGTGACCTCCCCTGGCTCCCGGTGGAGATGAGTGATGGGGTGGAGCTTTGTGTGTGTGTGTGTGTGTGTGTGTGTGTGTGTGTGTGTGTGTGGGAGGTGACTTCACACCAGCTTTAATTAGAGAGCAGCAGAACTCCCGTTTTCTACCAACATCCTACTCGCCCCCCATCCTCTGTAGAGTCATACTTTGCTCTCTTTTTCCTCTTTTTCCTGATCACTGCCTTCCTGACAGTATTTATGTCTGACCTCACTTAACACAGACGAGTCCCAAACTTTCTCTGCTGGTCGCCTCGCGGGAGTCAAACATAAGTCCTGCTGAGGAGATAAAAGCAGGCTCGTGTACTGAATACCCTTCTGTTCTTTCTTGTAAGGCGCCATTCCCAATATTGGTGCCCTAAAATTCAAAACAAACCATTTTCTTGGTTTGTCATTTTCAGTTGAGTGTCCACTTTAGCGTGTTATCAGTTTAAACCTGAATATCATTGAGGTTTATTCTTTAGATCCCCGTTTGTTTGTTTGATTCTGTGGGAGAGTTGTTGCGTTTTCCCGGCTGTGTGAACGTGGCTCCTGACCTGCCTGCGAGGCACCAGCCAGCCATTGGCGACGACTCCCAGTCACCCGTAATGTCGTCACGTTAATCTTTAGCTTAATGCAGTGGTGTCATGGCATTGAAAGAGAAACTAACTCCACGTCCACCAGGGTGTGGAGTGATGGGGAACCGCCACAATCTTCTGGAAATTTCTTTGCCAAGGGGATGAAACCTAATTGGGTTTAATGTTGAAGAAGCGACAGAATGAAGTCGAGGGGCCTCTCTGGGGAAAACACCGGTCTTTGCTTCCACTGTGTGTTTTTTTTTTTTTTTTGTCACCCACACTGTCCCGGCTATCTGACCGTCCAGACTGTGGCAAATTCCTCTCTGGGGAGCCACGGCTGCCCCCTCTCAGGAAACCACCATGCCCACGTTTCAGACGCAGAGGCGAGGGACGCCCGTCTCCTGGCAGTCTGTCTCTGCAGTTTTCCCGCCCCTGTTAATTAGCCGCAGATGTTTGGAAGCTGACTTACACCCAGGGTTTGGATGTTTCGTTTGCGCCGGTCCTGAGGGGCAGCAGTGTGGCTTCACAACCCCAGGGTCACTGCAGTCGGCACACTAGAAATGTCAGAAGTTTTTTGTATTTTGCTTATAGTTACTTATGGTTAAGGTCGTCATGTTGGGATTATGGGTTTTTCCCATAGAAATGAATGGAGAGTCACATAAAGATAAGTGTGTGCGTGCGCTCTCACACGGGTGTGGCCGGCTGGCACGCAGCCCGGGGTCCTGCCTTCTGCCCATTTGTTTTTCCTGAGTCACTCTTTCCAAGAGCATTTGGTAACATCACACCTCTCTTACTGTGGTGCATTTCCTGCTTTCCAAACCCGCTACCTCTCATGGCTGCCGACCCGCCTTCACGGGGAAGGATTACGCTCCAGTGGGAGAGTGACCTCCTTGGCTGAGCTGTGCAGTACTGGCCCGTTAAATCCCCGACGTGATGTGTCCCAAAGCCGCTTTCAAATATTAGTTAGCTGGGTACTGATGATAATCTATAATATAAGTCTGAAGGCTGGTAGTTCTGTTTGGTGGAAATCTGTTAGGGCTCCGTACTCCTGGTGGGCCGGTCGCACTTTCGTCAACTAAGTGAATAAATGTGCATCCTTATGGGCACAAATGCAGTTGGCCTGTCTTTGCCCCGATTTCCTGAAGCAGGAGGAGTTGTTTGATGTTGGAGGCGCTCTGTGCCACTTCAGAAAGGACCCTGGCAGGTGACTGGCACTAGTTTTATGACCAGTTCTGTAATGTTGTTGTGTTCCAGGATATGTTTCCTAATGGTGTAATAAACCACTGCTTGTATGTGTTTTTTTTTTTTCTTTTTTTTCCCCTGTTGATCTCTCCTGCCTCTAGAAGGTCTTGTCCCTTTGTATGGGTTTTTGTGAAATGATCTCCACTATACTGGCCACATAAATGAAGCTTTTTTGAGAGGAAAAAAAAGAATGTAGGTAATAAGAACAGATTCTGCGGTTTCATTGACTCTGCTGATCTGGAGATTCAGTAAATCTCCCATCTGTGTCATGAGCATTTCGCTTCCCACTGGTTGTTTAAATCATTTACGGCAGAATCGAGGACAAATCTGGCCCTCGATTCCAAATCCAGGCCTTGTTTTCAGTTCCCCCAGGTAGTTTAATAATTACTGATTCTGATTGGCCAGAGGCTTCACACCTGGCTCACAGGTAAAGGAATACTGGAAAATCAGGAGTGATCAGTCCTTAATTGATTTGAATAACCCTGATTTACGGGTGCCGTGTCTACTGTGCTGGTCTGACCTCTAGTGGACAAAGATGTCGATGCCAATAAGTGAAATGGGAATTAAGGTGTGTAGTGTGAAAATGATCTGTCAGTCCATGTCTAGGGCATTTTTTTCAGAAGCAATCATGCTAATTTTTATTTAATTTTGTCTCCTGTGATCTTGGTTACAGGACCTCACCTCTGCACTGACCAGAAAGATCACCTTAAAGACCCCTTTGATCTCATCTCCGATGGACACGGTTACAGAGTCCTCGATGGCCATCGCCATGGCGGTAGGTTCCGTTACGGCTGTTTTCGGGGGGTGTGGAGACTTAAGGTGCCTGTGACTCACCCCAACCAGCTTGTATAAGGATTAATTTCTTTTTGTCTCTTCCCAGCTCATGGGTGGCATTGGAATCATTCACCACAACTGTACTCCAGAGTTCCAGGCCAATGAAGTGAGGAAGGTTAAGGTAGGTTCTTGGATTTCAAATGAAGGTTAACTGGCGAGTGGCTCTGTATCTTGCTCTCCGTGCATCTGCCTTCCTGCCCTGTGCAATGTGCTTCCTGGGATCGATCATGTGACTAAGTTGAAGCGAGTGATTGGCCTTCTCCCGGATGACAGAAATTCGAGCAGGGCTTCATCACGGACCCCGTGGTGATGAACCCGCGCCACACGGTCGGGGACGTGTTCGAGGCCAAGGCCCGGCATGGCTTCTCGGGAATCCCCGTCACCGAGACGGGCAAGATGGGCAGCAAGTTGGTGGGCATCGTCACCTCCCGCGACATCGACTTCTTCACGGAGAAGGACTACAGCCGGCCGCTGGAGGAGGTGTGTCCATGGCCGTCTCTGTCTCCGTTTCACTATCCCGCTCCGACAGAATGTTTTCCATCTGTTGTTTTGGGTCCCGTCGTTCAAGACCGGCAACAGTAACCAAGCTGTCAGACGCTTTAGTGATCACGTGTTCCGTTGCTTGGCAACCCTGATTTGATCATAAATGCAGTTGGATGTTATACGGGCAACAGTAGGCCATCCTGGGGCTGAAACTATTCTCTTTCAGGATATGACCAGTGGCAGGGTTTATTATGACTTACAACCATGCATTTCAAGGTTTGCCCCCTGTTGGCCACAAGTGGTCACTACACTGGTGATGGGGCAAAGTGACTGTCTTGGGGACCCAGGCTGGACATTCCTCTCTCCTGTTAGATATGTATATCTCTGTTATCCATATCACCTCGGGATCTGTTTCCCAGGCGATGACCAAGCGTGAGGACCTGGTCGTGGCCCCAGCTGGTGTCACCCTGAAGGAGGCCAATGACATCCTGCAGAGGAGTAAGAAGGGTGGGTCCCCGAAGCCGCCCCCCCCGTGCAGGTTGGCTGGGGACGTCCCTGGCTGGATGCTGGCAATTGGTTTCAGGTTCACCTTGACCGTATCAGTGACCTCATCCTCTTACTTATACTCACACTGTACAGTGTACCTATACTGGAGCTGGACAGATGTGGGCTCCCACGGAACATTCTAGATTCTATACGCAGTGCTCACTCTTTCTACTGCTACTCCGAGCTCTGTGCAGAGAAGGTGCCATTTCTGAGTGGGCTGCGATCCCTAATGGTCTTCCTGGGCCTAAAACCTATATCTCCGGTGCGGTGCATGTCGGGAGTGCAGCTCCAGGAAAACACTGATATGCTTCTCATTCCCCCCCCCCCCCCCCCCAGGTAAGCTGCCCATCGTGAATGACAGCGACCAGCTGGTGGCCATCATCGCCCGCACGGACCTGAAGAAAAATCGCGACTACCCGCTGGCCTCCAAGGACTCGCGCAAGCAGCTGCTGTGTGGCGCTGCCATCGGCACCCGCGAGGATGACAAGTACCGACTGGACATGCTGGTGCAGGGCGGGGTGGACGTGGTGGTGCTGGTGAGTGTCGCCTTCACGGGGGCCGCCGTAACTCCTGACGGCACAGTGATGTCACCAACGTGGACAGAGTGATGTCACCAAGTCTCTTTGGATAAAAGTGGCTGCTAAAAAAATTTAAATAAAGTTTGAAGTTTTATCTGTTAATTCCTTTCATGCACTGGATGAAACTTGTAACGCAAAGAGAAAAATCAGTGTAACAGAATAAAAATATATAAGAATAAAATTAGCATAAAAAAAGCTCCATTTATTCAGCAATGGAAGCGCACTGACAGTGAGGTGTAAATGTTTTCATGTTGCACCACAGGACTCGTCACAGGGGAATTCTGTCTACCAGATTAATATGATCAACTACATTAAGCAGAAGTACCCAGAGCTGCAAGTGGTGGGGGGGAATGGTGAGTGGGTCACAACTCGGCTAGGGGGGCGGGTGGTGAGCGCTAGGTGCTAAGCTACCCCCCCTCCCCACCCCCATGCAGTGGTGACGGCGGCCCAGGCCAAGAACCTGATCGATGCCGGCGTGGACGCCCTCCGCGTGGGCATGGGCTGCGGCTCCATCTGCATCACGCAGGAAGGTAGGGGTGCCGGCGTCTTTCCGGGCCGCGACCGCGACCCTACCGGTGATCGTGTGAGTCTACCACCTACAACCACGTTTGTGCCTGGTGGTAGACTTCCGCAGGCACAAACATCCTACATTTCATCCACTGAACATCCAGGGTATGGACATCGGGAAGGTGGAGAGCTACAAGTACCTTGGTGTTCACCTGAACAATAAACTGGACTGGGCTCATAACACTAATGCACTTTACAGAAAAGGGCAGAGCAGGCTGCACCTGCTGCGGAGGCTCGGGTCCTCTGGAGTGCAGGATCCGCTCCTGAGGACCTTTTATGACTCTGCAGTGGCATCAGGATCCGCTCCTGAGGACCTTTTAT
>JAODKE010000001.1:5295062-5305835 GCA_026779605.1 Mormyrus hasselquistii
TAAAAGACGATCTATATCAGCGCGAGCAGGGCTCGTGGCTAATTATTTTAAACGAGGCATGCAGCAGACAGAGCGCGACGCTTTCATGCCGATATTGTTTATGTACTGCAAGTGTGTGACCACCTCTGATCAGGAAGGTAATGCAGTGTAATATGTTATAAATACCTGCTTCAATCCTGCAGTTATCAATACCGCGGGTGTGTTTTGGATCATGTAGGAACGCGCGCCGCTGCCAGAGCTTTTAGCCAGTGACACTTCAGTAAGCAGCGCGCACAGGGTCCAAAACATGGAATATGAGTATTCCTCATTAGCTGGGCTCACTTTATCATATTGGCTGCATTGTCTGTAATAATACATCTTGTTTTCCCTTGGAGGCCCCTCTCAGATATGATCTTTTCCTTTGCTTCTTTAAGGTTTTCTGAAGTATGTACCTGGGGTAACTTAGTTACACCCAGTAATCTGCTTGCTAGCTTCCCCTTTTCACTGAAATGGCACGTGACAGTCATGAAAGCGTCCATGTTGACTGAGGACCACATGTCAATGCTTGCATGCAGACCAGAAGTGAGGCTCACACAACCAACATTCCTTAATTCCTCCTTAATCTTTTCCTGCTTTTCTTTATACCTCCTGAACCATCTGCTTCAGTGTATTTCTGCTTGGAAGTGTGTACATGGGGTCCAATTTTCCAACAAAAGCACGGAACCCCTCTTCCTTCACCACAGAAAATGGCTGACAGTTCTTCACAATCATTTCAACCAGCATCATCCAACTCCTTTTTTCTGGCTGTACAATAAACACAAAAATTCTGAAGCAATATGAAATTTCATGACTATCTTTCAATGTTGCACTGTGAATGTAACAATGTTACTGCATGCAATGCTTGCAATTTCTTGTCATATAAACCAAAGAACATTGCACAATAGCATTACTAGGCTATACAAAGTTGATCAAACAACCACTGAATAGAAAAAGGTCAGTACTGGGTGTGACGTTCGGGTCGGGAAACAGGCGAAGGAAGCCGTGATAGGAGTAGAATGGGGTTTATTCACTCCAACACAAACACAAAACAGAAACGAGAGTACAGTGACATATCTGGTGATACGGACTCAGACGTGGACTTTATACAGGACAAGCCGAAAATAACAGGAAACAGGCTATTACAATCAGGAATTAACACGAGGTAACGAGGGGGGCGTGGCACACAGGAGGATCAAACGAGCAGGTCATGGCACTGGACATACATAGCTGTTGAGCAGCAGCAGGCCTTGCTGGAGTTGAAATGCCAGCAGCATTGTCTACATCACCACTCTGTGCACTTGGATTCACCACATGTTTAAACCGCAGGTGTCTAAACATAGAAGAGGTGTTGTAGTATTTTAACACTACACTGTACTCCACCTCATCCATAGATATTAAATCAAAGTAATCCCAGGCCCTAGACCTAGGTCTCTTTACACCTCTTCCCTCCATTGATCCCTATTACTATCTAAGTGTAACCTACCTCTATTTCAATATGTTCCTGTAGCTATCTGTCTTTGTCGATGTTAGCAATGTTAATATATGTGCATGTAATCTATGTGTCTATGCGTACTCTAGCTGCTTGATTTATGTTTCTAACTGAATCTAAGCAAAACCTTGTGTCACGAATGCGGGCGGCTCGGGTGCGGGAACGAGGCACGGTGCAGAATAAGGGTAGACGACCCCCTGGCGGCTCCAGGAACACAAAACAGGGCTTTTTAAACAAAACAGAAAGGACCACGAGGAGTCAAAAACTAAAAAGGGATTTACAAAGATGAAATAACAAAACCGACTACACATCTAACACTGAGCATATCACAACCATCAAACACAATCATCAACAATCAACGAACCACTAGGGAACAGAACAGAAGCAGGGACTTAAATACAGAAACCAAAACTGGGTAATAAGACTAACACAGGACAGGTGAGACTAATTAACAGAGCAGGAAAACAGGGCACAGGTGAAACTGATAAACTCAAAAAGGAGCCCGACAGGGAAACTAAGAACTAAACAAGGAAACTGAAACCAAAACTAGGGAATTACAAACAACAAAAGACACAAGCAGGGGCTCAAGGAACAAAACGAAAACCAACTACAAAATCAGACACCAAAATTAGAGAAACTCAACTGAAACATTTTGGGAGCAAAATACAAAAACAGAGGAGGTGGGATTCAAACTCAGGACAGAAGGGAACACAGACAACTGGCTGCTCAACATGTTGAGCCATGAAGCCAACAGAGAACAAGGGGAAAACAAAGACTCACATGATGGAGGTCATATGGGGAAGGGACACAGAGTGAGACAACAGGGACTGACCCTGACATGTCCCTCACTATACTTACACCTAAATCACATTAACTACTAACCCGTTTCACTAATACATTTGGAATTCAAATAACAACAATTGCCAAACTACTCGCTCAATTAGAAGATCAGTGGTCATTGTCAACACACAGTGCGCAACAACGAAATGTGTTCGCTGCATTTAACCCAAATGTGACTTTCGCGACGTAGCAGGGGACAGCTAATTCAGGGGAGCAGTGCTCGGGTACGGTACATTGCTCAGAGTACCTCAGCGGTGACTGGCTAGTGGGGGATGCGACTCTGCAATCTTTTGATTACAAGTGTGCTTTCCTAACCATCAAGCCACCACTGCCCACTGCTCAGACCAACAACACCACAAACCCCCAACACGGACCGTTTTTTTCCAGGGTTTTTTTTTTTAGGTTTTTTCTCTCACCGTGAACAATGACACAGCGGTCATGTGACTGATTTCGCAAACTCCATATCGAGACCGGAACTTTTGGACGTCTTCAGAATGGATCAATCCTGGGTGCTGAAATTGCCATCTCTATTTAACCAGTATAAAACTGATAAACTGTGACATGTAGCCGATGAGCCCCGAACGAGAATGTAGGTTATTTGTGTCATCATCAGTTTACTAGTTTGTGAACAAAGAAGTCTTTGGCTTTAATAACCAAAGAAAATTACACAATATTATTCCTTATACATATTTAGTAATTTATTTTTCTCCACAATGAAGAGAATGTTCTGGTACAGTGATCTGAAATAACTAAACAAAAAAAGATATTTGTGGTTATGACGGCTAACCTGGCAGGAAATTCATTTCCATCCTTTCCTTTGATTCTATCACAAAATGCTTTGCACAGTACGATCTGTGTGGCAGATTGTACTATCTCAGCAAGTGTCATTTATCTAGCACCAACGCAGCCAGAATTCAAAGGGGGTGCAATTCCCAGAAGCACCAGGAGCTTCATGGAATGGGCTTCCATGGCCAAGCAGCTGCATGCAAGCCTCACATCAGTTTTTCAGGGGGTGGGTTTAGGCCCCTTAGTTCCAGTGAAGGGAACATTTAATGCTTCAGCGTACCAAGATATTTTGGGCAATTCTGTGCTTCCAACTTTGGGGAAGGCCCTTTTCTGTTCCAACATGACTGTGCCCCATTGTTCAAACTAAGGTCCATAAAGACATGATTGGGTGAGTTTGCTGTGGAAGAAATTGACTGGCCCACACAGAACCCAGACCTAAACCTCAGTCCTTCAGGGTGAACTAGAACGGAGATTGCGAACCAGGCCTTCATGTCCAGCATCAGTGTGTGACCTCAGTGATGCTCTTCTGGATGAATGAGCTGAAGTTCTCACAGACACACTCCAAAATCTTGTGGCAAGTCTTCCCAGAAGAGTGGAAGCTGTTATCGCTGCAAAGGGGGACCAACTCCATATTGATGCCTATGGGTTTAGAATGGGATGTCGTAAAAGGTCCTGTTGATGTAATAACCAGGTGTCCCAATACTTTTCTCCATATAGTGTAACTACAGGGAGAGCAGTAAGGTCCATGAGGTCAATGGCCATCACCATGGAGACCACGGCCAGCCTTCTGCGCAGAAGTGACACTTTGAGCAGCAGTGAAGCCACAGTGCTGCTACATTCTCATCTTTTGCAGAGGAAGTTGCTTTTTCTGCAGCATCTGAGAACCACACTTAACTTACATACCAGCGATTAACATCTTATCTGGGAGGAGCTGATAGCTATCTGACTCAGAAGGACATTCAGTGCCCTATTGAAGACTGGAGATGGTCACATAGCAGCCGAGCTGCTGCGCCGCCCCAGAGCAACTGAGAAAACACCGATCATATAAAAGCATATCTGTGCACAATCAAGGTCTCCTGTAAATGTTAACATAAATAATCAAGCAAAATACAAGCTGTTGTGGCTTATTAGTGTTAACTTATAAATGCTACTCGATGAACTGTTGTATGAAAGCAATAACACACTCAAAGTTGTGCGGTTCTACTCCAATTTGTCAGGCCTTTTGCCCACGACCGAATCACAGCGACGGTAGATTGGAGCGCTGTTGCTTAAGCATCTGTATAGTGATATCTGTAGTGACGCATACAGTGTATGCAAAAGCAATAAACTGGACTGGACTCATAACACTACTGCACTTTACAGAAAAGGGCAGAGCAGGCTGCACCTGCTGCGGAGGCTCAGGTCCTTTGGAGTGCAGGATCCGCTCCTGAGGACCTTTTATGACTCTGCAGTGGCATCAGGATCCGCTCCTGAGGACCTTTTATGACTCTGCAGTGGCATCAGGATCCGCTCCTGAGGACCTTTTATGACTCTGCAGTGGCATCAGGATCCGCTCCTGAGGACCTTTTATGACTCTGCAGTGGCATCAGGATCCGCTCCTGAGGACCTTTTATGACTCTGCAGTGGCATCAGCCATCTTTTACGGTGTGGTTTGCTGGGCAGCAGCATCTCTACTAGGGACAGGAAGAGACTGAACAGGCTGATCCGGAGGGCCGGCTCTGTTCTAGGATGCCCTCTAGAGGTGGAGGTTGTGAGTGCAGGAGGATGGTGGCTAAGCTGTCATCCCTGTTAGATAACATCTCCCACCCCATGCAGGAGACTCTGACAGCACTGAGTAGCTCCTTTAGTGGCGGCTTCTGCATCCACGATGTGGGAAGGAGAGATTCAGAAGGTCTTTCCTTCCATCCGCTGTCATACTCTATAACAAAGTCCTTGCAGCAGACCACACACACATAAACTAACAAAACACTCACAACCAATAAACCAGAGTGCAATTCCACAGTGTTGTACATATATCTTATCTTTTGTCTGTGTGTTCCGCCCGCCATCCCCGCAGTCATGGCCTGTGGTCGGCCCCAGGGCACGTCCGTGTACAAGGTGGCTGAGTACGCGCGCCGTTTTGGCGTCCCGGTCATCGCCGACGGAGGCATCCAGACTGTGGGACACGTGGTCAAGGCCCTCTCCCTGGGCGCGTCCACAGGTTTGCTCATAACTGACAGCTGTGGCACCTTTCGATCAAGCCGCTTATCCTGCCTGACATACCTGACCGCCTGACCCCTCCGTTCGCAGTGATGATGGGGTCGCTGCTTGCCGCCACCACGGAGGCCCCGGGCGAGTACTTCTTCTCCGACGGCGTGCGACTGAAGAAGTACCGTGGGATGGGCTCCCTGGACGCCATGGAGGCGAACAGCAGTAGCCAGAAGCGCTACTTCAGGTAAGGCACCCCCTAGTGTGTCAACAGTCCGGCCCGCCCACTTGCCCTTTGCAGTCATGTGACTGTGTATGTGTGTGTGGGGCACAGCGAGGGCGACAAGGTCAAGGTGGCCCAGGGGGTATCGGGCTCCGTGCAGGACAAGGGCTCCATCCACAAGTTCGTGCCCTACCTGATCGCCGGCATCCAGCACGGCTGTCAGGACATCGGTGCCAAGAGCCTATCCATCCTCCGGTGAGTGCGTCCATCCGTAATCACACCTGTGTGGCCGTGTGCTTGGTGCGCGGGTTTCTGCAAACGAGCGCCATGTGTGTGCAAGTGAGAAATGCAAAGGAATCGTGGCCATCTTCAGTTTTAACATCCATCCATCCATCCATCCATCCAACTTTCAGCCACTTATCCTAGACATGTTTGTGGGGTAAACTGAATCTGCCTTATGATATTGGCGCCGTTCCAGTTAGCTTCACTAATTTTCTGTTGTGATAATTATCACCTTAATTGGGTGGGAATCTTCCCTCGCGGACGCTGAGCCGATTTGCCATCCGTGTGAGCTGAGAATGACCGTCCTCTGACCCTGCAGCTCCATGATGTACTCCGGAGAGCTGAAGTTCGAGAAGAGGACCATGTCTGCGCAGGTGGAGGGAGGTGTTCACGGCTTGCACTCGTAAGTCCCTCCCTCTCCACCAGGGGGCGCTCTTGGACCCCCTCATTCCGGGGCTAGACAAACAGGATCCTCCTAGTCACCCATCCCCAGAATCCATCACTGGGGTTTGCAATTCCATATAATTTGTATTTTTTATTTTTCCTTTTATGCTTTCAGATGCACCATTTAATCTGAATTCATAACCTTTTAATGATTAACTTGCATGACGGCTCTTAGCGGCTGGTGATGGTTAATGGATCCACTTAGCCCTGCTGTCATGTTAACCCCTAGCAGCGATAGTCTCACTCATTAGTCGACCGAAATGTCTGGAGAACTCGTTCTGCATTTTTAGAGAGAAGCATGTATGTAATGTGTGGTATCATGTTTGAGGTGAATAGACTTGAAAATGTCTTTTCTCCCCCCTACTCATGCATGCTCCATAGATATTCTTTTGTGCCATGTAAGTACGTCACCTCCATACTAGCGACCCAGTTGAGTAGCTGAAGCTGACTTGGTGGCGTGTTTGAGCTCGGGGGGTGGGGGGGGGTCGTGCTTTCTGACTGTGTGTCCTCGCTCTTTGCGGAGCTCTGCCGTCGGTGTCAGCACTGTGTGCATTTTCAGCCTGTTTGAAATGCCTCCGTCAGGAATCAGACCAGGCTTGGGAATTGGCTTAAGGGCAGCATTGATGTATTTTGGCCTCTTTCAGCATTTCAGCTTCCTGCTTATAAAATGTATCACTTTTGGTATCCAATCCATTTTGGGGATGGACTTTTTTTTTTTCTTTGACAAATTTGGGATACAATGTACGTTGCTGACACCAAATAACTGTTTTTTTTATTTTTAATCAAGTATCTTGTTAGTAAAAATTACATCTTCCACCCTAATGAATCCTCCACGCCCCCCCCCCCCCCCCTCCCCGCTCTGTATCTCCACAGTTACGAGAAACGGCTTTACTGAACCCGGAGGCAGACCGACTACCCGCCTGGCTCCCAACATCCCGTCTCCAGCGACAACCAGACACAACGGGCACGTCTGATACTGTACCAACTAACCCGACCCCGCACCCCACACACACCACCCCTGGCCCCACCTGCAGATTTGCACTATCAATTTGCCAGTGGAGTCCCTGTGCTTTGACCCTCGGTCATGTGCGACCCTGAGCCAGCGTACCCCACCCTAAAGCAACACTGCGATTTATGAAGGTGATGGCTAGAGGATGGGGGGGGGGGCGTTTGGATGCATGTTATCCTTTTTCAAATACTGTGGGTCCCTCAGTCCTTCCCGAAAAGCGTTTACAGCCAGGCGGAGCATTCGGGACCACCAGGCGGCCAGGTTTACCCCGATACATGGCGTGACCCCAAAAATCTAACCTCGTTTGCTTAAAATTATCACGTGAAACACAGGACAGGGTTTGTTGCAGCGCATTTCCAGATTTAAACAGTAATGCAAGCGTAATTCGGTAGCTGCCGTGGCACCCGAGGACCTGGAAAAAGTGACTCTGAGGCCAGGACAGCGGGCTGTCCATTTCTGTCGGCGCAGGGTGTCGCGTGGACCAAACGCCGAATGGTAGCCTTAATGCAGGGACGTGCGCCACCTCAGAGCCTTACCAGTGTGATCGTCATGTGTGTGATGCTGAACGAAGACAAAAAACTGGAATCTGACCAATAATAATTTTTGAAAAGTATAGATAAATCATGAAAAAATCAAAGTAAATAGGTGCTATTTTCACCATCTCATTCATTTGTACAGCCAGCCTTCATTTCTGCCCAGTTAGTACGTTACATCTTCATGCTTTTGTAGGCCTGGGTTTGTCAACTGTAATAATGCAACCGAAATAAACGTGGTTGTTTAGCTAGCAATATACCAGTCTGCTTTTCTGTCATGCGTTTGTGTTACAGTGTTACATGTAGTGATGATCAGGTGTGACAGAAATCTCTTTTTTTGACGGAGAGCAAAGCAAATCCTAATGACCTAATGATCCCCATTTGTGTTTCTGCTTCGGCTTTTCCCCAGTCGACCGACCACAAAACCTCCATCAGTTTTGTTCGTGCAATGAAATTGTGGCTTTTTTTTTTTTTAAAGTTTAATTTTCAGTCAGTTTCTCTTGTGGAAATAAGGTTGACTGTCCTCCCTCTGGAGTTACTGAGTTACTGGGTCCTGACTGAGAAGGTATATCAGAAGTCACAGGAAATGCAATGGCGGGGAACAATATGTTATTTCTATTGAATAAATTTACAACACAGATGTTTTTTTTTCTTTTTTTATTGGTTTCCTGCCATTTGGATATAGTTGCATCTCAGGTTTCGATTGGTTTGACCTTGAGTAATTTGTATCAGCAGAAGCGTTTACAATGTACAAAAGGTTATTTATGCATAAATAAAAGTATGTATTGAGTGTTCCGGTACATATGCTGTGGATATAAATGTAATAGATGCTGTATGAAATTCGTTTTCTAGCCATACTCTGAGTATAGCTTGTTTTTGTAGACTGATGTAGAATATAAAATTTTAAGTATATTTTCAGTTTTTCACGCTGTGTAAAGTAGTTAATTATCAGAGGTGAAATGACAATGTTAGCTGGACAAATCTCCAGTCTTATTGTGGCTTTACTAACTTGCAGTTTTTTAAAATTGAGATTTCATGTAACTAAAATTTCAGATTGCCCCCTGTAAAAGATAATTCATTCTTTCTTCTTTTTTTTTTTTTGGTCATACATATGCAACGCTGAACTGCCTGACGTCTGCTTTTCACTGCCCCGTCTAATGTAATAACAAAAGATTTACAAACTGAGCAAAAACCACATCACCACAACCTTAAGTTCTGAGTCCGTGAGGAACAATCATGGTGAGGAAAAGGCGCTTTTCATTTTCCCTGTTGGAAAAGACCTCATGTGATGTAGGTCAGTATAGTTTTCTTTGTTTTTGTGGATAACAGTTCCTTGGTTTAAACCCCCTCTGCGATTAGGACCACCGGCTGCATCGTCCTGAAACACAGGCTTTCTCTACTCCTCGTGCGCATCAGTGAAGCGCGTTGCATCTTCCGTCTTGGTTTTTCGATGTGCAACGGGATATTCAAAGCTTTAAGAAACGTTCACAATGTTATTGCTAATTAAAATTAAAGTGCATTTTAAATAAAACGTTGTGTATATTTCATTCTGGGTTGCACTGCTGTAGACTTTATAGTACCCTATTTAAGTCGAGGGTGGGGCAGCTGTTCCGTGGAGGGCTGGAGTAGGTGTGGCTTTCTGGGATGACCTCAATCAGCCAGTAATGCTGGGTCCCTACGACTGGGGTTGAGAACCACTGTTTATCACTGGCTGATGGAGAGGTCATCTCAAAGACCTGCACACACTGGCAGTTACTGGAAATGGTTCCCCACCTCTGGTTTAAATGTGGACCTTAGAGTAGTTTGTGAAATACTATTTAAATAGTTTTGTGACCAGTTGAAACTCCTTAGTTTATTACATATGCATCAGTTCCATGTCCTGCCTTATTTTAATGATAATATGTGGACCATCTGTCTGCAGTTACTTTCGTAGGCGGCGTCAGGACCTACATACTGCAGTATTGTGCCACATTCACAGATGGCACTTCTTACATGTAGAAATGACTCTGGAAGCTTCTGTCAAGTTCTTTTATTTGTTATTGGAAATGAACACCATTCTGAAAGAAGCATATCACCGAAGGCTTTTCTCCATATACGTTATCACAATAGAAATCAGCTATTTTTTTCGTAAACATTTTAAAACATGCACATAAGAATTGCACAATAAATTAACTCTCTCCATGTAGAAAATATTCAATGCCTATTTAACAACGCAGAAGAGACGTGCAGGTAAATGAGAATAAATCTAAAACTGAAAAATAAATCTTTTTAATATAAAGTGAAATGGGTGTTAAGAAACGTTATGACAAATATTTTAAATAAAGCACATGGTGATGTTTTAAACCTTGCAGGTCTCCAGTAGATGGCACTGCTGCGCCGCTATAATACTGCTGATATTTTCTTCCTCGTTACATTAAGCATCTAACGGTTACAAAAATAGTACTGTTCCGTTTGGAAATGACAATGCGGAACAGATAGGACATCAGTGTTTATTAAATTATAACAGCAGTCTGGCGAAATTTTTTTTGTTTTGTTTTTATCTTTCAAAACCTTATTTTGTAATAGTTTTTACTTATATAATTTCTAGTACAAGGTATCTAATAAGTAGTATATGGATAATGAATTCAATTATTCTTTAAGTGCTTTATCACAGTATTATTTAAGTCTTGGAAAAAATGTATAGAACTGTACAAATGTGTTTTTGAACAGGAAAAAAAAATCAGTGTCCCAATTTGAGACACAAATGTAAGAAAATTTCTCTTGGCATCACTCATTCCGTGGCACTTTTGCGACACATTCCTGTTTCCATTAGGTCCGGTGTCCACCCAGCTGGAATGAAACCCTCAAGGATTAAAACCCAGGAATTCTAGGGGGGGGGGGGGGGGGTTTGCTAAATTTAGGATTCAAAAGGCTTAACGTTTCAGCAATACTACATGGTCCCTGGAAGGGGGTGGGTTGGGTT
>JAODKE010000001.1:5338832-5352901 GCA_026779605.1 Mormyrus hasselquistii
CGGGGGGTGCTGGATAAATAGCTGTGCTCTCACCTCTGTGTGGGTGTGTGTGTGTGTGTGTGTGTGTGTGTGTGTGTGTGTGTGTGTGTGTGTGTCTGTCTGTGTCTGTGTCTCACAGGGGAAACGCAGCTAAGGAATCATTATGCGCCTCTACCTATACAAATGGCAATATAAAGTATAGTCATTATTGTCATTATCAGGTTATTGGCAGACCTCTTGATGATTAAGTGATTTGTGAATGAACCTCCAGCTCCGTGCCAAACAAAACCCGATGAAGCAGCAGGAGCAGCCGCAGCAGCGAGGGAAACGGCCGGGCGAGCAGCGAGGGAAACGGCCGGGCGAGCAGCGAGGGAAGCGGCCGGGCGAGCAGCATCGCCCCCATGTGTCAGGTGGTAAAGTAGTAGCACCCCCGCAGGCGGCCCAGGACATTGCAGGCATGCCCAAGCATTACTCAGGCTTCAAGACCACACCTTTAGTGGAGGAGGTGGAGCTTGAGGATGGGAAGAAAAGAAGGAAGGTCCTACCCATGCCTTCACACCGGGGGCCCAAGATCAGGTAGAGTAAGAAGGCTGGGACTGGTTCCCCCTGGGTCTTGGGAAGCAGGGGTTCATACGAATGCATTCTGTAGGTTGTAGTTTGTATTCCGTATTCATCAGAAATAAAGGCCGCATTTGATATCATTCTTCTGAACTCTGACACAGGGTGGATTCGATCCCTCAGTTTTTTTGTCCTGTCACTGTAGGAAACGGGATAAGGGCAAACGGCCGATGGCGGAACCCAAGAAGCTGAAGAATCAGCCCAAGCGGAATGAGCGAACACCTTTCTCCCGCATGGAGAAGGAGAGTCAGTCCAGGAGTCAGGTAAGGTTTGCTGTCACCAGACCCTCTACTGAAGCATGGTTGGATTTGCTGAACTCCTGCCGCATGGGTTCATGCCGGCAGGTGACAGCTGATTTTTGCATTCCCATCTTGCCAGTTGGCCCGGCTTCCGTTTGCATGTCTGTCGGTCGGACAACGTCTCCATTTAATGCTGGATCTTGACCTGGGATCTAGAAGCACTTCGGCAGCTTTCATAATCCGACCGCTTCAATGAACGTTCTAAAACGGAGCAAGCAAGGTGATGATGAGTCGAAACAGACAATGTATTGTTATACGTTGATATGGAGCCTCTGAGTAAGGAGAAGAACAACTTTGTGCCTGGAGAAGAGACATCAAGATTCTTTCAGTCATGCATGCAGACAGGGGGCGGAGGTTGGCGTTAACTGAGCCAGAGGGGGCGTAACGTTTTGGCAAGTCTCCCCATGCTGGTTGTTGCGGAGGAGTCCCAGGGAATTGAGAGGTGCTCATCCATCTTGTCTCCTGTGTCATGAGTCCATTTGAGGGAGAGGCCGCTGAATGACACAGGTGACTCATCATGTTGGGGAAAAAGTCATAGTGGGCATGGGACGTGTATTGCTGCATTTGTGTGGTATGTCTAGAGGATCTACTACAGGGTTAAAAGGAAACTGTTTACTTAAGCTTGGCTGCGTCTGGCTTGTTCCGTTTCTCTATATATGGCTTCTGTATGTCAGCCTTTTTAAATGAGCTTTTTAGTGCTTTGTTTTAATACCGGAGTGATAAACTGCTTTTAAGTACTGGTCTCCTGAGAGCCGTACTTCTGCTAATAATGTACTTTGAGGGATATTGGTTTGCTCCTTGTTTTATTGAGACAGTCCTTAAGGAAGGCTACCTAGTCAGTGCCGCGGAACTTTATTGCGGCTGGGGGTTTGTGTATGCATCTTCATTAACCGCGCATTGCAAAGGTGAGCAGCTCGCAATTCCTAAGACTTGACTGTAGAGGGCGCCACTTGGATGTCCCAAGCATGCTGGGTGCATGCAAAGCAAGAGTGACACCAGCCCCCACGCTGCACCCCTGTTACCCTAGCTAACAGGGATGCACCAATTTGTCAATACTGATTGCTGAATTAAAATTTTTCTTAAGCCTGACCTGCCGATACCAATCCTAGCTGGTTCCAGTTTTCTGAGTTTAATAATGATTAGCATACTAAATAAACATGTTTAATGATTTTAAAAACAGACTTATTTTAAAAAACCTCAAATAAAAAAGTGTGGAATTAAACTGGTCATTCCAAATGTTTTTGGGTAGTTACTACGTAGAAAAACATATAAGCAAGTAACCAGTGAAGGACCTAACACTGATCCTTGTGGGACTTCATACTTTATTCTGGAGTATTCTGAGCATTCGCCGTTCACACAGTGCCAGTGGAGGTTCTTGAAGCACCCTAGCGGAGATGGTGCTGCTGGTTTGCTAAATCTCTGCCTCCTCAGATGCCACTCTAGAGATTGTCCATCTTGCCAAGATGCACAACTGCGTTCATCTGTATCATCTGGTAGCAGATAGTTGAGAAGATCAAAATTTGGATAATAAATGAAAATTACCTGGCTAAGGATTATAACCAGTGCGAATAAATGTAATGGTTTAAAGCAGGGCTATTCATCTCAGGCCCTCGATTGTAAATCCAGGCCTTGTTTTCAGTTCTCCCAGACAGACAGTTTAATAATTAACTGATTCTGGTTGGTCAGAGGCTTCACACCTGACTGACAGGTAAAGGATGACTGGAAAACCAGCGGTGCTCGGACCTCGAGGATCGTGATTTGAATAGCCCCGGTTTAAAGAGCTAGGCTTGCTTCATCTGAGGTTGAGAGAGGCTTGTTCTCTTCCCATGAATCTTTGCATTTAGACACGTGACAGTAAATTTCCACTGTGTTCATTTGCAGGCTACAAAGCGGAGGGATAGAGACCATGATGGCTTCGAGAGCCTGGTGGAGCAGTACAAGAAGAAACTGCTGGGAAATGCCAGAGTGTTTCCGACCAAGAAAACCAAGTGGTTCAGTGGGTGACGTGTCCCACCCCCCACGACCTGGTATCAGCTACACGGGACGTTAAGATCTACGATGAAAGGATAGCGACAGTACTGGAAATGTTCAGCTACACTAGGCAGCTTGGAATCACTCTGGGAGAAGGAAGAACTTTCGGGGCACGTTGACAGTTGGGTGGCTCACATTTTCTGCATGGTGTGAACTGTGCTGTATGTGAATCCTTTTACAAAACGATGTCTGAACTTTTTATTGCATTTGACAAAAAAGTATATACATATATATTAACCAGTTGCTGGACTCAATTTGACTACAGAAAAAATGTATGAATTTTAAAAATCTATTTCCAGTGTGACAGTTTTAGCTTGATCGTTTTGAAGGTTTTTGTCATTTTAAGTATCTTAAGTTTCTTAAGTTGACTGTAACATTTATTGTACAGTATACATCAGAAACTCGGTTTGTAGATCGATCGCCTTCATGAAAATGAATATTCAGGATCCCAGTAGTGTTTCACATTCAAGAAAATGTTTTGTTACTTTTTGATGTCACCTCCTGAAGTGCATCCTGCAGCCGGGAAGCCAGGTCATTTTGGGCTCCGTCTCTCACAGAGATGAATAAAAGTATTCCATATTTACATTTGCTGCAAAGTCTTCAAACTGGAAATGAATTCTTCCCCTTCAGTAATAGAAAGGACTGTGTTAATGTGCTATATGGACATGCATTGGGACACCTGCCCATTACACCCACAGGAAATTTTATGGCATCTCATCCTAAATACATAGGTATCATGCTGGAGCTGACCCCCTTTGCGGCTATAACAGCTGGCACTCTTCTGGGAAGGCTTTCTACAAGATTTTGCAGTGTGCGTGGGAATTTTTCCGATTAATCCTTAAGAGCATTTGTAATGTCGGACGTGAAGGCCTGACTCATGATCTCTGTTTTAGTTCATCCCAAAAGTATTTGATGAGGTTGAGGTCGGGGCTCTGTGTGGCCTGTCGATTTTTTTTCACACCAAACTCGTCTAACCATGTCCTTATGGACCTAGCTCTGTGCATTGGGGCACAGTCCTGCTGGAACACACAAGGGCCTGTTCCCACAATGCTGGAAGCATAGATTTGTCTAAAATGCCTTGGTGTGCATATCATTTCTGTCCGTGCAATGGCCAAGTGTCCCAGGACTGGTGTGTGTTGCAATTTTATTGGCTTGCTCTCAAGGTTGGATTTACTTGAAGAAATGCATTTTTTAAAAAGAGCCCGTATCTGCTCTGTTTATTAACAGTCCCCTGTAGCGAGACTGGTATTACCCAGGTTGGGCTTATAGTGTGAGATCTTTCCTGCTGAGGCAGGCAGTCTTTGCTTGTAAGAGGCCTTGCAGCAGCTCTCTCCCCCTCGGAGATGTTCCTCGTCTTGAACTCGACCCATGAAAGAAGGCACGTTCTGAAGACTGCAGAGACTTCGGCCTGACCACTAAGAAGAGGTATGGAGGGCAGCGTGGTCTGTCTGTAGTTCAGTGGGTTAATAATCTGTGTCTATAAGGTTGTGGGTTTGAATCAAGTGGTCGGTACAGTGATCATATCACTGTTGGGCACACAAAACCGGTTTTACTTCAGTTCAGAAATGTTTAGTGAGCTCTAAGAATAGTCTGATGTGCAAACTCAAGATTTCATCATTACTTGATTATGTGACGTAAATTACAAATCAAAGGGTTATAATCTAGTCATTTCTCAGCAGTAACACATTTTTTAAATTTCCTTATTTTGTCTGGTCAACCTTAATTAAAATTTTATAGATTTATATTTGCAGGGTCAAATGAGGATGATTTTCCTCATGTCCCTCTATAATTAACGTCTGAATTATCTGAGATGTCTTTGATTCGGGGTAGAATTAGATCACGATGCCTAGGCTGTGCTCTTCAGGGTGTGAGCTAGAAACCAAGACGAAGGAAAAAGTGTTATAATAGTCATGTAACCGTATCTTGAGTCAGGGGCACAGACTACAACCATTTTTACTGAATTATGATCTCTAGAAGTAACAGTGAACCTGATTAAATCCACAACCACATTGTTCAGTTAAACTGTCTTATGTGCTCTGTTTCTTTTGGGCATTTCTCTACACGCAGCGGGCTCAGATTTTAGACGGAGCGAGTGTTTTCGCTATCTGATGGTAGAACAATAGCACTGGATTTAGGCAAACTCTTGGTTACCATGGTGATTGATCACCTGCTGCAAGTCTGCGAGTAATGAAATCCTAGCTGGCCTCTGTGTGCTCTTGATTGGATTGTTGGGGTTAAACAAGACCAGCTTATTGAGATTCAGAGGCATGCTTTCTGTAATTTATCAGCTGGACATGAAAATGTTTCACTGTTTCTTTTTCAGGGAGGGCAGGGGTTTGCTACCCAGCTGTGAGATGGACAGATACTTGTAGCAGCAAAATTAGAGTTCTCGACTATAAGATTTAACCATCCCGTTCTAGAGATTGCTGTGTCCTGTATTATACGGGATGATGGTGGCAACCCAAGTCAAAATACCCACAGGCATCGCCTTGCCCCACAGATACTTGGTGCTTTGCTTCTCATGGGCGTAACAGGTGCTGTCTTTCAACGGATGGAGGTGGAAGGCTGTGACCCCACAAATCGCTGGTTAGGTTGTCATCTCTCGTTACCACAGACACAGCGACAGGCCGGTTCATCCAGTATGGAGAACGAACGCTATATCAGTGTAATCAGGGGCCGCTGTAGCTCCAGCCATCTGAGGATGCCATCTGTTATGGTAATGTGACATTTTCACTGAACGTTTTGCCATTTAAAAAAAAAAATATTTGTTTTGAAGAGGAGATTTCAGTCTGTCCGACCTGTAAACCCAGTGGAGTTGGTTCAGGTTCTCACTGTGCAGCATGTACATGCCCGGGGGGTAATTGCAGGAGCGGTTACTGAAATTGTGCCTGGCCATCTTTACAGCAATGTCAGCATCCGATCACATAAAGTCCCAAACACGAGTTTAATCTGCTTAGGATTTTTTTTGCATTTTTCTCCCTTTAAAGGCTATGCATGTCGCGCATCAGAGTTGCAGATTAACCTTCACTTCACTTTCGCCTACGTAACATTTCCGTTTATGAAAGTGCATATGAAAGTTCAAGCAAGGAGACCTAATGAATGCAAGCGTGTCCAATCACATCGATCCAGGTTTTAAATAAAGAGTAAGTCTAACCCATGTCTTTGTCGTTCTAGTTATTTGGTTCACCCACCTCTGCCCCTCCGCCACCTTCGGTTCCCCGTCCCGGTCCGGGATTGGCTGCTGGCTCCTTCGCCTCCTGCCCGCTCGCCCAGCCTGATCTGTCGGCTTCAGAGTCGATGGAACCGACGACCAAGAGACGGGCTTCACCAGATCACCCTTCTCATACTCATTTAAATTGTTTAATCAAATAAACACTCGTGTCAACTATCTATTGAGGTCTCCTTGGTTGAACTAACGTTCTGAAACCAGTGGAAACGCAGTCTGGTTCTCAAAGGGCACCAAGCAAGAACCAGCCCACCACTGGCACCTGTACCAGCTGTGTTGGTGGAATCGAGGTAAAAATGGTGGCAAACCATCAAAGGTCTGGTGCTCAGAAAAGGAGAGATGAACGAAAATGGAAAATGACACCAGAGGTCTCTGGAAAAACTGGTGGGTTGTTATTAATGAACAAGTTGGTGTATAATACCTCTGATATGCTGGTGCGTGGGTTGGGGGGGCTGGAGATCATCATCTTTACAGAGTCAAACAAGGCACATGACGGGCCTGTTCGCTGCCAGTACATTGTGAGAGATGCTAGTATGCAAGAAGGGTTCCTGGTACTCTTGAGTTAACAGTGACTGGGCCACTTTAACAACCGGCCGTAAGATGTTATGCAACAATGGCATTTGTGTTTCCTTGGAATGATGATGATGCTGCTGTATGTGACTTCCTGTCCCAACAGAATTACTATGCTTGGTTGATGGGAAAGATCCTTTATTCTTTGAGTTATAGCATTTCGGGGTGGAATTCAAATCTGTAAATTCATTGTTGTTAAAAATGTTTCGCTCTTGCATATTTTGGCTCTGTGGAGAGATTATACAGTCAGCCCCCTCCCCCCCCATGCAATTGTGCTGATGACAAAACAATCAATTGGCAACTGCTTTAGATTACGATCGGAATTACTTCAGAGGGGATTACATTTTAATCAGTTTTTTCTTTCTTTCAACTGAATTATCAGTAGCTCGTGTTTTCATTACTGGTGATTTTTATCTACAGATGTGCTCTTAGATATTATATATTATTAATATTAACTTTTAAAAAGTGTATGAAGGTGGGGTGTTATCGCTTGATGGAGCACAACTGGGGCGATATCTGATGGTCGTTTCGCTTGTGGGAGGGTGACCCTACAACGTGCTACTGTATATAACGTGGTGTACGGGGACTGGTTTGGTCTTCTGCCGGAGTCGAGTCCCGGTGATCAGATTATAAACTGTGAAGCGCAAACGGAGCAGCTGCAGACGCAGTATGTGGTATGTGAAATCACGGATTTTGTTTATCGCGTAGCCAGTTATACTCAGTGCAATGGAATATTTGGTTGCCTAGACCCAATATGTTAGCAGGAAATAAACATAAAAGAGGCTATTAACACAGACAATAGTCATAGGCCTAAATACTTATTAATAATGTGCCGTTAGCAGTAAAGTGACAGATGAATGAATGACAACATTTACCCATGCGTGCCGGACGTTTATGTTAAGTACGCTGTTATGGGACATTGGTATCGACACTCGTGTTCCGTCACGACACACAGACAGATGATGGCGCAGTACGCATGTGGACCGTAATCCTGTCAATGGTCAGCGGCTGTCAAATCTGCGAGGATAAGCTACGTGTAGCTAAAAGATCACTTTGAACTTAAATGCGGAAACTCTGAAGTGTCCAAGCACTTTGACGCTTCATCATGTTTCCGTAAAGGACAGGATTTCGCAAATGCCAATACCAGGACGGACCCTTCGAGCCTCAGATTAATACGTTAAACCTTGGTGCTTTTCAGACTGACACTGAAGACATTTAACTGCTGTAACTGCATGTTAAAGTAGTGTATGCACATGACCCTTTTTGAACGAAGCAGTGAGAGTCCTTACCCTGAATATTTGTTACTGATCAGGCACATACACTACCAGACAAAAGGCTTAGCACACCACACTTTTTACCACTTTTCCATTTATTTCATAAACTGCAGGTTTTTTAAACTTCTTGTTAAGCATCAGAATGTTGAGTGAATGATTATAAATGAAAACACTTCAAATAAAACAAGTTTCCATTATAACATCAAAAGCATATGTAACATTGCATTTCTGACATCCAATCATCTGGTTGTGCGGTGATGACGGTCAAATTCTAGGCTGTCCTTTAACTTAAAATGCACTAGTTACCTGTTCCATGATACAGAGTAGTATTTAATGTCCCTTGTAGAAAGAATACCCTAAATTTACTCTGCTGTTGTAACTGCTAGAGAAGGTTACTTTGAATCGAAGGTACGACATTTTCTTGCTGATAAAGGTACTCAAATGGTGAACATACTGAAAGTTTATTTAATGATAAAGAATATTGAGTGTTTTTTTTTTAGTAAATATTGTGAGTGATATTCAAATGTAGAAAATCTAAGTGTGTGTGCAGAAGTTACTGGCAGATAGTGTGGCCTGATCTGGTAAGAGAGAAGCTGTTGGGGTGATTTACTGGCGTTGCGCCTGGTTTGTCGTTACAGCAATTTTGTGGCTGAGTAATGTAACTTGTTGCAAGGTCTTTGGAAATGCTCTTTTAACACTGATAATATAGTGACCTTTTATAGATAAGATAAATAGACCTGCCTTACACCTCACGTGACACGTTAGCTACTTGCATCAGTCAGAGAACGCTCAGGATCCTTTACTGTAATAGTAAATTTATGTTTTTAGGTTCAATAGCAATGTTCAGTCTTTAAGGCATGTCATTCCTTTCTTCTGCCAGTATGAGCATTTTACTGAAGTACCGTTATTTTAAATGGCATTCTTGGGGGGAGGGATCAAATGCATTTTTACTTAATTTAATTTAATTATTGAAAACATTTTTTTTAAGTGTAATGCAGAATTATGAGACAGCTTTGATTTTCAGATGCTTAGTTCCTCTGTGGCTGTTTGAACACCTAGCAAACACTTAGTGTTTATTTTAGACGGGACGCTCCATGCAGGCGAGAGTGGACTAAGCGGAAAGTTACAGAAAAGTGATGAGGAGCTGGAAATTTCACAGCTAATGTGGGAGTGTCTTGTGTTTCTGCATTTCCATTTTGCTTTGTCCGGAAGTGGATAACAGAATATAGCCAGTGTGAAATATTTTCCATCATTATTAATTACAATAAAATATGATAATACACAAATACAGTATTCCAGAAGTTGTTCTTTGGCTAGCTCAGAAAATCTAGTTAAATTAGTAGTAAAATACAGATTCTAAAAACTTATGTTAATAAATATCTTAATTAGTATATGACAGAGCAATTGTAAAAAACTAAAATAAGTTAATAACAGAAGTTGTGTATGGTTATGGCCGTTTACCACTCAGCAGGTTATAGATTGTTGATGCGTGTAAGTTTCCTTTAACTTGGTCAAGAACCGGCTCAGCCTGTCGAGCGTGATGTTTCTGATTATGCGGTGGTTGGGCTTGTTTCTGCTCAAAAAATCATCCAAGTCCTTGTCACTTTCTTTCTTCTCCGTGGAGCAGGTCATGGAAACTGCAAGCTGTTGGATGTTGCTCTGGAGGTTGAATATATCCCTCTCGATTTGCCTGTCGGGTAGGTGCTCCAGAATTTTCTGGAAAACGCTGAGCTTCTCTTCTGCGGACTTTAATCCCTTCACAGGCTGGTCCGGATCTGGAATGAATTTCTGGTCTTCGAAGGTGATGTTACCCGACACCTGGGAGGGCACAGGAGAACACAAAGGGATGTTAAACGGTACTGAGTCCCTGCATTTAATTGTTTTACACGGTGAATTGTTACATTTCTTTTCCATAATGCAACATAGTCATAAAGTGACTTTTCTGTCATTTACTTGTAGCGATGATGGAGAAGCAGATTATTTGAAGCGATTGCATACTGTACCTGTACACCGAGGGGCTTTATTCTGTTTATGGTGGTTTGCATGAGCATTTTCAAATGGGATGCAATGTTCTCAGCTGACAGAGGTCTGCTCAAACCACTGTCCAGCAGCATGAGGAAATGGGAAATGAGAACAGCAATGGAGAGATTCATGCTTATGTCTGTCCTGGAGTAAAATGAAAAAGCAGTTATTTACAGTAGATGAAAAAGAATTACACACATTAGTGTCAGTCGTGATGTCCCAGTTTGCATGAATGAGCCAGAACAAATGAAATTAAGGAACGCTGTTTCGGTTTTTAAAATACGCTTTTCTGCTTTGTTTACTGCTGATACACAGACAGACAGGCTAAGAATGTAGGTGATGTTCAGGTTGATAATGATGATGGATGTGTCAAATGGTGGATGTGTTGGTTTAAGGAAATGGCAGAAATGTGCAGTAGAGAGTGTGACCCTTACCTCTTCAGACTTGAGGTCTGTGCCCACATAGGGCTTCATCATTGTATCACTGCTTATATATTGTGCCGTGTTACCGTTTCCTGACTCATCAACTCAGTGAATCATCTTGAACTGTTTGAGAAAAAGGGGGGTTATGGAGTGAGGAAGACCACTGAGCACTTTGCCCTTCTGTCATGCTAATTGCTTGCTTATACCCCTGTAAGCACTCACTCTACGTCCACAATTGTGTTTGGACCGTTTTACCTTGGCTATTTTTTTTTAAGTATTTTTGTCTGCCATAAATTGCTCAGGGTGCCTACGGCTATTTTAAGGTACAATAGAAGACAATTTGTCTGAAAATGCAATTTTTCTCTAGTAAGAATTAGAATTCAAGTTATGCGTATCTATTATACGATTCTTTCTAGTAAAAAAAATAAATAATAGTATTTTTATTAGTAAAAAATGTTTCAGATCTCTATAAATTCAGTTTTTAATTCAGTTTTTACAATATAATTTTAGTTTGTAATTCAGTGTAAAACTCAGTTATGGATATGTGGGCCTGAAATTCATACTAATCAAATACATTTGCAGATATCTACATTGGGAATTCTTAACGAGTACAATAGAAATATAACCACTTATGGTATTGGTGTAATATATGTTTACTTTACTGTGCAATATACTTATATACTTTTATTTTATTATGCAATATACTCCTATATACTTTTGCTTTTCCTGGAGAAAGGTACTTTAGGCTCTTGTACAGAGATTTTCTATTTTAATTTATTTTTGTTTTATTTTATTAGAATATTTAACAGTGCTCCAATTTGTTTTACACTGTATTCCTGTTTTTATACTTTTACTGTATTGTTCTTGTCCTGGTGTCTATGTGTGATCGTCAGTCGCAACGTGAGCACTTTCCTCCGGGATTAAGAAAGTCTTCTGATTCTGATTACTAGTAAATACTGAATTATAGATCTCTACAATATGACTTTTTACTATTAAAAATTGAATTTAGGATATAACAATACAATGGATGTCAATGGGGTTATATGACTAGTAAACTCTGAATTTTAGAGCTCTATAATATGAATTGTTATGAATGTTATTTTTACTAGTAAGAATTAAGTTATGATGAGTTAGCATTATACTAATATATAGCATTATACTAATATATAGCATTATACTAAAAGATCATTTGGCTTAACGTATGTCTTCGGTTTTTCTTCAACAAACGGCTCATTTAACTCATTGGTTAACAAAAGGCTCAGAGTTCCCGTCTTCGTGCAGAGATACTCGCTCCTGTTTCATATCCCATTAAGTCATTCAGTTTTGCAGCATATTGCAAAACATTAAGAAAACATGAGAATAATTCCAAGCAATGTTTTAATCAGTGCATACAGGAAGTTACTTTGGTTCCTTTGGTGCACGTGTATCAATTGTACATTTATTTGGTGTGTAGTTTTATTCAAAGTGATAAACAGTAAGGCGACTAAAATGTCACGAGCATACAGCTCTTATGGAGTCGACGTAGGTATGTGTGGGTCTCCACTGCTGTAGTGACACTTACGGGTGTCCTAGGATGCATGGATGATCCTTAAAAACAGAAAATGTCAGCTTTTCACAATCACATATGCCCACAAATAGTTATATGTTGTTATGCATTTTTAAATAAATGCTGCTCTAAGATTGCCGTTCTAGGGCAGTAAAGTATGATGCGTAATTTCAGGCGAAATTAAGGAGCACCGTTTCCGCTTTAGAATATACTGCCTGAGGGCCTCTGGAGTAACATCTATACATCAGACAGCAATCTGATTAACTGGCAGGAGAACTTTTAAAACCAAACACCAGGATAACGTCGAGACAAGTGCAAAGTACACGATCATCTAATGTTGCTAGAAACTATAACCTTGTCAATGACAGAGAAAGTCACTGGTCAGCCGAACTAGTTGAAGTATTCTTAGGATAGATCGGCCTTTTGTGCAGGTTCAGAGGGATTCCGCTGACTGCATGTGGATGGGTAGCTTGTTGCACAAATGATGGTTCGCGGATGATGTCTAGAGAGGGACTTCTCACATGATGGAGGGATCTCCATGTCGCACTGGCCTGCTGACAGAAGTGGGTGAGCCAAGATGTAGGTCTTCACGAGTAACTCACAGGATGTAGGTTCCGTTTGTCAGATGTGTTACGTTTTGAATAACCTTCAGCAGCAGCACAAGCCCAGAAGATTAAAACCTGGACTTTCTGATGGGGATACAGTGAATCCTCATGGCTGGAAGAGGCTGCGAAGCAGTCGGTAAAGAACAGCAACACTGCCTGTTAGTTCCAGATATCAGCAATATAGATGTTCCAAGCTGGATAGTAAAGTTGTGAAGAATAGGTTGAACAGGAAGAGGAGAACTTTGGTCTTTGAAAGGTTCAGGTGGTGGAGTCAGTCCCTCATTCATGCTATAATGTCAATGAGGCATGCAAGAGCCTGATGTGGCCTGAGGGAAGGTCAAGTAGAGTTTGAGGTCATCTGCCTGGTAATAGTAGGAGAAACCATGCAACTGGATTGTCAGCCCAAGAGAGAGAGATCCAGGGTTACATAAATTATGAGGCAACTTGGACTGGAGAGAGAAAGATCAGGTGGTTCTCCGCGGTAATGAAGACCGATGATTGAGATGCAGCTCAGCGAAGTTCCCAACTCTGGGGTTGGACAGGACAGTGTCTACTTAATAGTAAATGGAGGTTATGACAGAAGGTTAATAAGAATGCTGTCGTGTGGCATCCCAGCCTTCCAACGCAAAGCAGGTCGGAGATGTTATATTTTACTCATTAATCAGGCGCCTTCACCCAAAGTGATTTATTGTAAGGGATACAATTTATGTGTGCTGCCTGGGATTTGAGCCCACAACCTTTGTGTTGTTGGAATACTGCTGTAGTAGTGCTAATAATCATAATAATCGTCATCGCTGTTCACCCGCCTAGGGTCCATGCTGACTGGCATCAGTCCACTCCAAAGCACATTCTCACAATAGGGGCAATTAAAAGATCCTTTGGACCTCTGGAGGAAGGCAAAGTACCATAAGGAAACTTCTCACTCATGCAGAGTGGAAGCCCAAGCCTAGGTAATAGCCCTACCAACGCTGCTGCACGCATTTCTAAATATGAAAAAGTAGGATGCCTAACCAAGTATGACCATTTGTTTCCCAAGGTGAAAAAGAACGTAGAAAAGCTAGCAGTAACTAGAATGCGCTGCTCAGCAGTTCCAGCCCCAGCCCAGCTTTGGGGTCTGCTGCCGAATTGCTGGGATGATGTTTAATGTGCCAGGCTGCAGAGATATTTACAGTACGACTTAAGTTGCTCGCCGGTGACTTGGCGGTGAAATAATAATAAATAACCAAAACAATAGCTAAGTGATGTGTTATGTACCACGGTTTCCTATTTTAGCTGCCTTGCAAGGTTTGCAATCACTCACTAGCCTGATGGCCATCCTTTTCCAGTTTTGATTTTTCAGATGCAATTTTTCGCATGCAATTTTTCTTACTATAAAAAATGGGCAGCGGCCTTCGGTGTTTGTAGGGGAGACCGGGTATGGTTGTAACATGGGGAGAGTTGTAACACCCCCAATTCCACCAAACAGGGATAGGATAAG
>JAODKE010000001.1:5376899-5389963 GCA_026779605.1 Mormyrus hasselquistii
CCCCAAACACACACCACTGACACACACAGACACTCACACGCCCCAAACACACACCACTGACACACACAGACACTCACACACCCCCAACACACACACATATACGCTTCATTAACATACCATGGCCTTTACCATTTGTCAGCTGTCAATCATCCCGCTGTCGCTTGCTATTCCGATGCCACATAAGGGGCTCCGCCTCTCTGGGTCACCGGGGGGGTCGGTGATGCAGCGGGTTGGGGCACTGTTAGCCTCCAGGCCCCCCGAGGTCCCCGGCTGTCAATATCCTCGCCCGGCTGCCTCCACCCCGTCAACACCCCCATCACTATTTTACATCACAGCTGCTTAATTGACAGGAGTCACAGATGTCAGTATGGAATTTATGTGAAAGAGGGGGTCAGCTGTGTTCCCCCCCCGCACATCGGGGAGGGGGGGGGGGGGGGGGGGCATGTGTCAGCGATGAAGAGCTTTAATGTGGGACTCTGGGAAATCAGCATCCTGATAAGCCTGACACCAGCCCGTCACGACCAGACCCAAACTCCGACAGGCTTTAGGACCATGCGGATTCTGCTGGGTCCCCTCTAACAACAATGACCCCTCACAAGGCCCTAAAAGTTAGCTTCAGTCTCCCTTAGACTTTAGGTACTAGATGCTATAGGCCAGGGCCATTCAAATCACGGTCCTTGAGGGCCGAGCACTGCTGTTTTTCCAGCTTTCCTTTACCTGAGAGCCAGTTGTGAAGCCGCTGGCCAATTAGAGCCAGAAATTGTTAAGCTAACTACCTGGGAGACTTGAAAACATGGCCTGGATTTGGAATCGTGGGCCAGATTTGAATAGGGGGGCTTTACGCTTTCAAAATGAAAATCAGGGTGGGAAAAATGTTGGGTGTGGGTGGCGGCCGGCCTCGGGAATTAGGGTTTAGGTGTGTTTGCTGCAGATCCTAAAATGGTACAATCCTGGGTAATAAGTCACATGTGAGGTCAGTAACCCTGCTGGTCACATGACTTTACTCCAGCCTATCAAGACACCATTCCCCCACTCAAACATACACCCAGCTCCCAGCTTTTATATAATGGCACAGATAAACAGCAATTAAAAAGAATAAATAAATAAAAAACCGAAACACTTAAAAATTTCACTCATCTAATGTCAGGTAAACAGTGTCAACATTTTACCAAGGAAAAAAATATTCACATTTTTCATTCAACAACGTGATCTTTCCGGAAACCAAAACAACTCCAGCATCTGTATTCTTCACACATTTCAGCTTTTTTGTGAACGTTACACTTTTGTGAATAACTTCTCTGAAAATGTGTTTTTCACATAAATCAGTAAATAAAAGTAAACTGTAAGAGTGAAGTTTCTGGTCATGGAGTATAAATCTGGGATGTGAGGAGGGCAGCCTGCATGAGCCCAGACAGGCCGCATCTAAACAAAGACACTTTGTAGCCCATTAAATTTCATATTGATTGTGCATTAGGCACCAACCTCAAAACCACCCATTTCAACAGGCTCCTCTGAATCCATCTAAATGCTTGGAGGTGGCGTCACCTCAGGGAGGAGTGTTGAGTGGAATATTTAAGTAACGGCAGGTCTAAGTAGTGAAACCTGTGAGTGGTTGAATTGGGGGGGGGGCTGTACTCTACACAAACCCAACGATTTTTTAATGCCTCACATGTTGCCCTGTTAGACCCTAACCCCCACTTCATCAGTCCTATGAGGAGTTTGTGCATGACCTAGCTTCCACTGTGCTCAAACGGTGATGTCCTATGAGACTGGGTAGGGGGGATTAGGTGCTGACAGTCAAGGCTGCACCACAGTGCCTTGCCCCCCCCCCCACCCCCCCGGGATGGTGGGATTCAATTATCACCTCATTTTCCAGTGCTGGGCCCTCCCCCAGGACATGGGAAAGGTTCAATGAGCAGTAATGGAGAATATACACAGCGTATAGAATATCTATAGTAGAACAGGAAGATGAACCCATCAGCCGGGGAAGCTGACCAATCAGACAAGCATTTTTACACAGCTGACCAATCAGACAAGCCGGCATTTTTACACACGACGAGCCGTCACACTTGACAGCTGCCCATTGGGCTCCGTTTATAGGCAAGTCAAGTCACTCGCCACATGCGTAATTCCTGCATCGCCCATTCGTCCTCAGGTACCCTCCCCTCGTCTGCCTGGTGCACAGGCGGAGATGATGGATGACGCCCAATCAGTTTTGGAGTTTTTTTGGAGTTGTGGAATTTTCTTAAGGACAGAAGAACCTGCCATGATTGAGCCCCAATCCCAGGGCCAACATCTACTCATCGTACCTCTTACAGATCCCCTTATCTGGGACTGACGTCGTCTCCACATGTATATTTCGTGCTTGAGGACGGGCCCCTCAATGACTTTTGACTTGCAGGGGTGGGTGAAGCCTAGGTGTCTGTGAGAAGAAGAGCATGGGTTCGAATCCTGCAGTTGGGAGAATGACAACATCTACTTTAGAGCCTGGAGCAAGATCCAGAAGGAGAGCAAGATGGGATGTGTGAAGGTAAGCCTTCCAATGTACCTGTGTGAAGGTAAGCCTTCCAATGTACCTGTCAAATTGGCAATAAGGCATCGTTTCATCAGTGTGGCTCTTTACTGCATCCTACAAAATATGGGGTCAGACTCTACTTAATGCCGTTACCCCAAAATCCAGCAGTCCCAACAGATGTGTCTGTTAGTGGCCTCATCACTTCCTGGCCAGAAGGGGGCAGCACCATCACCTGGCCTCCCATCTGAGTGCTTGCTCTCTCCCCTATTCTTCAGAGACCTTGAAGTACTGTGAGAGACCTTGAACGGGTTTTGTCACACACGCTAACAAAATTGGTAGCATCTTCCTTCATGTCAGTCATGTTACCAGGATGCCTGCCTGGGGTGGGCATTTAGGCATGCTGGATGGGCACCAGTGCTCAAATTGGGGGGGAGGGGGGCGGTAAAAGTTATTAATAATAGTAATAATTTAATGATTTCCCTACATCACTTATCATTTGTTAAATTTGCTCTGTCTCTGTTGGGAGAGTAGGCCACGCCCCTACTTCTGAGCGCCATGACAACGACAAAGCAATGGACATGGTAGCTGGTTCCTCTCCCCAACCCCCTTGCCGCTTTCTGCAGAAATTGATGATGTTGCCACCGAGGTTGTGGAGTTCTCTGGATTATCGAGTAAAGTCATGTAAAGGGGATGTTTTAGTGTGTGTGTGTGTGATTGCATACACACCCTTCAGGGCCTCCCAATACCATTACTGATACGCGACACTGCAGGAAGGCAGTACACAACTGCAAACTGCTAATGGTCACAAAATGTAGGGGTTTAGCCCGCAGGTACTTTAAATCCAGCTGGGCGCCACCTTTAATAATGGGCGAGCATGCCGTTGAGTTCTGGGTCCTTCCACTTACAGTTCAGGATGGGTATGAACTGCGGTTAGTGGCTGCCTCAAAACCTAAATCTGCTTTCTCTTGCAATTATTTTCTGAAAAGCTAAAAAATCCAGTGGAAAAGCTTGTGATTTTAACCTTCCCAGTGCACTTGAACAAACCACTGTGCCTCCTTTTCATGAAAGATAATGATGACTGGAAAACAAACTTCATTTTCCAACCAAACTCCGGTCCCAGATGCTGACTTTGGAACACGTCTGTGGGCTAGAGAAAGAATTAGCTTCCCGCTAATGAATTCATTTAGATCATCAAAGGAGAAAGGCAATTTAATTAACAGCGAGCACCCCCAGTTTCAGGTTACAGGAAGCCAGTACATCTACTGGAGGGATTTCTGTTGTTATAGTTAAACTGTTTTTGGGCAAAAAAAAAAACGTGAACGTTACATTTAAGATTAAAAAACGTTAGCCTACCGTGCTATGTCAAAAGAAGTCTTAGAAGGACGGCAAAACTGTGCATCCTGCGTTTTTATAATTTGATTTTTGTCATTAGAAAAGAATAAGGCAAAATAGTTTGTACCTCGTTATGCCTGGTGAAAATGTGTTGCGCGCAAAGAAACGAGGCCACGATTATACTCAATGTACCGCGAGGGGGTTAAAGTATTAATTGCGTGAAATTTTTATCGCGGCAAAGAAGGGCTCCCCATTTCCAGAAGACACCGCCGAGCTTGACAATGGCTGAGATCAAAGATGGCTTTTATTTCTGTGAAGTCATTTCCATTTTCAAGACAAGGATCAGATTGAGGCTGAAACCCCAACCGGATCTAGTAAAGAGTGAGTCAGGGTTGTGCTGGGGAGCGCAGGGAGGAGTGAGGAGGTTTGAGGGGAGGAGAGGCTTTTAGGGAAAGATCTCAGCCCCCCCCCCCCAACCACAGCCCGCACCCTAAGCTGTTGTGCTGATCTGGGGCACATGATCGACACAACAAACGCTCTTGGTGAGGAATAAACCGGACTTATCTGGCACCAATTTTCATGCTGCAAACATGCTCTGGTAGCTCTCATCAATATTCATGAAATGAGGCTCAGTTTTGCCTTCAAGTGCACCAGGACGAGTGATAAACGGTGCCGGGATAGCACAGATATTAACTGAAAGTGTAATAATGAACCTGCTACGTATCCGTTTTACGCTCTCCAGGCACTCGCTGTGCTGTCACGTCATTTGGTGGCAGTATAGGAGCTGAAACGACATATTCTGCTTTGGGTTTTGGAAAGGTAGTATCACAGCATAGAATGCAGGAAAGAAAAAAAAACCCACGCAGTTTGCCGGGCAGCGAGCGATGTCTTTCACGGGGGAGGGGATGAAAGAAGTAGTCGAGTGTCCCTGGGGGGGAGCCAGAGAGGCCAAGAGAACGGATGAGCTTCAGCAGAGAGATGGGAGGAGGCATTCGCTATTGATCCCGAGACGGATCGCGATCCAAAACTAGTCGTTTAACCTTGTCTCTTCCGCGGCCCCGTTTCCCCCCTATCTGCCTCTCGCCGTTTTCAGCATGTTACATTACGGTGGTGTTGACCCTCATAATTCAAAAATAAACGTCGGCGAATAATTCATTTCAACTGCATAGATGATACAGTTATGCGCTCGTGTATGTGCATATGAGATTTATCACGCATTCTAGACATGCAGAGGAAGCTGACAAAATGGTTTTGCTTCATTAAGGTGAGAACACTTAGCGGTTATTACATTTATGGCCACTTGGGGGCGACCAAACGGACCAGGGGCATGAGGATTTACGCCTTGCACGTCATTAGTGCTTTCATTTCATTATGCAACTTTAACGAACTCAATTCTTAATGGTTGTCATGTTCTGCTTTCCCAGGAGGGGATGAAGATTGAAGCCCTCCCCCCATGTAGGATTAGACCCGCATGTAACTGTGTGCAGCTTAACATCCGTAGCGGGGGGAACGAGAGCCAGAAAAAGCAGATGAGCTTCATAGCAGAATGATAAAACTGAGCGTGTGAGTGCAGATTCTGCCTCGTGTGGCGGCTTTGAGGCCAATCGCACACGCGTTTAAATCTAGCCAATTACAAAGCGCTGCCATCAGGGCTGACTTTATGGCTCCACAGGTGCGTCCCCTGAAGGTCACGGCTTCATGTTAATGTAAATGTAAATGCTGTAAATGTAAACATCAGACCGCACATCATCCAGATCCGCATTTCAGCATCACGGCTGTTTTGCCCTGAGACACTCAGTATTGCTGTTTCCGTGCGTGATTTTTTTGTTGATTTGTAGCCATATTGTTTTACTTTAACAATGATGTGTAATCGTAACTTCACGGCGGAAGGGGGGAATGGGGGGAGGCGTACTTCGGGTTTAATCATCCCCTTCTTTCGATTAAATAACAAGGTAAGATCGTTCCAGAAAGGAGCAGCCTGTGAATGCAGGAGTGCAGCTTGAGCAGAAATCTTGGTTCTCCTGTCAAGGACCAAACTGGGAGGGGCTTGGCTCTCTGCACACAGCCGGATCCCAAGGCAGGTGTGGAACATTCCAGAAAAAATACAGGAGATAGCAGTCAATAAACATTAGGACGTTGGATGTGTAAATAATTCATTGATGCTGATGATTAGATGGACGCTGTCAAATATGCATCATATGTAAATGTATGTTTACATCCCTCCCCCATATTGAAGCTGCTTGGGGGCGGGAGGTTAATGGGACGAGGGCGCAAAGTGGCCAGCCAGCCTCGACTGGCCACACGACATCCTGCCTCCGGATCGGCGTGGACTCTGCACGGAAAGGCCGCCGTTGCCACGGTGACGGCCGATGTCACAGCCCACCGCCTCTGTCCTCTAAATCTGCGTCTATCACTCATTCCATGTGTGTTCAGTAAATTTTATGTAACGATCTTCCTTCTTTTTTTTTCCTGGCAAGATATTAAAGATTCATGAAATATTTCAAGAATCTGCAGCCGATGATGATCCGAGTCTGTCGGTGGGATTATTTCCATGCTAATTTTCTGCGGCGGCCGCCATGCGAATCAACAAATGCATTGTCAAGAGCTTCTGTGGGATCTATCCTTCTCCCGCCGGGTGTTAAAATGCGACCAGAGTGAATAAAGGCGCCCGATAAACCGGACGGCATGTGGAAAGCGCCGGAACGTCGACACGCTTCGTCTTTCCTTTCATAGCACGTGTTAAACAGCTTCTTCTGGTCGGCTCCTCCCAACCTGGACTCAGGTCTATGATTGAGAGGGACCACTGGACAATACAGAGACACTGCATTTTTTAATACTGGAAGATTAAAAGAGGATTTATGTGGAGTCATTGGCTTCATCTCCTTATGAGATTTGCACCCCCCCCCACACATTTAGTAATGCCAGATTATTTCTAAATGTTCTTAATCTCTGTGTGTCAGATGCATTTCCGGTTGGCCTGAAACCTTTTTATTGGTGCATATTTAAATATTTCTGGAGAAGAAATAACTGGCGATTTATTGTTCTACTCTGCAAAGTGTTGTGTTGCATGATTCCTTACAAAAGGATTCCATCCATCCGTTTTTAGTGAGCTTGGATTTTGTCCCAGGAAGCAAAGCGTGTTAGTCAGAGTGCGAACAGGACGCCGGTCCACGCATTCGCAGTCACACACTCTAGGAAATCGAAACGCACCGATTCACATGCGCTGTGTGTCTTTGGAAACGCACACCAACGGTGTGGGTGTTGTGCCGCTTGGTAGGTTTGGCCTCTGTGTCTGTAACTGGAAGGTTGTTGGCTCAAATCCCATGATCAGCAGTCACATCCCAAGTCTTGCATTTACCATTATATGTGTGTGAGGAGAGCAAGGGAGGACGTGTGAAAAAACACATTTCAATGTACAAATAGCAAATAAAGCTTTATTTCAACACACAGAACACACATATGTGAAGACACAAGGAAACACAGGGCAGGGTGGTAATCAAATCCGTAATCCCACAGGTGTGAGACAACAGGCATCCCCAGTCACCATCTCACCCAAGGGAAATATTCTCATGTTACACCTCTCATCAGCAGGAGAAGGTACAATCACCATTTACAAGGCAAATCAGCACACGAATCAAGTTAATATGCCATGACTTCAAAATACTAGTCCCCAAAAATAAACAAACACATAAATGGATATATAAACAAACCACCCAGCGGCAGCCGAATATTATAAGTCTTTGTCAAAGCAAAGCACCATTATGTTTTGAAAAGCTAATCTAGCGACTAAAGTTTCACTGCTGATATCGCCCGTAAACAATAGCACTGCTGATTGCTAAATACTATATTTTCTCCACGCCGTAGGTTCAGATCTGTTTGCCGGCTGAACGGCTGAGTGGAATCTAGCACTCGCAGGTCACTTCGCAGCCATGGCTGGTGTTTGTGGGGGACGGGGCTGGACCACATTACGCAAATGAGGAGGCCTGGCCTCAGATAGCCTCGGGGATCCAGCCAATGAGGATCTCTCTGGGTTCTTACTCCCAGAGCAGAGCTTGCCGTACCAGCCGCTCCCTGAAAATAGCAAAAGTTGAACTCTTGGTGGACGGCCGAGGTCAGACAGAGCACGAAAAACAGTGTTTTCTGACTAATTAACATCTGGGGATTGATTGATATGGCCTTAACAACAGAAACCTACCATTTCCCAAGGAGAATGTCGAGAAAGACTTCAAATTCATATAAAGGGCTGAAATGGGAATTTCAATTAGGTTTCCATGCATAATGAAGAACATTTACATGCTGTACCTACTAGGTGTGTGGTCCCATTCCTCGAGGCCCAGTGCCAGACCAGACAGCGGAACTTCAGTTTGTTCGATAGGAACCAGGCCTGGATACGGATTCTGGATGTGGGCTTCGTTTCAGATGCACGACTTCATATTTCACAGACCATTCTCCTGTCATTTTTGTCACACACTCAGAGGGGCGGAGATTGTGGGTATATCGGCAGGAGCTGCACGGAGTCCGTAAAGGGGGGTGGGTTGGGTCAAAGACGGCTGGAAGCAGGGATCACCCCATCCTGTCAAAAAATGCGTTGGGCATGTTAGATGGGTATCGATTCCTCGTCATGGCTGCTTGGTGCCGCGATCCCTTTGCAGTGTCATAAGGGTCGTTAAGAGCAGACGGGGCTGTCAGTCACTGCTCGGGGTACTGGCGAACACCCCCACCTCCTCTGCTGGGGAGGTGGCTCAGGAACAGGAAGAGAGGGCCCCTACCTGGCTTTGTGCCACAGCCGTACTGATGAAGAGACGCCTGAATGGCCAACATGGGTCAATACCCAGCATGAGGGTGAGTGAACCCAGTCAAAACATTTCTATCATGTCATCTCTGCTGGGCAGTGCACACATGGCTCCGGTTGGTCAGTCACCAAGCCGTAACAGCCATGACACCCACTCTCGAGCCAACGTAGCACCCGGAGCTGCCTAGCTTACTGTATAGCAAGTCCCTCTCCCCACCTGACCCGATGGTCACCACCTGAATGTGCGAATGTGGACCTAAGGAGACGAGAAGGACAGGAGATAATGAGATCCCCTCCCCACCCTGGAAACAACAGTGGGTGGGGGGATGTGTTCTGAACCTCCCTCAGAGCATGGCCCCAGATGTCCATCACCAGATGTGATCAAGTCCAGATGTCCCAGATGAGCGCGACTGAGCACCTTCAGCCTATCAGATCCTCCGGAGCTATTTCTGGCACTTTCTTACACTTCAAGACTGTTAGTTATTGTGCAGAGCCTGAGGACTATCACGAGTTTCCATATGTGACAAGTGGCCACCCCTGGCCTCAGTGTGGCCTCCAAACATGACGGCTTCTCGTTCATCTCCCAGGAGGGGGTCTGCAGTACCCAGCCCTTTCCTGGCAAAAGAGTATTGATTAGCCACCCGGCCACCTAAGATGAAAACAACAGGCTGTGCTCTCAAACAGAGGCTCAGAAATGAAATTCATGCTTTTTTGATGGTGGGTGACTTACACTGGCGAAAATAACAGGAGGTTTGCCTCTAGCTGAAGAATGTCCTTCAATTCACAATAGATATTAGTAATTACCACCTGGCCAGGGAATAAAGACTGAGTATGTGGGAGTTTTTTGGAGCCGAACACCGAAAAGTTCTACAATGGGAACAATGTCGGCTTTCTGGTGCTGATTTTTTGTCAGGGGGGTTTGGTCGTGGCCGAGACCTTGAGCCTCTGAGGAATCTGCCCGTGGTTTGAGATACATGTAGTATAAAGATGCTCCTATGAGACCTTTGCACCAGTGGTGAGGCTGCCTTTTACAAACAGTTTGGAGAATTACTCACCCTTCTTAACTCCACTCCCCAGGAGTATGGATACACCTACACATGCACCATAACACAGCTCTTTGTAATCCGTCCAAAGATAAATACACCTTCTGCTACAGCCCTCATCATCCATCCGTCATCTATCGTCCAGCAGCTCCTGCAGGACAGGACCATAGTGGACTGGGAGCACCTGAAGGGGCAGAGAAGCACAGAGGATACCCTGGGCAAGATGCCAGTGCAATGCAGGGCAGACACTCTGGGCAATCGAAAGTGAGTTTCTAAAACTTGCTCAGTTTATTTTTTGTTGTATTTCACATGAGATTACCTAGGACCTAAAGTCAGGCTTCCTCATGATATCTGACAGTCCCAGGAACCAGACCTCAGTCTCCCAACGAAGAAGAACTCTCAATAAATTTCCGAAAAGCCGCAGAATTTTTCTTTTTTGAAAATGCATGACCGTGGACTCATTGAGTTTTGGAAACTTGCTCTTCAAATGAGAAACACCAATTAGGCTGACTACATGTCTTTGAAAGATGGGAGGACTGACTACATGTCTTTGAAAGATGGGAGGACTGACTACATGTCTTTAAAAGGTGGGAGGACTGACTACATGTCTTTGAAAGGTGGGAGGACTGACTACATGTCTTTGAAAGGCGGGAGGACTGACTACATGTCTTTGAAAGATGGGAGGACTGACTACATGTCTTTAAAAGGTGGGAGGACTGACTACATGTCTTTGAAAGGTGGGAGGACTGACTACATGTCTTTGAAAGGCGGGAGGACTGACTACATGGCTTTGAAAGGCGGGAGGACTGACTACATGTCTTTGAAAGGCGGGAGGACTGACTACATGGCTTTGAAAGGTGGGAGGTAGCCCACACCAAACACAGAGACTACATGAGCTCCAAACACAGAGGGAGGGTGGGATTCAAACCTACAACCGGGGAGGAGGGAAGCAACAGAGCAAGTAGTTAAGTCACTGAACTACCTAGACAATCAGCAGTGCTACAATGCATTACATACAATACATTACATACAATACATTACATATGATACAATACATTACATACAATACATTACATATGATACAATACATTACATACAATACATTATATATGATACAATACATTACATACAATACATTTCCACATTAATACATGTCCACATTAACAAGACTGGATAGATTCTCCTCTGGCTGGCTGTTGGTTGTATAAATCCCCTCTGTTACTGTCTCACACACAGTTAGTCAGTAAAACCATTAACCCCCCCCAGGACAGCTAGTGCCCCCTTCTGACGGTGAGTGGCAGGTAGAGAATCACCTCCCTTTGTTATTTAATCATCAGCCCACATCCTGCACTTACATCTTCATCTCTGGGCCAATTTTGTTGTTTCTAGGGCAAAAAGTCACTTTAAAAACTAAGTAAACAGCCAGTGAGCAGAGTCAGAGAATATTAGCTGGCTGGTTCAGTGTCTCCGAAATACGTGGCACATTTATTTAATAACAAGAACAATAACAGCAACAATAAGAGTGACTGCTATGGCAGAGTGTGGTGCAGAGGGCAAAGCCTCTATGCCTGTGATCGGAAAGTCACTGGTTTGAGTCCAGCATCGGCAGAATAATCATGTCCTTGGGCCCTTGAGTAAGACGCGCAACCCCCAGCTCCATGGGTGCTGCTGCGGGTTACTGCCCTTTGCTGCCAAGCTTGTTCTTGCCTCTACGTGTCAAAATGGGGTCAGCAGAAAGAAAATTTCTCAAATGGGATCAATAAAGGGTCATTATTAATCATATTTAGTGTAATGACTGTTTGTGGCCAATAGGGGGCCCTACACAGATGCATATTTTCAGTGGCAGTAAACACTGGCAGACGAAAATGGCGTGATGGGAGATCCACGCTCCCTCTCACTTTCGATACCTTCATTCATTTGCATTCCACGTCGTCCTCTGAAGCTTTACTCCGATCTCTTCCTCTTCCAAGTAAATCTGAAGTTTGGATAACCCCCGGCAGACTCTCACTTAAAAGCCCATTCACGCCTGCGATGGTGGAGTATCTTTCTGGTTAAATTCATCTATAATAAACAAGCAGCAGGGACGACAAAAGGAGGAGCGACGGTATGGGCCGACCTTTCCGCGCTCCATCTCCTTCTCGCATTGTCAGTCCTCTCTGGGACGATTTCAATTTGCTCTCCTCAAAGGAACAGGAAGACGGCCCATCTCGGCAGGTGGCCCGGTGCCACGGGATCAATGGGACCCTCCTTCCGAGGAAGAGTGGGGCAGCTAGGGTCAACGGATTGAATTCCTCCGCCTTTCAGTGACATCCGACAAGCAAGACTCTTTTCGTCAGATCTGGACTTCACTTTTCTATCTTCTAGGAAGCCAAGCAAGGGGGACAATGGGAATTATAGCCTCTGGCCTCATTTGGGAACCTCAAACAGTATGAACAAGACGGAATTCCAGGAAATTCCAAAGATATCAGACCAACCCCCAATGTAGGTGTGCGTGCTGTTTGTCAGACATGATTTTCACCTAGGTACCCTACAATAGTAGATTGGATACTGCTCACCCCATTACTGATGTTTGTTCACACATATCTGACCAGGGAAGGAGGACAGGGACCGTGGGGTGGAGGGAGAGATCACCAGACACTCGCAGATCTCATCTGAGTGGGAATGGGCTCTCAGGTCAGAACAGCAGCCACCTGCCAAATTGACAATGATGTCAAATTACAAATTACACAGCCATTACCTCTCTGTGGGTCTGCTAGGATGTTTTGTAAGGGTTTGTTTTGCTGGAGTCCACAGTGCCTCCTGGGACAGCATCCAGGCTCCATGCAACCCTGAATTGGAAAAACAGTATTGGTAGACAGATGAACGGATGAATGAATGGAGGGACGGACAGATGGATACACAGGCACATTACTGATTCCTGCGTGTATTACATACCCAATAATGCAGAGCCACGAGAGCTTGTGTGGGAGACTGCATTAGGACCGAGGGAATACCCAGATGGCGACCGGTGACACGCCCACACACCAGCTGACACGCCTCGACCAATTGGACGAGAACAAAGGCTCACCCTCGCTACAGATATATGCCATGCCCTTAAGGGGAGATGGGGGTAGGCGTCCCACGGGCTGTGGCGGCAGGGTGGTAAAGTGGCGAGGTCGGAAAGAGAGCCCAATTGCTCGGTATAACGGCTTAACAATCGCAATCGACAGCTTGTTGGTGGGAGACAACACCAGGAGACCAACTCACGCATCTGATACCAGACAAAGGCACCGAAATTCCTGAGCCTGGAGGGAAACTGGTAAATGTGGGGGTTGGGGCAGGGGGGGGGGGGGGGGGGCGGAGCGCCCCCTTTTTATTCCCAACACCTGGGCCCCCCGAAACT
>JAODKE010000001.1:5392842-5412844 GCA_026779605.1 Mormyrus hasselquistii
GCGCGCGTCGAGGTCCGGGGGCGCTCCGGGGGGGGGGGGGGGTGGGGCACGGGTAAAAGGCCTGGGGGGGGTGGGGCATGTGTCGGCCAGCCAGACTGGCGTGATCTCAGGTGGCGGCCCTTTCCCGTCGTGGGAAGGTGTGATCTCCACTAAATGGCCGGGAGCAAGTGAGTGAGCATGTGTGTCCCAGGGTATCCCCGGCCATGTGCCCAGTGCATTCTGGGATAGGCTCCCGGTGCAATATGACCCTGCAATGAATTAGCAGTATGGAAAATGAATAGATGGAGGGGTCAATGGATAGACGGACAGAGAGATGGATGGGTGGATGGATATACATTAAAAATTTAAGCTAAGAGTTCCAAAACAAGGAATACATCATTGCAAGTAAACAAGCACATTGCTTATGCTGAGCATGATGGGATATAATTTGGCCACATACGGCAGTTACCCTACAGACGCGAAACAACACTGTTATTAATGTCCCCGGCAACCAGAAACAAACCACACACGTTACTGCGTTAACACAGGAGATGGAGTCTAGGGGAATTTCACTGTGGAGATCGAGATTGTAGCTTAATGACCCCAAAACCTCATACAGACTTTGCAGCCATGTTCTGATCATGAGGAAGTTTGAATTAATAAATCATTTTCACCACTATGGCCAAGAACCTATTTTTTATTGTGCTGTCTAAAGATGCCAGGGTGAATTTGGAATCAGTTAGCTCAGTCGCGGTGAATGTTAGACCGCAAGAATCCATTAACAGCATCAATCTGAGTGTCCTGCACTAAGGGGCAAAGGCAGAGCACCTGGTAATGCGACCTTCGAATCGAGCGTCTGCAAGAGCCTCGCAAAGGACGGTGTCTACATTTTAAGCACGGTGCGGCTGGCAGCGATTTTACCTTTCTCTTCAATCCCCTTAGCAACGGCAAATTCAGTAATAGCTATGATTAAGAAGCTTTTTGGCGGTCCAACTTTAATCTCAGCAAAGTAAGGACACAAAGCAACAGAAAAGAGAAACTACTAACACATCTTATCGAGGTTGTTTTTTTTTTTTTAAAGAAAAAGAAAAAGAAAAAAAGTGGTGTTATCAAAGGTTCTATTTCCATTTTCTGTTGTGAAAGTACAGAATGTACGTTTGGGCTTGTCGGCCTGCAACAGGGGGGTGGGGGCGGGGGTGCGGACGGACGGGGGGGGGTGGGGGGGGCCGGGCGTGGGGGGCTGGTGCGGGGGCAGGGAGGGTCTTTGTAAGCTACACACTTAGCATGTTGACGACTTCGGCGCCTTTCATTGACACAAGCGGATCGTTCTGACCGGCCGCCAAAGCTGGACACGCAACATTACATAAGCAGACCTGCTGAAGACACGGTGAAGCCTGGAGACCTGCCGCCCTGCGGAGCTTATATGCCGCCCTGCGGAGCTTATATGCCGCCCTAGTGAAACACACCTCATACAGATAATCAGGCCCTTCTGTAGACTCTCAGTATTATCACCAGCTACGTTGACATAGCTACTGAAGGAGCAGGGTTGGCCAGCTCTGCCATAAAAGGAGGACCGCAAGGAGTGAATTCTAATGCTAAAAAGCTTTCCATACCACCGATCAAAGCTTTCCACACAACAAAATTGCCAATTAAAGTATCGAACACTATAAATTTTACGTAGAAGGAGGACCGGAGTATTGAAGACAGGTCATTGATTTTTTTAATGATGAATCCAATTGTTTGCGATGAACATTGACTGAATTTTCAGTTTTAACTGCCTTTTTTGAGAGAAATTTTAATTTTGTAACTAAAGATAGTGTAGCATGGGAGAGGGGCATGCAGCACCAAACAGGCGATGACATTTCGGAAAGGCCAGATGGGACTGGCGGACGTTGTTAGCTGATTACTGGGGAGATTGTGAGTAAAAAGATGCCAGAGAAACGCTGGGACTGGAGGCGCCTCTGGGTGGCGCTCTCACCTGAAATGGGGCTCCCAGGAAAATGGCGAGGCACTTCTGGACTGCATCAGTCACGCTGTTACTCTCTGGCTTCTGTTTATTTAATGGATGATTTATGATCCGGCCCCTAATTAGTCTGCGGTTCGCCGTCATTGGTCAGTAAGCGAAATGCTGACTGATCCTGGCCCCCGGTTCCACGGCACGTCTACTGGCCAGACTCACAGGTGGCCCTTTGGCTGAGACAAATAATGGGAAATGAACGGAATAAACCCAGACGTGGGATTGTGGATGGTTTCAGCGGGAAACAGGTGCAGGTTCTAATTGATGGACAGATTGTGATTTTCTTCTGCATTACAGCGATAATTATTTATGTAGCCAATTAGCAGCTTGAGTACAGTGCTTTACAGTCTCGCTACACACAAAGTGACCAGAATGCTGGCATTATAACACAGCCATCCGTATTTATCCATGTTCCCGTTCGATGCAGCCATCCGTTTTCTGTAAAGGATTTATTGACACAAGTCTATAGTGTTCCTGGAGCTTATCCTACCATGAATAGAATGCCAGTCCATGGCAGGGCACATATTCCAAAGCACAACCACAGACCACAAGCAATTCAGAGGCCGCAACTGACCTGATCATGTGACTCTGGACTGTGGGAGGAAGCCAGAGTATTTGGACTAAAGCTACAAGGAAAGAACATGCAAACTGCACATGCACAAACCGCGAGGGCGAAAATCAAAGCCACTCCTTGGGACATAAGACGTCTGTGATGTCTGACAGAAATGCAGCCAAAGGGAAATGGCTATGCGGTGCTTTGCTTTTTCTTAGAGAGCTGGAAAATAGGTTGAATCTCAACAAAAGTGCCAGAGGTGGATAGTTTGGGTCCAGAAAGTAAAAATCCAGACCAGGATTTCGTTTCAACCAACCAGTTAAGTACTCTGCAACTGTGACTCTTTATGTTCAACTCATAGGTTGAAACAAAATCATGGTCTGGATTTTTGCTTTCTGGACCTGAAATTTCAACCTCTGAAAAGCACCACAATCTGCGATCAAAGACGGATGTCGCATTCATGCTACAATGTGAGACCAGGCTTTGACGCAATACCTGACTGCTTTGACGGTGCCTTTTCACGCTCGAGGCGTGTGATTAACACTTGGAGACGGGGGACGTGGAGATGACATTTAGCTCGCTTGACGCGGAGGCGTAGTGGCTTGGGGGTGGTGGCTGGTGCCTGGGGGGGGCTGGGGGTTTGAGTCTGGCTCCATCTCGGAGCATGTGTGCAGGGTTGGCGTGTCCGCCTGCTGCTTGCGTGGGCTTCCTCTGAGTACTCAGCATTTTTTCCCCAAAGACCACCACCTCGCCGAGTCACTGACTCTATGATGGACCGACATCTCGCACCTGGAATCTTGTGCCTCATCCCATAAGTTTCCTAGACTCATGATCATCATTGGATGAACGATTGTAATAAATGCAAGTAATTTTCCCCTTTATTTGCGTAATTCATACATATTGCCAAGAAAATAAGTACATTTCAGTTATGTTTATTTTAGAGGTATTTTTTTTAAATTTGCTGCGGGGGTGGGGTGAGAATTTAATGGAATCCCCAAGAAGAGGCAGTCCTGTTTATCTGAGCCGCGGAGCACCCACACGCTTCTTAATAAGCCGCTGACGGAAGCGGGGGCTATCGGAGGCTTTCGGCTCAGTTTTTGCCAGGGGGCCGCACCCACAGCTAACTTTTGCCCCGAGGGCCCTCTCCTTCCCTCTGGAAGGTCATTACAAGGACCGTCGAGGTCAGAGATCACAAAGACATTGCCCCGCCCCCATTCTCATGCTGGGGGGGTAGGCTCCCCCGATTGCTTCTAGGAAACCTGTTAGACGGATGGGAAGTTGAAGGCTCCCAGCTGCTGTGTTAATTGAGGCAGAACCGCCCCCCCCCCCTCCCCCCCGTCAGACACGGCTGAGGTTCTGAGGACCTGCTTCTTGCATTTGTCTTCATTAATCTGAGGCTCCTGAAGTCTGGCTATCCTCCACTGCTGTGGGCTGGGGGGGGGGGGGGGGGGTTGAGCAGGAGGGAGAGGGGGGGCCAAGATGGAAATCTGATGGTTCCAGCTGTCTCACACAGCCCCCTTCAATTCAATTTCAATTCAATTTTATTTATATAGCGCTTTTAACAATGGTCATTGTCTCAAAGCAGCTTCACAAAATGAACAAGATTTTGCTCACCTATGCCTACCTTTCCCCTGCTACCCCTGCAGTACCAAAACAATGGGGTTGCCCTCCCACCCGCAAACAGTTGGCTTGAGTTATGCCTCTGGATGAAAACGGCTCCTCTGGTCAAACGGTGATAGCTTTTATTTACCATTTTTTTCATCCATTTAACGCATGCCTTTATCCAAAGTAATTTACATTAGAGGTTACAATTTATGTGCACTGCCTGGGATTTGAACCCAGAGCCATAGTGCTGTTAGCACAATGCTGAACTTGTTGCAAATGCCGAGATGGGTTTAACAAAATGAGTGTTAGGTCATTGGGGAACCATCAGGGTGTGCTGTTCTGGGGCTTCGAAAGACAAAACAGAAACTAAGTTTACACAGTGAGATGTATGAACCCCCTACTCCTCATCTTGTAATCATATAACCCAGCTATACTCACATACTGTACAGGGCACCCCCTTCTGGCCAGAACACACACTTCGAGATCCACACGAGCTCCTGAAGGACGGTTCAGAGAAATCAAACCAATGAGCAACTCACCACGGCAACGGGGGCCACGGAAACAGCCCTCATTCATACTGATGGTAAAATAAGCGAGATGTACATGGTAAGTGTGCGCCAAACTGATGGATCCTTCCGTGTAACTGATGGAAGTTCTGTGTCACGCGGATCAAAGGCGTCTTTCAGCAGCAATGCAGCTTTGGATCTCATCACCCCCTCCCCGTGCTAGAGGTCAGAGCGAGAGCGGCGTGCGTTTACCAACGTAACGAGCACTTCAGCTGAAAAAGCCCTGCTTTTTTATTAAAAGCATTTCAAACACTCATGGTCGACCGATGACAATTTAATCCAGACAAAGTGTATAAAGTTACTACTAACTGAAGCCTTCTTTCCATCCTTTCGGTTAAATTGAGGCCAAATATGACCATGTTTTGAATATGAAGCTAATATTTCCATATTATTGTTAATCAAAAGCAGTAGTACTACAGTGCCTGAGGACAGCAAGGTCACGAGTTTTGTTTCTGTGGTAGAAAGGTGACAGGAATTAAAGTGGAAAACAGCACACAACATTGCTGATGTGTTTATGCTACTAAATATAAACAAAAATACAAGCCTTACTATTCTATTAGCTTACTGCTAATGCATCAGTTTATTTCCTACTAGCTTTGAGCTGCTATGTTTACATCGCTACCATCAGAATGTCACAGCAGAAGTCGAGACTCATCTGTTTTTCCAGTCTTCCATTGTCCAGTTTTGGTGAACCCGTGTCCATGTAGCCTCAGTTTCCTGTTTGTAGCTGACAGGAGTGGCACCCGGTCTGGTCTTCTGCTGCTGTAGCCCGTCTGCTTCAAGGTTCGACGTGTTGTGTGTTCAGAGATGCTCTTCTGCATACCCTGGTTGTAACGAGTAGCTATTTCAGTTACTGTTGCCTTTCTATCAGCTTGAACCAGTCTTCTCTGACCTCTGCCATCAACAAGGCATTTTCTCCCAGAGAACCGCCACTCACCGGATGTTTTACCTTTTTTGGCCTGTTCTCTGTAAACCCTAGAGATGGTTGTGTGTGGAAATCCCAGTAAATCAGCAGCTTCTGAAACACTTATACCAGGCCATAAGACACAAACAACCACGCCACGTTCAAAGTCACTTACATTACCTTTCTTCCCCATTGTGATGTTTGTGAACATTATCTGAAACTAGAATCAGGAACTCCTCAGCTGTATCTGCATGATTTCATATATTGTGCTGCTGAACAGGTGTACCAAATAAAGTGTACATATATATGATCGATACATTGCACTGTAAATCTGGATGCCGGCTCAATAGGTAGCACTATAACTTCACACCTCAAGGCATAAGGGTTCGATTTCTACTGCTCTGCTGTGGCAGGGCAGAATGAAAGGGACGAAAGGCTAACAAACTAGAAACAAAGGGGCCACAGGCGGTCAAAACCAAAGCAGAAACACAAGAATGAACTAGAGTTGGGAAAGAAAGCCAAGGATATGCACAGTGAACATAGGGAACACCTAAAAGGTACAACAATCACAGAAAGACTGCTGAGAAATGTACACTGCAGCGCACAGCTGGCATACTGTATATACACACAGGTAACTAGGACGGGACAAGGAACAGGTTCAGTACTTTGATAATTAATCAAACACTAGGGCTATGAATAACAAGGAACAGGTGAGGTTCATTAACAATCAAAGGATGCTAAAGATTCAAACACTGGGAATGGGGACGGTCAGCGACACTGGATGACCAACCAGGAAAATGACAGACTGGACAGGGCAGGGACTGATTCTGACACGCTGGTTGTGTGTGTGTGTGTGTGGGGGGGGGGGGGGTGTTAAGTATCTTCCTGGTACCCAGAGACAGGCAGTGTCCCTGAATTGATCAACTGAAGAACGGTTCAAAACTCAGGTCATTTTTTATTGTTAGTAACATGAGACGGGACTGCCGATGACTTGTGAAGTTCTGTGGAGTTTTGGAAATTTGTGCTTCAGTTTATGTATGTATGTGTCCTACAATGGCCTGCACCCCGGGATGAATACGCCTTTCTGTATAATGCATGAATGATATGTACTGTAGATGGTTATAGTTCAGTCTCTGCCCTTTCTGTCATTTTAACACCTAGAAATCGCTGTACAAGGGATATATATAATTCTGACTTTTATGCTAAAGTACCCGGATCAAAGAACAACGCTACTGGGATCAGAGCTTCCAAAACCGAACAGAGAAGTTGGTGAAATTTACCTTAGAAATGATAAATGACAAAGTCTCCCACATCTCTAATGATGAACCCAAGGGCCGGATTATTGTACAGTGCTATTCTGTTGCAAAAAAGGGTCCATATCTCAATCCGTGTTTCATTCAACCATGCTGCCTCAGTTATAGAGCCAACTCATCCCTCTGTAGAGATAATGATGGTTTGATCTCGAAGGCAGGATTGGACGATCTGCAGAATTTTTATTGCCTCGTGTCAGCAATCACACCAGAAGGCAACCCAATCGGAGAAGCCTACTATATTAAGAAGGTTTCGCCTGTTACAGGCATGTTTACGAGGTAAGGTTTAAAGCCCATTCCATGTTATATATGTGATACACGAGGAAGAGGAGGTTTTCCATCAAGTGGAGTGTAAACAGATCGAAATTCTTCGGACGTCTCTGCTCTGTGACACAGAAATCCTTTTCTGATCTGCATTACAGCCATCAGCTACTCATGCCCAACTCTGCCCCCCCCTCCCCTGCCCTCCCCAACAAACCTCTACAGCAAACCTCATCAAAACCCCACCGTATGCTGATGACATATTGCTGCCCCAAACCCTCAAATATCCTTCGCCCAGCTTCTGTGCCTGATAAATAAATCGAGGATCTCTCTGGCATTATGGACCGGCGATAGTGTGAATTTACAGCTATTAACACCAAGCTGAAATGAACCGTCTCTGAAATCAATTCCCCCCTCAAAACAACTTCTGCTATCTTGGGATCATAGTAACAAGACAGCCAAATGAACTGCTTAGGAGAAATTGGAGATAAAAATTGAAGAACTCAAACAGAATATTGACTTTGGGAAGATCCAGCCAATATCTGTTGTAGGCAGGACAAACGCACCGATTGCCTGGCCAAGGTTTCACTATGTCTGCTCTAGGCCTTGCTATCTTTTAATGTCCCATGGCTTCTTAAAAAAGCTTAATTCCACAACCATTCGTACTGCATCATAAACCGGTCAAAATACACACCAAGAAAAATGCATAGAGGCTTCAGTCGCCCTACATTATAAATGCCACTAAAAGAAAGCTAATCGCTAGGAGTTAGCGTCACGCTCAATGCTAAATGCTTGTTTGCGTCGCTAACGACGGTACACATTCGTTTTCCTTGCCTCATTAAAATAGCTGTTACACACAGCACAGTACTAGTGTACAGGGATGCGAACAAACACACTGAGGCCTGAGGCATGTAAAAAGATAACCTCGCATGGGGCTAATGACGCTTCCCCACCTGTCGGCACTGAAGCTATTTTCTCTGCTTGGGATCAATTGGGGTTATTGAGTGCAGAAAATTCGAGATACGGATGGCAGCTCTGCATCTGTTAAGCAGATATTATATTCCATGTCATATTTAATAGGAGTAGCTTGTGGGGTCACAAGGAAAAAGAACATTACATGAAATTTTGAACATGAAAAACAATGTTCACCTTTTGGGGAAAATGATCTTCAACCTGTGTAATAACAGGCTGTGGGATAGTTTTACAGAAGGTGAAGAGGGGAAATTGATATCAACTCAGAAACAATAAGACACCCAGGGGAGGGAGGGGTAAATCCTGACATTTTGGGGGATATATCTATACTCGTAAAATGCTTAAATATTCAAAAGAGTGATTTTGGTTCAGTTCAATACGCCTCACAGTTCCTCCTTAATTGCCCATTGCAGTCATTTTACGAAGCAAATGAAGGTCTTGACGGTTTTCTCCAAGGAAAAACAGACCCATTTAATATGTCATTTCCCATTTATTGGTACAGGTATGTTTGCTATTAAAAGCGATGCCAGTGATGATAATGATAGCAACATTTTTTCTCACCATTTCGCTCAGTACAGGAATATACACACATATGAAAAAAGCCATCATTTCAAGGTCTTCTTTTTTTATATTATGTGGGAATTATTATACTGATATACAATATAATAATATATAATCAAAGCTTAAATTTGCGTTGAAAATTCAAGCCAGTGAGTGGTAAATAAATGGTAAATGGCAAAAATAATTACCCATATATCGACTATGTGCTTTCATTTTTCAAATGGTCTATTTGTGAATGTCTTATACATTAAAGAAGAACTCAATACAAAGATCACGCCTGTGGCATTTTTCACAGAAGCTCATATTAAATCCCTAGAATTGCTGAGATTGAACCTTACGCATAGAATCGAGGAAAGTCAGGCTATAAAGACAGAGACTGTCAGACTAGACCTGGTAGGCCTGCCCGTCATATTTACCCCTACCTCTAGGAGGCGATGTCGAGCTATGCTCTGGTAAATCAGTCAATGGTAGCACAGGGTCCTGCTGAGAAAAGCAAACCAACAAAGCCAGTCAGCCCATTGAAAAGGGTCACGTTAGGGAGCGCTTTCAACCTGCTTCTGCCTTTTCTCTTCACCACAGACTTCCTGTCTTGTAAAGTTCGTTCCAATAAGCGATAATCCTCAAAAATAAAGAAGAAATCCACAGCCTGGTGGATTCTCTTAGGGGAACAAAGGATCATGTTCTAAAAATACTTTCTAATGAAGGGTTTTGTACATCATAGCTTCTTCATAAAGCACGGAGAGAAAAGCCACTCTGAAGAACATTAGCCGTTCGATCACAGGAGGCCGCTGGGGCAGCTTCATAAACAAGCCGTGATAGGTCACTTTCAGCACTCTGCTATTGCTGGAAGGGTCAAAACTCCCTGATATTGACACTGTCATTTGAGCCTCGTAGCTGGGGGGCGGGGGTCCTTTGACATGCCTGTTCTCCTTATCCTACTTTCATGCTTTTATGAAAAAAGGAAAACACATCTGAGCAGTGAAGTTACATGAATAAAGGAAATGAGAGAAATGGAGATGGCAATTCTGGGTCATGGCCCCCACCGTGGCTGTGTTTGTGGAGTCTTACACTCACAGGTGGATTTGAGTGGTGTCTTTAAAACACACTGTGTGTGTAGGTGCGAGTGTGCGCTCGTGTGTGTCTCCTGCCTTGTGACCTGCCCTTCCTAGGATAGGCTCCAGGCTGACCCCAAACCTGTACTGGAATTAGCATTTTTGGAACATTAAAGGGGTCATTATATGCCCCGAAAATTAAGCACCATTCCATTATTTTGTTAGATAATAATTAGGAAGGAACGGGAAGGCATTCTCACACAGAAAGGCCCAGCGTTTCAGAATTTATTGAGGAGTTTGCAACACGTCGTTTTCGTAAGATACATACTCGTACTGATGCTGTTCCGTTTCGATACCTCTTTAAAGGTTATAAGTTATAAATAATACAAAGCAATGTTTATATAAACGGCCTAGAATGATGATTCAGCATTTCCGAGCAGAATAGCAGAAATACACTTCGATATATAACGCGATTTACCAACAGACGTAAATATGTGGGTGAAAAAAACACGAAAAGGCGAAATTGTTTTCCAGAAGGGTGACACGGCGCCTTCACACCTCCGTGGCCGTGGGTTTCATTCCCTTTCCTGGGTACTTCGATTTGTTCCCCAGTCCAAAAACATGTGCATCGATGTCTGTAAATTGTTTTTAATGCTTGTGTCCCTATGGAGGACAGTCTGTCCTTGGACGTGAACTACATTCGCCGTGACCCAGTGCTGCATAACCAGTCATTTAATTAAAAAGTAGAGCAAAGCAGAAAACACAAATGTTTGTCGTTTTATTTAATTTATCTTTGAGTTTCTAACAAGCCAAAAACAGCATTATGTATTTTAGACCACTTATTGCATGTATTTTTATGCAGCGAAAGCATCTGATGAAATGTTGTTTTCCGCGAAATTCGCTTGATAACACGCCGCTACGCTTCAGTCAGATGTGCCCGGAGGTAACTTCGGCGTGCGGATCACCACGATTTTATTTATTTGCTTAAATATTCCCGCATCAGCCGCAGGAAAGCCGCGCAGTTTCGTTTGTACAGAAACCTTCTCCATTGCGGCTGTCGCTGATGGATTGGAAGTGCTGTCCAAAGGCTCTTGTGTTTGCATTTTAATCCATGCGTCCTGGCGTCTGCGGGTAATTGTGAAAACGCGCCCGCAACCTGCTCCATACCTGGTTTATTATGACTCATTTATCGGCAAGTCAACTTTATTTTTTCTGAACAACCCACTTTCCCCTTACTTTCCTCTCATAGTCTCTCTGCTTTTTATGCCATTTTTTTCACGCCGTTAATTCAGCCGCGATCATTTTGTCCGCCCGTTGCTGATGCTGGCAAATCAGAGGTTAATGGAGATCAATATGTAAGCTAAAATCAGCAGGCGCACAAACTGCTGTCACACGGTCCCGGCGATACTCAAACTAACAGAAAATGACAACAGTGGCAAGATTCAGGATCAAGTTGATTGTGTCTCATCATCTAATACCGATGCTCATTTCGATCATACCATATACAGCCATGCATATAGGCGGCCTGCATAGATGCATTACGGGTTACTCGCTTGCAATATTTTTCTACTTTTACAATGGTATGGCATGGTTGAAATAATTAGCCATCTTAAAAGATTTTTTCAGTGCTGCTAATGTGCGTGCAAAAGGCTAATTTATTATGCAAATAACTTAATCGTGTTTCATGCCTTTGAAAGGTTAGTTATGGTCATTGCGTTGACATAATTCATCCCTTGGATGCTGAAAATGAGACACGGGAGCGTTTTCGCATAGGCCCCACAACTTCATGAATCTTATTTATTAGCCTACAACTTCTTAAAACGTATTTGTTTGCATTTCAGATCACATGTCAGTGGAGCTCATTAAACACGGCCGGCTACCAGTGATCGGCGATACAGTAGATATATAAGTAAGACAGACACGGCTACCGGCGACTAACTCAAACAGAACCGAAGCAGCTTTCTGCACAGCGCTCGGGGAGCCTCGACGTGCTCTGACTGATTAATTCTGCCGCTTTTCCTGCCGGCTATCTTTTATTTACGGCTGCGACGATCTACTGTACTTTGTGCCACTTTAACTTATTTATTTAGGCCTAATTGGCTGCCCTCCAGGCAGGCGGGCTGTCAGGACAAGTTAAAAATACATATTTGTTTACAGGTGTTATAATTTTATGTGCAGTGTTTTGGTTTCGTTCTAAGTGTTACAGTTTCCAATTAGGCTATCAGAAAAAGCGGAAGAATGGAACGGAACGAAGGAGATGCTGCACCAGAATACCTGAGCAAATTTAACTGGACGGACATCGTTCGTACTTAACTGGTGCTAAGCCGTCTTTTGTGGCTTATGCGAGATATTCTAATTCCACTTTACACAGCACTTATGCCACACTTGTAGATCAAGGCTTTAAGTAAATGGTATCCCCCTACCACAATACTAGCGTAATACTCCCACAACAACTCTTGTCTATTTAATGAGGTCCCTTATTAGATGTTGTGGGATTGGATCTCAAGTGCAGCACCCTCTTGGCAAGGAAAAGGAAGCCTTACTGTCAGAGACTTATATTTATTGTAATTGTTCTCTTGTTGTGGGAGGAATTTCTTTTTTGTGGAAAACATTTTGTTCTTCTTTCTTTATCCCAACTTTGTGGTTTGCATCAAGTATTTTGGCAATTGAAATAAGTGCAGATTTGCCTTTAGTCTTTAAAGCTGTGGTGTCGAAAAGCCTTTCATTTTACCCTTTAGCTGCAGAAGATCGAGACCCTGGACTTGCACTGCAGAAAACACCAGAAGACACCCCCACCTATGTATATTATATATTATCTTTAGATTCTTGTTTCCAGAATAATAGGCAATAAAAATAGCACTTACAATTCTTCTATAATGTCTGTAATGTCCACACTTATGTCATTAGCTCCCTGCTAATTCATAAGGCGTCGTCTTGGAAAGCAAGATAATATGGCCTTTTGCCAGCGGCTTCCAGTACCACTGCGGTATGGGACTGAAGGTATGCCGTGTCTGTGACTGGAAGGTTGCCGGTTCAGATCCCGGACTCAGCAGAGTAATTTCACCATTAGGTCTTTGAGCAAGGCCCCTAACCCTCAAGGATTGCGAGGACACCCTGGATGAGAAACCAGTTCATCACTGGCACACATGGTGCAGGCAAATTACAGCTTACATGCATCTGGACCATGGGAGCAGATCAGAGAACACATAACATGTAAACTCCATACATAGTATGGGGGTTGGAACTCGAACCCAAAGCATGAGGCTGCAAACATCACCACTGAACTACAAGACATCACAACGCTTTGGTGAGTTTTTTTTTTTTTTTTTTTTTTTTTTACATTCAGCCGAATTGAACGCTTGGTTGATAAGTATATGCAGGCAAGTGTGGAAGTTTGGTTTCAACATTGGTAGGGACCAAATCAGCCTCAAAACGCTTACCCCCCTAAACACACCCTCTAAATCGCCCACAGAATTGGCAGGGAGGTGTCCCAACCATCCATACCCAAATCTACGCCCTTGCGTACAGGGTCTGCATGAAGCGGCGAGACGAGGCCATATTTAAATGGAGAAATCGCTGATGGTCTCATAAGAAACGCACCCGTCTCGGCTATGAGAGCCGCTCTCGATTCCCTACAACATCCGAGAGCTTCTTTTTTCAGCCAAGAATGAAAGACGGTCGTTGTTTCAGGGATAAAGCGTCCCAAGAACGTCACTTTCTTTTCTTTCCTTTACAAGCCGGAATGCCTGGATTCTTGCAGCCTCCATCCGGAAGAGCAGAGGAGGGTGGAAGCTTCCAGAATGCATGATGTAAACACTCGCACATCTGCTTCGACGTCTTTCCGCTGCCGTGACGAAATGTGAAGGATTTACGTAAAGCACAGCTGAAACGTCAGTTTCATTTCCCAGTGCTGCGCGTCTCGCATGCAATCATCCCGTGATCATCTCTGGGGGGTTGGTGGGGGGTTTATTTTTTGCCCAATTTTCCTGTGTTACCAAATGTTACAATTAGTTTGGATTTGTGAGTTTATTTAGAAATGAACGTGGTGAAATAAATAAGGTACAAATAGTACGATTTCAGTAATTCCTAGAATGTCACAATCCAGCAGCAAGGTGGCAAGTATAAGTGTATGTGCCTGTAAGCAAACCACATTCCATTAGTGCCCTGCAGGGAGCGGTATAGTGACCCTATGGGCCTTACCAAGGAGTGTAGGGCAGTGGGTTATGTCTGCATGCCCAAGCGGGTTGGCCAGTCGGTTGACCTTGGAGTTTTTGGTTCCATTCCTCGTTTGTATTTTTGCATACTTTCCCTTCATCCGTTTCATGCACCATTTTGTATAAACAATGTAGTAACGGATTGCTGCACTCTCTTGTCAAATGCCTTGGGGCAATTCTGTTGTGAAAAGCACTATGTGAAAAATAAATTGGATTGAATCAGTGTCCATGTCCAGAAGGTTGTGGGTTCAAATCCTTTGGCCGGCAGAGTCACCATATCACCGTGGGGCCCCTTGAACAAAGCCCTGAACCCCAACTGCTCCCGATCCTCACTTATACATGGCTTTGGATAAAAGATTCTTCTACATAAATAAATGTAAATGTCTGAGCCTGTTTGCTGATGCAGCTTGGATTGCAGTCTTTAGAGTGGGAGTCTTTGATTGTGAGTCTCACCACAACTGGTAAAAAAAACAATACTTTACCTTTGAATTATGACATCTGGCTGCTGAAAAAAGGTTTGTTTGCCTAACTCGAGGATCTTATGTGTCACTGAAAATCTGAAAAAGTCTCACCTCTTTGTATTTTCATGCTCTCTGTAGACTTTTTCATTGTTAAGTTGAGCTTGTAGACCACAGTGCCCTGCTGAGCCTGGAAGGGACTTTGGAAATAACCGTCACACACCATATAAGTGGCATGTTGGGGCCATATTAATGCCGTCCCCCCTCCACCAGTGACAAAATGACTGGAGTGTCAGCCAGCTCTGATTACCACCTCACCAGGTAATTAAAACAGTGCTGGCTGGCAAGCGAGCTCACAGGCACAATGTGTCCTAATGAACGGCATGCTGGGAGGGAGGGGGAGGAGGGAGGAGTCCAGGAGGCATGTGATCTGTTGTCTGCCACGGTCGCGGGGCCCAGAGTGACAGCCAGGTAGCGTCGTCAACGGCGACTCGCGACAGCCACATTTGGATACACGAGCAGAGGACCTCATTCGCAGCCTGCTCTCAGCATCCATGTCTAGGGTTCTATCTTGGCTTCTCCATTTTTGGAAAGCAGTGGGTACTGAATTAGGTAGGAGCGTTGGGGGGATGTGAGACGCTGCGCTGATCGCCAGCAGGGGGCGCTGTTAGGGTTATCAGGTTACCAGTCAGAGCAGTAGCGGTCAGGGCCGGCTCAGTATGGATGTTTCCTGGTAAACAGAATGTTGCACATTGACAGTGCAACAGCGTAGTCATCCAACGGCGGGGGGGTTGAAAACACGAAGACAAGCCTCCGAAATATTGCCAGGATAATTACAGGCCCGTTGAGCATTCGGGATCTCACTCTGCGTTTCCAAGCCCACAATCCCCACCCGGCAACGGCGTAATTTGCTGCCGCGCCGTCAATTACGGGGCGGGAGGGGGTTGGAGCGTTCCCAAATGAAGAGTCGTGTGCGGAATGCTAGCCGGCGGCCGCGCCTCAGGAACCGCGCGCTGCTGCGCCTCAGGAACCGCGCGCTGCCGCGCCTGTCCAGCTATGCGACGTGTCTGAGCGCCGGGGATCGTTCTGATGTCTGGACTGATGAAAATGTAGGCCTGACGTGTGTATATTCTTATATCTGTGCTTATTTATTCCACGGAAATCACAAAGAATATTCTGCTGGTCTCAGTTCCTGCTTACGATGCTGGGCCTGGCTTTGCGGATTGATTTGTTGTCTGCACACTCTGGGGCTGGGGGGGCTGGGGGGGTCGGGGGGGGGTGCAGGGCTTGTGGGTGTATCCCCTTTGATGTACCGGCTCCTCTGAAGTAGACGCTTCAATCCTGAACTGGGGAAAAAAAAGAAGAGCAGACGTGAGAAACTTGTGCACTCAGCATGTTTTCCTCACAGAATGGGCATGTTTTCCTCACAGAATGGGCATGTTTTCCTCACAGAATGGCGAGGGGTGATGGATGTGGGGACAGGACACAGAGGAGGGTAACATAAACGCCTTCTCAGTGGTGATCCTCACTAACACACCCCATAATGACCCTCCGTGATAAATGAGAAGGGAGTGTACTGTGGCGGTCCCAGTGCACGCAGCTTTACCATCGGGGGGCAGCTGACGGCCTTGACACCAGGCGGCGCTGATCGCAGGACGCCTGTCCCAGCCGATCTGTACGGTCGTGCTGCCCGATTCTGTCCATGTCACTATCTATCAGGATATACACTCCTTAATTATATGCCACGGTCTATCACCGTCGATCTATATATCCTTTAATTATGTCACAGGTGTTACTATCATTCTATATATTCCTGAATTGTATCAATCTGTCACAATTTCTCCATATAGAATAGTGATACTTCATTTGTCCAGCGCGGCATGTGACCCCCCCCAGGAATGATGGCCTTCCGGAATGGCATGCAATTCCCCCAGTACTAAAGCCCTTCTGAAGTGGCATGTGATCCCCTCGGGGATAACGACCTTTCAGAGCGGCATGTGATTGCCCCCCCCAGGAATAACGGCCTTCCAGATACCTGTATTGACTTGGTCATGGCCCCCACCACTTTTGAGCTTCAGGCCCCCAGCCTGTGACATAATGACAACTCGCCTTAGCCCTGCCTTCAGAGCCGGCTTCTGGTATCTGTGCTACTGGTTCCGCTCACCGACGGAATGCCGGGAGCCATGGAGTAAGGTCGGCGACCCCCAACCGGAACGATTAATGTCGGCTTATCATAGACGATCGAGCGATCCAGGCGAGGGAAGCTGAGAAGTCGAGAACACTGGGACCGATCGGGCCGACATACATAACCAGAAGGCAGCTTATTTTTTGCTCTCTAACCCTAAATGTCCTTTAAGTCCATTTCTAAGCATGACCTGCCAAACAGGACCTCTGGCAAAACACCGCTGATCAAGTCTTCCGGCCAAACCTTGGGTGTCCACAGACCGCATATGAGCACAGCTGAAGGCATGACTGTGTCGCCAAACGCTGTGCAAAATAATGCATTTACATTGAATTAATTTTGTAGATGCTAATATTCAAAGTGCAGTACATTCTGTGTTTGAGAGGGCAGGGTCAAAAAGTCCTGGGGGCGATTGGGGGTCAGGGGCCTCAAAGGGCCCAACAGCAAAATCACTCTACCCACGCCGGGATTTCAACCGGTGACCTTCTGATCACTAAAACGCTGCGCTAACAAGTTTAAACTACGCCGAGATATAGAAAACTGCCAGGCTAGTTTGGAATTTCATTTCACGTTCACATGTCTCCAGAGCGAGGGTCATTTAAGCAACCTTGCACCCTATAGATTTGTTTTTGAGTTAATTAATAAGCTTATATCCATAGTTATGCAACTTGATGCGTGACCTGCATTCTAGTGGAAAGAATGTGCAGTGTGTTCTGTACCAGACTCTGACCCACATATATATTTCAATTCTCTGGCTAATTATTTAAATGAAAATTCAGGAGAGGAGCTCTGTTTAAGCTTGTCCTTAGCTGACCACGAGCGCCTCACAGAATGGGTCAGGTAAACAAAGGCTTCCAGAATCCCCTATTGGCTCACTCCATTCTGCGATCCCTGTTTACAGCACCCAGATGGGGGGGGGGCTCAAAACGCTTGGACAGCGTGCGTGGTGCCCCCCAGGTATTTGGGGTTAGTAACTAGCAAACCCTCCCCACACAGAGATTCCTAGATTCTCAGTAATTATCATAGTTATTGCCGGCTAAAGTTACTGTGTATCTTATGCAACACAAAAAGAATGACCTGATATTTAACAAAATCACAACTCAAAGTGCATTAAAAGGCAAAAGCATGATCAGATGATTAAAATGAAAAGATTGTATTGCGTTTTTATCTTGTATCACTTAGGGGTGTAGGATTGTTGTGAACAATATAAATATTTTTCATTTCTTTCTTTTATATATATATATATATATATATATATACTGTATATATCTCATCTGCTATATAAAAGCTCTGTTTATATAACAGATGTTAATGTTTCCAGGGCTGGGTACTAGTTTAATGTATTAATGTCTTTTTAAAAATGCTCCAAAAGCCAGACACGTAAGCGTCGGGTTCTGGTCGTCCTGTTGTGATTTTGTTGCCGTTTGCTGCATCTCCCCCGATGAACAGACAAGTTATGCTAGTGGGGAAGAGAGAGACAAATGCGTCATTTGGGAAATAAGCAGTCGGCGCGAACAAATTAGTTAATGACTGGATCTCTTCAGGGGGAGAAGCGTCGAACTCAGCAGTATCACAATCCAATAATGACTGCGTGCCGGGAAACGTGCTATTTAGCAATCTGGCTATCGCTCTTTCGTTGAGGGGCCAGACGGGAAGTACTCAGACTGTGGTTTGATTGGCAGGGCTTTGGAAGGATGATCGTCCTTCATGGCTTGGTGACAGGGTCTATGTCATGCGAGGCCTGAAGAGTCCCTGAAAGAAAAACGCCACTCTGTCAACAACTTTCATCTGCTTGAAGTTGGCACTTAGTATGTGCTTTTGCAAAGGATAGCTTAGCACCCCGCTAATGCCTTTCTGGTCTGTATAGGAATCCCGCCGTTTTATGATGTGGGTATGGATTTGCCAAGCTCTGTGTGCACAGTTAATTAATTTTTCCGTCTGCAAATTTAGGTGACATTTCAGCTAACGCTCCTTGTGGATATTTCAAATTATTTCAGACCCAGAAATAACCCTAAAAGGTCCAAAGACTGACAGAGCCTTTGAAGATTCTCATTTAGTACAATAAATATTAAAACTCAGGCCTGATAAATATTCTCCGCCTACCCCACCCCTTTTGACTATGATGTAGCAAAGTGGAATATCAAACGCCAGAATTTGTATGTGTGGGTTGAGGTGTGAAAAAGTGAACAAAATCCCTCCAAAAAGCCACACGGCGTGAAGCATCAAAGTATCCAGAATATTCAGCATGTGAAACCTGAGGCCCATTCTTGTGGTTTTAAACCTCCCTGCTCTTCGTTGTCAGGGTAATCCTACTCCGCTCTCTGCATATTTTGAGATGTATACCAAGAGGTTTATACGAGGGCGGGGCCACAGGGGCACTGACCCCAACTGAAAAATGATTGGCTCCTAGGGTGCCCCACCCCTTGTCACTTATTGATTCAACACATATAATTGGCTAATGATAAGGTTGGTCTGTCTGTATGAATTATGAGCCATCTTAGTCCCAGAAATCCTAGGATCACTCCTGCATATACCTAGAAGATTCAGTATCATTTAGCTTCATGATATCCATAATGTGTCTGAGCAATGCTGCTAAAGCCTGCTGACCAATTGACGTCACTTCTTGACCTATCCCACACGCCAATTACTGACAAGGTACCCCATTGCCGTTGTCCATCACAGCAACCACTGGGAGTTTTCCACCTACCAACAAACTCCCGGATATTGACTGGACGACACAAACAAAAAAAAAAAATCAATCAAGCATCTGGACACTCCCAAACGACCAGCCTGAGATGTTTTATTATGCTGCTAACATTTGTCTTGTGTCCTTGGAAACATTCCTAACACAACAGGCTCCCTAAATGAAAAAAGACCAGAAGAAAGAGTTACCATGGTGATACATCCATAGTATGATGTACCATTAAAAGCCTCCGACGTCTTTGTGGAGGAATTAAACACTGTCAGGAGGAATACACTTGTCTTTGTTTCTCCTCTATGGCTGAAACGATTATGCTGCACCAAACAAAAGCATCCACTTGGGGTGGCGGCGTGAAGCACTGTGTGCCCAAGAGATTCGCAGTTTGCATACAGTGGTGAGTAAACAGAACAGCATGCTGATGGCATCATCTTGGAATCAGCATAGATCACCAACACAGTCTAGAGTCCTGAGTCCTCTCATGTGATGCTAATTAGAAGACCGCCGATGAACTATATGTCAAGATCTTGTTGGACTTTGGCTTGCTACCAAGTCCTCATTCTGAGCAAGCATGCTCACTCTTAATTTTTTGCAATGTTAGCATGCCCAGGGGGGTTGGGCAGCCAGTTGACCTTGGACCCCCAGAGGTTTTTTTTCTCCCTGCGTGGGA
>JAODKE010000001.1:5415820-5441326 GCA_026779605.1 Mormyrus hasselquistii
CGAGGCCCGATTCCACGCAGCCTGGGACACGCCCTCTGCGCCATTTGCGAGGCCCGATTCCACGCAGCCTGGGATGCACCCTCTGCGCCATTTGTGAGGCCCGATTCTACGCAGCCTGGGACACGCCCTCTGCGCCATTTGCGAGGCACGATTCTGCACAGCATCGGACACGCCCTCTGCGCTGTCCAGCTTCTCTAAGACGCTAAACATCAGCGACGATCCTACAGGCCTGTTATCACTGTCTGAACCATAAAAAATTCATGGAATATAGAGAAACATGAACAGATAAAAAAAAAAATGCTTCTTAAAGAAAACACAGATCTATCATAAACATTAACATTTAAAAGGCTGCTTTAAAGGATCAGACCGTATTCCAAGAAATGGTGGCACAGTGATATTAAAGGATGCTGCATGTCATAATTAAGCAATAAGATAAAAATGGAAATAACACATTTATAAAGAAACAGCAGATTTGTTAGCAATATTTACATTATAAGCTTTTAATTAATAGAACCAAATCCGTTAAGCTAATTACATCGTCAGAGGATATATTTCTCATACGATAAAGAGACTTAAACAAGTATAGAGATCAAACACATTTTATTTTAGTTTTATTGCTATTTTGGTGGCTAATATATTATCTCTTATTAAAATGAATTAAAATAGAATGATTTCGGGGTGGCACGGTAGTGTGGCGGTTAGCATTGTTACCGCACACCTCTGTGTCCAGGGTTCGAGGCTCTGTTGTGGTTCCATGTGTGCATGTTTTACCTGTGCCATCATGGAGTTTCCTCTAGATACGTCCATATTCCTCCCCCACAGTCCAGATACGTGCTCATGTAAGTTATTAAATTGTGTGTGTGCTCTGTGATGGGTTAGCACCCCTTCCTGGGTTGTTCCCTGCCTTGTGCCTGTAGCCTCAGGGATGGGCTTTGAACGCCCAGTGACCCTGAAGATGGATGGATGGATGATTCACATTTACTTGGAATCCCCAGCTGTCTCATGCCCTGTGCTTCCTGCGGAGGGAAAAATGGACAAGGGGAACCAGCAGCTGTGAATCTCTTCCACCTTGGTCCTGACTCATTTCCATTGGCGTTATGAGATTGTCACTCCGCCCGCCAATGCTCATTAACAAGACCGATAACAGTCAAAACTGCCCCCCTCCACCACAGATAAGTGGAATTAAAGAGAACAGGCCCCCTGCACAGCAGGTAAGAACACAATGCAGCTTCCTGTGAATCCAGCATGTTGAAATATTCACTTCTAATGTGCCATAAGCATTTTAATAACATATTATTAATATATTTAATATTCCCGTCACGACCCTCAGCCCCTCCCCTGTCTATTCTCCCTCTTCCAAAACTGCTCCTGGCCCTCTCCTGGCCCGCTCCTGGCCCGCTCCTGGCCCTCTCCTGGCCCGCTCCTGGCCCCCCATTTTGTCAAACCCAATTCCCAAAGTGCTCATTCCTCATCCCTCCCCCACGTCACATGACCTGTCCGCCACCCCGGCTGTGTAAGTTAATGTTTTTTTTTTTTCCCAACCTCATGACCGTTTATTGAACGTGCCAACTCCTGCTCCTGAAGGCACCTCCCCATCATTTATGAGTGTCCGCACTTTTCACGGTGACTACCACGGTGCCTTCCTGCTCACTCCTTGATTTCATCTATAAGTGCTTTTTTCCCCCCCTTAACTATTGACCTGCTGTACAAAATGAATCCACGAATACACGGTTGTCCAAAACTGTTTCAGTCTCACATAGTGACACTTCAGAAAAATCGCTCTAAAGCTATACAAAACACTGATTCTTTAAATCACCGTTATCAGAGCATACAACACAGGCCAAGAGTGAGTATCCATCCATCTTCCTAATGTTTTTCCAGTTCTGGGTTGCGGAAGGCTTGGAGTCCATCCCAGGAAGCACAGAGCGTGAGATGGAGGAGATGGATCGGGGGGGCCTGGTCATCGTAGGGCGCAAACTCACACCCCACGGGCAGTTTAGAGATGCCAGTTCAGCTAACTGCATTTCGGAAGGGACCCTTACACAATGCATCAAGAAGATGCAGAACTCAAACCCCCAGCCGTGGAGTGGTGAGCCACCGTACCACGCTGAGGGAGCAAGTCTCACATTCGTCTTTTATTACAAAATACTTCTGTTCCACCATAATGTAACATTGTCACTGGTTCCAAATCAATTTCCTCCATTGTTGGCTATTTCCTCTATTGTTATTAACTAAATGGCAGACTTCTCATGCAACAGGCAGAATCGGCTTTGACAGACATGGTAAGATATTGACACATCTATTACACAAAAGCCAGCCCTCATTAAGTATAAAGTGTCCCAACACACGCCAAATACGGACAGCCAGAGAGCTTGCAATCAGACACTCAGCTATTGACATATTACTTTTCCTCTTTGGATTATGTAGCCCAACTGGAAATTAAAACAGGAAAGCAACTTACACGTGTTCACATTGGAGACGCTAATTAGCTCCCTAGCAGTCATGGCAGGTTAATTAAACAGTCAGTTGGTTTTTAAACAGTCTGTATCGGAGCTCAGAAATGACGCACTTGTCATTGTCTGTCATCTCCATGCCCATTTCCACTAATTATTTTCGTACATTGCAGGTTACAGGGTCTTAGGTGCATACACCCGCTTACTTTACTTGAATGGCTAAGCAAGTGTTTTCAAAATGTGGACCACGAAGAAGGTGTGTAAGTGGTGATGGCCCAACAGGCGGAGCATCAAAGGCTTGGCAAGATCTGAGAAACGGGGATACTGGGAATTACGCAGCAGGAATGTATATATGGTCAGAAGAATCTCTCACGACCCTCAAGAAGTCTCTCACGACCCTCAAGAAAGACCCATCTCTTCTGGGAACACCTCAGCTAATCTCATCTGAACGTTGATCCTCACTGTACCACTGACCTCTTTAACTGCACCATTGAAATAGTGGCTGTATTGGATGCTCTTTCCTATACTGTATCTCACACTTAGACACAAATCCTACTAGATTCGGTTTAGCTTTTCCGATTTTAGGTTCCAAACATTGTTTTTTTTCCTATATCTCTTGTTCCCAGAACTATTGCATGCTTGTTCCTTTTCACTCATTGAGAGCTGAACCTAGCAGCACTTGTATCTACGTTGGCTCCTTGACAGCTGTATGCTTGTGATATATTATCCACCCCAATTGTACACCGCTTTGGACCAAAAAATAAATGTAAACTGTAGTGAGGGTGGCTATCACCCAAAATTCAGGTATCTCATGAATAAGAGGCTAGGAATTTCAAGCAGCCCGCCGCCTCAATGACTGAAGTGGTTCCGTAGGATGTCGAAACGCGGGCATGAGGAGAGGATTGTCTGAGAAGGTACAATGAACCTTCATCAAGCAATAAGAGCACATTTTTCTCTGCAGCAGAATTTCATAATGATAAAGAGGACATTTTGGTTCAAGGTAAGTATGAGTTCAAGCCAACACTTGTGCATGAGTAGTTGGTACACCTAGAATGAGCAGTACAGTCCTGATCGCCCTGTGATCTCCAACATGCTGACAAGCAAACAGGTCCAGGTGTCAATTCTTCTTATAGATCTGCATTCCTGAACCTAGTCCATGGGGACAGGCCATATTTTGCTCCCTCCCAGCTCAGAGCCAGTGAACAACAAAAAATACCTGCCATAGGTGTGATGGGATCTGGGAGGGAGCAAAAATGTGGACTGTAATAGGTGATCACAGGTTGGACATAATATTTTGGATGAATAATAGATGTTAGATTATTACTGAATTGCATTGGTCAGCGATTCAGTGCCCAGAGGTGTTATCCAACATGTGGTGTCTGTCTGTCTGATCCCCCACCCCCACAATACTCACAATAACTGAGCCACAGTTTGAGTGACTAAGGTCAAGCCACACTAGCTAAATGCTATCAGAACATCCTGATGTTCGTGGACTCAATGCTACCTGAAGCCTGGGGCCACGGATCTATGACAAGCAAAGACAGAGACAGCGTCTCTCACATTACTGCCATTCCGAAGCCCAGCAGATATCACTAATGAGACAGCTGGTGACGCAGAGTGCACTTTTCACGCAGTCAGAAACCCTTGCCAGCGTTAGTGGGTAAGCTGCTCGAGAACATCAGTCTATCACCCCAGACAGATGATTTAGAGAAGTGATTTAATACAACACCAAAGAGCATGATAAGTGGGACTTCTGGGACTGCTGCTGGAAAGACGTCGTCAATGTACGGTGTCGACGAGGTCATCAAGTTGAGGTTTTTCACCATTCCAGTTCCCGGGGGAATTTGAGCGATGGCAGAGGGTTCTTGGGAAACGCAGCGGTCCCCCATAAGAAATGCTGCCACTAGCACCTCCGAAACGAGATCCCAAATGTAAGACAACCTGAAGTCTTGTGTTGTGTAAGTCCTCAGTGTTATGAAAGCTGACTTTTCACAACCCTTGCCTTGTTAAAATTGACATGAGGCGGTAGGAGATTTGAGGGCGGGACTTTCCCCCGACATCCTGCACGTTACGTGAGGGGAAGCCGTGATCTGAGGAGAGTGAGGTGCTCAGCCAATGAAAGCGAAGCGCTGGCTGTCAGGTTCGTTCTCGCCTCTCTTTTGTACGATGTGCTATGTTGACAATTTGCTTTAATTATGGAACAATCATCTCTGCTGATGCCTCTCCGACGCTGTGGAGCGCAAGCGTCACACCTGCTGGTTTTTTACACGGCCCCCAGTGCCGTTTATGCGGGTTCCATCTCCCGCGGGTCTCGCATGATCCAGCGTATTGTCGCTGGTCGACGTGCCGGCGGGATGTTGGACCTGGAGGGGAACGGCATGTTCCTGACAAGGAGGATGTGCCAGGACAGCTCCCGGGGTCCTGGGACAGAGGCAGGGGCACGGACTGACCCTAGAGACTGTGCTAGCAGACAGTTCAGGACCCGGGAGGTCTTCTGAAGAGGCACGACTGTCTGTCCTGTCCTGGTTATGGCAGCATTGAAGCAGCAGTGACCAGGACAAAGCAGCTCTACAGCCCTGCTGGGGTTTTCTTACAGACAGGGGCCTCTGAGGTTTGGTGGCTGCAGAGAACAATGTAGAGACTCTTGCTTTCACTGATCCAGAGCTTGTAGATATTTAATTACAGTTTGTTTTGTTAATAAAATTTCAGTCAATTTTGTTAATAAAAAACCCTCTACCCATGCAGGCCTCACCTGTCCAACGAATCTGAAAATGCAGATTCCAAAGCAGAAATTGTAACGACAGCGGAGTGTGTGTGTGTGTGTGTGTGTGTGCGTGTGTGCGCGCGCGGCTGTTCCTGCGCGTGTACAGGATCCTGGCTCCTACACCTTATATAACCAGCATAACGGCACACACCTCAGCATTTTATTTAGAGCTCGATATATTCCTAACAGCAGCATCACCTAAAAAACGTGTTTTCACCCGCCTTGGGTCCAGCAGAGCCACTGATTCTGCATCTAAGGGGGATTCGCTGATTTTATTTTTTATCATTCCCACAGAGACACTTCCATCGACAGGCAGTGGGACAGGGGCCCAGTAGTGGGGGGGGGGGAAACACTGCATCACAGAGAGTTCATGTTCGAGGCTGTGGCACAGGAACTTCTCATCTCTTACCCCCCCCCCCCTCCCATCCACCCCCACCCCCTACTCGCAGGACCCGGCTCGTGAATCACTGATGCAAAGCTTGAGCCTCCAAGATACTGCAGAAGCTCGACTGCGTAAATGCAACCATTGCTCTAAGGAAATTACGGGCCTGGCAAAAAAACAGTCAGAAAGCTCTAAACCTGAACAATCACAAGCAGCCTTCCCTGCAGACATAAACATTACTGACAGTCGCTGAGATACGCTGTCAGAAATTTTGTGCACAATACGTTATTTTTTTTTCTAAATTATTTGTTATAAAGGTCAGCACCACATGTGGGATATTCCACGATTCCTCCAATATTTATAGTCAGAGAAAACATTTCTAAATGAAACTGAAAACTACGGAGTTCTATCTTTATTTACGCGTATCAATTTTTCAGTAAATATTCTGTGAATAGTCCAATCCCCTGTAAAGCAGACGGGAGATGCAGTGGAGATAGAGAAGGATGATTACAACTGTGGCTCCACCAAACCCCGCAGTCTGGCCAGAATTGCCTCGTGGAGTCAAGCGAAGTGAATCCTAATCACAAATAAGCAGCTGCAATCAGATGCATAAAAATCCCCTCTTCATAAAAAGGACACTTCACACTCATCACAACCTAGAACCAAAGAGGCAAAAAAATAAAAATTGACCACAGTAATCAGTCCGGACTTGTGAGGCATGAAAGGTTGAAACAAGGCCACAAAATATCAGATGTTCAGTGATTCAGCAAAGGCTCTGTTCCTTCCAGTGATGAAAGACGGTTTTACTGCCACGCTGCCAAATATTAAATGGTATTTCACTCACGTCCTGCGAGCCCAGCTGCGATCTGTTATGTTGCATTTAATCAGCCTATGGCGTGAGAACCCTGACAGCCTCTACTGCAAATGAGAAACGCTTCGACATTTTTATTTTATTATTATTTATTTAATTTTTTTTTTGGGTGTTTGATAGTCACACATACTTTTTCATTTCGCATCTCAAAAAGCTGCTCTGACCCGCAGAAGTCTTATTTAAATATTGTGGACAAAGCAGGAAGGAAAATAACTACAGAGAGTGAACCTCGGCGACAGCGACTCGGAGTTACTACATCCCGATCTCACCCCGACCAAATGATTGTCAGAAAATCCTCTAGCGACACAAAAGGATGGTAAAAATCAAGAGCTGAGAGATACATATTTCTTTTGTGGACAATTAAAACTATTGACTCTGAGCAGTGACCTCCAAAGAGAGTAATTGTCAATATATCTCGTGTAGTAATAACCTCACACACGTTTCAAGACAAATGAGACAACTCATTCAGCTAGAATATAAGAAAAATAGGCTGTTTTACTGCCGTAAATTAGAAACTGAGTTTCAGAAGCCGGGACGGCCCCTTCTGTATATTTTGAATACGATTTTCTGTTCAGAGACATCTTGACAATTTATTTTTGATTTTTTTGTAAGTGTTGTTTACGCACATTAATCTTTGATATACTCCACTGGCAACGTTTCACTTTTTTCCCCTGGTTTGATGAGCCATCAACTCAAGTGTCCCAGAAAATGTCTAATAGGTCACTGTGTGTCTCTATAAGAAGAGCACTGCTCTGGGGTTCGAGGACGGGAGCAGGAGTAGAAGTTTTGCCAAATTCTTAAGGCCGGCAAAGAGCACTTCAAGTGAAATATCATTTTTATAATTCCTTATGCATATTGCAATAGGTGTTTATGGTGGCCTATTGCTGCTTATGAGATGTGCAGGATTTTGCATTATGTATGTATGCATCATAGTCTTTTATGGACGCATTAATAATGCGTCATGCAGAGGGCATTTCGGAAAGTGTTATCACAAGTTACTGTACTCAGTATGTTCTAATAAAAAATATTCAAATCCCAGCAGCGAAATCCCTTATTTTTGCATCCGAATAGACCTTGTAAGACCATTCCGATCAATGGCATAATATAATAAACCCAGCAGAACTAAATTTGGCTGAAATACATTTGGTTTAGTTTTACATTCTCTGTTATGTGCTGAGCAATGATAACTGTCCAGCTGAGACTGATGATTGAACTCGCAGAGAGAATAATTGCTTTTGCCGTCCAAACCCTCACTATCAAATCCTCTGCATTTCTTGTTTTTTTTTCCCCAAAAGTGGTCAATACGGTAAACATTTCATACCCGATCAATTAAAACATGATTTATTTATATTGCTGAAAGGAAAATACTTTCACTATTCTTATGTTTGATAAATGTATTTATCCCCTGACATAATCAGCTTACAGTCATGTAATTCATAAGTATATCTGGGGGATTACAAAATTCACCTTACGTGTAATTACACTGACGGGTGCCGGAGTGACTTTTTGCCGGTCTTGTTTATTTGAAGCAAATCTGCGGCAGACAAAGGGTTCCTGGCTGAAAGCAGGTTCTTCCATCTGAGGTTGTCCTACTGATGACTGCCAAGGAGGAACACTTCAACTGCGGGTGAAAGAACATCAGCGGGGACGAGAGGTGAAAGCAGAAATGTGTCTGTGGATGCGACGTGCAGGCCGTGAAATATTTACACGGACTCGTCGGAGCTAGTCTTTTAACGCGTGGCCAAGAGCACCCGAAGCGATGAGGGAAACCCTAAATGTATGGCGGACACAGAGCCGGAAATTTCCATAAATTCTACATGGGGAACACATGGTGTAACTGTAGGTAACATGAATTATTTGTTTAGCTGCAGACGAGGGGAAAAAGGCAAATGATGTGATGATTTTTCGGCTGACGTCCCAGTTCTGGGGGAGGGGTATGATTTAAAAGGTCAATCTCTCTCATCAGTCTTGGGTGGTCTTCACAGAAATTAGGTCAGAGATATTGTGCTGCCCTAATTGCCACAATGAAAAATGCTGGTTCAGCTTAACTCCTTATTACTTCACATTGTTCAGACGGGAACATCCTTATTCTCACCCTGAAGCCTGTAGGCCCTTCGTGACGCGTGCCACACATTTACCTGTATGCAGGATGACTCATCAGACTAAATGACTTCCGTTTTATTCATAGAAATGCACTTTGGGGTGTAGTAAGGAGTGTCACTCTCTGCCAAGGCCCCCGACAGACTATCCTTGTACCTGTCTTTTCACGCTTTAGCTCATCGTCGCTGACATAGAGCCGCTCGTCCCTCTTCCGCGTGTGTGACGTCGCGTTTGACACAGTCTTGGGAAAGGTAACGGAACACGGCTGCCGGCTGCTAATCGCTGCCAAAAGGGGGCAGGACCAGGTGTCACTTGTGTCTGAGGTTCACAATCGTGAGCAGGCCATTTCAGGTTCCCCTTCCCTTGTAAATAGACAACCTAGAAAACGACCACTAGGGGCGCTCCGGGGAAGAAATACCCCCCACAAATCCCATGTCAACATTAATGTACGCTCACCAACCCCGTCCCCAGGCCCCACTCTCCACCTGGTCCACATCTCACTCAATGCCCCCCCCCCCCATCCCAAAATAAACACTCCCCCCCTGCCGGTGGTTTGTCCCCGCAGCTCTATGTCCCATACCCCTTACACACTTGCAACTCAGGGCAAACACGCCCCATTTTGCCTGTAACCGATGAATTCCTGCAAGCAGATTTCCATGGCTTTTAGCCTCCTACAGTATGCTAATGCTAACCCTTTCTCTTCACCTGGATATGACCTGACCCTCACCCCTCCCTCAGTGCCAGGATCGTGCCGCAAAATCACAGAGAACACTCCCTTCTCAGAGTTATGGTGGCCAAAAGGAAATCTGGAAGATGCTGCTCGCATCATTATTATAGATAAAAGAGCGCTGGTAGCTTAATTAATGGCAGGAGCACAGCTGCAGAGAAACCGTACTTTCATGTGTTTTATGTCTCTCATTCACAGGTCCTGCGATGTACAGAAGCTATTGAAAGTGATATATAAACAGCACTGGTACTTCCTGCCACTCAAACTACACTTTTACATGAGGCTCCAGCGTGTCCATCTATCCATCATCTGCAATATCTTGTCTTACTCTGGGTCACAGGGGTCTGGAGGCTGGGTGTAAGAAAGAACCCAGGATGGGGCACCAACACAGTATGGGAACTCCAAGTAACCCCAGCATTTTGAATTGTGGGGGGGAAACTGGAGTACCTGGAGGAAACCCCACCATGACACAGGGAGAACATGCAAACTCCACACACATGGAGCAATGGCACGACTTGAACCCAGGTCCCACTGGTGGGAGGCAACAGCATTAACCTAGCTTCCCCAAGGGCCCAGTCGCTACACTAAATATCAAAAAAATGTGTTCCTTATTTAGGCGGCGTTGAAGCAGCTTGTTCTGCTAACCAGCGAGATAGCTGCAGTCTTCTGACCATACTTGTTTGCTATCTATTTTCTACCTGAAACATCTAAGTGACTTTTTGAGTGGGGCCCCAGAAAAAAGCAAATCCTCCCCTGCATACAAGAGGATCTGCCCCTTATGCTATGTAGGTAGTAGTTCATAGTCCAGGGAAGCAGTAGGCCTATCCATGTTTACGATTTCTCTGCCAACCAAACCTGTCCTTTCAGGATCATGTTCTTGCTGGTCATGATTAACATTTACCCACGGCTTTGCTGCTTCATTCGTCATTAAACATAATGTCATGTTACAGCTATGAACATTCCGTTACGTTGCGGAATTTCCTTGCCTGTTCTCCCGGAGGCGGAGCCATATGCTCCTCCGAACCTGTCAAGCCCGATTCCGCAGTCCGTGCCCTGATGTAAATATGTCGTCGGGCCGCGGACGTGCGAACGGCCCGGCCGGCCACCTGTTCCTTCGGACGCCCAAGACGCTGTCAAAACGCACCCGCGTCATCTCTCAGCAAGCCGCCCAGGAGGTGAAGACAAAGGCTTATTACTATAAATACTTTCCTGGCAGCGCCCCCCGCAGTCAGGCGGGTCATTAATAAAAAAAGATAGGGGCAGCATACGCTGGCAAGATACTGCAAGCTAAAAAAAAAACAATGAAATGTTTGACATTTTGCCTGCAGTGTTTACCTGCCGTGCTGCTCAAGGGCTGAATAGTACGTAATGGAAGCGGCGTTTCGCCTTGTTCTTATTTATTATTTGTATAATGATTGGCCCGTGCGAAACTGCTAACCGGGTAAGTTATTAGAAGCTGCATGTGTATCTTTTGACAGGATTAATATGGGCACAGTGTGGCATCTCAGTGGGTAGCACATCCAGAATTGTGGCTTTCCTTCCGTAGTCTGAAAAACATGCGATTAGTCAACCTGATGCCTCTAAATTACCCATGGCATGCGCCCGTGTGTGTATGGGTGCGTGCCCTGCGATGCACTGGCATCCCACCCCGGCTGTCCCCCGACTGGATGGATGGTTGAACATGAAGTTCTGGAAAATGCGCCCTCTTCTGGTGCAGTACATCCACTTGTGGATCTAACACAGCATGACCACTGGACTATTCACAGTAAAACCGTATTCGGTTGTACAAAGCAACTCCTTTCAATGAGTCTGGATTTCTTTAATCTGGTTTTATGCAAATGTTATGATCCTGAGAAAGGAGACAATTTGTCAACGACACCACCAATCGTGACTCTGTAAACCTCAAGACTGCAATGAAATACTTAAAATTAATGGCATAACCATAATTTAAGGTAAACATCATGTTTTTTTCTTTTCTTTTTACACTGGAGTTTGTACTACCTATCCTTAAAGAAGAATGGAGAATCCATGCACGAGGGAGATACGACGTGCGCGTGATTTTTATTGCTATTCTACCCGCGATGCTTGGAGCTCCTGCTACTTCCAGCAAAGAGAACTGTGTCCACTATAAGTGGAACAAAGGCAAACAGCTAAACCTTGAAAATATTAGAAAACCTAAGATGTTTATTCAAGTTAAATCGCGATTCAGTCAGCAGCAAAACAAACATCTACAGTCTACTAAATGCAACAGAAGTACATCATATGTATGTTGTTAGTGCTAAGGACATTAACGTTCCCTCGACCATTCTGCTAGCGGTCTTTTGCCTACCAACATACCCAACATTTGAATTATTATATATAGTATACTAATTAATATTGCATTAATCAAATATGCGTAATGTAAACGCCGCGCAGAGAGATGAAAAATAAGCCTCATTCCCTTTTAGCCATACCGTCCCGTTTCAGCAATTTTGCCAACAGTAAATTAAGGAAAAAAGAACCCCTTTGATTCTGAACTGTAAGTCTCTCATAAAGCGTGCCGACAATCTCCCTACAGCCATGCAAATTGCCACGGCAGTACAACAGTTTAAAAAAAATTAACGAGAGCGTATATTTGGATTTTGAACTCAGAAAAAGGATTCAGTGCAGGATCATCTTTCAGTATTTATATCCGATGATCAATGCAATTTAATTAGGTGCGCGTGTGTCATTTCATGTCTGTACACAACCCAAACCATCTAGCTTGTCGTCTTATAAGCTCAAATGGAACGCATTATTATTATTGCTATTATTATTATTATTATTACTCGTAACTGCTGTTCTGCGGCTTGCCAGCCCTATGCAAGTTGCATGTTAAGTGGCAGTTGCGTAATCGCAGATCCCGCCGTTCATTATGGGTCCCCATCAAAGCTCAGCCGCGTTTCTGTAGCCTTTAAGAGCCGTTATGGCTAGGGGCTGTTTGACGAGCTTTTCCCCGATGCTCCCTCTCTCTTTCTCTCTCTCTCTCGACAATTTCTGCAAGGCAACCCGGCTGAGGCTTTTTTAAGTGAATATCAACGGGCACAAAGCGGGAGGCACTGCGCCAAACGCATTTGTATTCCGGGACAGGAGCAATACGAGAGGCGCATCCCCCCAAAAAATGCGTATGACAATGATGCATTTAGTGGAGGAGATTACATCTGATTTGTTTGCTTTTGTGCTTTAGTTAATTTAACATGAGACCGGATTTTACACGCGAACAGCCGCCCATAAAGAAGAGCGGGCGCAGCACCGTGCGCGGATTTGCGTTTATCATTAATTTACACCTGCGAGACAAAACCGCGTTAGCTCACTTTGTTTGGGAACACTTATTAATTATTAAACTTGTTTTTTTGATGGCGCCGTCGTTATGGAAACGCTTGCTGGAGGAGAGCTAAATTTGTAGGCTGCTGAGCGATTTGCGGGGAGCCTGAAAATCGCTGCCGCCAGCATGTACAGTTGCATTGAGAAGAGGCGCACTTGCAGCAACCAGACGTGCGATGGCAAGCGGGTTAACACATACGCAAAGTTCGGGATTGCACCAAAACAAACTACTTTGCACAGATGTTGCGAAGTCTGCACAGTCGTGTGTCATATGCGCACACTTACAGCAATAGGATGATTAATTCGCCGTAGCCAAGAAAATACTTCCAAATCTGCACCGAATGAAATTGCTTATCGTCGCGCTGAATAATGTATCGTTATCCTTTACACGAATTTCGCTTGGATTGGCTCAGTTTCCTTTGTGAGAGAAATATTATGAAAGAACAAGGATCTCGTCTCGGAGAACGAATTAGAGAAGAAACGCTGATAGGTTTTTTGGAAAAGCACATGCTGGCGACAATTAAGCCCAGCACAATGAGAATCACTTACATAAAATCACAGACTGCTGAAAAGTACCGCGTGAAACAATGACGGGCTCCAAGCCCATCCTGTGAAAAGCACTCACAGTATTAATTAGCATAAAAGACATGGGCGATAATGTAATGACAAGCACAAAAGGGTATTATGTGTGTATCCATCCATCCACCCATCTTCCATAGCACCTTATGCAGTGCCTGGTCAAAGTAAACATGCACCATTTCCCAGGAACGACAGAGCACAGGAGCACCGTGGATGGGATTCCACACACACACATACCAAGGGCAATTTAAAGATGGCAAATGTAGGAGAAAACCATGGTGCCCAGAAGAAGCCCATATGGACAAAGCATGAACACTGAAACCTGACGCACTGCAGGGACCACATTCAAAACTACAGCCCTGGAGGTATGAGGAAGGAGCCCTGCGCAGTGAGCCACCCACGAGCAGAACAGAGTACTGAGGAATACAGCAGGGCCTTTAAGCAGTGTTTCCCGAGCCGATCTTCCGGGACACACAGACGGTCCACATTTTTGTTCCATCCCAGCTCCCTATTGGGACCAGGGAGGAAGTAAAAACTTTGACTGCATGTGGGTCCGGGAACCCAATTGGAAATCAGTGCTTTAAAGAAGATGCGATGTGCTCGTGCCGTTGGACCAATGATCGTTTTGGACCAAGTTATGGACTCCAGATCAATGCACCTAGTTTTTTTTATACCACTCCCCTGTACGTGTCTTTTGTAGTATAGTCATGTACTTTAAGCATTCAATGGTGGACAATGAAGAAAAAAACTCATTGGTTGCTTGATTTTGGTGCAGCTTCTGCACTGAAATTGCTGATTTTGCCTGCCTGTCTTTATACTTGCGAATCCATTATCAGCCACAGAAATGCCATTTTCACATGAGTTTGCTGCGCATGGCTTATGATGGAAAAACGTTTATCCTCAAGCGTCTGCGCCTGGATTAATTCTCCAGGTTAACTTACCCACTTTTGAAAAGAGTAATTTTTAGAATTGAGTTTTATGAACCGCAAATGCATAAGCATTAATGTTAACGGAGATGTATTTGCACGCGTTGAAGCTCGCACACATAATAGCGTTCAAACTCACAAGACTAAAATCCTTTTTAAAAAAGTTACAATTTATACGATAGCTATTTCTGGATTGTGATATTAAATTTCTCTTTCTAATCAAACTGATTAAGTACTTCAACCAAGTATAATAAATTCCACATCCTTTCTCACTGGAAAATCAGATTTAAAAAATCTTGTAATTTATAAAATTAATCTGTGCGTGTGTGTGTGCTTGTGTGTACGTGAGTGGGACTATTTTTGGTCAAATATGTTTTTGGCTGTAATGTTCCTCTGTTAAATGTAAAGGGTTTTCATGGGGAAGAGGTATGGACTTCATTAATGGCTTTAAGACGACATATGCAAATTAAGATCTCTTTTACATAACCCTTCCTGCAGTCAGTAGGTTTCCTCGTTTGAATTGGTTTTGCCCCCCAATAACCCACATACCAGCACTCCCCATTTACGTTGTGCTCTTGTCCACCCTGACCTCACTCCTCCCCCATGTCACATGGTCGTGCTCACCATCCCACCCAGAAATGTTCTCACCTTATATGAGCTTTAATCAAAGCACGGGGCTCCACAAACCTTATAACCTCAAGGATGGTGTTAACGTGTCAGTGATTTCAAAGCTACATCCCAATGAACCAGCCCAAAAGTCTCCCAAAAGCAATTTTGAAAATAAACATGGAAACTGGAACACCTTCCATTTAATAAACACTTAGAGGAAAGAATTTTGTTTATATAGCAAAAATTGGGCATAATCTGAATTATTCCACCCCCCCAGAGTTTAAACCTGTTAGTAATTAGATGCTGAGTATATTGCAGCTCTGCTTAATAACAGCAGTATGATCAGCTGGGACTTTATTTTAATCACCCAACACATTTGATCGTTTGCTTTTATGAGTAAGAGGAAGTCAGTCGTTCAAATTGCCGGCTTCTTTATTATGGTCTGGGCTCCGGAGGAAGGCGGTGCGCGGGGTCAGGCAGCCGCTAAAGCGGGGAGCTCCGCCTGAAAGGGCCATTGTCTGGCAGGCACTGATTCCGGGTTTCACCCATTCACGGGGTGATAATGTCCCGTTTCAGTCTGCCTATCCTGGATAGTCTCCCAAAAGCAATGTTGAATATGAACATGAATATTGGAACACTCTCCATTTAATAAACACGTAAAGGAAGAATTTTTGTTTATATAGCAAAAATTAGGCATAATCGGAATTATTTAACCCCCAGAGTTTAAACTAAAAATTGTCCGACAAGCACATTAGGAGATGCCTAACTGTTTCTCTGCCAGTCCTCAGCGAAGCATCCTGATATAAATCTTCTAATACATTCAATCCCCCTCCCCATTTCCCTTCTGTAATGTATGTAGGTCACTTTTTATGAATCCACGTTACCGCATGCAAATGGATGCGACGTTATGCAGAAATAACTGCTATCAGCCGCAGTATGTCAGCTGTAGTCAGATGGCTCGGTAGGATCGGCGGCCCTCCGCTTGTCCGCTGAAATCGGTCTGGACGGCGTCTGTCGCAGGATTCTGCATGCGGCTTCGGGGACGCGAATCGCTTAGAAGAACAGAAGCTGCGCCCGTAGCTTTAAAAGGCGGCGCCGGCTTTGCGTTGGGGCGCGTAAACGCCGCTTCCCCGCGCATGCAGTGTCACCCCGCTGCATCCTCATTAGCCCGGAAAGAATCCAGCAGAATCGAACTGCCGTTACTTTTCGAGGGCAGTAACGGCGAATACTATCTCCATTCTGACTTAGGGAACGCCTGAAAACTCCGATATCGGGCGCCTTATTGAATTTCTCTAATTACTCCCTGTTTAATAAGAAACTTAATGAAAAAGGAAAACTGTGCCCTGCTGTTCATTAAAGGCAATAGGTAATCTATGTCTTTTTAGGGTCATTGATTTGATTATGCCTATGAATCTGCTTCCAGAGATCCAGGCTGGATCTGCAAGGACACCTTTGTGAGATTAAGCTTGCTGTCTCCTAATAGGGAGAGAGCATTACCCAGAATGCAGCAGTTCCATGGACATTCCCGCTCAATGATTAGCCCTGTTATTCTTACCTCTGGGGTTTGGGACTTGGGGCCCACCTCCTCTATCTCCCTGAGTCAGGTAGGTTTCCACCCACGGTCCAAAGACATGCAGCTAGGCTAATTGGGGTCTCCACATCACTCATGGTGTATGAATATATATGTGCCCTGTGATGGACTGACATGCCATGCAGGGTGTACCCCCCAGCTTGCGCCCTGTGCTGCCTGGAATAGACTTCAGTGCCCTCGCTCGTGATCCACACCAAGATGAGCAGGTAGATGATGGATGGAAGTACCCAGAAACCGCAGACATCACCAAGGAAAATCATATTAGCAACTTTCTATGAATACTTTTACACAATCATTAATGAAGCGGTCTTTCCATCCATCTTCCTGCAACTCGCCCAGAACAGAGTATCAGTGAGCCTGGAGCCAATCCTGGGAGCCACAGGGCACAAGAGAGGGGACACCCTGGATGGAACGTCAATCCATCACAGTGCACACAAGCACAGCTGGTCAGTCACACGCTCTGGGCGATTTAGAGACACTAGGTCTAAATTCATAATTCTATAATACTGCTACAATCTCAGTATCAGATTGATTGAAGCCTTATGTCTTAAACTTTATAACCCAATTGTTTTGTTGTCCTGTTATAATTATGTATTAATTACTGACACTCTGGAAAAAATTCATATAAAATTCACTGGCAAAATGTGCAGCTTATCCATGTCACATACACAGCTGTGACCTTGGTAACAATAGCTAACGTTTTAGCAACTATCAGAGCTTTAGCTAAGCTATCAGAGCTGTCTCATTAATATCCACCCACACTTACTTTAAATTCAATAAAATTCATCCTTGTAAGGGGTCAAAATGGACGTAAAGTGGATGTTACTCCAAAAAAAAGGTAATAATGTGCGAAAAAATGTGGGCATGTGGGCATCAAAATAAACTATAAAGCAAAGATATCAAATATGTATCATATTGAAGTGCAATCTGTTGAAGTTTAAAGAATGGTGGCTATATTTACTGAGGGTAAGCGCGGGCGGCCCTCTTGCTTTTATTAAAGCTAACTCGTTCATTGGATGAAGGCAAACTGAAGTGCACAAACAAGTTTTGGGCTTTCCGGTGGCTGAACTCATGTTACATGATGGTCCGCCACAGCATTCAGGCCCCATTGAGTCCCTTGAAGGCAACAGATGACATCCATCAGGGATGGTAAACACATCGACAGGAAGCGTTCGATTCCTGGGAGCGAAACACGCAGCCTTGACCCATTGGGTCGGACCGTGGTCGACAGCGCCAATCTCTAACTGATAAGAGCTAACTGCTAACCCTAGAGTGACATCGACTTTCTCCTTTTCCCATGCCGACCTTTCTGTAATCCAAATGGACTTTTTATTAAAGAATTCATGCATTTATGTATAACTGGAACGCCTTCCCATTCGGCCTTCTGTCGAACGTTTATGCTACTAAATTATTTATGTGAATATGTCCGTCTTGCTTTGTAATGATTCTTTAATGATCGCCTGTAATGAATCCTCCCCTCGCTCCACCCCCACTCTCAAACATTGCGAAGAAGTTTCTCCATTCTGTGCTACCGCAATTAAAGTAGGTTGGGTGGGAAGCAGTCTAGCAGCCCCGGGTTGTGCTCTGCGGGAAGATTTTGCGTTTCAGCTCAGTTCATTCTCTGCTAACTTGATGCCTGATGGGGAAAAAAAAAACCTTGTTTTGCTAAAACGCTGCCTTGAGTTTTTCAAACTGCTTGTTAGAATGACGCCTTCAGACGCCTGCCGGAGGGGCATTCGGAAGTCTCTTAAATTCCCCCTGATGTTTTATCTGTCCATCCATCTTCTATAACTGCTTATCCAGTATGGGGTCTCTGTGAGCCTGGAGCGTATCCCAGAATGCACAGGGAAGAGAATGTTTTGGGTGGGTTGCTGGTCCATCACAGGGCACGTCCTCATATATACAACCTATAGGCATTTTAAAGGCTTCAGTTCACCTACCTGCATGTTTTTGGGAGCATGAGAATTAGCTAGACAAGGGGTGGGCAGTCTTTTCCGCAAAGGGCCGGTGTGTAAACATGGTTTTTGGGATAACCTTTAGGTGATATGTTCAAACCCAGCCAATCAGTCCTTTAATTAGTAATCTAATTAGGGAGTTGCAGCGAAAACCCTTTTGCAGATAATATTGCCCACCCCTGAGCTAGACAGTGGGAGGAGACTCGAATAGCACATTTTGAATGCATGAACTCCATGTGCACAGAGCTAGGGGCGGGACTTGAACCCTGACCCTGGAGGCGAGAGGTCACAGTGTTACCCACTCATGGTGCGTTTGTTTTTCTCTCGGAACTCGGAAATTCCAAGCTGAGCGACATCACGTCTGACAATCTCCCGTTCAAACTACCCGCATCTCGGAACGAACATGGCTACCTCCATGAACACGCTGCTGTGTGTTGTTGCAGATTTGGAGTGAAATTATTTTTCCAAGAGACAAACATACACAAACTAGTCAAACCACATTAAAAGCTTTATAAAACATTTTAGTACATTCATAGCGATATTCTTTTTTTCGAGAGGCAAACAAACTACAAACAAACCAAAGACACTAAAAAGTTTGGTAAAAATCTAATATTGCATGTTAGGATACTGTTTACGGTCATGATGTGGTATTCTCTAATCGAACACGTGCAATTACATTTAACTATTAATACATTTAACAAAAATATACGTTTTTAAAGATTTACTGTATAAAATAGAATTACTGTTGAGTGTGTAAGCCGCCATGTTGAATAAACGTCACAGGGGCAACTTGGACAACAAAATGTTGTCTGACATCAACATCATAAAAGAGGCGTTTTTCCGATGGTAAGTGACGTTTTTCGTGACGTTTTTCGTGACGTTTTCATCTCAGTTCCGAGTTGGAAAGAAATAATCGAACGCACCATCAGTGACCATTCTGGGTAAAATGTCACAGAGTGGCTACAAAGCCACAGAACGCCATCCTTGGGAGTGTGTGCATCTAGCTGTGGGTGTGGTCTTCTAAACCAGACTTTATTTAATTAAGCTAATTGAAATCTAACAGCGGCTTCCTCTCCTGCGTCTGTGCGCCTGCCTGTTATCGGCGCTTTGATTACTGTCTGCCTTCGGAATTCGCCAGTAATTATTATCAGATCGGCCGGGGCGGATGACCCGGTCACCCGCAAGGTGAAAGGGATGGGCCTGAGTGGGCCCCAGGGGGTGGACAGGGCCCCAGATAGCCTTCCGCCCCCCCCCCCCCACTTCTCATCCAAGAGTATGCTCATTAAGGTACAGATTGTGCCATATATCTGGCCTATCCATCATCTTGATTACTTTCTACCAGAGATAAGCAGCACAGAGGCAGGGAGTGCGGGCGAGGGGGGGAGTGGGTGGGGGGATTTAGAGGGGTGGGGGATTGTGGGATAGCTGTGCTGCGAGCCGGCAGACCAGACAGAGGTCACGCCGCCATTTTAGTCACTATCCTCCTATCTGTCTACGCAGGTCAAAGTTCACAGAAACACACCCGCGGCTGTACCCTATATTTTCCTCAGCAGCGACTCTAAATATAATTTGTAATCAATTGTCTCAAAAAAATGAGTAATAATATCCCGCAATGTGCTGCTTCGCACTATAAAAAAGGGGTTTTATGTGTTTGGCACTGATACATTGCTTTTATGATAATGCGAGGGATTTTGTGATAAAATTATGGTGGTGGGGGGGGGAGATTACCACTGTCAGTTTCCCTTTTCCGATATCCGAGCGGGCCTCGATCTGGGAAGCGGCACGTAGATGAAGATACGGATTACAGCCTTAATGATATTTTTACAGGGGAAGAATGGCTCCTGAAGACAGATTGTGCTGTTCTGTGTGATTATCGCACTCAGCTGATATGGTGGATTTTACAGAATTTTAAAGAGGCTACAACGAACTCCCCGGAAAACCTCATTTCGAAGTGCTTATAAATTTGCGCAAATAACATCCCCAATATGCTATTTTATTATTTATTGAGGCTCTGAGTTGCTTTCACCCAGAATTTCGAATCTGCTCATTTTTCTACATATACATATCTCCAAATGTTCCCTGTGCTGCAGAAGTTTTCATTTCGTGAATTTAGCGACATGAATTTTTTATCATTGGGACATGCAAGGAGGAACAGACAAGCCATTTAAAAGTATTTAATATCCGATGTATTTGATGTGTGCTTCTTACACGGAGACGCAAATCAGGAAGGTGGCGCTGCTTATTGCTGCTCACAAACCACACGGCCACTTAATTATTACAAATATTATGCCTACACTCTGGCTATTTGTTGCTCGGTTCATGAGCGATTATGGGTGTTATAATTCCTGCCCCTGAAATGAGCCAGAAAATATGACACTGTGATTTATAGTAGCTTTTAATTGCATTATATTATTTAGAAGCTCGATATACTCAATCAAAGCCACTTGCATGTTGTGCATTACACTTTTTTTTAAGTATTTATACAGCAGGGCTCTGGTCTTGATGAAGCTGAGGTTAAGTGCCTATTTAAGCTTGCAGCAGTGGGGTCCTGGGGGGATTTAATCCTGTAACACCTAGCCAGCCCCCACACCCATAATGAAATATGGCACATTTCGGGGCTTGCCCACGACTTCTGTCACACCTTATTCATCCTCGCAGGCCCTCTCGCCATGAAATTGTGACAATAACCATCTTATGGGTAGAGAAGGTGAAAGGGCCTGCGGACGAGGAGAGGGCCCCAGAGCGGACGGGACCGCAAGGGGATATGGCACACCGACCGAGTTAGAACAGAACTGCACTAGCGGCACCTGCGACCATCTGTTAACTTCAGTATTGAATAGTCCTCTGCTAAAAGGTTAGAGTGCACTCTTCCTGGTGGCATGTGACTCAGTGGGTTTGGACGCCATCCCTCCCTGCAATCGAGGTCCGAATGTGTCACAACGGTGCGACAAGGCTGTCCCATTTCAAAGGCTCCTTCAAATGCGGTCTAGCAATGCGTCCTCCTTTGCTGAATCGCAGCCCAACACAACCCAAGATTCATCGCTCAGAGGGAAAGTGGTGCGTCCCAGCTAGGCGAGAGGAACGGGGCTTCGTGACTCAAGGGTGAGGGTGGGAACAGCTGGTGACGCAAATAAGAAAGTATCTGTAGGCCAGACCGTCCCATTTGACAGGGCTTTCTGTCGGACCTTATAGGCTCCGCCTTGGCAGAACGCGTCTTTTGAAGGATGCAGCCCCTGAACTTGGACACAGCCCCTGATGCCAGTTCAGATCCCGTGGTTGGAAAACGGTGTCACCGTTAAGGCCCTACCGCAACTGCTCCAGGAACAGGCTAACCCCGCTCTCTCAATTGTACTTTGCTTTGGATTAAAGTGTCGGCTAAATAAATGTAATGGTAACTATCGTAGCAGGAAATGAATGTTCTTAATGTCAATAACTGCTTGCATCATGATTTGGATCTAACGGGGATTCTTAAATAGGAAAAATGCACGGGGGATGTCTTAAGTTCATTAAGTGAACAATGGATTTGCAAATCAGCCCGAACGTTGCTGATTTCCTCATTAAACTTGAAATGGCATTATTAAGGGCTGAATAGTAATAATTGAATTTGGCAAGGCTCATTTGAAACGTCCGCGGTGTTGGGTTCAGCAGCCTCTTTAACATTTTTAAGTGGGTTAATAGATTGGACAGTGAAAACAAAGTCAATAACAGCAATTCGAGGTTCTGAAGCCCCCGTTTGTCATTGCACAAAAAACGGCAGATAGACGCACTTGGAAATGAGAGGACCTGAATTATTTGGGTGAAGTAATCTTGTAAAAACTCGTAAAGAGTTGGCAGGACCAAAATGAGTGTAGTGATTTAACTTCATTTGGTAAACGTACCGGCCTTATTTTGCACAGTTTTCCGCGACCCTTAGAAAAGTCATCGATTTTGCGTAAACACTTGTGCTGAAAACATCCGGCGTACCTCACAGTCGGGTCACCTCCGCTCTGCAGGTACCAGCTCTCGGTCACATTTATCATGCAGCTCTGAAAAACACAGTCGGTTAACCTGGAAAGCAGGCCGGTTGATGACAAAGGTCCAGACGTTATGGAGCAACGGTTCTGAAGCAGCATCCTCGTTCTTTGGTGAAACCCAAACCGCATTGACCAGGAGCGGCAGCTATTTTCAGAGGGCAGGTAACTGACCCACACATATGACACTCTTACGTCAGCCGAATGAGAATTACCCATCATTTAACGCACAGACAAGCAGTGGGCATAGTTGCTTAACTGTTTATTCAGTGTTTAGTTTAGTATTTGCAGTACAAAACAATAGAAGTGGCAGTGCTATAAGTAAACCTCGAGAAAACTTGCACGACACATGACGCCCCCTACTGGCGACCCTCAGCAAATTCCCGGCCCATTTATCCTCACTAAAACTGACTCCACGCGATCAATCGTTCCTCTTTATCCCAAGGTCCGATCTGAGCAAGCGAGAATGACGGAAACGGGTGCACGGCTGTACGTATCCGGGAAGAGGGACCAAGGGTGTGGGAGAAAGGGAGCGCTGCACAGAAATCCTCTGACAGTGCCGTCCATCATTATTTAAACTCACTCCAGCACACAGCATCGGGGCTGTCGGTAAATGTGTCCGTCAGACCCATTTCTCCACACTTGTCCTTTTACAAACAACCTTCCCTGTGTTTTGTTCAATTACATTCTCAAGGATGCCATAGATTCTCCTTCCTCTTGTATCTTAAGGTAAAACAACGCTTAATAGCTTATGTCTGTGCTAGAATACAATTTGTAGGTCAAGGTTCAGTCGGCTCTTTCAGCCTTGAATTAGGCGGCCAGGTTTGCAGTGACTTTCACGCCGGGGTGATGGAGAGTGGCCTTAAAGGCTCATTACGCGCGACACGGCCTGGCGAGAGGTAGGGGAAGGGTGTGAGGGGTTAACTCTCATTACCATGGCGACTGGGCTCACAGCATGGAGGAAGTAGGGAGGAAATATAGAAGGCACCGGAAGGAAGCAGTGCTTCTGGGTATTTTGTTGCAATTCTTGGAGTTTTAGGATTTTTTAAATATATTTATTGGTGGGTTTTTTAAAAGGTATCATCCCCATTTTCTGGGTCAAAGAATGTAAAAATACCAAGAATAATGCTTTAAAAACCCTCAGTTGTCATCGTTTATCCTCATCCGGAGGCTCTGCGGGGATCCATGACACTCTGACAGCATTTGTATTTTCTTCATATTCATCACTGGGCTCGTTGTGACACCTAAACTGTCGTCAACACAGACCCTCTGCGGGGTTAAGCTTCCTTACTGGGTCTGCAAAGAAAGGCCTTATTAACTTGTTAAAGTGCAGCCACCGGGCGTCGGCACAGGATATTAAACACCGGCTGGGCTGCCAGCTCGACGTCCCCATTGTCCCACGTTAAATGGCCGGGAAAGCGGCATGTTTACACCGTTTATAGCATCAATAACACACATCGCACCATGCATAATGTGCATCGCCTCCATTTCTTATCGCGTAAATGGAACAGCAGCATATTCAGGCAGATTATGTAAAGCTTTATGGACAAAACATATTTAAACACATTTAAACCCTGGATTGCAGGCATAATAAAGGAGCGTTCAGGACAGCCCTTTGGAGCGAATTCACGCTGAACGTAATAGCGTCATTCTGTAAGATAAGGCTGCGAGTCTCTGGAAGACGCGCTGCGACACGGAGTTCTAAGGGTTTCCCCGGGAAGAATTTCTGCTCCACATTAATTCCAGAGACTTCAGATCGGTGTAAGATCCAATGGTCTCTATTTGTTCCTTTTTATTGTATAGAAAACGCTCAGGTTTCTACCCACACAGCCAATCATTCACTTCCCACTCATACGTTAATACAGAGCAGGGTCTCCATGTTCCTGGACTGTATCCCAGTATATATATATATATGTATATATATATATAAATATATATGTATATATATATATATGTGTGTGTGTGTGTGTGTACATGTACATATGCCTGAGTGTGTGTGTGTGTGTGTGTATATATATATATATATATATGTAGGTATGTATGTTTGCCTATGTAAATGTGTGTATATATGTATGTGTGTATATGTGTGACTGACACACACACACAATTTGTATCCTGTTTGCTTATTCTCAGACGTTATTAACTGTATTAAATGTGTAGAACGTGAACAGCCCAAGCACATCTTTTCATGAGAAGTAAGTAAATAAATAATAAATAAATGTCTGCCCGTCGGTCTGCCTGCGGATATTTAATGCTTTATCCGACTGCAGGGATCACTTACAGTACCGCCACCGCCACATTGTGACACGGCGATGTGCCAGAGCGGTCCGAAGCCGTAAATCAATGCGGCGTGGAGGCGTGATGCTGCACTCAATAAGCGGCGAAGCCGGCGTCCCTCCACACCCTGAACACAGAGTACGGCGCCGGTTAAGCGGTGCAGTACGAACCCCGCTCAAGCACGGCATTAACACAACAAAAGATGTACGTTTATGCTATAAACATGGCAATATGCAACTGTAAAATTAATAATACATTGGGTCAGAAATTCAGCAGAACATACGCCATCATACACGGCTTCAATTCTGTTAGTGAAATATTAAGATCAATACTTAATAATTAATAGTTTTACTTAATTCATAAAACTTTAAAACATATTGCTTACCGCTTTGAAATAATTCTTAAATGATTGTTATTATTAGAATTAAAATGATTAGTTCTTGGAACTAAAACTGTGTTTTGAAACCCATCCGAATGCCAGTGTTTAATACAAGACTGGAAAATCTGAATCATCTTTGTTGTTATCAGTGTCTGATGGGTCTAGAGAACAATTAATTATGAGTATTACAATGGTTAAAGAAGATAATATGTCTGGTATGAATGCAGCATTCAAAAAGTAACACAATGAAACAGTACATCTTGAACATTTACAGACAGGGAGGACTCCCACACTGACACAGGGAGAACATGCAGACTCCCACACTGACACAGGGAGAACATGCAGACTCCACACACACACTGGAAGAACATGCAGGCTCCACACACACACAGGGAGAACATGCAGACTCCCACACTGACACAGGGAGAACATGCAGACTCCACACACACACTGGAAGAACATGCAGGCTCCACACACACACAGGGAGAACATGCAGACTCCACACACACAGGGAGAACATGCAGACTCCCACACTGACACA
>JAODKE010000001.1:5457658-5473852 GCA_026779605.1 Mormyrus hasselquistii
TATATTGGGGGGGGGGGACAAAAAATTTAAATACAAGGGTTGGGTCAAGGTAAAAAAAAGCTGTATAAAACCGGGCAGAGATGGACGGGGGGGGGGGGGGGGGGGGGGGGGTAGGTTGACAGATTTTGCTTTATTCACTCCTCTGCCTGTTTGCCGAGGCACCAGGTTGCATTTTTCACTGCATCGGGATCACAGCCGTGAAAATGCGGGCCCAGACAGCCTGTACGTGAGCGTGCTGCACGTCTGCCGCTCAGCGAGTCTCCGAGTGTGGCCTCATTTCCCATGATCCCTTTTCCCATGCAGGGGGAATGGGGGGGGGGGTGCACTGAAAGTAGGACACGTGCGAGATGAAAGCATTTTAAGCGAGGCCGCTTCATCGGCATATGTTTCTCCCGAGCTACGTGAACCCCGTCCAAAAATGGAGGCCCCTTCCTGTTTCGCTCCGCTGCTTTCCTGTTCGCTCCTTCAGCGGAGTGTCTGCATCCAGCCCGAACTTTTCCGATTAGATACTCAGTCAGACGCTCTTGCCGGCCTCTTCGCTGAGGCCCGTCACGCATTAGCGGCATCGTATTCGTAATTAGCCGGCTCAGTTTTAAGAACAAAACGCCACCCAGATTGGAGGACAGAATTGCGGCTCTTGTGCCAGGTTTGCCAGCCGATCGTAGAAGTTGGGGGAGGGGTCACAAGCAATTAATTCATTCACTTTTCCATTAGTAAACAGTGACCTGTGGGCCACCAGTTTTAATTAAATGAGTTGCCATGACGCTTTGGGGTGCAGAAATGGTTACAACGTGGGAAATGTCCTTTGGAGCCGTCCGGGTTTGAGTGCGCCTGTCCCACAACAGGGGTGATTCTAGGATTTTTTTTAAGGTGACAAGAGGGGCATAATAGAGGTCATAATTAATACAGTGGGCCAACCAATGGTATATTTTGAATTGCTGGGTGACCGGGGAGTGGGCCAATCAGCTTTCAGTTGGGGGCTATTGCCTTTGAGGCCCCACCCCCATCACACAAACAGCCGTCTCATCGCATTTGTGTCAATCGGGGAGAAACGTCAGATCAGACTTACTGTGTGCCCAGGGCTGGGCTGCAAACGAATTCAGGCCGTCACGTCTCCGGAAAGCGGCCAGCCTCCCCGGTCCTTTCTGCCCCGCTGGCAGCCCGTCAGCCACACCACCCAACAGCCCCCCCCCCCCCCCAAACCGTTAGACAGAGGAGGGGCGCGCCGTAGCCGTTCCTCAGCAGGGCAGAGGGTTGGGGCTTCCTCGGGGGGGCGTGGCTGCGAGTGTGCGGGACACATATGGCTGAGATAATGCTGCTTCAGCCCCCCACCCCCCCCACTCAGATTCCGGCTGCTTCTACAAGCAAAATGTTGCAGCAGATGCCAGTGAACAAAACCCTGACCAGACAAAAGCAGTTTTACTACTATAGTATCCATAAATCAATTTTTCGTAACTTCATGTTTTTCCAGTATAGGGTTATAGTAAGCCCTGAGTTTGTTGTTATTATTGTTGTTGATGTTGTTGTTGTTGATGGTAGCATTTTTGCTCATTTTAGTTCCATACTTGCTTCTTATTTGAACCTGAATTTTCCCGGGGGTGGGTCACGCCATCTGTGCCTCCTTGTGTACCTTTTGTCAGGATATCCACTGCACAATACTCCCACGCTTCCAAGCTACCGACTTCGGAAAAGCCCATTATCCTTATAGCACATTCATGGCTATGTAACCGGCTATGACTCTTGGTTATGGTGATGCTGTCTTTATGCTGCAGATACGAAGTTAACATCCAGTGAACACAGACCCGTGCTCTGGTTTCGTTACACGTAATCAATCAAGGAAAAATTTCATGGGAGATCCTCGTGATTTACCTGCAATGTCACCTTTAAAATATGCCCTGTTCCAGCTCTGAGATGCAGGCTGGACTCCAGGGGGTGGGGGGAGTGGGTTGTTTGGGGTTACCCAGCCTTGGGGAGGGGGGGGGGCAAGGCTAGCTTTAATGTACAAATCAGCCAGCTAGCTATCTAATTCTGGGGAATGTGCCGGACGACAGGGAAAAGCAACCAATCAGAAAGTCGATCCTGGCCTGACACCAGTCAAGGGCTAATTCTGAAGTGACTGCATCTCAAGCCAAACCCATGACTGGAGGTGAAACGCTTCGAGGAGGAAGTTGCCAAGTTTGATTTCTACTTTGAGTGTATTGATCTTGTCACCGTGCCAGGATCCCGGGCATCACAGGAGAATTTGCAAAGCAATCATATTTATCTGGCGTCCTCCTCGGTGCCGTTTTAAGCAAATGGCCCGGGATAAAAGCAGACTCGGGGGAAACATCCGGGCCTGTTCCAGCGGCTTTGGCTTTGAGTTGCGTCAGCCGAGATGAGACAGTCAACAGGATAGAAGGAAATCAGCAAGCAATAAATCTTAATTATATCAACCTATGCAGCGGTGACAGGAAAGAAACACGGCACACAAATTCTCAACTAACTGATCTATTATTTAGCATATTTTAAATAACAATTACTGTACTCGCTGCTGTATGGATGGGTGTATGCATTTTAAATTAATATTCTACACTAATACTATCAGCAGGGTCTAGAGACAGGATGTTTGCAGGATTATTCGGAAGACGGAGAATGGGTCTTGTATTATTAAAATTTTTATTATGTTCAGCACATCATTTGAGGTTTTTTTCCCTTGCTACATTTTCCCGTCAGGGCATTCAGTTCAAAGCTGGTTATCTTTTGCTGTGTTCATATCCTTAAAGAGGCAGATTCCACGTGATTTTTCCATCTCGAGTTTCGAGCTTGAGTTTAAAGAATCGCCCTCTGTTCCATTCTGCGCCATGTTTGATCGGCGTTAAACAAATAAATTTATGCAGGGTGGGGTGCAGATGCAATTGATAAACAACTAGGTTTGTGTTATCTGACAAACACACAATGAAGCGATTTCACACAGCCACATTGTTAAGTACACTAGCTAAATAAGTTGCGATAAGCAATTGCTTATTTGTTGCATCATTCCATTTGAAAGCACTGCCAGCGGGTGTACCAGCGCAAGCTGCTTTCGCAGGACGTGCCGATTTCAGGGAATTCCTGCAAGCATCTGATTCCTCTCCGAGCCTTTTGAGAAACGGGACTTTTCCATTTAATTAGTTCCGTGGCTCCGCCTTCTGCCACGCCCAGCCACATGACCATATACGCACATCCCACAGTAGCCAATGCTTTCTGCCACAAGTTAAAAATCCACAGAGCTTCTGTGAGAATTAGTCAGGCCTTGCATGTCATTCACCAAGGGAGCCCATACTCCAACGCGTGACTTTAGCAAGGTTTAATTTGCCATGAGGTGAGCGTCCGGTAAGATTTACTCTGAGCAGGCATAGGTGTCTGGCTATGAGGGAAAGAATGTCTAACAGTAAATCTGTCATAGAGTGTTGCCCCTCTAAGGTTTATATTTAGTGCGTGGACTAGGAAAGCCTTTTAAGATAAAAAATGCTTTATAGAGCGATGGGAAAAATGAGAACTCTGTGTCCATATCGCCAAATGTGGACAAGTAGCTTTTAATATAGAAATTGACCTGTTTTTAATGAATGCGTTTCATGTCATATTTTAAGTAGTAAATTAATTTGGTCACATGCGGATGGATAAAAGCTTTCTGTGGTATAAATATCGTTGCGGTCGTTGTGCTTATGTAATGCATCCGGTGGAATTGCACCTATTAAGACGGGAGACTGCATGTTTTCCAGGTCGTGTCGAGCATCTAGACCTCGGAAACGATGATTGATCGCACAGATAATTGCCTTGTAACCCCGAGTTTTGCTCATTAATGGCAGCACTTTCCACAACACTTGTTTAGCGTCTGTGAGAACATAGTGAGAACATCGCTCCCCACAAGATCCCATAATTGATTTTATAAATCTCTGACCAGGGGAAGAATGAATAATGAGGTGTGGCTTGTTGTTTTTAAAAGGCCCGAACTGTCATCGTAGTCACAGAACAGAACAGCTGTGGTTCCCCGACACTGAATGGCAGGTCTGGAATGCTCATCGTAGTCACAGAACAGAACAGCTGTGGTTCCCCGACACTGAAGGGCAGGCCTGGAATGCTCATCGTAGTCACAGAACAGAACAGCTGTGGTTCCCCGACACTGAAGGGCAGGTCTGGAATGCTCAGCTGTGTCAGGCTGAAGAACTAGACATTACAGCATATCAGTAGTGTTGACTCTGAAATTCCGTAATAATTTAAAGGATATACAAGCAGAAAAATAAGTTCCACATGTGGCGTGGCCTCTGGGACCCGGGTTGGAGTCTCCGCCAGGGTTCCGTGTGTGTGGAGTTTGCATGTTCTGCCGTGTCATCGTAGGGGTGAGTGTGGGGTCGGCGCTCCATCCCGGGTCGTTCCCTGCCTCGCACCGATAGGCTTCGGACCCCGTGACCCTGAATAGAATGAATGGTCGCACAAAGCAGGTGGATGGAAGTTCTGCATGTGTCCTACCATGAAAACCCCTAAAAAAGCAGAGCAGCTCGAACCAGCCTTAATCGAGGATGATTCCCTCCGGTTAGGAGCTGCATTGGACTGACCCAGCCTGTGGCAAAAGCCTGCTGGGTCAGTCACCACCCCCACCCCCCCCCCCCCCATGAGACACTCCTCCGTCTCATAGATGCAGCTCATGTGTTTCCTAGCAGTTCAAGGCCTCGCCGAATAAGATTTTCATGAAGTGTTTGACATCAATAAGAAAAAAGAAGACCAGCGAGATCTACCGCAGATTAATATTCAGCCAGCATCATTAAGTGAATTTATTTGCATCCATTATGTGATTCACGGACTGTGGAACGTCGCTTACAGGTTAGACTGCAATGAGTTTGCTTCACATTCCAGAATGAACATCTTTGTAAATAAAACAGACGGTAATTGCCTTTTAAGGTGTTCGTAGATAAGACGAAGGTGGACCTCAACATGTTACTTAGAACTGAAATGCCAGCATGTGAGAAGTTGTCTTTATGTAGGTGGTAAAACAAATGCATCAGGCATTACTGGGCAATATCTATATATATAATCATATATTGTCGTAAGTGCAAACTCAGCAAACCCCCTGAAATGTGTTTTGTTACTATCTACTTTAATAACAGAACTGATTTTGAAGGAAATTCAAAAGAAAATGTTATCGTCATGTATGGGTCCGAAATCAATACTCGGCTGAAAAACAGTGATTTAAAAAAATAAAGAAGCATTACAGTTCAGCAGAGTATAGACCCATTTCTTAAAGAACTTTAAAAGTAGAAAAACTCAATAGCAATATAGAATAAGATTGATATGACTGCGGCAGAGAAAATCAAATCGTCAGCCACGTCTGCAGAATTTGATTTTTTTTTCCCTTCTCGGATTTAAAATGTTCCCTTTGCATTATGAAGGTGTAGATCACCTTGACGTGACCATAACTGACTCCAAGGCAGGTGTATGATGATCTCAGGGAAGTTGGGCTTGTGAATCAGGGTGGCACAAAGGCTGGAGAACTTTGGGAAACCTTTTTTTTTATTATTTTTTAAAAGCACGCACAAAATCGTACCTTGCAATAATATGCAATAATGTCATTCCCAAATGCAATCGTCCCACTGTAAATAAAAAAAAAAGCTATTTATGCATTCTGTTATGATTCCATGTTTAACATACGAAACCGTCGTGTCTGACAGGAAGTTGCAGCATCTCCTAAAAATACACCACCGTTTATCGACATACTCTGGGACAAATTGTCATATTGGAAGCCGGAACGTTCCAGGGGAATTGAAAGGGAGCCCGGAGGAATGTGGCACCCGGAATTAGTGTTAGGTTGTAAAGGGCGGAGATCGGGCAACACTGCCTAGCTTGCCGTTTTTTGGATGAAGGACCCAGTGAAGTCATGCTTCCTCCCCCCGCACCTTCACGGTCCGTCTGTGAAGCCCTCATCATGTTTATCGACACAGCTCCGTGTCATTTCATTCCCGTGGGATTATGCGAGAGCTGGACTTCTCTGTAAATGGGCAGGCCTTGTATCATACCACTTGTCGGACGACACTTTCCGGAACGTTCCCTAGCCGCCCATCATCGTGATTAGGGGACACATGTTGGTGTGAAGCGTGCGTATAGCTAAATTCAGAGGTTTCAGAGGCTTTAAGGAATTCAAATGAGGATGAAAGACGAAACGCTTGAAATCTGACCCACAAACAGAACTGACATTCCACTGATATGTTAATATGGGCCTGCTCCCATTTCCAGTGCTTCGCTTGAGATGCCTGACAATGCCTCTTCTCCCTCAGGATTCGCACCGAAACCAAGGGTGCTTCTCATTCAGGGAGAGAGCTGGGAATCTATTGCTCATTCAGAGTCGTCTTGTTTTCACTTTAATGATTGTGCCGGTTACAAATTCGTAAGTACAGGTTGGCTGATTTCAAGAACAGCCGCTCAGTGGCTCGTACCTGCAACCCCGTTAAAAATGCAAAGGAATCTCTGAAAGTCACAGCGATTTGACTTCAGCTGAAACAGGCAAGACCTCTAGGTTTTGGAAGAGCGCCACGTTTAAAGGACCCGTGCCTCCACCGGTCAGAAGTTTGAAAACCCGGCAATTTCCTGTGTCTCTACATAGTTCTGCTTGGACCGTCTCCAGAAGCAGAGCTCCCTGTGAGAATCCCGAGGCCTGGGGAGTAGAATGGGAAAGCGAGGGAGATATTTTTTGCCGTCATCTGTTTGAATTTTCGGTGCCTGCGAGGCCCCGGTGGTGGGATTTCAGCGCTGGCTTGCCTCCTACCTCGTCGACGTACAGGAGCTGTCTAACTATCCATAGCCTGTCTGACATTCACGCCATCTTCCCCGTTCCACTACCTGCCCTCCCTTCATGCTCTGTTTATTTCCCCTTCCCCCGGTGGCCAGGGCAGAATGTAAATACTCGGCTCTCCTACGCCTGCTCTTCCAGGCAGAGCTCTATCTGCAGCCGACGTTTGGAGGCCCGGCTCAGATAAGGAGACGCGCAGAAGCTTCTTTATCTTTAGAGAGCAGCGGCGTGGATTATTCCGAGGTGCGCCGGGCTGTTCCCGACGGCCGATCCGCTTCCATGGCTAATGAGAGCTAGCGGCCTCCTGCACGCGGTAGGCCCGTCGTTCGTCTGAGTCGCCCCGTCTATGCTGTTACGGGGGCATCTGTTTGATTCCTGAGGCCGGACAGTGCTGAACGTTTCAGGGAGAGTCGCCCGGGTAACCTGTGTTCCGAGGTAAAGGAAAATCACGGTCCTAGAGACGCTTGGCGGGGGAGGAACAGCAGCGTCTCAGCGCCGCGGCCGTACGCCAAATGGACCTCATCTGTTTGAGCCCAGAAGGGACGGGCAACAGATGGAATTGGGTGTCCATCCCAGCAGAGGATACCCCTCCCCCCCATGCCCGATCCCAACACCGTACCATATCCTCTTCAGGAAGAAAAACACACACACACACACACACACACACACGAGGAATCGGGCCAGTTCCTGGCACCATATGTGCTGCCACAAGGCCCCACTGATCCACAGCAAAAGGGAAAAAAAATTTCCCAGCAGTGCCCCCCGCTTGTGGCACGACGCCCCTTCTGACAACTCGGAGCCAGTTGGCCCAACGCTGCCGTTCTGGACCTGGGAACAGACAGAGGTACAGAATGCAGTGGGTGCCCCCCCCTCGCTCCAGCATTGGCACACGTCATCACTACGGTTTGGCTCGATGGCATAATGGGATGCATGGAATTATGGGAGATTACAAAGCAGCCCAGCCCCCTTCCCCACTAACTGGAAGCAAGTACAGCGGATCTTATACAATTACGAAGTTCTTTGCTAAACTAATCTTTACTTTTCAAAATGGTGCCAAGAAAGTTTTTGTAAAGTGTTTTGTTTTTTTTTTATAGATGGAAGAATGTTTTATGGTGACTTCCTACAAGAATCTGCTCAATTTATTTGTCTGAAAAGTCTCAACCTTCACAACATTCTGCGGTTCATCCAACATTTTGGGCGATAGAAAAGCGTCTCCTCACTGTGAGCTAATTTAATCCTTGATGGGGAACAGAAGTGCATTGTGGGTTTTTTGTCTGGCAGTGCCCACCATGACTGTGTACACTGGTCAAAGCCCACTGAAGCACAGAGCTGATTGTCATCACAAGTTGTCCTGAATGCTCCCCCATATCAGCCCCTATCACGCTAAAATACCCCGATGCGGGTTCCCCATTGGCACACGACCAGCGAGATAGGGACTCAGAAGACACCGCTATCCCAGAATTCTCATTAAATCTTGTCCGGCTTGATTCCGCTTCTATTGTCCTGTGGATGGGCTTATCGCGCCTCCTTCATCATTTTCAAGGAGCTTATCTGGTTCCCAAGAAGCATGGCATATCGCGCGGTGGACATCCCGCATGGGGCCAAATTACGTCAAGTGGTACATGGGCCGGCACAGGTGCTGTGATCCATTTCAAGTTCAAATAAGGAGCAAGGATGCGGATACAAATGGGGAACAAACCATGACAAGTTGGAGCAAAAAAACACACCAACGAATTTTGTGTCCGGTCAGTGTTTTTTTCACTATAAAATAATAATATTATTATCAATAATAATAATAATAATAAAAAGCACCAATAAATTATTATTATCTAGTTGGTAACAGTTTCATTCACCTGCATCATCTTACAAACAAGCATTGCGGAATCCTGACAGCATGAAGGATGCCTTGATGAAACAGGATTACGATACAAGAAAACAAATGAGCAAAGCAGCGAATACTTTGAATTTACAGCCGTATCAGACATTCGCTAAACGGCCGTGTGACAATCAGCGGGATTTAAAGCCCTGGGAGTACACTCACTTCAAATTACTCATCGCTGCTTGCTGAAAAAAAGAAGCCCTTCTTGTTCATTGTTTTGAAAATAACTCACTTTTAATAAGTACGTCAGAAGCCTCAGATAACGTAAAGTCACCGGAAGCTGATGGATGAGTACCGCAAAAACTTATTGCACAGCCCGAAAGAAATTTGCGAAAGCGAAACATTTGATATAATATAATCAGCTTTGTATCCGAAGCGTTATACGCAGCGCATTTGTCATCTGATGACAAAGTGTAAAATAACGACCTTTATCTGGAAGTGCTATCTTTTTTTATTACCGCAATAAGAACTTAATCTTTTTAGTGCAATGAGCAAGCTTACAGGGGCGAGTTTAGAGTATGTCTCGCTTGCTTGTGTTCTTGTTGAGTTTAATCTGCTGCTGGCCGAGCTGGTGCCCTACAGTCGGAGTCAATCCGAAGGGATCAGCTAGTGATTGCAAACGGCCGGAAGCTACCAGAAGGGAAAGTCTCCGGTGCCACTGCGGGCACCTTTGCCGGCGGGGTTACCTGGGCGGTCTGCTTTAAGGTTCCGCTGCTCACATTGTCTCCGTTTTACACAAAACCCCCCCGCAGCTATAGCTCCTTTCCCTGAGACCCGGGAAGGCCTCGGCAGATAAGGGAGGGCCCTCGGAGCGGGTGAGAGGTTTAGAAGCGGAACAGAACCGCACCACGGCGCCGGCAGCACGAGCGATGCGGACGCCTCAGAATGAATGCACCCGCGATTCGCTTCCAGGCGTCTGTGAGCGACCCCATGGGGGACCTCGGTCAGTGAAGCGACCTTAATGTTCACGCGGTCTTATGCCAACAGAAACTCCTCCGTAAAGAACAATATTATGAAATTAAAAGGTAATTAGTGTAACCTCTTGCAATTTGAGGTTACTACCCAGATTCCTTCTTATCTAGTAGTCAAAATACTATATGCTTTGCAAATATATATATATATATATATATATATATATATATATATATATATATATATAGTGGCGTAAGCATATAAAGATGAAAATACGTAATATTTGGTTTTCATAACAGCGTAAATGCACATAAAATAAGTGCACATTTGCGATTTTACAAGCATTCGAGTGTAGCACGTATCATTCTTGAAAGCGTACTTGTGTACCAGTTATGTGCACCCCTGTGTGTATATATATATATATATGTATGCATGTATGTACAGTTTTGCAAAAAGTACAACAATCGAATACGAATGGTGCTTTCTTGAAATTTAAAAGCTTCACCTTTTCATTTTTATGGTTTGTCGAGTGTAACCTTCATCCCAGCGTGACACGTGTGACGTGAAAAGCCCAGGGACTGGACCGGCCAAGTCGACCTGCCGTTAAACACTCACGGCAAAGCAAGTTTCACACATGCAATTTAAAATGCGATTAAACACCGCTGACCCCAGCCATCCGTCTCTGTCCCCTGTAAATTTCACCCATGGCTTCGTAAGAAAACTCCAGTCTGACCATCCCCCAACCATCCATGGAGCATTTTCTCATCCCTCTGAGTCAGTAATGAATTCACACTCGTTTCCTGGAGGGATCCTTACCCACCTTTCTTTCTAATTATCCCATAATTATCCTCAGGCGAAGAAGTCAGAGTTACTCTGGTCCTGTGGACGCAAATGTTATGGTTGCCGCATTAAAAGTTCACGACACTCCGAGGAGCAGAGCATGAAAAGTGCGACGTCGCCGTAGATCTCGGTTCCACGTCACGCTTGCAAGAACCTGACTCGCTTAAGTAAACCCCAAGCCTGTTAACTACGGTAAAATTTACACCCCAAGCTACGCGCTGCCCTTGACCAAGGGCAAAAAAATAATATCATTATATATAGCATATTGAAATGAAAAGTGGCGTTCCCCCGATGCCATCTTTCACGCTGCCTGTCAAGCAGAGTAGCGGTTACCCCCCAGCCGCGGCCCCCACAGCACTGCGGAGATCTAAAACGCAACATAAATACATCAAAAGCCGAGACAATACCGACCAAGATGATCCTACGCAGCAAAAGCATCTCCTGGCTCTGCGCCAGGCCCAGAGCTGCCCCCCCCGCAGGAGTCTGCATCTTTGCCTCTTATTTCCGGAAGATTCTAGTGCCAGCTGTGTGTGACAGAACTGGGGTGGCATTCATCGGCACTGGACTGAAGGGTCACATAAATCTCCCGGACAGTGCCCAGCTGCACGTTTCCCGCCCGAAGGTGGGGTGGCTCTTTGCAATCGCCCACATGGACTCGACAGAGGCAGGGGATGAGCCTCTTTCTTCCACGCCCATCCCGGTGGGTGAATGTGGGTGAACGTTTCCCCGACTAAAAAAAGAAATGTCCAGGAATGATTAATCGGTTCGCCAGCTATGCATCATTGTTCCGTGGATTGTTCATGAAACATTGTGTATGAAAGGGTCATAAAACTCTTACTTGGGCCCTTTGAGGAGCGTTTCCAAGGCAACCGTGGATACCGACTGCTTTCCTAAATGTTTATGCTCTGCTTATGAAGGAGTGATTCGAGCTCATGAACGTGTTATGAAGATGTTCTGTGAAGCACCAAAGTTCTCCTAGGTCTTCTCTTCAAGCTCAGTTTCTCCAGTCAGTCAAGTTTTATTTCCCTAATGCTAGTATAGAACGGTTCTAAAACGATCTGTAGAATACTGGGAAAATGGGATAGGTTACTTGTACCTCGAGGTCCGAATTCCGTTAGAGAAAAATGCATGTTTTGTTCAACCAAAGCATGTAGAACAATGTACTTCTATTTAAAAAAAAAAAATAGAAGACATCTCCCTCGATATGAAACCATGTCATGCGTGACCTTTTCAGCCCCAGAAAGTCTTAGCTCTGGAGGTCTGAAAGAGACCAAGCCTGTTTCTATTATATATTACAAAACACCCTTAGGCAGCATGTGCTAAGATTTGTCCAGGATGATTCCAGAACTCCAGAACATTGTCCAGGCCACGCCCCCACCCCCCAGGTGGGAAACCCGCTAAGCAGAAGCTACCAGCTGCTCATCCAGGGATCTCGGCAACCAGATGTGTGAGAAATTGCTCTCTGAGTGATGACTATGGTGGTAGGTCTTTAAAATCCAGTGGTTCTGAGTCTCTCTCTTTTCTACATCTAATTAAACTGGCAACTTCACACGCTTTCTTTTGACGGAATTAATTGTTCCAACGCTATGTCTTGACTACATTGAAATAAATCAATTTGTCAGAGTTTTAAATTAAAGCTGCCAACGTCAGTGTTCAGCTACACAATACTACACAGTTTAGAACGTGTTATCTGCTAATGCAGAAAATTAATGCTCTTCATTTCAGTAATTACAATTATTATTTTGTTTTATTTTAGAGGTGTGACAGAAGCAAGAATTATCCTAAATATGTAATAGATATCTTAACATTTTAGAGAACATACAAGCTACCAATTATAATAATTATATATAAAGATATTGCTCTATAGATCATTTTGATTAAGTAACACAACATACCCTCGCAGCAGTTTTAACACACAGTGAATAAGAGAAACATGTATAGAGTTTTCTTCTCATATGATCCAATGGTATAGAGTGTGTCCCATTCAAGAGATGTATGAGCATTCCTGCAAAAATGAATAATTAGTGGCCGTGCCAATTCTACTTTTTCAATGTGCATGCTTACAAAATACGAATTACAGAAAAACATGCTGTAGAATGAAGATCCGATCCGCCACTTAAAATCAACATTAGCAGAGCCTACTAGCACTTTGATTTCCTAAACCACATCGTTTTAATTCAAAAACAAACAGAGGAAGATGAAAATGTAATAATAATAAATGTACGTTTTTGGTGTTCTTTTTAAGCCATTTTCTGTGAGTTGATTTATTTCACAAGCATCAGGGAGGTGTTAAAGGAATGGAGAACATCTTAGCAGGCGGCGGCCAAGTCCAGGAGCCCCAAATTCGCCGCTCGCCCGAGTCTGTGGCTGTTTCAGTGTCAGATATGCTATTCATCTACAACTTCAAGTAGCATCTGCTCTCTCTGCACTGCTGAAGACGTTTCCTCGGCAGACAAATGGCGCTCGTGGGGGGGTAATCGCGCGGCTCGAGCACGTCCAGATGACTCAGCCATGTGGTAGGCCGCATTCCAGCATGGCCCCCTCTGACCTCCACCCTTTGACCTCAAAACCCGGGGAGCCACGCCGGCATAAGCTGGGGGCCAACTAGGCATTTTCTGGAAAGACGGACAGTACAAATATCACGGGACGTAAATTGGCTAGCTGCTGACACAGATAGCTGGATCCCTCTTACTGGCCTGGGAGATGGTTTAACCCAGGACACTGAAACCCAAGGAAAAGCAAACGATTGCAGAACGTTGGAAGCAGTCTTTAAGTCACGCAGCAATGACGCATAGGAGGCTGGCAGAGAAAGAAACGGATTGATCTCTGTTTGTCTTTTGGGTGACATTCGTTCAATCAAATTTATGAAGTAAATGCAATTATGAAAGGACCAGAAAACTGCTTTCTCAGTAAAGCCCAAGGAAGTTGTGCAATTTGAAGTGTATCTTTTGGCTTTGATTTTTTTTATTAGTGCATTTAAAGTCTCCACATATGCTGTCATAAATAAAATGATCTACCTTCCTCCAAGCAGCGGGTAAAGAATTTACACAATGGTGATATGTTAGTGTTTTCAATTTTCAATGTTATTTCCCCAATAAAGCAGCAAATATAATTTGTGCAGTGTAATATGAAAAACTGTTTTTTGTAAATTCCTTTTATTCCCCCTTAGGTTCATGAACCATCACAATATATATGTATAAATATATACAGGACTGTGAAGAAGTCTTAGGCAGTCAAAGAAAACGTTTAAAGCTATTTATCTGATCAGGAAAAAAAACACAGTTTAACATCAGAACATACGTGAATTAACCATAACACAATAAAAACAGAATTTCTTCTGTTCTGTTACGGATATCTCTATCTGGACTGGCAATAAGCGTCACTTCAGTTCCCAAACCTCCCTTCAGGGGCACCCCAGCCGTTCCGTGTATTTGTTAAAATAGACCACCAGCTCAATTAGTTAATTGATTTAATTAGGTAAATAACTGGGTGAGGGAATGTTTAGGCAAACATGGTATGCTAGGGGTCAGGTCAAAAAATACTTGGGCATGTTAAATGATTACTGCAAATGCTGGCGTGACTTTATGAGAGATTTCAAAATAACTAAGCCAACAAACTTTGATAGACATAATATCATAGTTTCACGCCACCAGGAAGATCATTTAAATATCATTTTCTCTGACTGCCTAAGACTTTTGTACAGTACTGTGTATATATATATATATATATATATATATATATACAGTTGTTTTCAAGGTGCAACAGTCCTCTTTCCTTTCCTAAGTTTAATAACCCAACTTACTTCCATTAAAATGTAATTTTGCCCAAGATTGTCACATGAAGAGCAATAAATGAAAACACTGATTTTAAATTTGAAATTAGCTGTCTGTCATGACGAAGCCCGGTGCTGCCAGAGTGATTGGGTGGTACCACCTAAGCACACGATTATTTCACCATTTGAGACAGACCGATGGCTGAGTAATGGAAACAGAAATGACATTTTCACCTGTGACTGAAATAAATACAATCCACTTAAAAGAGATTTATGTTTTAAGTTACTATTTGATTATGCATCATAGTCTATCCGGCTGTAATTTAGGTCATTGGTGATAAATATAAGCTGATGAAGACGAGATTTCACTGAGTACCACAGACACATCATAACTAGCGTAGTTTCGCCGAACGCGTCATCATATATCAGAGTTATCGACGTTATTGATAAAACCAAAATCTGCTGAGCAGCACTGAGCACAACATCGATGTTGCAATTCATTCATTTCTGGCCCAAGTCAAACAGTAAAGATGAAACAATCTTGAAGGATACAACAATTGTTAGATCAGGAAGGAGAACAACAAGTCCAAGCTGTAAAAGGAGCAGACACACAAGCCGAAGGGCTAAAACACGCCTGTGCCTCCATAAGCTAATCTTCAGCGAGCTTTCGGAGCTGACAGTGTGACAGCCTGTGACACCACAGACCTCATTCGTGAATTTGTGAAGTGGGAGGAAGTTTTGAAGAGTAACCCTTGGCAAGGTTTGGATAAGGTAGATCGGCATAGGGCGTGACCTATCTGCAGCGCAGCCACCTTCCCTAAGAAGCCCGACTTGCGTTATGAAGTCCACCACAAGCTTACGTGCCCAGAACAGAATGTGCGGGCTGACACAGTGACCCAGAGAACATGCCCGCCTCACCATTCTCCCGCCAAAGACGGTTCACAGCAGGAAATGCCTGGCGACTCGTTCATCCGAGGCCGACGGGCCCCGTAAGTCGACACATTCCGCTCGTGCTCAGAGTCTTTGAGGTACAGTGAGAATGACGCGACACCAAAATGTGAGGAACCAACAGCAGTAATCCTCTGAGAAGGCACATGGAAAACGGGGAGGACGGGGGGGCGGGGGGTTTGCAGACGGCTATTTCCTCTGGAGCTTTCAGCGAGCAATTCCTGGGGCCAGAAGCGGGCTGCACACACATTTCTAAGCTGATGAAACGACCCCCCCTGGACACAATGATTTCAGCAAAGCAACCCCCCCCTCCCCCACCGGAAAAGAGATTGCTGGTACAAATCCCAGCATCAGCACTTAACCTGACTCAGCCTCTGTGAAATATCCTACTGTACAAACCGGTAACAGAGTCAGTCTAAGCTGTACACTGCGACTGGTTTTGAGAAGGACTGCAGACCCCAGAATATATCGCTATAATCTGAATTTCTCTCTCATGCTAATAAGCTAATTTATTTCCATATTTCTGTTCACGTTACAGCCGTGTCTCCATCCAGCGGGAATAATGATTGTAGCCCTTAGCGTTGTCCAAATTCATACCTTGTACATTATAACCCCCTTGTACACCCACATCCAAATTATGTCATGCTATTAATTAGATACACCAGTGAAGAGGATAAGCCGTGAGTCCAGAAGGGGATTAGCTGAAATTTTAAGATTCCTACTCAACACGGGCATAACGAATGGAAATTTAACAAAGGTCTACATTCAACAAGTATGAACCCAAAAAGACACAAAGGTCTGTCTGATCTCTACAAAAAACTACTGCGAACTTTAAGTACAGATCAGGATGTGAGACAAATGAAGGCCCAGCTCATTTAATCCATTTAAGTTACAGACGTTGACTGATTCTGTAAAATATGGAGACATTCCATTACCCCTGAGTATGAGAGAAGCCGCCCCACCCCCCCCCCACCCCCCCCCCCCCCCCACCAACCCAACCCCACCCTCCCCCCACCACCAACCTCTCTTTTTACATCCTCTCTG
>JAODKE010000001.1:5473862-5485291 GCA_026779605.1 Mormyrus hasselquistii
AAAAAATTGAACAATTCCGATCCCCCGGTGATTGGAAGAAGCCCCCCCCCCCCCCCCCCCCCCCCCCCAATGTCTGCATGCTTGTCCTACTCATTCCATCATCCTTGTTCTTTACATCTGACATGATTGGCATAGTGCATCTTTTGGCAGAAAATCTATCGCGTTCCCCCGTCTGCCGTTACCTTGCAGTCGCCAGCATGTCTTTGCTTAAGTGATGTATAGTCACATTAACTTGATTGAAAAGTGATAGTTCACTTTGTTTACTTTTCTCCGTGGTGGACAGGAGCTGACCGAGTAAAGCAGTGCTTCCTGCCTGGAGAGTATGATTAAAAATGCAGGGCCTTAAGTGAGCTAAATATGATTCTGGACGTTGTGGTTATCCGCAGAAAGACAGGATACTCAGTGACCCCGAGGAACTGCAACTCCAGAAACGAACAGCACAAAAACCTCTTCATGCCCGGTGATGTGCTTACATTCTCTCAGCTGCCAGACGTAATATGATATGTGACACGATGATTGATTAATTGGGAGCTTGAGCCCCCATCCCCCTCCCCTCTCCCCCCCCCATCCTACGGGTAATGCAGCTTATCAGCAAACGCTTTACTGGTACGCATACGAACAGATAGCCTTTAACAGGAGTGCCTTGGACCCCCCAGTGACATTTTGGCCAAAAATAAATTCTGCAGTTCTTAAAACCTAGAATTACCTGCAAACACCAAAGACAACAGATTGGCATATCCTGAGAAACAGCAGGATACCTCGCAGAGCGAAAGCTGAACAAAAATCGCTGTTAAATGTGACATATTTGCATTAATATGCATTGACTAGGAGATGATTAGAAAAAGCATAACGATTTGAAAAGCATGATCCTCTGTAGTCATTAACACAGAGGAGAAAAAAAAAAGTGTTTAATAATTAAAACTGTCAGAGTTCCTCCACCAAACACATGCATCCATTTCCCATAACCGCTTCTCTACTGCTGATTTACAGTGAGCTTGGACCCTATCCCAGGAAGACAGGGCATGAGACGGCCTGTAGGGGTCGCCACTCTGTCGCAGGGCACACACCTACACACACACCAGGGACAGTCCAGGCAACGGAAGCAAAAGCCACGGAATACTCTGATTGGACAGTGTGCAGCTCTAAACCGGTAACACGCGGTTCGAGCTCTGTGTCTGTGATGGGAAGGTCATATCCTGCAGTTGGTATACTGATTTTACCCTTAACCCTAATCGTTCCCAAGACTGGCTGACTGAGCTCTCGCAATTGTACGTCACTTTGATTAAAACCATCTGCTAATTAAATAAATGTAAATGAAGAAATACAAGCAAACACGCACACATACACAGCCTTTATCGAACCCATAACCTTGGCGGCCCGGAGCTGTCGCGCCAATGGGCTGGATCGCGGCTTTATTTGCACAGGATCGCTTCAGTTCTCATTTTGGGAGCAAGGAGGCCCTAATGTCATCCACTGACAGCGCGAGACGCTCGTCATTGCTGCATTGCAGATCCTCCAAGACGAGCGGCATCCTCATTTCAGTCATGTGGCAAATCTCTTACCTGCAAGTCTCAGCACTCTGCGAAAGAAGGAGATACAGGTTAGTCTGGCTCAGCTCTGCTATTCAGCTGCCACACCTGCCTTCTGAGGTCACAGACTGCCAAGTGGGAAGCTACTGGGTGGAGACCCAGGAAGTGCCACACTGTTAAAAACTTAAACAGGCTACTTAATATGCCTCAGATAAACGCCTTTCTCAGTCAGTGATTCAGCTGTGAAGTCCGTCTCTGCAGAGTCCGCTAAGTGACAGGAAAACGTGTCCTGTTTATTGAGATCACTTCCTCATGTGCTCATTTGCCAGTCCACCAAACATCTGCTTAGTGAGCTGTGTTTATTATAAGCAAACGATATTATTTAATTTATCACGCTAAAACATTTTAACTGTTTACAACGACATGCACTGAATCTCACACTAATATTTTTTTTTCATAGTTCATTAGTTTATAGGCTTCCTATTTTATTTGTTACGGCCCATATGCTGGCGCATTAAGTACATTTTTAAGATAAAGATGGATTTGACGCATATATAACGTTCCCATAATGTACGTGTCCTGCGATGGACTGGCATCCTGTCCAGGACCGATCCCACCTTTGCCCTAAGCTCCTGGTCACTGACATCCGGTACTGGATGAGGAGCTATCAAAATGTATAGCTTCGGCCGATATAATTGGTGTTATGAAATGGACAGTTTCAGCTTAAACCCATTAGGAAAGAACACCTGCGCCTATAGGTCTGCCTCGCTGTGCGAGCAGCCGTATGTCAAGGCAATAAAACGGTGTTCTTCATAAAACATGATTAAAAAGAGACGATGGTCATTTTATTCTGCCGATACGTATAACCAGAATGCCCAGGTAACGAGAACACGACCTGACTGTTCTTTTATTAACGTGAGCATCGATAATGTAACAGCACGTGACGGCAGTTTCATATAAAAAGGCACATTAGAAAAGAAGAGACACTAACAAGCACTGTTATCTGGGATTTTACTCCTGAGCAGACGAGCGTTCGGGGAAATTGATTTACCTGAGAGAGGGGGGGTCTCTGTAATGTATAGTCATTTAATCTCCAGGAATTAATAGCACACATGCCCATAGCACGCCATGTATTCAATTTACATTTTTCCTCTGCCTCCTTATTTGATAGCCATGCCTGGGATGGGGGAGGATAAAAATTGTTAACGGGGGAATGTCATTATTGCAGAGGGGCGTCTTGGTTTAGTAATTTTGCCGCATCAAATCTCAGAAGAACCAGCAGGGTCAGATGAAATTGCAATTTTTTATTATTTTATATTTTATTTTTTTTTTCTTTTTGTTACTACGGGTCTGTAAAAATTCCCTCCCGGACCCACTGTCATTTTTGTTTTCGGTCAACAGTGTCGCGTTAAATTTCATTATCCCGACACACGGATGTGCGGTCCTGGGAGACGCCCGGCCGGATCCCGCAGCTCCCCGTCCCGTCCGCGGCTGCGCCCCTGCGCCGCGGGGAGCAGGGGGGGCTGAAGTAGGCAGACAAGGACGGTTCTAGTGAGATTCAGTGAAAATAAGGCAGACACCAGCAGCATACAAATGAGGACAAGCACCATCTTCCCCTCCGCAGCCACCGGAGCGGTAACACGCATGCAGGCTTTAAACCGCACAGTCCCGCAGACTGATCTAATCGTCAAGCGGACTCGGGTCCGGACCGGATTCGCACGGCGGATCCTGATTGAAATAATATAGACAACGGGGCTGATTGTTCATAATTTTTCAGAATATACAACCTTTGTGAAAGGTATTTCTTTTCATTTTGTTTTATTTCATTCTATTTTAAAGCCTCTTTGGAGGTGCAGGCTCTGCGGGTACTTGCACCGCACCCTGCTCTCAGTCCCCGGCGTGCTGTTTGCCCCAAGCTGGCCTGACAGCTCCCATCTCTAAGCTCAACGCCCGTTTAGTTGGATTAGATACCCTTGGATAGCAACCCCTTCCCAAGAGAGATCCACCCCCCACACTACTGAGACAGTTTTTCTGAATGCAGAAAGTCATACTGAGAGCCAACTGAGACACTCTATGCCCGTTTTTTAGATATAAATTTATTTTTTTAATGAGGCGGGCTCAGCTATGGTGCAAAGTGCAGACAGCTAGCTGCGCGGTTTAGTGCAGGCTGCCTCTGGAGATGGGATGTAGTGTGGGGAGCGTAGGTTTGGTTTTTAGCCATTATTGCACTTTGAAGAGCTTGGTTTCAGTGCGACATTCACTGGGGTGAAGCGTAGTAACGACGATGAGAACTCTTTCAGTAATGAGGTTGTACTTGATAAAAGATAGAAAAAAGCAAACAAATTTAAAAGACATTAAGACGCAGCATAAATTAATACTAATGGTGGTGGAAAACAGCCGGCATTATGTTTGCTGGTTTCCCGTGACAGTTCATTTTAGATGTGTGTGTACGTGTGTGTGTGTGTGGGGGGGAGCGTGTATGACATTATTAAAGGGATTTGTGTCTTGACTGCAAGTTCATGTTTCGATTTACTGTCCCCAGAATAGGGTCCTCCCGAATTCGAATTTATTTCGGTCCGTACTGCAACTGTATTATGCTAAAAGCCTCAGACGGAGTTAGGGAGCAGGGAAGTGAATCAGCTGTCCCACTTTTCATTCTGCCGACAGAATGAAATTATGTTTGTATATTTTAGATTCGCTACCACTGAACATGCAGACTCTTTTGCATTTAAATGACTGTTTGCTACATTTGATATCTCCACCTGGCATGAACCTCACAGCGAACATTTGACTGCAGTAACCTCACTTTCAGTTTTAATACATCTCAAAACAAACGCAACCCCTCCCCTCACTCATAACAGCCCTCTCATTCTTTTGTGTATGGGGTTGAATATAATTCACATTAAAAAGCTAAATATATAAATAAGAATTACATTGCTTGGTCTGCAACTGGATTCAGTGAAATAAAATGCGAGGAGACTCGGGCAAGTCATTCTAACAAACATAACGGTCTCCCTGGCAACAAGTGAAAGGACCTTATTTGGTGCTTTCGATTCAGTGTCTGAAGAAGAGCGGACTGCAATAATAAAATAAATTATGTGAAACAATAAAATTAAACGCATCAAAAAGGTCCTCTGTCAAGTACAGTAAATCTTACGTGGATGCATGTTCAACACGCTCAGCCGGCTGAAAATTAGCCAAGTTCACGATGTGGACCAGCCGTTTTGCGGCTGTCGCTTTTGACATGTTTAAAGCTGCCCCGAGCCGCATGGATTCTGTGCATGTCCTCCTCTGGGCCTCCCTCCCTCATGCACTTCCTTTTCTGAGTGAGCTTTGTTGGTCTACACTAGAATCCGGTGCAAACGTTTTTTGAATATCGACCCGTGCAAGTGCCGGCAGCGCTTCCCGAATTCGGACTCGCTCCCCCGCAAGCACTACCGCTTCGATTGCGTGCCGCCTGGCCGGTATTCCGGAGCGGTGATGAACGATGTTGTGACAACCCCTGTCGTGTACCAGGAATAACCCCTGGCTTCAGGACGTGCACAGATGAATGAACTGTTCAAAGTGGCACCCCTCCCCCTCCCTCCAAAACCTTTATCTCCACTCCACCGTTTTTTCCATGCTAATAAACTCCTAAAGCACATTTATTGAGATCTCCTCCTTTGGCGTGTGTATATAACCGATGTAAATGTAAAAACATCCCGCCTGTTGAATTATGTGATAATTGACGGGGCATAAGCGCTTGAGTCTCCCAGCCTACCGGGGAGCGGCACGCGGTGAACTCCGGCTCGCGCGGATGACTGAGCGCGTCCACCTCAGTGTGAAACAGGCGCGTCACCGAGCTGAACTCGCGCGCTGACAGGCCGTGGAGGGGAAAGCTGCAATTTCTGCCAAACGTACTCATTCAAGACACCCGCCCCCAATGTCAACTAGAAAATTAGAGCAAACTACTCAAGGTTATACCCAGCGCTAGTCCCTCAGCAATATTCACGGTCATGTTTCCTTTGCTCCCCCCGCACATTCTGGAAGAAACCAGAGAGCAAAATGCTGTTAATGTAGACCTTAAAATTCTGTTTTTAATGACGCCTCTAAATTAAGAGCAGGAGAGGATTATTAGAAATTAGAAGGAATGATTTTTCTGCAATTAATTACATTTCTGCTTTAATGTACATATTCATATATGCAAAGGAATCGGGAAAGAAAATCACTACGCCAAGCCAAAGGATGTTAATCATTGTCTCCATTTGTTAATTACACAAAGCTAGAGACAGGAAATGAAGCTCTGCAAGTATGCATTAGCAGGCAAACAAGTTTGGATTAATCTAAATGCATGTCTGCTATTCTTCTTCTTGTAAATCTACTATAATCTGTCACATGATGATCACGTGATCACACCCAGCATGAGCTCGATCTGATTTAGCGAAATACGCAACTGCAAACACAGGTATAAGGTTTACATTTCTTTGGATAATTGTGCCAACTAAGCAGCAAATTTAATGGGTTTTTCCTCATCAGCTTAGTCTCCAGCTAGTCCTCGCTGATCCTAATGAAGACCTGGCATTTTATTTCAGCCTTATTCAGCGATCATTAGTTAGCCAAACGTCTCACTCTCTTCCTGTAACAAGCAGGCACTAGCATGTGTTTTGCGACAAAATGATTTCCCACCCACATCTCAACTACAGGGGTTCTCTTGGCCCTTCCTGCTTCAGGAAGGGATTCGATGTGACATCCAGTTCATCATGCAATTGAATCACCCACTCAATTAGCTCCCTGTCCTTCCTTCTTCCTTCCTAGGGGTTAATGCCAGTTTAAATATGTTGGTAATGGCCTTCACTGTTTACGTACAAAAGCTCTGTTCACATAATGACGAAAAATGAACACCTTGTGATTATCACATGATTGTCCAAAGAATTAGCCACATGTTTGTTTTGACTGAAGTTTATCATGCGCAACTGAGTATTTCCTGCGTTGGAATATTCACAGATAAATACATACATGTTCCAACAATTGCAGCTACATACATATCCCAAAATATGTACCAGAATCGGACAGTGCAATGCGAACGTGGACATAAATATTTATTCACATTGGAACACAATAATGAGTTGAGGATTTGCTGCCCGATAGGGCTGGCTTCATACAAGCTACACACGCATACTGGATGTGTCAGGCACACAAATTGAAAAATGAGGGGGAAGTGGAAGGATTTTTTTTTCTCTCCGGCGAAAGTGCGTTTGAGAGTCAAGCTTTTTTCGACCATGGATATAATGAGCGAGCGACATAATTGGGTTACAGGGAGCAGCGGTTTCTCAAACTGCTCCGAATCAGTCACAGATCGTCTTGCCCTCACATGCACAACAACAACGCATCCCGTAGAGCCCGACGCCAGGCGCAAGCGCATCATTATGCTGACGCAGGGGTTAATAGTTCAGCTAGACAGCAAGGCGACGCATCACCAAATACCTTGGCATGTCTAGCAGGTCCTCTTAACAGCAGCATTTCCCCGGCAGCCCTAAAGATTTCTTCAGCCCCCTGCCTTTTAACCAGCCTCTCCATAGCTGGAGTAGAAGCTCTAAAATAACCCCGTTGTCAGCAAAACTCGAACATCCCAAATATTTCTAATTCCAGCACAGTTTCACTCGGAGACCAACTTGTGATCGAACAGTCCCCTCGAGAGTTTGAACGTCTCATTTCTTGAGCTTTATCGATTCTCGCTACCCAGGATCCGGTTATTGTAACCATTGCTGTGTGCGGATATACTGACCCGGCTCCTTTGAAGGTGCTTCACGTCAACCTCTTCCTGTCATATGACACATTTTGCTCAAGGTTATCGTAGCAGGGTTGCTATTTGGATCTAAGCCTACAACCATGACGACAAGTCCCATTCCTTACAACCTATTATCATTAGCAGAGGTACTCCAAAGCCAACCTAAGGTCACTCGCATTATTCCAGTAAATTCCATCTCACAAAAGCCAAACCTTGAATTCTACCCATCCATCTTCCAACCGTATTGTCCTGGAGAACCTTGACAAACGCTTCTGAACAGAGCCGTATGGCGAGCAAGGAATTTACATCCACTGTTAAAATAAATAAAACAGAATGTAGAAAGTTCTTTTAAAGTCAGATGCCAAATATAGAAAAGAAATTCAGGATCTTATAACAACCCCCCCTCCTCCCCCCACCCAAGCATATGCAGCTCTAGGATAAAATACCAAAGGGTGGTGGCCATATGTTCAACACTGAGTTTTGCGCATTAGCTTTCAGTTAGCTTAAGCCTGTCACTTCAAAGAGGAACCTGCCTGGAGGATGTACGCCAGACTCATAGGTACGCTCACGGAACCTGGCGTGATCCAAAAACAACCTACTCTGGATCAAGTACAAATACAGCTCTGGGCATTTAATCTCACAGGAAACACGGTGTTTGTTGGTCGGTAGTGGTTTAGTTTGGGGGGGGGGGGGGGGGGGGTTGAATGTTTCTAACCTCCCTTTGGAGTGCCCTCAGAAAACCCCCTACCCGTTCTGTTCTACTCTTCAAAGATGGACGCACAATAACGAAATAAAGACTACATGAGTCTACCGCACCCTCCCCCCGATACAGGCAATACATCGCAGGCAATGGTTTCAGGGGGCATTATTGTCCCGTGCTAAAAATACCGCAGAGAACAGGCAAGACGTAGCCCAGCACTAAATCTCTGAAAGTATATATTCATTTATGCTGCCGGACAGGAGCCATTGCTATTCATATTAGTCATCTTAATTAGCATTTTTCAATGATACCCTTTGTTGTGTAAAACCTTTGTCATCCTGGTTTGTGTGCAACTTTGAAATTCTGCACACAATGTAGTTTAAAAAAAATAATAGGGCCTTATTTTTAGTTATAGAAAGGAACACTCCAGAATGAACAGATAGCGAAGCGTGACACTTTTTCATTGTTAAGTCTTATTTCTCCCTTTTATGTGCGCCGTCGTGCCCATTGACCCAGTTGAATCTAACTCTTGTTAACGTTTCAAATATCACTTTAATGATCTTAAAAGATAGGAGATCCTGCTTAGGAGAAACCCACAGGTTTTGAGAAACTCAGAAACTCTAAGATGAAACAAAAGAAGCCATCGCCTTAGAGCAGTGTTGTCCAGTCCGGTCCTCGGGGAGTCTGTCCATGGTTTTGTTTCTTCTCTCTCCATGCCAGACAGTCCACATTTTTGCTCCCCCCAAAAGTGGGTCCCCAAAGACTGGATTGGGAAACAACGCCTCAGTGGATGCCTAATGAGGGGATTTCACTCGGATCGATCCGGGTGAAGTATCATCGGCAGAACCGATTCCGGTATTTTGGGCCGGCCTTTCCCAGATGGCATATACTTCATCATCATACCATCCTCTACTCCGGCCCTGGATAACCTGAGGTTAATCACGACTATGTTGGAAGATTCAGTGGTAAAAAAACAGTGGAGCTGGTTTGGGGGCAGGGTTATTCAGAAAGACCCATTAAAACGCAACTCCTCCTAAAGAACCACGAGGAGAGACAAGCGTCCTACAGTTACAATTAAGTGGCCATCACTTTATGCGACATACATATTTAATTAAGCGAGCTTGGACTACAGTTTCCATAAAGGTTGTTTTGAACCCTTTCTTATGGCTGAAGCACTAGTTTTAATTCCAGAGGCAAAACTCATTTACAAAGTGAAAATTCATGACCTTTCAAAACCTACATGTGGAATCAGAAGCTTTGTTTTTGGTTAAGCACTCCGCTCAGCCTAATAAACGTAAAGACTGCGGATGGTAATAAGATACAGGAGTGTTGATTTATGGCTGCGGTGTATCTGTACCTCCCACAATAGCCCAGGTAGGCACTTAACAAAATGTGGTTTTAATTTTTCATATAACAGGGACTGTAAAGCAATCTCCTCATTGTTAAACCCATAAATCCATTGTTTATTCTTAATTTTTCATTCCACAGAATTGCTACTTTCCAAGCCCTACAATAAGTGTTTTTATTAGTCGATATATAAGAAACAGTTATATTTATGAGGCTTGATTGTTGGTATTTCTGTGCTACAGACAAGCCACTCAGCTATATTTACATTCAAAATAATTTGCTAGAGAGCTTAAAACTCATTGTAGACTCTAAACCAGTTAGTTTGAGGAGCAGCACTAGGCTAAGATGCTAACTAACTTGAGGTAACCAGGTACTAGGTGGATCAAACAGTTAACACTTACATCTAGCTCCCTGGGAGGAGCACTGAGGGGTATGTATGTGTTATGTGTGTTACGTGTAGTGAGGGGGGGAAGGTTTATTTAAATAAACCCTTCAGGTCTAAATATAGCATTCTGCTAAGCTAAGCTAAACAATCCTGTCGCTTTAAGTGAAGAAGCTATGCACAGACGTTGGTATGTTTTTGACTACTGTTCCATGTACTTACTGCAGTTCTCAGGAAAAGCCCGGTGCCTGGTGAGAACTCTGAATCGGATTTGAGACCCAGAAACATTTGAGGCTAAACGTTAGAATCAGCATCATCTCAGCCCGAGGTTGATTACATTAAGATGGCGATTTAACCTAATCAGTGACGTTTGTTAGACTGCAGATCAGGCAGGGCACGGAATCACTTAAGGTAAAACCAGTTTAAAAGACAGACAGCTTATTGGGTGATGAGGCACCCAGAGCAGCCTCACATGGGCACTGACGACGGAAATGGGCTCTGGTGCGGCCGTACAGACATGGCGGTCAACTGGCGTGCTACACTCCTGGAAGCTGGCCAAGCGGACTGGCAAACACCAGAACGCCTGCCCCGGTCACGGTCTCACGGGCAGGACGTCCCACGAGGGCATTACTACCAAGCCAGAGCAGGAGATACACGCGGCCCAGTGCTGGGGAGGCTGGCAGTGCCAGCCGGCATGCCGTGGTCGCGGTAGCCGCTCGCAGTGAGGGAAGCCTGCTGTTGGTCACCTGGCAGGTGAACAAAGGAAGCCTTGGACTGTACCACTTACAGCAATGTTTTGGGGGGGAGGGATACAGTGGCCAAGTTGTAAAACTATTTTAAGGGAGACAGTGGAGGTTTAATCGATTCGGTTTTGGTCCGAATATGATATAGTACTAGATCTACCTTAACATGAGTGGAATTACACTGAATAATTTAGGGGGATAGTGAGGGGTGGTGATTTATTCTCAAAGGGGATGGTTTTTGTCATTTTTTTCCCACAGGTGGGATGGCATATACATGCATCTCATGAACACTCAAGCTCTGGGGAGGGGACATAACCCAGTCACCATCCAGGATTCTCCGTGCCAGTACAATGAATCATCACTACAGAAACAGTTTTCCAGCATGCTGAACAAATAAATGGTCCTAGCTAAGGTGGTTCTTAAAAGGTGAACTTTTTGTTGGACCTGGGCCTTTTTGTTGGACCTTTGTAAATGTTTGAGACTGCTATATGGCCCGCATAACACACCCTCTCACTGGCTTGGCAATAGATGACATTTGGGAAGAACATCTGTTTATCAAATGGGGGATAGTCTCTCTGTGCCCTGACAATGGGGGACAGTTTCTCTATGCCCTCACAACTGGGGATAGTTTCTTTATGCCCTGGCAATGGTGGATAGTCTCTCTATGCCCTGACAATTGGGGATAGTCTCTTTAGGCTCTAACTATTGGGGATAGTCTCTCTATGCCCTGACAATTGAGGATAGTCTCTTTAGGCTCTAACAATTGGGGATAGTCTCTCTATTCCCTGACAATTGAGGATAGTCTCTTTAGGCTCTAACAATTGGGGATAGTCTCTCTATGCCCTGACAATTGGGGATAGTTTTTTTGGGCTCTAATAATTGGTGATAGTCTCTCTATGCCCTGACAATTGGGGATTGTCTCTTTAGGCCCTAAAAATGGAGGGGTACTCTCTTTCTGCCC
>JAODKE010000001.1:5485543-5529754 GCA_026779605.1 Mormyrus hasselquistii
TGCCCTGACAATTGGGGATAGTTTTTTTGGGCTCTAATAATTGGTGATAGTCTCTCTATGCCCTGACAATTGGGGATAGCCTCTTTAGGCTCTAACAATTGGGGATAGTCTCTCTATGCCCTGACAATTGGGGATTGTCTCTTTAGGCCCTAAAAATGGAGGGGTACTCTCTTTCTGCCCTAACAATAGGGGAGGAGGTATTGATATAACATTCTGCAACTCACAGAGCACGTTTCATATCCTTACACGCAGAAGAAAGATTTGTGCTATTCTTTGGTCATAACCGTGTCTTTCCGATTCTCCTGATGATTGCTTCCATGCTACATCCATCAAGTTATTACTGGAGGTTTGTGTATTTTCCTGTATTTTTTTTCTTAAGGTCAGGTCTTCAGCACATTGAGAGAAGAAGTAAATATTTCTTTGGGAAAATCGGTTGAGCCATTTTCTTTTTTTAGGTAATTTTTTTTGTTCAGGTGATTGTGGCTTGCAGACACACAGCACCAAATTTAATTGATCGGTGCTCCAGTCTCTCTGCTGGAATCTGGGGACACATGACCCAAGTACAACTGCTGCAGCGTTAAAGCCCGACAGGGGATAATAGCAGATAATAGTGGATACTGACTTTTGACCACAGGGTGTTTATTCCAAAAACCCAGGAGTCCAATAGATGTTCAGCCCTTAGACATAAAAATTACAGCCTTAATAAACCACCTGAAATATTGGTACAATCTTCTCTAGTCAAAGGATGCTGTGCGAAATCGACTTTTTGCAACATTAATTGATTCAATTGTAATGAAAAATATATACAAAATGTAAAAGTGTCTTGCCTTGCAGATGGCACAGTGGCTCAGTGGGTACCAGAGTGCCCCCACACCCCAGGGTTGGGGGTGAGAATCCTGCCTCTGGTCTGTGTGTGCAGAAATCACATGCTCCCCCTGTCCCACAAAGGTCTCCGCCTGCAGTCCAAAGACCTACGGTTAGCCCAAACTGGCATCTCTAAATTTCACAAAGGGAACATGTGTTACCTATGATGGACTGGCAGCCTATCCAGCCAATATCATGCCTTCCTTGGCTCAGTGGGTCAGAATTCTGTGGTATTGAGCCAAAGGTTGCGCGTTCAAATTGTCTGGTCAACAAAACAATTATACTTCTGTCGGGCCTGTCAGCACAGCCCGTCCCAAAAACAGCTAAAATGGTCAACCCTATGTATATGTTTGTCATTTGCATAAGATGAGATGAGCATTCTGGTGTAGCTGTACTCAAACTTGTGTTTTGTTAAAGCATCACTTCATTGAGGTTGGCTACCTGTGACCATACTAGTGGAAATTGTGAACCCTTTTTTAAAATTTGATGCAGCTTCTGTGAAGTGAATTTTATTCACATTTATAGATAAAGATTTCTTTGTCGCATGTCGCATGTTACCACTCGCATGCATCGAGTATGGAATGGTACAGACATCTCGCCGTAGCATAGCAGAAGTGTCCCTTGCACTTTCACACTGACCTTCCCTAACCAGAAGATGGAAGATAGCCCAGATGAAAAGTAGACATATTTCAACACAATCGTTCTTCTCTTTGGTGGGCATGTTTTAATGCCACCTTTTCTCCCAGAAGCCATTTTCGAAGACAAGTAGCTCTGTATGCAGCAAGCAACTCCTCTTCGGCAAATTTGAATAACGCTGCTGATTACCATTCAATTTGCAGACCTCTGTCTCTCTCTCTCCTCCAGGTCAATAAATTAATTTCTGTCGTAAATATGTTTAATGTACACTGGTTAACTAACAAGAACAATTATGCCAAAGTACCTGGCAATGTTTCAAAGTTTTGTTTTTAAAACATGTAACTTTAATAATCGAGATGCTGCTCTCTTTCCGCAAACAAATGTACCCCTCTCCTTTCAGTATTTCTACCGTTATTTTTCACTCTTTGCAGCATCCAAGTCAAATCTTTTTTATCTTGAGTGTTGATTTTCCCCCAAGATTTCTTTTCCGGAATTATCTAGGTCAGCTGATATTTGATTTTCTGAGATTCGAACAAACAGCAGAGGACAGTTATTTTTAGAAAAAGAGTAGTTTGAGCCAGCACTTTCTGTTATTCTATACTGAATTTGGGGCGGGCACTTCCTGTTATTCAATACTGAATTTGGGGTGGGCACTTCCTGTTATTCCATATTAAATTTGGGGCGAGCACTTCCTGTTATTCAATACTGAATTTGGAACAGGCACTTCCTGTTATTTCATATTGAATTTGGGGCAGGCACTTCCTGTTATTCCATACTGAATTTGGAGCAGGCACTTCCTGTTATTTCATATTGAATTTGGGGCAGGCACTTCCTGTTATTCCATACTGAATTTGGGGCGGGCACTTCCTGTTATACCATACTGAACTTGGGGTGGGTACTTCCTGTAATTCCATGCTAAATTTGGGGTGGGCACTTCCTGTTCTCACATAATAAATTGGCACTATAGAGGATTATGAAAACTTAAAAATTTTGCAAGAGAAACCCAGTCCCAAGAGAGCTGTCATACTATGAACATGCTACTTGCTTCAGTAATGCGGCAATAAATTAGATATAGTGACTTAAGGGTGTTGCCCTCTCCGGAAGTAATGTAGCGTTTTACTGTGGATTAGAAGCAGAACTGCATTGCTGAACGGAAACTAATGGCCTTTTCTTTAAATCAAGATGACTTGTTGATGCAGTGGGTCTCTCCTTTTTAGCAAGTTAACAGGGTGGGACAGACCAGCTTCCTAGTCACAGTATCTTAATGGGAAAACTACAGATGGAATCAGTCAGTGATAAAAAGCCCCATCCACATATAACATAATCAAAGTTTTGTCAAGGTATTGTGAAGATTTTATAAGCTCTTCTATTATATCAAGGTCATATGTCATGATACATCATTCAACAAGAGTATATATATTCATAAGCATAGAGGGAAGGGGGGAACTTGGCCAATCATAAATTTAATTTGAAACATACATTTTGTTTCTCATTTCAACAAGTCATATTTCACAAATATAGTGAATTAGAAAATCTAATTACATTTTTCGCCAAAAATTAGCATTACCATTTAACCACCTGAGTTATGTTCTATAATAAGTAATTGAATTTCATACACTATACTCTGTACAATGTAACATGGAGCTAATTTGTCCAATAACAACATTAAGCTTCACATTACAGATTTTTTTACATTATAAACATAATTCAGGCTGTAAGTGTCTAAAACCATAATATTCCCGGCCCAAATAATGAGTTGTAATGTAGTAATTTAACCTCCTCTTGTTGGCACTTTGTATTGTCACAGTGCTCTTTGCGGTGCCTCCCTAACACTCTGCATTGTGTATAATCCCATGAAGGGGGGCACGGCTGGATTTAAAATAGTGATACATTACACCATCGTATCATCATCGTGCATAAATAAACTAATCCCGTGCTTCTGGGCCACTATGAATGAATATCTAGAACTTTAAAATGCATTGGTGAATTTTGGAATCGACTAGCCATGTATGAAAGACGAATGCAGCCATAGCTATGCAGAAGTTGAACACACATATTATTGAAATCCGTCTTTGACGGCAGACATTAGATGGAACCTCCGCAGCCGTTGCTGTCGCTCTGACCGGCTTTGATGAGGAGACATATATCAGTTAAATGAATGCCAGATTGAAGCCATCAAGACACCATTTCCTGACAACTTTCTAATGGATTGTAATGGACACATAATCAAAGGTGATTTATATGTGCAGCGATGCAAAGAAGATCCTTTCAGCTGTAGGGCATTTACACTACAGATATTGGAACAAATTCTGTTCATCACTTGGACTCAGAAGACATTACCGGCAATTTTCATAGGGAGATCTGGTTCATTATTCATTGTCAGATTTATGCTTCCACTTCTCTTTTCCATTCCAAGGTATGTCTGAGTGTCATCGAGATTAAAAAAAAGCTCTGGGAGGCATTTTTTTAACTTTTTGTGGGAAAAAAAAAATATCAAGAAGGACAACCGGCAGGGAATTTACAATTTCTGGGTGACTGGATTTAACTGAGATAGCGACGAGCCTGGATGAGGACGATGGAGGTGTTGCTCACTAGCTTAACAAAGGACTTTTAAACTACATGTCCTACAGAAACCACAGCCTGTGGTTTCAACAAATGGACTTAGAGGAATGAGATTTATGGGTCAGGGTGTGAAGGCCTTGGCATGGCGTTTGCTCCTATCCTTCTAATGAACACAAACGACATCCTCGAAAACCACTCAGCCTGACGAGCACCATCCTAACTGCAGCTGTTAATTTTTATTTTTTTTTTGGGGGGGGGGGGGGTAATGTGTGTAATGATGAAATCTAAAGCACAAGACTGAGACTATTTTAAGGGTAATATCACAGTTCTGTTCATTATAACTCATGGTTTATTTCTTGAACTTTCTCCAGTTAAGATTAAAGCAGAACTACCAATAGAGACAAGCCATTTATACAAAGACTAATTTTGGCCCCCGTCCTCTTATGGAGCTTTCCAGGAAGAGGTTAATTAAATTAACTCTAATTTCCTGAAAGATACGGATGGACGCAGAATATTTGATAGGACATTACGCATCACTGGGCATCTAACCGTGTTAGGCAGGACCCCTGTACAGATGCACCTGCAGTTCTGCCTCTGCATACAACACGCAACACGTATATAGATCCAAAGCAGTTACACCAAGAATGTTAGGAGGAAAACTCCATACGTAGCTAAACAGTCAGAAAACTGAGTTTATTTAAAGACCTGAAAAATTTCCTTGCCTAACCTTTTTCTCTCTTTGTAACATTCACCATCACATTCCAGACATAAAGCATAAGCTATCCTCTTATAGTTACATTTAAAAACATGTTCTATATGCATTAAAAAATAACACAAAGACATCCTTCATAGTTCAGAACGTTACTGACTAACCCGATTAGACAACGGCAGCCATGCATCACAGAAACGATCTGCGTGAAATTGATGCTTCCCATTACCCTAATGGGCCCGTATAAAATTTTACTTTTTCACCATGGCTGAAAAAGACATGATTTGCGGTCCTGAATTTGAGATCCATCAGCACACACGAGATAACCCTCGGGCTTTTAGGAATAAATTGCGTTGTCCTTTGAACGATCGAAAATACACACAAAATACTCAATGGTGCAATTTCGCAATAGCCAGGAAATCTAATTTTTTCTAATATTTGTCGACGGCCCACGCCTGATTCATCATTCCCTGTGAAACATTACACTGAAAGTGCGGGTATTCAGCACTGTTGCACCTGAACTGCAAATTTAGCAAGATAAACAAGAGAGAATTTTTACTTTCTAGCTAGACATGAATAATTAATAACAAGTTCAGGACACACATTATCTCAAATATGTAGGAGGACAATCATTCATGGATATTAATGTTCTCTAAGCAAGTCCCACGTATTTGTAATGGAAAACCCCTTTTTCTCAAGAGTAGCTTGAAGTTATGAATTCTTAGGTACAAACATCTGTGAGGTAGCTCTCCCAGAAAAGATGATATGGTGAATCTTGTGTACAAACATCTGTGAGGTAGCTCTTCTAGAAAAGATGGTGGTGAATCTTAGGTACAAACATCTGTGAGGTAGCTCTAGAAAAGATGGTGGTATATTAGAATTTGGTGATTAGTGGTCATTGTCAACACACCACACAACACTGAAATGTATCCTCTGCATTTAACCCATATGTGACTTTCGTGACATAGCAGGGAGCAGCTAATTCAGCAGCTGGGGAGCAGTGCTTGGGGACGGTACCTTGCTCAGGGTACCTCAGGAATGACTTGCTGGTGGGGGATTCGATCCTGCGTTCTTTTGATTACAAGTGCACTCCCCTAACCATCAAGCCACCACTATCGGTACACAATATAAAACGATAACAAAAGTAAACCAGACTCAGGTTTTCAGTGCCAGTGAGGGAACACCAAGAGTGTGGTCAGATTTACTTGGGTCAAGAGAGAGCAGAACATCACAGTTTAAACGAGCAGTGAAGAATCAAGGATAAATGCAAAGAATCAGCAGAAAAGACTAGGATTCACGTGTATCCTCATTCAACCTATCTCACAACTCAATACATATGTGTATATGGAGAAAACGGAGATGTGAAGGAGGAATATTTCAGAGGTAAGCTCTCAAGGTGATCGAAGGGTGTTATATTTGTATTACCAATAGTACCTTTTACAAAGGCGCTGCTGTATAACTGCTGTCTGCAGACAGTGCCTGTAAGCCTGCAGGCTGTATGCATTGTCTGTCAGACCACAGGCTGCATTCATTCCTCTGATCCCTCAACTAGATTAAGATTAAATTCCTATACAGACACCTATAAATGCCTATACAGACGCTCCAAGGTGTTCGAATAGATTCCCATAGTTGCTTTATCCAGATAGGACTTACTGCACAGAGCAGCATAAAAAGTGGCAGGGGGATAATAAATCTTCTTTTTTTTCTTTCTTTTAAAACTTCATTAGCAAGATGAGAAATTCCTCACAGCGTGTCCAAAGTGATAGAATGAAGCCAGAATGAAGCGATGACTACATCGTCCGGGATTAAAATAGAGGAATTTAAGTACCTGTCAGCGGGAACCTAGCATTCTGTGTCTCGGATGTTTCTAGATTTAATGGAGGAAGGAAATGTGTGTGTGTGTGTGGTGGCGGTGGTGGCAGTAATGGGGGTTGAGGGGTATGTGTCGCTCAAGATGAAGCCGTATCGAAGTGGCGAGTTTAACCAAAAGTGCGATCTCTCCAATTTAATGGCCAATGAATCTAACGATCTCAGTCTGTCACACACACTTGGATAATGTTCCCTTAAAACTATATATTTGCACGGTGAATAATAATAAAAAAAAAGGCAGGAAGAGTGAGAAGTTACATAAATAAAGACGAGAATAGCTGAGCGGATGGCGTCGGAAGGACGGCCGTCACGTAATCGTCACGGAGCGGTCTTTGGCTGAAGAAAGCCCTGCAAGCTGCTCAGATGAGGCCAGCGTAGGAATTTTAGCTAGCGGCTTAAGAATGCGACGCTAATGCCGGTCACGCAGCTCCACAGCACAGTGGACCCTTGGAACCCCAAACGAAGACCATCGACCTCCTTTTTAGGCATGGACCAAAGTACCAGTGGGTGGGGGAGCTCCTATGACCGAGTAACTTACAAATACTGTAATGCAAAAAGATAAAAGGCCTGAACTATATCAGTGTTTTTTTAAACAAGTTTGAGTTTTTTGGAAGCAGGCAGATGAGTGGACATGATTTTATGCCCCCCAAGCTGTTCTGTCAAGGGACTGGAGCTTGTGGGTCAGAGATGATCCCTCATCCCCTGGGTCTTGCTTCCAACTGCAATCCCACAGAAGGACTCAGCAGGAACATCAATATAGTTGATTTATTAATATATTTATTTAAAGACGGATTCTCGGGCAAGCGTTCTGTGACATTGTTTGCCATCTCATCAAACGACATCGATGCGTAGGAGGGGACGCTCGCAGCTGTCCCCGCCACGCGCCTGACAGACGACATTATGTCACTCATGTCACCGTAGGATTTCTGTCATTTTGTCATGCAGCTCGTTGTCACAGAGCCTTCCGCCGAATCTGTGGCAATGGTGTTAGGGATGGTCGTGAAGAACTGAAAACATGTCGAGTGCTCTCCCATTGGCAACATAGCCCTCACGAGGCGTTTCCAACTCCTGGACGCACTGACAGACAGGGCCGTGATGAAGCACTGTTTCCCTCCATCTCCGCGAGCAGTTCGCGTTGCTTCAGCTCCTTCCAGACCACAGCCTCAGAAGCTGCAGAGTTCATACGGGGGTAATACAACAATGCTGTTCAGTTCTCATATCTGTTCGGTTAGAAGTATGTTCAGTCATTTTCTACGACCACATACATAGCGCCAGTCAAGCAAGTCAGTCGTAAATCAATGTTCTATTGCAATCGTTAATTCTAACTACCCAAATTTTTTAAATTTAAATTTAATGGAATACTTTATTATTTATGCTAGAAAGCAGTCATACTTATAAATGTTTTTGGTTTGCAAATGTGGCAATAATGATTTTAGGTACAAATATGGTAACTTCGGTATAAGCAGATTAATGCACTCCAAGACAGGCATTAAATGTTTTTCTGCTGTGTCAAGTGGCTCTTTGCCTCCACAGCCGTGCTTTAAAAAGCGTATAATGCACAGCTTGTCGTACTGCAATAAGATAAGGGAAACACCCATTTGCCAACTGAACACCTTTGCTCTGCTTCCCATTAGCTCCATTGTCGTTAGCCGTTACGCCTCTGCCCTTCATTTTTCCCCTCCTGTGTCTTAAAAGGCTATCTAAGCCTGAGCCTGAGCCTAACTGAGCCTAGGGCTATGTTTACGGTGTACACCGGGTAAATACATTTACAATTATTTTAAAAATAAATAAGCAAGTAAATATCTTGAGGATGTAAGAACATAAAAAGCAGCAATAGACAGCAATAAAGAGATGACCTAAAAGCTATGAGATTCTAAGCAAGTTTCCATGGATGTGAGGTGAGTTACCGGAACATAACTGATGACAATCTCAAAAATAGTGCAGCCATTACGATTGGGACACCTGGCCATTACAGCTACAGGAACTTTTATGATGTCACATTCTAAATCCATAGGCATCAATAAAGAGCTGGTCCCCCCTTTGCAGCAATAACAGCTGGTACTTTTCTGGGGAGGCTTTCCACAAGGTTTTGAAGTGTGTCTGTGGGAATTTTTGCCCATTCATCCAACTGCAGTCTCTATTCTAGTTCATTCCAAACTCGATGGGGTTGAGGTCAGGGTTCTGTACGGGCCAGACAAGTTTTCCCACACCGAACTCATCTAATCATGTCCTTATGGACCTTTCTTTGTGTACTGAGGCACAGTCGTGCTGGAACAGAGAAGGACCTTCCCCAAACTGTTCCCACAAAGCTGGAAGCATAGAATTGTCCAAAGTGTCTTGGTATGCTGAAACATTATGAGTTCCATTTACTGGAACTAAGCCACTTCGTATCTGAGTTTCTCTTGTTCCTAAATGCTCCCTCTCTGCAAAAATACCACTTACAGTTGATCATGGAATATGTAGTGGGCAAGAATTTTCATAAACTGACTTATTCCAAAGGTGGCATCCTATGACAGTACCAGTTCATCAGAATGACTCATTCTTTCAGAAATGATTGCAAGGCTAGGTGCTTGATTTTATACTCCTGTGGCAATGGGTCTGAATGAAACAGCTGAATTCAATGATTAAGAGTTGTGTCCTAGTACATTTGTCCATATAGTGCAGCTCTTCTGACCACTTGTGAAGAAAATACAGAGCAAGGTCTAACACGCCTTCAAAAGAGCCACCCGAAATCAGGAAATATCACCAAACAATTGGAACTGTTGAGAGGCAGGTGGGAATTTTACACTGTAGTATGTACGTTGATGATGGCCGCCGTGAGGAGGACATCACTGCAGATGGGACTGTGGAGTCTGTATTCACCACCCGGGCAGCTGGCCTACACCCACTTAACCAAAGCCAGTCACTGTCACATGACAGCAAGGCTCGCATCTGACCCAATCAACCCTCCCTAACCTCGAAGGCTAAACGTTTTTCATTTTAAAAAAATTTAAATAAACCCTTCTGTCCTTTATGTCCTGGGTATGATGTTAAACTGCATCTGGCCCTGCAAGTAGATCTCCAACTTGCAGGGAAACAATTTTTTGGGGGCTGGTGTGGTGCTGAGGCATCCCTGCTGTATGGCAGCACTTGAGTCACAGGCGACTCATCCGGGTAGGCGCGTCGAATGTCTTGTCTCTCCAGCAAGATGACCATCTTCCTCTGCTGTCGAGGGAGCTTCTTAAACTCCATGTTTCGGCGGCAGCACTCTCTGTTTTCCCCTACGTTCGGTCTGGTCGGTCTGATGGTTGCCATACTCTGGGAGTAGTTGTCACTGTAGCGGATCAGCTCCTTCCGATGGTGTCTGATGTCACTTCTTTCAACAAGCATATTATGAGACTCAGGCTCCTTGGGTGTCTTCTCTGTTGTCTCAGTGTATGCTCCAACCACAGTGAGTAATGTTTCATTGAGGGAGACGTTTTACTCGCAACTTTGCTCGGTGGTTGAAGGGTGTCCACGAGGTGACATTGCTCTTGTCATGGGTGACTTCAATGCGACCACTGGCACTATGAGGATTGTGTCGGTCCCCATGGGTCTGGTGAACGCAGTAATAGTGGCTCCATGTTCCTTGACTTTGCGAAAGGTCAGGGGCTGCGAGTCTCTGCATCCTGGTTCTAACGGCCTGAGCTGCATCATTGGACTTGGTACTCAAATACTGGTGGTGTGGCGAAGGTGATCAATCACATCCTCATGGGCAGACGCTGGAGACTGCTGCAGAACTGCAGAGAATCTACAGAAGTGACCAGTTTGTGAATTCTGACCACAAACTTGTTGTTGCTACTCTAAAGATTCAGCTTAGATCCAGTAGGCTACCACCTATTAGGAGAACGAGGCCGAACTCCCAGACTCCAAGATCAAGCTGTTTCTGATGAGTTTGCGTGCAATTTGTGTGAAGAACTTGCAAACTTGGGTGCGACTGCTGACTCTAATGTGATGTGGGAGACCTTCCATAATAAGGCTCTGAAGGGTGCCGAGGATTGTGTTGGTGTTGCTGGTGTTCCCAGAAGGCGCTGTTTCATCTCACAGAGCATCCTGGAAATTATCGAGAGGAGTCTCAACGCACAACTCTCAGGAACTGAAAATGGTGGCTGTGAGGGATCTGAGGGCAGATAAGGAGGTGCTCGTTAGAGAAATCTGTGAGTAGGTGACACACTATCTGTGGTCTAGTGACCCATGTCCTGCTTACAGAGGAATCAAGGCATTATGCACATCTGAATCTGTTGCTTGGAGACTTGCAGTCTGGGTGAGTGATGGAATGGTCCTTACGGATGACACTGCAGTTGTGACCCACTGGGCCGGCTACTTTGAGGAGTTGTTTAAAGCTGACCCTTCAGCTAGGATGTTGAACATCTCTGGATCCACAATTCTTGAAGCTGACCCTCCAATCAGCTATAAACTAACCAGTTTCACTGAGGATCTGTGATCATTTGCTTGTTTGTCAGCGACTGGAGCAGTCTGGTTTTACGCCTAAGAAGTCTACCATCAACCATATTCTTGCATTTGCATTAAGGGTTCTCATCGAGCGCAAGCGTGACTATGGGCAGAGGTTCTTCGTGTTGGTCATGTTGCCCTGTGGGACATCCTGAGACTTTGCGGGATCCCCCCAAAGTTGCTGGACATCATAGCCGGCCTACAGTATATACTGGTACTGTGAGTGCTGTGCAGAGTGGAGGGAAAACCTCTACATTCTTCCCAGTTGATTCTGGGGTTTGGCAGGGATGTGTTCTTGCTCCTACTCTGTTCAATGCTTGTATGGACTTGGTGTTGGGCTAGGTCCTGGGGTCCAGCAGGTATGGGGCACTTGACAATGCTGTGATCTTAGCGGAGTCAATGGAGGCTCTGATTGGGGCCCTTGAGAGACTGAGCGAGGAGTTTGAGCATCTGGGATTGCGGGTGTCCTGGATAAAGACCAAGATCCAGGCATCAGTAGTGTGTCTGTCTGTGGGGAGAATGTCAACCTTGTAGAAAGATTTACCTACCTCGGCAATGACATTTATGTCTCTGGTCGCTCTTCCTATGAAGTCAGCAGATGGATTGGAAGAGCATGGGGGGTCATGAGGTCACTGGAAAGGGGTGTGTGGCATTCCTGATATCTTTGCAAGAGGACGAAGGTCCAAGTTTTTGGAGTCCTGGTGCTTCCTGTCTTGCTGTATGACTGTGAGACATGGGCGCTATCCAGTGAGCTGAGATGAAGACTGGACTCCTTCGGTACTGTGTCTCTTTGGAGAACCCTTGGGTACTGCTGGTTTGACTTTATGTCGAATGAGCGGTAGCTAGAGGAGTCCCGAATGAAGCACATTACCTTCGTTGTGAGGGAGCACTAGTTACGGCACTATGGCTATGTGGCGTGTTTCCCTGAGGGTGATCTGGCTCGCAGGATCCTCCTTGCTGTGGACCCAAGCAGCTGGAACAGGCTAAGGGAACGCCCATGTAACACCTGGCTGTGGCAGTCCCTCCAACCCTAACATTTCCAGAGGGTGGGACTGGACCGTCTATCTGCCTGGGGGATCACTAGCCAGGATCCCGAGGAGTTTCGCTGTATGGTGGGGGCAGCAACGTGCTGCATCAGCGCATGGTCCACAACCTGACCTGACCTGACCTTCTGCCTTCTGTAAATAAACACCCCAGGGTTAAACAGACAGCATGACATGAAGAAAACAAACGCAATATCTGCAGTAAAAGAAAAACAAGGGACCTTGTGGTGAGATTGAGGACCCAGACAGCCATTCTTACTAGCTAAATCCTGCCACTCGTGGTCTAGTCAGGAAGACTCAGTTCAAGCACTGAACCACAATTCTGTGACAAGAGGATAACAGAATAACATTTCTTCCAGCTCATGGCGTCATTTACAGGAGCAGTCGTCCTGTCTTCTGTGCCAGTGACACTTATAGATAAGGAAGACTGCAGTAAAAGAACATGATCGAAAAATATCTCCTATCCGTTGACTATGTGAAAATAACCATTAAATTTACCCAGGCCTTGCAATCAAGGAATCAGAAGGCTTGTCGTAAGGATCACTTAAGCTAATAGAACCGATAAAAGCCTCGTTTGAAGCACGTGGCTCGACTGGTGTAGCCTAACGAAGAGTCACTGATGTCTGGATGATTTGACGACAACCAGGGAGTGGTATATTAAAAATAATAACCACATAATCAAAGCCTCTGATCTTGTGGTTATATAACATTCGCATCTCAGCATCAGTCATCACCAGTCTCACCAGAGCCATCTAAACGGAGACCCAAGCAGGCAATGGTTTAGACGCCCTCGTCGACGGAATCAAGTGAAGCCCCAAGAGGGGCCGGATCCCGACACCTTAAATTGCTCTAGATGGGGAACGGCAGATTAAGGGTCCGTATTCGCCGTCTCAGACAGCCCGACATGCAGCTTAATGGCAAAAGCTAAAAATAAGTTTTGAATTACCTCTCCAGATTACGATCGAGATGCTCTGCAGCTGGCCTTACACGATGGGAGGGTGGAAGCGAGAGACAGATGGACTACACAATGACAGGATCAATGGGAAATGAACGTGATCGCCGCCCCCTGCCTCCAGGTATGTGTTCCAGAATGAAAAGGAGCCTCTTTTTAGAAGATAACTGCACCTCTCGGCTGAAAGCTGGATACACTTCAGGGAGACTGCAGAGATGGACGACGACAATGGCGTGATGGCCCCCGAGAGAGAGGGGGGAAGCCAGCCCTCACATCTGACAGGATGACATTAGGGTATTCTATGAAAGTCAGGTGACACAGCCTTAATCATGAGATCCTGATCAGCCGAGGTAGAAAGTTCCAGTGGACGGTCGTGGGATAACGCCTAGCATGTCACATGTAAAGGGCACAGGATGCCATACCTCGTCATTAGCATGCTTTCTGAGCAGTTTGAGTTCTACTGCCGTATGGACGGGTCGATCTCTGTCGCCCCATTGAAACACTGTTCTAATGACCAAATTTCCAGTGTCAAGAATGCAGCTGATCCAGCTGGCGGTTGAGTGAGTGTGCTCGCCAGTGGCAGAGGACCCCATCAGATGGTGTCTGATTTGGCTGGGAAGCGAAGGAGGATCTTCGACAGCACTCACTCACACGACATAATACCAGCAGCTTTCACAGACAGTGACCATGTTTGCCAGGTACTGAAATCTGACCAATTTCTGTTTCAAGCTCAGCTTGGGCCCCCACTGCCTATCCAACTACCATAAAGGATTATAAAATTAACCAGCTAATGAATCTGGAGCTTTGCTTTCAACCAGAAATGGTATAAGAGGGGTATGGCTGCAGTTAGGCAATGGTCATTTGGCTACAGGCTCACAGGGGGTGGCTACAGGTGGGCATGGTTTCAGGTAGGCAGGTGTGTGGCTACAGGTCGGCAGGGGGGAGACCCCTCCCAAGACCTTTGACACAATTCAAATGCTGGTGCCCACCTAACATATCTGAATGTCCACCCCAGGATGCAATGGTGGTAACGTCATTATAATTTTTTGGAATAGCAGTATAACATGCTCAGTTTATGGAGTGGTGCAGCATAGATATGAGTTACCTCTCACAGGATTGCGAACCGGGCCGAGCTGGCTCCATAGCAGGTGCCGTTGCCACCTCTCTGAGAATCTACAACCTCTGAGGTTGTGGGCTCACATCCAAGCCCAGCTGTGCAAGCGAATCTTAATGCTCATCACACGATACCTCTGGGTTCCACCTACAGCCTGCAGGTTCATGCATTAATCTGGCGTGAGTGATCGATGAATCCCCACACCAACTGTGGGGGCAAAAAAGTAGGTCAAAAGCAGGTCAGAGGCAAAACCTTTACAGGAGGTTTACAGCTGCCAGACTGCATTTAGAGTGAAGGGCTACAATTAAATAAAATCAGATTAAAATTATATCATCGGCAAATATTAATGTGTCTATTAAATATTTTATATGAAAACGATCTTTTGCGATGAAGCCAAAGTTTAATTACAACAGTTTATTTGAACCGCTAATTACTAGCTAGTAATGAGCATATACTTAGCATTGAATGGCGGGAAATAGCTAATCAATAGCAATTGAGTTAAACAGGAAGTTGGTTTCTGGGAAGGAAACATGAAACATCTTCAGCTGCAGGGCCCCAGACTCCTGATTTTGTATGGTCAGATATTTTCAGACAGGAAAAGGCCTTCAGGCGTTCATCAACAGCCCAAGAGGCAAACCTGAGCGCTATAGTATGTTTTTGAGGCTGCTGAGAGCTAGCCACGATGCTAACAAAGGTATTCCCCATTGCCATTGACCTGAACTGAACTGTACACAGGGCTTACAGGCAGCCTTCCCCATACTCTCTCTTTGCTCTATCATATCTACTATAAAAATATCTTCCAAATGGCCACAGGAAGTGGATACCTTCCTGGAAGACAAGAACGTCTTCACTTGCTGGCTACATTTAAACTAAACTTTACAATTTATTTGCATAATTGAAAGATTTATATCATCTTCTGCTGCTGAGCAGGTGACAGCGATTTAAGGTTCTGTAATAATGATGACATGTCGAGTCCTCAGAGATTTCAGCAGCCACCGGACCCTAATCATCCAGAGACGAGTCATTTCTGAAAAAAGTTGGCGGCGTAATTAAGGTTCTGCTTTCATAGATAATTAACTCAGGGTTCGTCTGAAAGTGGGCACCCGCTGAAGTGAATGGAGCACCTTGACATAATTACAGCTGAGATGTTCAAAGGAAGAAGGAGGACATAGCAAAAAAAAAAAAAAAAAAAAAAAACGTAAACACACACATACCAGGTCCCACTGATATTTCAGCAAACTCTGTCTATGGCCGCCACCCTACTTCCTGTCACATGGGCATGGGGAGACGTCATAAACATCTGCGATTGCGCGGAGGACCCAGGACAGCGGGTGAGATGGCTTTGAGGCTAATGTGGAGACACTTGACAGGAGTGCAGATGGAGCTCTTGAAGCTCCTCGGTAATTTCCAGGTAATTTCATACGTGCACGTCACAGATTTATTCCCTCGTGGGGGTTAGAGGCAGAACGACAGGATGGACGCAGCTCTGGTGGTGGTGTTGCGGCCAGGGTATTAATAGCTTAATTTTTATCTTTTTCTCCCCCGCCTTTATGGGTGGATGAATAAACATGTGTATTAATATGCCTTATTATCTATCCATATCTCATGCCTATCAGCTACAAGGCAGAGCAGAATAATCATAACATCTGAGCCCTTCGCATCTTACCGCCAGCCGAATTCCCACGATGCTCGTCTCAGGTTCTGCAAGCCGCAAGCTCTGTGCGCCCGCCATCGCTTTCCAGAGAGCACTAATTAGAGGAGAATTAATTAACTAATTGGTCAGATCGAGTCACTCCTCTGGCAAAAAAACGCAGTGTACGTAATAACCATGAGGCTAAGTAACCCTGAGTAATGCAAGATCAATATGTAGCATCTCAGAGAGGCTACAGGCGCGGGCTTATGGGTAATAAACCATCACACTCATAATGAGGCATTACACAATAACAGAGCCGTGAGGTTTAGTAGTCATGCTTCTTTCCTTGGCTTTAACCTTTCTTTCCATGAAATTATTAATTCTAAACCTGAAGGCACAGAGTCATCTTTGAGTTATCTTTTTATCCCATACCCCACCCCCGACGCCCAACACCCCCGCGCCCGCTTCCCTCGCAACAGTCAATAATAAGCAAAGACGGCACACCCCTTGACATCAGATTTAACACAGGAGCTTGGGGCTCATCTGGAGACCAATCAAATTACCCACCTTGGAGAACCGTCTCTTTCCCTGAATCAGAGCTGAAATTAGTCACAGCAGGGGCTCGATTGTATTTATCTGCCCTCTTCTGACCTTTGCTAATGCTTAAATACCGAATGGTTCTCACAACCGGGTAAATTAACCAATTATAAAAATGAGCCAATCAAAGTCGGCCAAAGAATCACATGAGTATGTCCAGGACATTAATACGTAGATCAAAGAGAAGTGGTTTTTACTGCTGTGCTGCTGACTCTGGAGAATTCCAAAATGAGTGCAGTGAGTCAGCTCAGTTCTCACAGTTTTTTACCCCCAGACGTTCACACTCTTTGACCTTTCCAGATGGAAGCGGTCTCCAATTAAGGAGATCAGAACCGGAGCTTCTTCCACCTACCCATCAATTTACCCCAGATAAAGCAAAAGAGCAGTAATTGCTTTGATTTCCCTGAATGACAAATACGAATATCAACTTAACAGTTAAAAAAATACAGCTAAGTCGATATCTTTATGACAAAAAAACCGAGAGATACTTTCATGTTGTATTGCAAAGTTTTGCCAAAAAATATTTCAATTTAAATTTTATGCTGATGGACAGCAAAGGGATCTTCATGCAGCCTGACGGACATAGAATTCCATGAATGAATGAATGAATGAATTAAGGAATGAATGAATGAACGCCTTTATTGTCATTGCGCAAAAGATCATGGAAATATCATTCGGACTAGCAGATGAACCAATACGATAAAAAACAGATAAGATCACCGCAGGCATTGAGGTTCTCACACAAGGATATCAAGAGACTTAACCATCATTTACCACAATCTTTGTCATCCATGAATAAAAAGAAATGCAATACAAAAAACAAGTGTAATAATACTCCGCACCTTGGACACAGCACCAAGACTCAGCTGTGATTCTTACAAATCAAAGGAACAAGGCTAAAGCAAGTTACAATAATCTAATCTCCTTAATAAACCCATGAGCACGGTGGATCCGCTTCCATGATCCCTGCTGGCACGGGGCCAGCTCTGTCGGTTACATCCTGGCAAAGACAGACGGAACCACCCGGAACGGCCACGCATGGATACGTTCCCCAGCCGAGGTGAAAAATCTCATTACGTGAAAGATGGCAAAACACACACGCTGTAATCTCACCGGAGGGATGCGATCGCGCGCCCCGCCACACGGGCAAAATGTCAAACACGCCCGCTTCACGGCTGCCGTCGGCCCGGCATCTCCGCAGGTCTCAGGTGGGGCTTAAGTAAAGCCGCTCAGAATTCCAGAATGGCCCGGAAGCTCGGACCACAGTGGGTGGCCAAACCTGTTTGCTTTGGTCAGGACACACAGGTGTCCGATAACCCGAAATTAAAAAGGCAGATTTACCGAAGCACCTAGAGGTCGTGAGTGATATTATGGGTCAGGCACTTAATACCTACACAAGCTTTCAAGGGCCAATTTAATCAAGGTCTGAAACAATTAGCTTACATACCAGAAAAGCATTCGACGCTTTGAAAGAAACCACAGATGTTCCAGTACATTCCGTCCTTACATAAAGGCCAGCATATTAACACACATGTAGCAAATAAAAGGCACATATCTGCCCTTGGTACCTGGAGCAGAGGTCCACACATGAAAGTGACCCATCTGTCCATCCATGTTCCGACTGCTTATCCTGGTCTGGAAATGGGGGATGATGATGAGGGGAGAGATATCTCAATTCATCGTTTTTCTTTTTTGCTCACGCTTTTCATTCTTTGGTCATTACTAGTTTCATTATTTGTCTTGGTTTCCTCGGGCTTTCCAGCTGTGCTGTTGTAGGCAGTGGAGAGGATCGATTCGGATTTTGTTTGAGGGCTCACTTATGAGCTGAAGGGCTCATATGACCCAGCGCAAGCCATGAGCACATGTGTGGATTTCATACCTCTTAATGCTTCACGGCACTTAAACTACCTTTATTTGTCTGACACTTTAATCCAAAGTGACTTACAGGTCAGTGCAAGTAATAAGTACATTAAACACCACCAGAAGTAGCACACTGTCAATACGTGTAGGAAGCCTATCTGAAATGGTCCTTTACTTGCCATTTGCACGAGGGAATTGGAACTCTCCTTTTTGCCTGCCTCATCTTGTTCCCCATGAGAGACACATACAGGTGAGAGTAAGCTTTGGGGGTGGGGGGGGCTTGACAGTGCAAGGTCAGCCAGCATGGAGGACCCCTGGAACTGGGTGTTATAGGGAACATATAATGCTCATTTTCACTGTTCATAATTTTATTTTTGGGGTCTAATAGAATATATTTATATATGTCTATAACTCTGTAAGAAATGCTTCATTAGCGCTTTAAGCCCCAGCCCTGGTGATTGGTCAGCTTGCCCGATTGGTCAGCTTGCCTGATTGGACAGCTTGCCCAATTGGACAGCTTGCCCGACTGGACAGCTTGCTCGACACGTTCCACCCCAGTCCTGCAAGCTGCAGACAGATTCTTGTAGGTAAACGGCCAATAAGGATTGTGTTACTAGGTGACCTCACCATGTCACGGAAGTAAGGGCTAGAATTCCAACAAGGCGTTTCAGGCAGATTAGAGAAGAGAGGCTTCTGTGCTGAGGGTTACTCCCTTTGGTATGTACTTTGGGCTTCAGGAGTTTCCAGAATGCTTACAAGCACATAAACCTGTATCACACACTATAAGAAAGGGAAAAACTGGGAAAGCATAACCTTTAAGTGCCCGTGGATATGCGATGATTCTGCAGATGCTGTGGCTTGAGTGAGCGACCTTCATATGTGAAGGGAATGTGAGACTGATCATGCATGAGGTCTGCTGAAACACAGCAGCAGTGCGGGGTAAGTGCAGGGTAAGGATGGAGTACAGTGTGAGTAGGTGAATTATCCCAAGGAGAAGGTGACATTCTGCAGACTTAGGGTATGCTTGTTCCACCACAGCGGGGGCAGGGTCAGGAGCAGATGGAATTTGATTTCTGGCCATTTAGACCAATCACAGTCACACATTTGGAATGTGATGGAGTGGGAGAAGCCTCAGAACTAGGTTTCCACTGCTATGTGACGGACAAGGTGATTTTGAGGGTTTTTTGAAGTTGCTGAAGGTCCTGTTATTAAATTCTCTGTAACTTGGACAGTGCAAAGTGCAAAGGGGAGACTGTAAAATGTGACCCTAATTTAGCAACTATTACACAATTTATCAAGTGTTTTCATGTGTATTTTGGAATAATCATATGCTGCTGTTTTTTGTAATAGTCCTCAGAGGAGGGTCCTATTTTAGAAGCTTCTGTAGAGAGTTACGGTTAATTCCCAGATTGATGTACTCAAACCTCATATTCTCTGGGAAAAGGATGTTTGATGATGAAGTTGATTCTTCTAGGCCCTGGCAAGTATTTGTTATTTTGCATTCCACAAACTAACATAAACAGCCTAAAGCATCGTCACAAATTTGTACGTCCTTTTAAGTGGAACGCCATGCTCATTAAACTGGTGTTTTTTTTCCAGAACATTCCGTGGTCAGCAGAATGACTCATGAAATGGAGTGTTGTTCAGCATACGCAGGTGTGTGTCTCCCCTCGTGTATAACACTAACAAAGCAGGCTGTTAGCTGGCCAACCTACTGAGGGAGATCCTCACCGCGGAGCTTCTTCATGGTCTTCAGTGGGAGGTAGGAGGCCACAGTGACCTGAGCAGACCCTCCATAACTCTGGCTTAACTACATGGCCTACTTTTGTAAGATTTCCACAAATCATATATACATACAAAACTAAATCTGCTGCAATAATGGGACCGGCCACCATGGGGGTGCCAAGGAGGATTGGGTCCACCCTCAGGCCCTCCCAAGTTTCAGAAAATTGATATTTAGCTAATTTTAATACCATTTTGATGACTGTTTTTACAGCTTAACGAGTAAGTTTTTTGTGTGATTCACAAGAGTTTGAATCACTATCAATCTATCAAAACCCCAGCCCTCACTGATAATTCTGAGGCCCACCCAGCATCCTCTGGTCACAACCGGGCCTGCATAATTATCGCAAATCAACATCCCATGGTTCCATTTTCATTGGAGGGACACTAACTTTGGTCTGGTTTTATTGCAAATCAACAGCAGTAGCTTTTACCGTCTGTGCCTGACGCCAACCCCCCCATGCGTGACGGTCCGCAGGAAGCCCACGCCTGCGGCTGCAGGGTCACAGGGAGATGGGTGTAGAGTCGCCTTTGCTCACTGCTTCCCCTCGCGGTGCGTGGTGCAGTACGGAAGATTGATGGCATGCACTCGTGTTACAAATCAACTTGGGGGCCCCTTCCCATCGCTCCTGTGGCGACACCAGACGTCTGATTGATAAGCCCACAAGCCATCGTGAAGTTACTTTTCCGCCGCTTTACTACAGTGAATTTTCATCCCGCGGCTCATTCTCCTCCAGGCTCTCCGTCGGCTTGCCAGCCTGGGCTACTGTATACAGCACTGAGTACCACTCTCTTCACCTCATAAGATGTTTTTCGTTTGATGTATATGTATATTTATACGTGCATACATTCACACAGAGCACGGGCATGAGGCACCACACATTCCTGTGCCATGTTAATGGACTGGCATCCTGTCCGGTGTGTCCCCACAGCGACGGTGTTTACCAGCACTCGATCCATGCAATTTTGTATGGCCCTCGAGGTTTGGGAGCCCCTATTGGCCACAAAGAGTAACTACACTAACCTAAATATTAAACAAATATTTATGAGCTCATGTATGAGTATGAGCCCATACTGGGAGTGAGGATGGAAGATGGATATACAGTATGCGTTTTTTTCCTGCGATAAACATTGCATGGCTCTGGTGGGATACGGGTCTTTTGCTGACGAGCACCTTTTTCGGAAGTATCCGAGGTAGCCTTAAAATCAATAAAGCAGAGCAGGATTTGGGACGCGCGCTCAGAGCTGGCACGGCTTTGGCGAGATTAAGCTCGTCCCGTCAGGCGTGACACACGCGTCGTGGGCCAGTAACAAAAGCTATTGGTTATTTTTATTTTTCCAGAGCTTGCGGAGACACCGTCAGAAGCGGCAAAACACGTGTCACCTTGCAGAGAGCATAAGTTCAGGGCCAGCATAGAGATTCACGCCAGCTTCCAGCTTCAAGCAATCTGACTTTAATCTTGAATTTAAAATGCGTACTTTCATAAGCTCCTATTTACCACAGCGGACCTCAGCTCGTATTAAATAAGAGCTCGTGAAATGAAAAACTTCCCTTTGAATGTATTGTCGAAAGATTTTAAAAAGATGAAAATGCTGCATGACTTGCAATTTACAGCTTAAAGGTCAGCTTTGTACAGGACGCTGTCGTTTAGACTGACTACACGAGTTCATCGTCAGATATTCCCTGTGGACTGTGAAAACAGGAAGTAGAATGCGTTTACTCTCCAGCGTTCTCAATGGCGTGCCTTTCCGTGGCCGGTCTCACACTGCCCCCCTGATAACTCTGGACAGTTTCTGCAGCTGTGGCAACCAAAGACCCTGAGGCAGGGCTTGTGCACCTGAGCCTGTGCGCATCTCAGCTAGATCATGCCTGGAGCCTAGAGGAGACCTGGCTATGCAGAGAAGAGGAAAGAGGGTCGAATCGACTTTCTGCTTCAAACTGTCCATCTTCTGCGTCAGGTGAGCGGGATTAAGGGAGCCCTTGATTAGCTCTTTTGAATTAATGAATCACTCATGTGGTCAAATTCTGGTTGATCAGCCATGACATAGGAAATAACGCTTGAAGAACACAAAAATTAAGGTTGATTTTTCAATGGTTTGAATCAATGGTCCATTTTACAGACCGATAGCCAGGAGCTTATATTGTAAAGGCACGTGACTCAGTGGGTTAGGACACTGGGTCTGTGATAAAAAGGTTGCTGGTTTGATTCCTGAGGTCAGTCAAGTGGTTTCCTCATCGCCTCCTTAAAAAAGGCTCATAATCCTTTGATGCTCTAGGAACTGTCTGCCTCTGCTATCTCAAAAAAATGTGCAAAGCTTTAGATAAAAGTGTTATCTAAATGTATAGTAAGGGCAGGTTGGTAACTGGCTCGTCGTCTGTCAAGCCCAACTTGGCGTACAGATACTTAAAAGGCGAGAACAATGGAGCTGTTATACTTTAGAAATGCACTAAGATGTCTGGATATTAAGTATGGAAATGACTGCTTTTTTACTTGAACACGGAGCGCTGTGTTACAGGGGAGATGTTAGGCGTTTAAAGTATGAGGTCATTTTAAACACGGCAGATACACCCAGGAGAGATGTCTGTTCTGTGCTCACAGTGAAATCCTTCACGCTGTTAACTTCAAATACAACTTAACGAACGAATATCCTTCTAGAACTTTTTTTGTTATCCACCATGAGTATATCAGTAAAATGATATTTTGAAATCTTAGAAGAAAAACAGCCTCCCGTTCTTCATTTCACGGCATTAGACAGGCATTTGGGTGAGTCTTTGATTATTTCAGCCACATTCTCTGAGAAAAAAATCCTCTTTTTGTCTGTATTGTTAGAGAGAAGTATTTAAGGCCGGGATGTGTTCACGGCGCGGCTGCTCGATGGCGTGAGCTCACGACTCACGACTTGAATAGGTAAATAAAAAGCGAGAGGGGGAGTCAGCGCAGGCGTGTTTTTCTTTTGAATTTATCCATTTAATCTTTGGCGAACACACTCTGAGGATGCCGGTCCAGCACAGTGACAAAGGAGGAGGCCACGTTTCCTGCAACCTCAACCTCTGTGACATTTTACACAATCAAGGATCCTGTGCGCTATTCTCTGTAAAGTCTCTGAGGGGCAGCAGCGAGGAGCCGGAAGTCAGGGCAGAGATGTGATCTAGTGCCGGCTTTGCAGTGGAGGTGCCGTCAGAAACGACCTTGGCGCCATCTGACTCATTTGCACGTATAAATACATGACGCAGTGACGTTTTTATGTATCCCTGTCTGCTCTAGGGCACAAAATCAGAGCTGCCGCAGATAGATTGTGGCTCATGTTTGGTGGACATCACCATCTCCTACCTCAGGTGAGTGTGTCATCACACGACAGAGGGTCCTGTCAAAAACGTCCCCGCTAAAGGGAGAGTCGCACCAAGACGCCATTAATTAATGTCTTTAATGATTAATGAAGCACTTGTGTGGTCAACTGATAGTCAAACAACCTTGACATAGTTAATAATGCTTGAAGAACATAAATATTAAGTTTTTTCAATGGTTGCAGAAGTTTTAGTGACAAAGGTTAAATTCGCCAGAATGCTCCCTTACAATAAAAGTGGCTTTTCTGTGCTAAAGATGTAAAAATTAAATTAATAGTTAACCCCACAAAGCATTCATTTCAATAGATCTATCCATGATTATACAGTATAGTGGGGTTTCCCAACCCAGTCCTCAGGGACCCACAGACGGTCCACGTTTTTGCTCCCTCCCAGCTCCCTGCCAGACAGTTCATACTTTTGCTTCCTACTGGTAGCTGGGAGGGAGCAAAAACACGGACTGTCTGTGGGTTCCTGAGGAATGGATCCCGGGAAACATGAGGCTGCGGAGACCCTGGATAGCATGCTAGCCAATCACAGGGAGCACACACACGCACCTATAATGAGTGATTCATCAATTCACCTACTTGTGTGAATTGGAAGGAAGGAAATTCTCCGCTCACAGAGTCGGGGTAAGAATCACACCCACAACCCTGGAGGTGTCAGGGACTACATTTAGATCCCTGACTGGCTTCAGAGGAGCTGTTCTGTTCAGGCACCTCACACTTCTACTTTAAAGCAGATGAAGATTCAGCCAAATGATCTACTCCAGTGAGCTAATCAGAGTTAGCATTCACGCTAATGGGTTTCAGCAGGGTAACGGACACAGGTAACAGGTACAGCGAGTTCACGGGGGAATCAAAAAGTCAGCGGGCTGTCGTCAGAGGAATTAGGAACCGCCTTCTGGAAGACATTCACATTAGAAGATGCTAGTTGAGCACAGCGGGTGACAACGCAGCGTTAGCTATTGGGCGGAACCAGGTAATAAAGGATCTAATGAGCTGAAATAAGACAGCTGACATCTCATTATGGGGACAGAGATGATAGATGCGATGGTGGTAGAAGCCAGGGAGAGGTGTTGAACTCGAGGGCCTGTGACTGTGTCCACCGTAGCAAGGCTCATCCCTAGAGCTCCAAGAGACTAAATAAAATACAGGAAGAGGGAGTTTTGTACCTGGATAGGGTCACTATTGAATCAGATTATTTATCCTTTTCATTGGAGAAATTCCTCCCTGTACCATCATTTTATCAATTTTGTTTCATATCACATTACAATATTAATGCGATTTCTTCGATGTATCATATTAAAAAATGCTGCTCGATTTTGACAGGATAATGTTTAAACATATCAGAGGAAGATTGCATTATCTCCATGGGCTGTTATTAAACGGACAGTCTCCCACAGTCTTCCTGGAATGCTCCTCGTCTCCCAAGCCACCTCTCTTCCTCCCCATGGGCCCTGAGAATCCTTATTCCCAAGAGTCTCCTCCAAATTCAGGCTTGCGGGTGTTGCCGGCCGATTCGGATCTTGCAGCTTCGGTTGCAGATGCGGGGGGCAGATTTTTGTTGCGTGGTTTGCAGGGGCGGTGTCGCCGCATGCGTTCCTGTGGGCGCTATGGCGACATGTCACAGAGCAGTCAGTGATTCCTCATTGCTACACAAACCACCCTTCAAATGTGTCTTTTATACTTGAACAAGCGGATATTCCTGCAGTGTAGATTGTCTGAATTCCCCAGGAGAATTCCAAGGTACTTTAATTTTAATACGTAGTGCAATTAATGTCTTACTTACCTGCTTCTTGCAGACCACAATGCCAAACCAATAGAAAGCAAAAAGTATAGCAGCGAAATATGAAAAACAATAACAAACAAACAACACAACCACAGACAAACAAGCATCATTTACATGTGTGACTGACGCATTGGAGGTGGAATTGTACATATTTACCAGATGGGGTTGCATAAATGCCCATTCCTGCAACAGACTTTCCATGTAAAGCAATAAAAACAAAACCCTACCAAAATAACACGTACGCACAAACAGTGTTACGTGGAAAATGGCGTCTGTTACCCTTCGAGCATCCAGCTGTGCTTGTTTATTCGTACACTTAATATAGACACCGGGAGTGTTTCACTCATTGCCCGCGTTTCTATGCAGCACCTAAATAAAAACAAGTGCCCGCGTGACCCACTTCCCTCCTGGCGCAGCCTGTGCCAGGCCCACGTTTCACAGGGGCGAGAGCCGCGTCTCACCGGAGGGCTCCGCCCTGTCACAGAAACGCAAGGGAACCCGCCTGCTGGGATTGCTGAATGAACGTTCTGGTGGAACGCCTTGTCACTGCACAGACGCCGTGCTGGAAGTAGCGTTCTGTGGATCACAGAACCATAAACAAACAAAACAAACAAAAACACAAGACAAACATAAACAAGTAAACGAAATAAGTGAAGATGTCTTAAAAAGTGCCTGTACTTACATGTGTTACTGACCCAAGTAACGTCCTTTATTTAGTAACATGAATAATATATTAATAAATTAAATAATTACGCTTATTAAGATGATTTTATTAAATAAATGAATTAATAATAACAACAACTCATTTTAATCATTTTTATTTCATATTTTACTGTTATACAGTCCAAACAACTTATAAACAATGGACACTCTACAGTCTATATCATCTTTTGAATTATGTTTATGGTAGGACCTTAACAGTTGTGTTGTATATATTACTATGTAATTTTAAAGACTTTATTTGTTTGAGATATATATTGTTACCCTGATTCACTGATAATAACAATAAAAACAGTCTAGGGGTGAAAATAACAGGGTTTTCGATGCTATCTTCATAATGGCAATCCATCTCGGACCCATCCCTGGCAAATTTCCCGAGCGGATTCACTTTGAGTTACTTTTAGCTAGCGCTTTTTTTAAACCACGAGGATATCACCTGTAACAGTACATTTTTAGCCCCATGTCACTGGCGTGAGAGTTGTCTTGCCAGACCAAGGTTGTTAGTAACTGCTGAACCTCCTTCGCTTGTCAGCCAGTCCGTGCGGCGTAATCCGGCCCAATTCATCAGCCGGGTCCGTGCGGCTCTGCTTCCTGCTCGCTCGGCTCACCATCGCCTTGGAGACCGAGGCCCTCAGCTTTCGCTGCTCCCTGTCAGTCCGCCGCCTGTATCCAGGAGACAAGCATCATTATTTCACCCGATATTGGAAGGAATCTTTACACGCATGAGTCTCTCCTCGACGTCAAAGAGCACACACCTCGCAGCGAGTGCCGCGGAAGGACAGCGCGTCCATGTTTATGCTCGCCGGCATCACGGTGAGATATAGCTAACCGTGCAGCGGCAAGATCACTGCCAGATGAAGTTACAGTTAGAGCTCTGTAGTTATTCCATCCCTCCATATTTCCTCTCTCATCATTCTCTTGTCTTTGGCGAGTTTTTTTGGGAAATGTATAACTAGGTGTGAGTGTGATTCTCAAAGTTCAGTAGGAGAAGAACCCCTCTCACTGCACATTCACCCAGGCACTATTTGCTTCTAGAGTTATGCATTTAGTTATGTATTATGTAGAGTTATGTATTTAGCAGATACATATGCAGGGCCAGACAGCAAAGGTCGTAGGTTTGGTTTCGATATTGGTAGAAACCAAATCAGCACTGAACCCCCCTCAAACCCACAAGATACTCTGTCAGTATTGGTGAGGATGTATCCCTATAGTCTGTACTGAGACATTCGTGCTACTCAGTCTGTCTCTGGACCAACTGGGGTTAATGGTAAAATCCAATGGTAAAATCCCTCCTGGGATTTGAACTGGTGACCTTCTGCTCACAGGAACAGAGACCTAACCTGCTGGCCCACACTCTCCCCTTTGTATGTGATAGTGGGGCAGCATCCCGTGACCCCTGCATTACCATGACGACCGATGCTGGCAACGATTTTTAGCATTTCCAGAGCTAAAGCGAAAACGAGAGAGGGGCTTAAAAACCAGCAACCTCCTACAGCTAGCGTAGCTCTTTTGGTGCCTAAAAGGGAGAATTCTGTCCATTTGATGACTCTTCTCCAGTGGCATCGATACATATTGAGCGAGAAGGTTTCTTGGCTTGCAGGGGACATGCTTTTAGTAGGAATCGTCAACAAAGCTATGTCTTCATTCCAAACTATCTAGACCAGTATTTCTCAATCTGGTCTTCGAGGGCCCACAGACGGTCCACGTTTTTGCTTCCTCCCAGAACTCTGCCAGACAGCCCACATTTTTGGTCCAGTAGGGAGCTGGGAAGGAGCAAAACTGTGGACCGTCTGTGGGTCTGGATTGGGAAATGCTGATCTTGACAAACGACTCCCCCTCTGTGGTCTTCCTTTGCTTTGCGCTAGCACAGTGTTACATGGAAAACAGGCAGTTCAGTCCATTTGCACGTGTGTCTAAGGGCAGAACCACGGGCACTGCGCCTGATTCGAATCCCAAAGAAGGAGACTTAGCCACTTTGCGGCTCTCTGCTGTCACGCCGGGCCAGATTAAATCAATGATATAGAGCTTTCCTGACAGTTTATGGATCCCTCAGCAGGACATTATCTCTGATTCCTTTGAAGGGACGGGGCCCTCCCGTCTAATTTTAGCATTACTGGGAGTCCAGGTTTCCCCTGCAGGCTGCTGAATAAAACATAACCTTTTGAGGGGGGTCTTTTTATTTGAACGTGATTCTCAGAGATCCGGCCAGCTGAGGGTCATTCCTTCAGCTCCTATGCTCTTTAATTATCCGCCAGCGGCCTCAAGGAAAACACGTCCACACTCCGACTGATCTGCTTCTGAAGCTCTGACACGGCATGGGAATCGATTTATGCAGATGACCTTACACGAGGCAAAATATAATCCCATAAAACAGCGTGAGTGTCGTCTCCCACATCTTCTTACCAAATAGTCTCTGACGGTCGTTCATACTTTACGGGTGGCCTTCCGGATTGCCTGTTCATTACTGAAAAAGACTGTAAGATGTATTACAATTTTTTGATGACTACTGCGGGTTTTTAGAGATTAGAGGGAATACTTCCCGGGTAATTAATACCCATAAGCCTGCGGGGTGTTTTTTTCTAATTTTTCAAGATGCTAGCTAACAGGACATAGCAGCATTTTATATGCTGTTTTTGTGACTTCATGTTATCCAGGGCTGGTTGCTATGGTCAAGGAAGCTGTTCTAGGATCAGCTGCTGGTCTTTTCTGCTTTCCTACTTTTGACCCGAAAATGCTTCTGGTTCAGGTTGCCCAACAAGATACCGATTTACAGTAGCATGTTGGGGCATCATTTATCGTTAGCAATTTAGCATGATTAGCTGATGCTGAAAACCACTGCTACTGAAATATCTGTATTAAAACAAAATTATATTATTGTTATTATGTATATTATTATTATTATTATTATTATTATTATGTGTAACATTAAACATTATATATATTATTATGAATAGTAGTAATTGATTATTGAAAGTTCACCAAACAATATACATGGGGAAATTACTATTTACTCTTTTCTTACTCATTTAAAAGTGCTTCTTCCTTCAGTCAAAATCATGATTGATTTTTTTTTATTTTTTGACACCCCTAAAGCAACATAGCTCTCTCTTCATTATTTATTCATTAAGTTTAATACATAATACAGTGCCTTTGGACCCATTGAATGCGACCTCAATGATACGCACAGCTTCCTAACACTACTACGGGTCTGTGTAACCAAAGCTAAGCTAGAAGTACAAAGAACATTGAGATGACCTCGCAGGTATGTGCTTGGGAAGGTACAGACCAAGGGAGAGCTGCAAAAAGACATGAGTGTCCCTCACAGCACAGACAGTGGACAAAGAGGACAAAAGAGATGGGAGATATTTCAGAAAAAAAAACACTTTAGCCTGGAAAAAAGACCCAGAAGTGTTGTTGAACATTTATCTTTGGGCTGGCCGGTGACCCGCAGCGTGACACCAAAGTGACACTGTGGTACCTTTAAAAAGAGGAAAGTTAATGTGTTTGCAAGTCCCAGGTAGGGGGCACACCACATTCCGACTGATCATCTGTGGAAGGACCTGGAAACTCTGTCCACCAACCATCTTTAAATCAATCCATCCATCCATCCATCTTGTTCATTACAGTATAATGGTGAAGTGGGGCCTATTCCAGTAAACAGGGCATGAGGCAGGGGACATCCTGAAAAGGATAATAACTATAAATGTAGAAAATTCTTATAAACATTATAAATAATATAAGTAATTAGCCAAAATGTTTTAATTTAGGTCATGCTTTAGTGAGCATCCAAAGGATGTAGTTCTTAAAATAGTACACGTTAGATAAATAAATATGCATATGTGAGTTGTGAAAATTTACACCGAACCAGTTTGTCATTACACAGTCGGGTAGTTAGCGGGTTGGGCCGGGATAACGCATGAATCCCGGCAGCAGCTAGCCATTTGTTACGGAAGAACAACACCTGACACGGAACTAAGATGGAAAGTCAGAGGGTGGAAAAACCACAGCAGTCCATGTATCAGCAAGCTGCCAGAAGAAATGATTTTATTTGACGTCCGGAAAAAACGACTTTTATTGACGTGCGTGTGTGCTGGGAGAGCCACCGGCGAGCGGTATGTATACCCGAGGGGAAGATGGAAGCGGGCGGGGACTGGGAGCATGCGACGGGAAGAGCCGCGGGACCTGGCGGAGGACCCGCGACGAGACACGTTTTAACGGGGTGCGAGATGAGCCCACTCCGTACGGATGGCTGGGGGTGAGAGGGGCTAGCGTTGAAGGCCCGGCGGGGTCTGGGCGTCCGCCTTCCCGCCAGATTCACTCAGAGCCCGCCATAAAAAACGGCGGTTTGCCAGGGACAGCCGCATGCATCGTGTGATATACGGGCGACAGGAGTCTGTAATCCCTGATACACTCCCCGGTGCCTGTCCTTGTGCTGCTAGCTGATGCCCATTTTATGAATAACGCCAAGCTTTTACGGGAATTAAGGCGAGAAAGTGCTGCATTGTTTTTACGGGGGATTGGGGGGGCTTTAGTCTGCCCACCCACGTTAGTGCCTATCAATTTAAGGTATTTAAACTAAACTGAAAACTTATTTTTATTCCTCGGCTTTGACGGGATTTTAAAGGTAGTTTTGAGTTGTAGTTGTGTACATTTTTTATTTACTCTGTACCTTACTTTATCTAATGAAGGTTGCTCCTGAAGTAAAGTTTACCTACTTACTATGTTTCCATCAGGCACAAGAAGCACCAGATTAAATACAGTTATCAGACAGACACCAGCAGGTCTGCGGTGATTAAATATTTAATGGACACTCGAAGAATGTAATAGAGTCACCAAGGTTGGTAACCTTAAAGACACTGCAGATTAACAGTGTCTGTTATAAATGACACAGAAACAATTGTCTGCAAACAGTCTTTGTGTGCACCATGGGGATTTTGAAGGAAAGGGTTAATGAAACCTACTCGACACCCAGTCCCGTTGCGTAACCATAGAAATGTGAGACCGTAATCATAGCAACAAGCACTTAAAGTACAGAACAATCAAGAAGGCTAACAGGAGCAATGTGAATGCACCTGGTACAGGAATTACTACGGGCATTTAAAATATCAGTGTGAGGTAACAGGGTGCCCTTGAGCAGACGATGGAGATACAGCATAATACCACAGCCAGGACTCTATACTCATGAGGACAATTGGGCTTTTATTGAAGCGGTCACCTCTGGTTGAAAGGCACTGATTTGAGCTGCTTGTGAATCCCTATTACCTGCGAGTTCCTCCCCAGTCCCCCGGGGGACGAGAGGCGATGTTGCCAATCAGCCAGAATGAGATCCAGTGAATCTCTATTAAGTATCACTATTTGCTGTGGGAAGATGGCTAAACTTAGGCTTGCAAGACGAACTATTTGTCCGGCAAATGTGTACTGCAGGAGGATGACGGCATAAAAACAAAAGACCATTTTAAATAGGGGGAAAAATGTTTTACGTCTAAAAAGCATTCAGTGTATTGTTTCCTGCCTGGGATAACTTCTTCAGACCTATTTTTGCCTCAAATGTACTGTCTGGTGAACTTTATTTGAATGTTCATGTGCAGAGTAGCTGAATTTGTGTCTCTAAATCTTTCCTAGTGCAACTGGCCTTGACAAATAGTTCAACTGTGCTTCTGGGGACAGTGGTTTTACAGAATTCATGTGTGGAAGGAAGTACAATATGAAATAATGTCCAACAGCTTCATCTACGGCGGATTGACAAGGTCAGAAAGTAGCTCGATGCCAGTTACTCAAGTGGAAGACACACGTCTTCACACATTACCATCTGTGGGTTTGGTTTAAACCCCCCCTGACACCTGCTCATGTGGGCTGCGGCAGAGCCGAGAAGTCCGGCTTCGCTCTTAAATGCCAGAAGAGACAGCCGTTTATTTTCTCCAAAGTGACTTACATGACCACGACAAGGCATGCGATAGGCGCATTAAACACGCACATCACGTCCCAAGCGTCATTGCAGACTTAGCTACTAATAAATCTGTGTGTGTGTGTAAATACACAGGGAATGAATTCCTACATAATCAACCTCAGTAGTGTCACTACCCGCTGTTAATCTTCAATTTCTTTGAGATTCGCAACCAGTGTCACAACATTAAATACTCTGAGTTTCCCAATAAATATTTAATAATTGGCACGGACCTGGCTGTTTGGCCTGCGGGGAACCATTTTTTTGTACAGCAGAGTTGTGAGGTCACAGCATGGCTCAAGGTGACAACGTCAGGCATTCAGCTGGAAAATGGGTTCGGATTCCAGTGATCCTAAGCAGTGGTGTCAGATGGCTTCCCATCAGTCTTTGAGGAGAGGGTCTATCAACAACGGCGAAGCGATTACTCTAACGCAATTATATGGCACAGGGGCTGCCAGCTCGCCAACCGCGGGCCATCCGGAAACCTTATTTTGGCCCGTGATTACCTAGGTCTGCCCTGATTGCTTTGGTTTAGGAAATATCTCCCATCGCGACTGGGAAAAAGCTACGTGCCGCAGCTGTGAGGTGCAATCTCATCTGTAGTAGCATCTCTCCTCTTTTCCTGCGCTCCCCTTTCACGGGATGTACATGGGTATTCTCATTTATATCCGAGATGGAGTTCTGCCGACAGCGCCCATGTTGATAGCCCTCTAGCACTAGTGCCTCAGTTTGTTTTGCAGGGGAGAAAATGTTGGTTCGTATTGTGACTGTCTCGTCCATTATGGCCTGATTATTTTCCCATAGTTCTCAAAAGTGTAGCTTTATCCAAGTTTGCCTGCTCAATACGTCTCTCGTACATCATAGAAATGATTTGGGGAAGATGGCTAACATTTGTAACTGTGTCTAGAAATTAAGTAAGCTGGGATTTATTTAGTATGGTATTTATTATGATATAGCTATGGTATTATATGTGATAATGACTGTGATCAATAGAATGCTAAGGTTTTTATAGAAGTTAGTAGTTTAACATTTAATATTTTCCTAGTTGTAAAATGAGTGATCAGGTAAACAGTAGTAAACTCTACTGAATCAGGGAGAAACTCCTCCTCTCAATATCAAACCAAACACGCAGTCGGCTTCATGAAGTTCAGTCCTATCAACAAGTAAACATTTAGCTGCATACAGCCCACTCAAGGTCATTCTTGTGCTTTCATCAAGTCTGTTTCCTCACGTAAAGCTGTCTTTTTGTTTATGCGTTGTTTCATTTAAATGTCCATAAATAATGTCGAAATGATAGACTTCTGCTTTTGGGAATTGCACAGAAGTGTATTCTGTTTTGAAAGTGATGCATTTGCGTTTATCAAGTAGACATGTTTATAAATATCTAGACAGCCTCTTTAACCCCCCTGTGGGACATTATTGTAAGAACATAAGATCACAGAACAGGAGTAGAGGCCGTTCCAGTCTGTGGGGCTATTTGCATATTCTGTATCTGTGTGTGGGTTAAACTGTATTTGATACAGACTTCAGTGAATTTTTGGCCTGTCGCTTTACTCCTAAACTCAGAAGCTTATTCCTAATCCCTTGTTCTTAATGAGAAGTTTCCTTTGATGAGCCCTGATTTGGTCGCCACATGGTTTCTGTCAGTATCTGTGGTCATGAGGGTTGAGCTTCTCCCCCCTTATCATTTCGAATGTTGGTCCTCCCCACCCTTAACCCTTAGCAGCATTGCTTGAAACCAAAAGTGATTTTGTTTGTCAGTTAACTACCATTGTTCATTTCTGATCGGTGCTGTTAGCTTAACAAAGGCACTTGTCAAACTTCAAAATTTAAGCCTGTTAAGACCCAAAAGGAATAAGCAGGACGTACTAAAGAAAATGTCACAGAAATGGGGAACAGTCACTATTACCCTGGTGAGAGCCGAGAATTGCAATGTGCTCCTCATTTTGAGTAGATAGGAGGATGGGTGGATGGAGCTGACTGATATCCTACACAGAACAGGTTCTCCCTTCGCTTCTCACCAGGTCTCAGCAGTCAATGACTCATCCATCACATATGATGATTGCCAAACTAGATGGAAATAAAAGGCTCTCGCATTCCATCAGAAAGCTCACGTCAGCTAAGGAGACAGGTTCTTGGGTGGGATCGTGAACCATGAATACTGACTTGTGTAACCTTGCCAGGAACCCAAGTTGTTAGTCATCTTAAAACCTAAAAATAAGAAAGAAAACTGTATGGAGCTTATCTATACTGATTCTGTCACCTTAAGGGATTTAATCATACATCGTCACTGACCTAGGGTACGATCACCATCTCCCCATGAACACTGTGACTTTCTCTTGCCTGGAGTTATAGCTTGCTGTGTCCCCTCACCTCAGACAGAGCGATTGCATGCTCTGTGTCTGACCTTCTCAGATGCTCACTCCCTCTTTGCTTTGGCTATCCGGTATCAAAGTTCAAGCCTTCAAAAGCTGCCAAGGGAAGATCACCACCACACCTACAAGACTTCAGTAGACCATACACCTGTTCAAAAGCACTAAGGCCCATGGTGTCAGGTGGCCTGACAGTTCTGTGTTTGGCGACTCTCAGAGAGCGGGAATCAAAATTGTGTTTGTTTTTGACCTCAACACCTGTCGGAGGAAGCGGCTTCACCTCAGCTTTGCAACTGCTTGATAGGAATCCAGAGGCTGCTCATCATCTGCAGCTGAACTTTACAAACTCCTAAGCACTGTCTCTTATTTGTCGAGTCCCTTCCGAGTGTGTTCATACGCATACATTTTCCTTAACCTTATCCAGTGCTGGGTTGCAATGACGCATACATTTTAATCCACTAATTTCCATTACTGTAATGCCTGGAGTTCTTTTCTAAATGTGTATTTTTAGCTATTGTCAAACATTTTTTCATGTTGTGGTTATTATGTGTGCTCATTAAATCTTAAATTGGCCAGCTATCTTCACACTGCCGTATCAAGGACTAATATGATAGAATCTATATGTAGATTTTTCTATGGTGCACAATTTGTACTGTACTATTTATGTAATTCCAACTAATTGTTTGCACTGACCTCTAAGTTTATTTGGACAAAGGACTGAATGTAAATGTCTCTCAGTTGGTACTACAGGCGATCAGCACAAGCCCTTACATCACAGAAGGACCTCAGACAAGAGTGTGAGTTCATTGCAGAGGAACATTCGTGGGGAAAAAAACTGTTGTGTAGACAGACAGCTGGATTTGAAGCACAACCTTCTGAGTGTGAAGCCGCCCCTGAACTGTGAGCCTTCGGGATGTGCAACATTGTGGGCTGTTGACTCATCGTGTAAATAACAGCATGCCAAAGCAGTCGACCGGGTAAGTGTCTCCTTCTGAAATTATGCCGAAACCCTTCCAGAAGTAGCTTATTCATCAGAATAATTACACGACGTGAAAGCCCTGGGGTCAGCACCTTCACCTTCAGGGGAGGACGGGCAGAGAACACCTTGACCTCTGGCTAGATGCCTGCAAGAGCTGCCAAACCATTTCGTGTAATGAGGCTATACTTTTTAGGCATGATGGGAAAATTGATTGAGCAAAACAAGCTGGGGACAAGGGGCGGGCATCTGCAAACCTACATATACTGGCTAAAATAATTACCCTTTACCTTTGGACCTTGTGAAAACCCATCAGAGATGCATAAACCTCTCACTCTCACTTAGAAAAGTCAAGTAAGGACTTCATGTCATTTAAAGCCACCTTCCTAAGGGCAGGAACACAGCCCTTGTGTATGAGATTTGGGAGATTAGCTTTGATTTCTTGATCATACTAGGGGCTAAATTACCAATTAGGTTTAAACTCCAAACTCAGGCTTTAATGAAAGCAGGATTCGTGCCCACGGACTTCACCCATAGCAATTAACTCAGAGCAAACCACTTCCCAAGCAAAAATATGATTAGCAATATTAGCACAATCGTGAAGTGAAGTGGCCCTTCCTTGCTGACTCAGCTGCATACAACCTTTTCACAGTGCCTGGAATGTTACAGCAGGAATGAAAGGAAAGGCTTGATGTTTCTGGATTTTTTTTAGCTGTCCAGGGGATGCAAAAGGGCATTTAAGGACAACTAACTCAGAAAGGTGATTTTTTTCGGTGGATGCTGGATGGGTGAATTTCAGAACAGGCAGTTTCAGAGGACAGCTGTGTCAGAAAACAGGGTCTTAAATTTCCTTCAGGTTTTGAAAATTTCACAGCTGATAAAATATACAGTACATGAAGAGCTCATCAGGAAAAGGGTGAGATGGCATTGCTGTTATGGTCTGGCTTGTGAATGTAACAAGTTAATGAATATCCAGGCATACAGGGCATGGTGTATATCCATCCAGGCCAATTGATTCTGACCATGTTTCTCAGAGAGTGTATAAAACATGAGATTCAACCACGAGCTGCATTTGCCCTTGAGAAAAGGTGCATCCTTTTCGGAATGTGGTCCCAAATGACCCCTTACAGGTTACTTAGTGTGACACTCCGGAATCTATTGCCACAGATACATCCATAATGCATTTCTTCTTTCCCCTAAAGGCTCCGGGGAAAGGCTTTCTTAAAACATGACGCTACTCACGGGCCTCCGCCTGACAGCGCCGGTGTCAGAGCATCAGCGCGACCTGCTGCAGCAAACTTTCCTGTGTGTCACCAAACGCCCAGTAAAGTTCCGTCAAGAATTCCCTGAAAATGCTTACCCAAGTGCTTTTGTGTAGTTAAACTGTATCTATGGAAACTATCGGTAGCATTACGCCATGTAAACAACGAGAATATGAACCTGGCTCTTGTGATAATGGTCTTAGGGTCAAATAATTTAACGCTTCTTTGTCTTTTATGGACACGTAGACAGGAACCATGTCATCTAATGTCATAAATTCAATTAATTAGTTAAATCAATGTTTCCATTATGTGATAACAGAATCTAAAAACAGATTAGTTCTTCATTTACTGTGAAAGCTAGCATTAATCCTTTTCTGCAGGCGATTGTTTCCTGAGCCATGGGTCAGTTATAGATATTGGTTCTGTTGGTACATCCAGAGACATGGAAATGGAAAGTGGGCGGGATATTCTTGTGATGTCAATCACTGATTGGTTCTCCCACCACTTTCCCCATTTTGATTGACAGGTGACAATAACCCTGCCAACTCAAGGTTCCTCCTGTCAGTAAAACCTGCTCAATTAGCATGTAAACATGGCTTCTCTTCAGGCCGGCTTTCCACCCAAAACCTTATTTCACCGCTACATTGCTACATTTAATTATAAATAACGACACATTTTTCATTCTTTCCGGTCTCTGATCCATATGCACCTCCTCACTCTTGCGAGTAAGTTCAACTATCCATCATATAAAAATTGTCTAAGTAAGTAATTACAGAGCTGCTATTATTATTATATATTTTACATACGACTGTCTTGCGAAGTGTGGTAAAACAGGACGGGTGGGAATATATGAGGCAGCATCATTTCAGCCTAGTTATTCTTCACCTTGAACTGAAAAGCATTTATTTATCTAAAATAAGGGTAACTGTCATTTATTATTACTATTACATTAACAGTAATAGTAACAATAATGATAACCAGGGGATGCAGCAGAGAGGTCCCACCTGAGATTAAATCACAACCTTTCTGCCCCGAGTCAAACGTGCTTCTGCTCCTTGGCAACCAGGTGCAGGCTAGCATGACCAGAGAGCGGTCAGGTCACGTGACCAGCCCCTCGGGCCTACTGGATGGTTCTGTCACACCTGCTAACCAAACCGACTCCCTCTTTCTCCAAACGTCCTTCTGCCACCCCGAACGACCTGGAACAGAAATAAACGGACCTTAGGTACCACAGCTATACCCATTCCAAGCATCCGTATCGGTTGTCAGCCAAGGACTCTCCCTCCCCCCTTCAAAAAAACAAAGGCACGGAGAGCAGCAGATCTCTCTAGAAGAATGGTGTACTCATGACGAACCCCCGGACCGTGACGGGAGATGTATTGCGAGGCTGATTACCGCCAGGAGCTGTGAAGAGTACAGCCGGAGAGAAGCAAATCTGTGCAGCAGCTCAAAAACGACCAGACTTACATCCTCCGTACGCAGCTCACGGCCGGGCCGCGACACGTCCCACATTAAGGTGACAGCCGCGGCCATGCCCTCGAGAGTGACAGCCGATCCCTTATCGAGATGAACAACAAAACGCTATTTAATTAACGTAACAGATATTAATTCCCCAAACATATGCCAGTACTTTCTACATGAATTATTATTGTTTACATCAATCAGTAGTAGTTTCGGCCCATTAGCAATGGATTAAAGACATTTTTAAATGCATAAGGACGCATAAAGGTACGAAGATGTTTAGCATAATTGAATTTATTTACCATCAGTCATTTATTTACATCAGAGTGTAATTCTTTACAAATATAAAACACCACACAGGAATCCTCTGTCTGAAGCATTTTAAACAGGTAATACAAACATGCTCTCTGCTTACCACTATTCCTCTATCTGCCTTCGGATAGTATTCATAAATTATTCATTAATCAGGCTGCCTTAAGGCCTTCCATGGTGAGATCTGTTGCAGCACTGGATTTTTCATCTCCATCGTTCTCTCAGCTGAAGTTTTCGCGCTTTGTTCTGATCGTTATCCCGTCTCGCGTGTGATCCAAGGGGATATTAAACCAGACGGGAGCTCCCCCGCCATTTAACAAGGGTCATAGTCCCGCCTCTCTCGTTTATCTTAAAGAGATGAAACGCTGGTTATTCTTTTTCCACAAATCATCTGGAACCCATGAGAGGCCACAGTCCCGAGAGCCCTGCCATTGTGTGACAGTCGTGTGAAACGTGCGGCGACCTTTTCCCCAGCTCCCGTTACACTGGGTAACATTTGAGGTGGCTGTCTTTGGGGGAGAGCTGGATGGTCAATAAAAAAGAAAAAGGCAAAAACAGAACCGCTGCTCTTTAGTAAACCCACTACCCAGCTAATCACGTCGGCACAAATCACGTGACCTTCGCACAAACAAATTTGTTCATGCAACAACACACCTACCGAAGGCCTGTTAGGGGCTGTGCATCACGCACGCCAACTTGGAGGCGAGCCACCATTGGGAAAACAAGCGCAGAGTCCGTAAATATAGACATCCCTGGAGTCAGCCATTGTGCTGAAGTCAGCCATGTTATTTTCCCTCTGTTATTTATTTATTTTTAAGTAGTTTGAGACAAGGGGAGCAAAAAAACTTGCAGGTTTTTATTACTTGTATTACTTACACTTGCAAGTCAAAGAGGCGAAAGATGAAAGATTGTTTTTAATTAGTTTCGACCATGCCCACAAAAGCATTACCTTTGTGTCCAGGAGAAATCAAGGAGAGCCGTCAGACTGGTTCTTTATAAGCCCACTCGCCTATGACAGCTATTTGATCTCAATCTGATTTCTCCTTGAGAGAATACTGGCCAGGACTGGGGGGTTGACAGCCTCCCCAGCACTGTGGACCAGGCCTTTGCTGAACACTCGCCAGTACCCCGGTACCACCAGAATGACCTTGACGACCTTGGGGAAAAAAAAATCGTCACGAAGACGTAGCTCGTGAGGGAAGGCGTACCCTCCCTGGGGGGCACTGTGTCCCCATCTCTGGATGAGACAAGGAGTGACACGTGTCAAGCCAGGGGTTGGGGGGGGTTTCGGGGAGGGCACTGGTATATCGACCGTGAGCTAGGTCTGCGACTGACATTGAAATGAGGTTCTGATTCTGCTACAACTCCTACACAGGACGCAACCCCCTCCCCCCCGGATTGTCAAATAAAAAAGGGCAAGAATCAGGGCTGGCTCTTCCTATAGGCAGAAAAAGCAGCTGCCTAGGGCCTTCGGACTACATGAGCTGCAGAGAAAGTGAAATAATCATTGTTTTTCTTGGTACGGGGGCCTCCCAAGTAAAGCTTGCCTAGGGCCCCTGAAAAAGAAGAACCACCAATGGCCGGAATCCACGACTCCCTTGTAAGCTGAGAACTCTACCCTTGCTCTACCGAGGAGGCGCAGCAGCTCATCAATGAAGAACTGCCATCATCAGTCAGAAATTTCCAGAACGAAAGACCGTTACTCATCTTTGCAGGGAGTCAGCGCATAGGCCCAACACTGACATCAGGCTCACAAGGTTTAATCCTCAATGGCCGTTAAGTCTGGAGAATCACGTGATGCTCTGGCGCCTCCCACGAGTCTGCCTCTCACCTTGCATCATCTGACAGGCAGATCACACAATGCCGAAAAAACATGCTGCAAACCTGTAGGCAAATGTCAGTCACTTCTGGCGTGCTGATTGCAAATATCAATCTGAGGCAAATACCAAGCCGGACGTTGTTATAACGATGCTAATAGCAGACACAGTTATTTCATGCCTCTGGTATCCATAGCAACATGTCACGATCTGTCCATTCTCCATAACTGCTTAACCAGACCTGGAACTTACCCCAGGAAGAATAGGGCAGGAGGCAGTGAAAAACATGGCATTCCAACAATAACGGAGATGCATAAATGGCAATGTTTACAGCCAAGAAGTAAAGGCCCCCAATCATCTGCCCCCCTCCCCATGCCCCCAATCATGATTTTGCCACAAATTAAGCCCATCTGTCAAAAGTGCTATTACCAGCATTAAAACAGCTAAATTCCTTAAGACCAGTAACGTGTGTTTGCCATGAACAACATTCTGTACACAAGATAACGAGCCATTAGCATAAGCAAATTGGGTCAATACGTTTGCTCCATGGAGGAATATATTATCAGCAAACCTGGAGGCTGTTTTGAGAGATTAACTCACATGAAACGAAGAAGGAATCAAAGAAAGGTTAAGTTGGAGTGGTGGAGTGTCTGGGCAAGAGGAAGCGGGCGAAGTTCAAATGCACCGAAAGTGCCATGCATTAACTGGGAATCAACCCTTCCCAGATTAGTAAAATAAGGGTTGTTATTTAACCATCCAAGAACTTTCTATAATCGCTTATTCGGTACAGAATTGTGCTGGGCCTGGAGCGTGTGTCAAGGAGCACAGGGGACGAGGCAGGGGGATACCCTGGACGGAACGGCAGTCCATTGCAGCACACACTCACTCATGGTGGCAGTTCATCAAATTGCATGTTCTTAGAGGGAAGGAGAAACCAGAGTTTCTGGAAGAAATCCAAGCGATTACGGAGAGAATAAGCAACCATAGGGAGCAGGAGAGTCTTACACTGTACTGAGTCACTGTAGAGCCCTGAACTGTGTTATTTACTGTCCTCAACGGACACCCTGAACGATTTAAGAATTTGCCCTCTGAGCTCATTTAAATAGAAATGATTTAAACGGCCATCAAACACATGGCGCATTCTCCTTTTATGCTTTATCACTTCATTAATTATATAAGCAAATGACAGTGAGCGAATCTACCTACAGGGGTAGCAGATACATACAGTGCAAAATGTCTGTATCAGTGCAGCATGGCCAGCCGCCCTGGAAAATGTGGACCCAAGCTGATTTTGCAGTCCGATCCCGGGCTCTGCTTGAAAAGACAGATGATACTGGAAATCTGAAAGTACAGAATGCTCCAAACAGAACAGAACAAACCCAAAGGGGTGGGGGTAGGGGTGGGGGGGGTACCTGGTGTTACCAGGCAACGGAGTCAACCAGAGTCCTAACAACGTCTATTAGCACAGGCAGGCTCAGGAATTCACACACAGGTGTGGGAAAACGGACACTTCTGTGGGTGAAATGGATCGATCACTGTGGTCTCAAAAAGATCTCAAAAGATCAGCCTCACCTTCACCAGCCAGGACGGCAGGGGAGATGTTCAGTGCAGTACATGCGTCGGTGGAGATCCCTTTCCATGCAAACTCCTTCCTGCCTGTGTTTTTCTACCCATGCACGAAGCCAGCCATCGGACGATAGGTTGGTGGAGGCCATTATTCACGCGGACAGCAAAGCATTCACTACACAACTCAAATTAAGGAACGACGAGAAGAAGGCTTTGACAGGCCAGAAGAGGGCACCTCCTCGGGAAGTGCAAGGACTCTTAAAGGAGTCATCTCGCTCTGCATCAACCTCTCAGGGACGTTTAGCGTCAAGCGAGGCTAGCAGTAGTGCCCCGGCTTCGCTGCGCTGCATACTGGGAGCACGGACTTTCCTGAGATGGAGGTAGAGATTCAGATCTTGCTTTAGCCGCCCACTGTAATTCTGAGGCTTCAAAGTGATCCCCATGAATGTCCTGTAAAGGAAATTGAGCAAGGCATCAATACAACCCCCCCCCCCCCCTCATGCTGGAGGGTCACACTTTATATATGGGGGCAGTGTGTGGCTCAGAGGGTTAGCACTATGTGCCTGTGATCGGAAGGTCGCCGGCTCAAATCCCCAGGGCAGCAGTGATTTTTGACCCCGCCTTTTCAAAAGTATGCCTCATTGGATAAAAGGGTCCGCCAAGTAAGTAAAAAGTAAGAGAAAATATCCACAGGTGACTGGTAAAAGGTGGCATGATTCAAGCCGTGGTTTGGGGGGGGGTTGGGGGAGCATTCGGGGCTCTATGAGAGAACATAAGAGATCTCGACAAAGGCTTCTGACTGGTCTCGGTGACATCGAACATGGCGCGTCTCCAGCCTGGCTGTGCTGCGGTGTGTGACGGGCAGGTACATGCTCTCAAGACAGATTTTTTCCTGCCTACCCTGTGTCGGGGCCACATTAATAAGCAGGACGCAAGAGACGCCACCACTCTTAATAAGGACGGATGATATCCTCTCCCAAGCCTGAGATGTGCAGTTTGGCTGCATCGCATATATGCCACCGATTGAGGATGAAGCACATGGATATGTGCATTTCCCTGCAGTTTTAAACATGCCTTATCGAACTTTGCATTACTCTAAGAGACTGGATCTTATAACTAAACTGTGCTTTTGCATTGAGTATCATCCTGTTCACTTTTCCTAGATTTGTTTTATTATTTTCATGTTTCTTAGATGAATAATTACAGTGCCTTGAAAAAGTATTCATACTCCTTGAACTTTTTCACATTTTGTCACCTTAAAACCACAAACTTAAATGTTTTATATTGAGATTTTATGTGCTAGACCAACACAAAGAAGCACATGAAGTGGAACGAAAAAGATGGCTTTCAAAAATGTAAGCAAATAAAAATCTGAAACTTTCTAATAATAGTTTTAATTACATGTTTGTGTATATACACATACATCCATATTCAAACTAGATTTATAAGGTTTACAGATATTTCTCATGTATAAAAATCGACTGATGAGCAACTGAGCTCTTCCAGCAATAGCAAATCTTCACAGGCACTTGGGAAGGCACAGCCGTCACGGGAGACTGCCGCCCCAACAGCCAGTGTCTGCACATCAAAGAGCGACGCAGGGAAACACACAGGAGACCGACATCTGCGGTGGGACATGCGGCGGTAACCCATCATGGAGCAAGATGAAAAGTGAGGCCCCCTCTTTGGGCGGGACAACCCCCCTAGATGTTTCAGGGCTGGTTTTCCAAGCCACTGACAGGACGTGATGTTGCACCAAGATGACAGGGGTAGCTTAGGTGGGATGCCCACCCCCAGACACAAAAAAGCCCCTTTTGACAGGTATCAGAGAGGTGCCAGAGATCTTGGTCACAGCACACAACTCCTGTGCCCGCTGATCTGTGCCATGGCCTTTAAGAAACCATATAACCCTTCTTGACCTTTTTGGGCAGATCATCTGGAAGAGTTATATAAATTAACCCACTTCAATATCATACCATCTTTTCTTTTAGAAATCATTCTTGCACACTTGTCAACATTTTTCTTATGGGTTGTTTCCCCCACTTATCTATTAAAAATAAATTTTAGAAATTTCAGGCTTGTCTGAAGAATAAAAAAAGATTCATTTGTACAAACAAATAGGCACCAATGTGTAGGAATACCTCTTTATAAATTACAAAAATTTTCCATAACCGCTTATCCAAAGCAATGTTACTAGACCCCTTCCCAGGAAGGACAGGATCCAAGGAACTATGGGCAAGTTAAAGGTGAGAGGAAAGCTGTGCAAACAGGAACTGAATCCACATCCAGTACTGCTGGCTGAGCCACTGAGACACATCCAGCTCTTAGGCTGAGTTAAAGGTGCAAGATTTCTACCCAGAAGCGGTTTCGCATGCACCAGCCCTACCTGGAGAAAAAAATCTACCTTTGCTAATTCCCATTTATGGTATCCAGGTGGTTGATCTTCTTCCTTTTCACTAAGAGGTGGTGACAATTGTCTCTCCGCCACACCCCCCCCCCCCCCCTGCCAGCCCTAACCACGAGACAGCAATCTAGATTGAGAAACGGTGCACAAAA
>JAODKE010000001.1:5529854-5543908 GCA_026779605.1 Mormyrus hasselquistii
AACCCGCCCAACTCGCGGAAAAAAATCATCCTTTCTCTTTTCCCATTTTTGGTATCCTGGGGGTTTACCTCTTTCCTTTTCCCTAAAAGGTGGTTCCAATTCCTCCCCCCCCCCCCCCCACTTACTAGACTGCCTGAAAACGACTGATGTAACATTTGTATAGGAGACAAATTTTTCTTATCTATGAGATAATGGATTATTACTATCTAAACGAAGACCTTCAGATGAAAGATCACAAAAGCGTCCGTCTACACCCGTGCAGCTCGCAGGTCTGATGGATTTATCTGCTCAGTTCTCCAAATCTAATTAATATTTCCAGTCTTAAAATTAACTTTAATTATTAACTGGTCTCTTAGTTGTACAAATATATGGACCACACAGAATACTACCCCAGGACTCCTCGTCACGTAATTAAATTGTAGCTGGATTTCTGGAGAAGCGCTGGACTTTACAAAGCTTTTGTTTAAATGTTTTGCCTTTGGAGTGAACACATACCAGACATCATCATTTTCAGAGTGAAGCAGGGAATAAAAAAAGGAAATCCCGAACATCCAAAACAGCTGCAGTAATCAAAAGGAAACTCTTCAAGTTGCCACTCCACAGATTTACCCGTATTACCACCACCTGGAAAAAGGTTAGACTCCAAATTAAATGGACATTTTGCGTTCATTTGCCTGCTAAAATGAAACTGACTGACTGGCATAAACAAACTGTACGCTTTTGAAGGAGGAACAAAATTAGAAAAGATTTTAACTATAAAAAGCCTTATGTAACAATAATTAGTACCAAAAAGGTGGAAACTCATGTGTTAATGAGTACAACAATATCTGCTAAACAAAATGAACTACTAAAGAAAAACACTTAGCGTTGATGTAAGTGTAAGCTTACCGCAGGACATGGCACCGTGGAAACAGTCGGCCAGGAGTGTGTTCCTCAAAAGCATAGCTCCTAACCATAGTAGGTTAGCAATTTACATAGATGGAACCATGCAACTGAATGGTTCCAACTATGTAAGTTGCTACCTGGAGCTGTTGGGAAACACACCCCAAATTGATAGCTGTTTGTAATAAACAGATGTGTTTGATGGCTTTCGCTGATGATTAAGGTTTAATATGTATGATAAGTCCTATGCAATTGGGTATCAAGGATCAGGACCATTTCAGTTGCTAGATGAATGGCTTCATATTTGTAGATTAGGGATCTAATACATTATTTACCATGACATCCTTATACTTACACTATACTTGTACATCATCTTACCAATATTGTAACAGACAGTAAATACTATGTGTTTGGGACCAGCATAGATTTTCACTAATTTCACACCGTAAAACAATCTGCAATGATGGAGGGGACCAGGGGGACTGGTGGCATGGTCAGGCTCTTTCTTCAATTCGATATCCTCATTATGGTGCTTATTAGCCAATTTACAAACACAAAATGTGTTTCGCTATGACAAATAAGTAGCGATTTTTCAAAAACAGAACGACATCCTTGTGTCGTCGCTAATAACCTGAAGTGGTTGCATTTGGATTTTTTCACATAAAGTGCGGCACAATTAGCTGCCTATATGATGGACGGGCCATCCTTGATGAATGCCCACACACAAAACCCATGAAACCAACAGCTAAGGAACCCCGGGTTAAGGAATTCGTTTACTTTCCATTTGGTTGCTCGGCTGACCCATTTAACCGGAGAAAAATCAGGTTAATCGTAGGCAACCTTAAGGTTGAGAGACCACACGCATCGAACTACATAAACCAGTAGCTCCTGGGAAGAACTCGAGTCAGCAAGGTGCCCCTAAACCCCACCATCACAAGGGCTTCCTTAGCCCACGTCTCAGTAAATCTCTTCCAAAATAAAAAATGAGCCAGAAACTTACTTCTCTCTTCAAATTAAGTGGGGTAATTCTTCCCTGTCCAAACTCACCGCAGGGGGATTACATGCAACCTCGAGAGAATTGATTTCAGTGTCCCCTCAAGCTTGTGACCTGTCTCTGAAACACAGCTGACCTCGTTGGGTTGCCTGTGAGGGCTTCCTGTAAAAAATGCATTTTCCCACTGGATAGGTAGGGGGGAAACTGATGCTTATTAAAAGACAGGAAAATACATTTCACGGTCCTGTCATCTGTGACGGCACATTCAAAAACATCATCATTAAGATCCAGACAACGGACTGGCATCCCATCCACGGTGTCCCCTGCCTCATGCCCTGTGCTGCCTGGGATAGGCTCCAGGCTCTTCATAACCCTGTACCGGATAAACGCTTCTAGAAGATGGATGGATGGCTGACTTAAAAAAACACTTTATTTTAAAATACATTATAGCTTTTTAATGCTATTCTCGGAAAGGCTGAAGGGGATTATATTTTACAGGCAGCTCATTAGATGCCTATGTGAGTGCGCATCTTAAAGGAACAGGGCCAGAATTTATGACGCATCACACAGCCTATATTGCGGGATTAGGGCATTGCTCATAACCAGCCCCCTGTGTCTCCATTTGTTGCCGCGATTTGTGATCTCGTACACCAGCCTCTCCAACTCAACAGAGATATGCTCATGTTCAGATGCGATAAAAGAATGACTTTTGAGACAGGTGGGAAAGAGAACAATTCAAACATGACCAGAAACCTAAGAAGACAAAGAGCATACGGATGATTTGTCTCAAACACTAATGTAAATCTCTACCACACAACGCCCTGATGTTAACTGAGGAGAGCAGTCATCTGTGACCGATTTGGTCTGTTACTTAGTGCTGTGTTTATCAAACTAGTCCTCTGGGTCCCCCAGGCAGTTTTGTTCCCTCGAAACTCCCAGCCAATCAAGAACACCTAACACCCAGTGCAGATGTGTTGGGAGCTGGGAGAAACCAAAAATTTAGACTGTTTGGGGTCACCAAGGACTGGGTTGAGAAAGACTGATTTAGTGTGACAAACAATCTCCTGAAACATACTCCACGTTACCTCATGACCAGATGATACAATCTGCCACTCACAGATCAAACCCAGCCACTACCAAAAGACTGGAGACTGAATTTTATCAACAAGCACAGCCAGGTGGAAGAATTCTGATGACGAAGCACAACCATGAAAGGATAAGCAACCTGAAGGACATATTCATCTAATACATTTATGCTGGCTGCAAAGATCTACAGTAACAGCTGCATTATACAGTTTCCCATACAAAACGCGCTCCACGCAGCACTGAGTAATTGAAGTTAACTGCTGCAAATTGGCCGCTTTGTGTGCCGGACTTAACAGAGGCCAGCATTTGGAAATTCATTTACAGCAAGGACAAAGCTCTCAGGACTGTCAATCAGATGCCCCATGACAGAGTGAAAGAATGTACAGGACACCCAAACAGGTGACCAGAGGAAAGGCAGCAGACGCATCAAACAATAGCAGGCCACAGGCTGTGAGCGAAGGGAAATCAACATCTGTATTTCTTGGGTTTACAGAGAATGGGCCAAAAAAGACAAAACATCCAATGAATGGTGGTTCTCTGGGCAAAAACGCTTTGTTGATGCCAGAGAAGAATGACCGGACTGCTTCATGATGGATAAAAGGCAACCATGACTCAAATAACCACTCATTACAAACAAGGTAAGCAAAGAGCATCTCTGAATGCACAACATGTAGAAACGTAAAGTAGGGCTACGGCAGCATAAGAGTACACTGGGTGCCTCTCCTGCCACCAAAGAACGGGAAACCAAGGCTACAGTGAGCATGGACTCACTAAAACTGGACAACTGGAATACTGGAAACACATTGCCTGGTCAAATGTCTTGATTTCTGCTGCAACATTCAGATGGTACGGTAGAATTTGGCATGGATCCATCCTGCCTGGCATCAACAATTCAGGCTGGTGGCGGTGTTGTAATGGTATGAACAGATATCAGAACATATTACAATCTGGGCCCCTTATGATCAACTAAGCACTGTTTAAATGTCATAGCCTACCGGAGTACTGTTGCTGATCACGTCTGTCCCTTTATGACCACAGTGTACCCAGCTTCTATTCCAGAAATAGGCAACCCTGATCCTGGAGTGTGGGTATCCAGCAAGTTTTCTATCTTACGTGATGAATGATCCAGCTGAGATCAGGTGTGGTTCATCAGAGAACCAACAGGACAGAAAACCTGCTGGACACTGGCACTCCAGGATCTGGGTCGTCCCTGTTCTAATAGCTACTTCCAGCCACACAACTCAATCTCAGACAGGTTTCTTGAACATTACAATGGGTTCATTTTACTCAAACGGCCCCCACAGTCAATCCAATGGAGCTCTTATGTTATGTGGTGGAACAGGAGATTTGCATCATGAATGTGCAGCCAACAGGTCTGCAGTGATCCTATCATGTCAACATGGACCAAAGTCCCTGAAGAATATTTCCAAGCACCTTGTTGAATCTATGCCATGAAGAATTAAGGCAGTTCTGAAGGCAAAAGGATGTCCAACCCAGTACTTGAAAGATATACCTCATAAAGTGGCTAGTGAGTGTATATGTATTGTACATACATATATGTTCCTCAGATCCAGCAATCCATTATCGTCCAAGCCACTCAGCTAAGTCTGGTGGTTCCTTAAAATGGGACGTGGTTAGGGCTTTAAGATGTCACACATGATGTCCTTTGCCAACTTCCTCTTCCTGTCAAATCATAATTCTAGTTAATAACAGACTTTTCCCTGGAACTCTGGAAGACGGGCGTACATTTTTGTTCCGTTATTTTTTGTTACATAGTTTGAGCCTTGAGGTATGCAAGCATTTCATTTTATCTGTACGAATTATGAAGCCATTGAAACCTTCCAATCTTCGACTCTGTCACTGTCCTTACACGTTAATCTTACCTCTAACACAGGCGGCAAATGGCTTCTTCCATCCGACCATAATCATGTGTGAAAGGACGTGGAAACTAACAAACACAGCCATGGGGGGCAACACTGTTTTTAGCCTCTGCTCATTTTATTAAGCTGTGAAAGTTTTAAATACAATGACGGGGTCTGTAATTGGGGAGCGAAGTCAAATAGCGTCGACCTGTAAACAACGTGTTGAGAATTTTCCGGAAAGGTGTCTGCAGCATCCGCACGAGAAAGACTCCCTACATAATCACAGACATTTAATTAAACATTCAGATACACAATTAAAAAAAGAAAAGAAAATTAAGCTCTCATTTGTTGTCTTATCATACACATTTTTAGTTATATATCATTTCTTTATTTAGGAAGAATTTTCTCAGCAAGAGCCTTAAATCTGTGACCCCTGCACCCCCCCCCCCCCAGCCACATCTCAAATGAAAAGTTGGAATATGTCCGTCCCGGGGCCTCATGCAGAACAGAGTGTTCCTGGAGGGGAAACGGACGTCATGGAGGTGCAGGGAGACATGCGGGAGGAGAGAAGAGCAAGAGGGAGAGAGAGAGTGTGGAGGAGACACAGAGGAAGGGAATGGATGACAATGGAGGAGAATGTTGCCGTTGTTTTCCATTTTAGCGGGAGGATCTTCCACTTGGTCTTTGGTAATGCGTTTTAACGACTGTATCCAAACTCATCAGCATCGTCAGCCCGGAAGTCTCCATATCGCCAGAGATTGAGCTGGAAAAAGGGGGGAGGGTTAACAATGAACGGATGCAGAATGAAACTGCACCGAACACCTCGTTGACTTTTACCACGCTCCCCCTCCCCACGACCCATGACAATCTCCCAAATTTACGGCTGTTTATTCCATTTATGGGACAATCCAGTCAAGCTTCTCTACCGGAGGTTCTGCCTCCTCCCCAGCAAATGAGACATTTATAGGATGGATGAAAGCGGAGAGCGTTGCTCATGATGGAGAGGGAAATAAAAACGATACACAATTAAAAAGCTAGCTGTGATGTGGAACCTATGATGCGTCATTGTTTTTCCTGCCTAACTAGCAACCAAAGCTAATTAGCCGCACATACAATCAATACCCTTTATGAATGACACGAGAGTTCACCGTCTGGGTCGCTCTGTTGTTTCAGCTCCCATCTAATCACTTGCCGAGCTTGTGTAAAGTGCTCCTAAAACAAATACTCTCTGTTTCAGCTATTCCTTTACTTAATGGGGCTGTACTCAGCATTTAAGCATGCCAGAGGTAGCTATTAATCTAATCTACTATGGATCCTGGGCCAGTAACCCCAAAGGCTTACAGATGTACAATAAAGTTGTACAAAATAATACAGATGTACCACACAAGGTACAGAAAACAACTGAGGTTAAGTCATGGGGATCACTGGCCCGGACAATCACAGGGTGCCAACGATGAACGATAAACACTTACCCTGGAGCTCTTTGCAGCTTCCTGTGCCTTCAGGTATTCGGCAACCTGTGGAAAGATGGAAGAGAGAGGTTAGGCCAGACCACCTATGATCAGAAACGCTGGGAACGTAGAGAAAGCCCGTCGAGCCTTTGCTACTCAAAGAGTGCTTGGCTCAAGACCAAGTCCTTCTCAGGAGTGACACTCAAAGCCCAGCTGGGTAACCTACTTATTCTAAACACGGGAATACAAACCATGCAGGTAATGCTTACTTAGCCTAGTAAAGCGATCAATGATCATATCGAAGGGAGTTAACTAGGGTAAATGTGCAGCGTTGGCCTGTTGCTGTCTGGCCCAGAGGCACATAGCTCTGAGCATGTAATGGCATTTAACATGTGCTGTCATCTGTACGGTAAGGAGAAATACAGAAAACGGGTGCTATCATTCTGCTCCAAAACCATGCTATCACTGCTGTAAGGCCTTCTTAGGGTGTAATGTACCATGAGATATGGCCAGGGAAGGGCTGTCATCCTCACATTATACAAGTACACTAACATCTGTCTTCTTTCAATTCGTTAAGCAATCAAAACAATTTGTTTGAGTTCGACCATCTAACAGCAATTAGAAATAAATCAGTCGCAACCGGCAGGAATCCATGGATAATGTTCGTCCATCTAACCAACACCAGCTCATTCTAGAACCATCACAGACAAACACCAAGCAGTCCTGAAATTGCTGCAGCTGCAGGATCTTGCATGTTCATAAAGCAATCAGACAAAACTTTAAGACATTGATGATTCTAATACCTCTGGAAAATAATTATATTGACATACAAAACTGGGGTTCTCAAACAAATTACAGCAGACTACATTTTGTATGAATGGAACAGCAGTTAAGAAAAGCTGTTTTCCATTAGAGCTTGACTATAAATGGGAAATGGTTGCAGAGGTGGGGGAGTCATGGAGCCAGGAACTTAGCTTACTTGGCTTAGAAGGGAATGATATACAATCATCCTCATCGGACAATGTGAATATATAGGCATGTTCGGGTCTAGTTATAGAGTACTGGGGGTGAAGGGGCTTGATGGCATTATAGAGGACAACCAATGACTGTGCTTCATGACTCCTATTAAGAACTATTAGAACAGCAGCTATAAGAAATTAGCTGTCTTACAAAATGGCAGGTGTTGGAAACCAGAAACCGTGTCACATCCTCCCTCCCCCAAACTCCTCCCCCTAGGGGGCTGAACCGCTATGATGGCAAGCTGGTTAATATGGGGCATCTCACTGCTATGAACTGGCCACCTGGGGTAGCCCGCTCAAACACGAAGAGATACAGTGGCTGATCAGGCATGCTCAGCCGAAAACTCCTCCGGACCTACAGAGTGACAGATCAGGCATGCTCAGTCGATAACCCCTCGGGACCTTCGGAAGATCGACATGAACAATGTTTCAGGAGCTCCTGTCCGGAGTAGTCTGCGGACCCATTTGTTTCAGCTAGAGAGGACTTCCACTCAAGTGGATATTTGGGATCTTGGAGGTTTTAAGAAACTGGGAGAGTTTGTCACCTTTTGGGATAGTGGAGGCTCTGGGGAGCATAACAGGGCAGGTAGGTGCCATACAGCACAGCCCTGACTTTAAAGGCCATGCATGTTCTGGTATGAAAGGCCTGTTAGACACCTCTATTTGAACGGCTAACTAAATGCAGAATGCCAGCAGTCATTCGGTTAATCATGCGACTGGCCTCTGATTGAGAAAGCTCAGCAGAAATTACTCGTAAACTCCCTGACAGATTTCGCCCCCTGCTGGCCAGACTCACTTGGCTGTGTTTTTAGCAGCTGCATTGGTTCAAACAGCCCAGTATCATGTCTATTAATTTCCGTCCTCTTTCATCAATGCCTCCAATTATCAGCACCAGCACACAGACTACGAGGAAAGCTGTCAAATAGGAACAATGTCAAAATTCGTTAAACAGCCTCCGTTTTACAGTAATTAACGCCCGTAGTGCAGTTACTGTGTCGAAAACTGGGTAATATTTGCAAACGAGGTGTCCAAGACAATTTGGTCATAGAATGGTATGCTTGGTACATGTATCCCCCAAGTGTTATTACTCAAATCGACCAACATCTTAAGCCTTCAGTGGACTTTTAATTACATAAGGATGACGACCAGAGTTTTATATCACATCCCGGTGATGCTGAAAGCCAGGTCCACGACATTGCCGAAGTATGACAGAAGGCGAAGACATGTTAATGCTGGAGAAACACTTGCTGCTTACCGCCAACTAGCCCACACGTTTCCTGGTGGCTGTCCTAATCTTGTTATGTGAATGACAGGACCATCATAGAGATTACTCGTGGGAACAAACACCAAACTCCCCAGTGAGATACACGTCCGGACCAAAGTCATCTCTACAACTGTTTATGGGAATGTTAAGGTTTTCCTGTACGTCTCTCCCAGCCCCTGCCACAATCCACCTTTCTGCCATCTGAGCTGGCATCCGGCACCACAACAAAAGGATTTCATCTAGAAGGTAAAGCTGATGTGATCCCTGTGACAGATGGGAATCACTGAGGGATGCTCCCATTGTTTAACCCCTACAATCCAATTAAGGTCCTCTTTCTTTTTTCATGGATGACGGAACTGTAACAGGTCACAGTTTGGATGATCAAGCCAATTACAGCCAGTCGCAGACCCTCAGTCTGATGTATCTACATCCCATCATCTCCATGATCCCTATCCAGGCTGGTTCAAGTTTCAAATGTAGCTGAAGAAAAGGCTCAAGACCTGTTTGCATGTTTGGGGTTTACTTCATTCATTTTTAGCTTACGTTACATATTAGGAGAACCCCCTTGCTCCAGATGGCTGGCCCGAACATACATGTTGTGCTCTAAAAATGTCTCGCCCTTCAGGATTTCCCAGAGAACAGCCAAACGTAGAGCTTGGAAGATTTTATTTGTTCCTTCCTGACAATAACAGAGTGATCTTCTCTAATCCTCCAGGATAAAGTCTTGTCTGAAATACTTTCCTCATTCTGCCTTTCTCTCATCCTCTGCTGCTTGGTTTGCCTTGTAGCTGGGGTATGTGTATCTGTGTTTTTTGCCAGCTCACTACATTGTGCACTTAGATGCCAGAGTCAATCCTTCGTGCACCATGAGAATTTGGCTGATCACTACCACTCTGTGATTCTCCTCCCTGATGTTACATGACACTTACTCCTGGAGAAGAATGACACACTCAAGCTGGCGGCAATTAGGCTTGCATCAAAACACCTGCATGCAAGTCTTCGTCTGGTACGTGAAGGGAGGTCCTCCGTACATACGATCCATTCTGTGCATGGAGAGCGCCGCAATTAGCATCGCTAAGATTGTTAGCCATGGCACTGATTACCACCATACTTCACAGATGTCTTCTGGGGACCCCGATAGCGATGTCGACAATGGCAGTCTGTCTTCGCAATCTCACTCTGGCGCATCTGCAGGGTATTTATCGTGTCGTCACCTGGAACGGCAGCTCTGCGCTAAACGATTCCTTAACAGCACATGAGGGGCTGTAGCGCTAGTTGGAATGCATTTAAAGTGCTGCACCATTTGAAGTGAATTTAACAACCATTGGGAAAAATAAGACTTGCTATGTACCTCAAAGCATGCACCACGATGCTACTGGGTGCTAAAGTCTTGGCTATATCAAAGTACTTCATGTAGACAGACCATAGCGAATATGAGAATTTGATTATTTAAATTAAATTATGGAAGATGGTCTTCTTAAGCATATGTGTGTTTCTCATGTTATCCATCCCCCTGTCTTTCATAATCGCTTATCTGGTGCAGGGAAATGGTGATCCTGGAGCAAATTGCAGGAAGCAGAGGGCACATAGTAGGGGAACTCCCTGAATAGGATGCCAGGCCAACCAGCCAAGTCACCTAACACCATGCTTCTGGACAGCAGGAGGACACATGAGTTTCTGGACTAACCCACAGGACCATGGGGAGAACATGCAAGCTCCGCAGATATTTGAACTTGAACCTGTGACTGTGGAGGAGACAGCAGGTCATTTTGCTATATTAAATTCTTATGATAAAGATTGACTATTGCTTTCTGGTACTGATAAACTATAGGTTCAGAGTGGAGAATAGTTCATTTTGCTTTACAGTGTGACCTCACCCTTTAAGAAAGCCTGGAAAAGCACACGCTGTGTTTACCTGGAAAGGCGTGAAGCATGGCAGTGAGCCGCGCTGGCAATCCGGCGGCATGCGGAGGCCAACGTGAGATGAAAAACAACCTGCTAATCTGCACGGGGCCCAGGTGACGACGAGCCCGATCGTAAATAACTGCGCCACGGAGACGCAAAGCTCCATTCGCAGGAATCTGTTACTGCCTCAGGTTACACTCCCTGAGGCGCTTTCCCTGAATGTGACGCTTCTGCGTCATTAGGATATGTGCAGGGGGGAAAAAAATTCTTATCAGTGTTGGAGAATATGCCTCCATCTTCACTCAGAATTCAGCATGCGGCCAACAGCTGTACACAAGGGCAAGACAAGGGGGCTGGCTCTCAAATTACGTCAGGGTGGGACCAAAATGTGCAGAAAAATCCCATAATGCACTGCCACTGCACAAGCAGTTCTTTTCTAGGTGTCAGCTCACATATGTCAAGGTGGGATCAAAATCTGCTGAAAATTCCCACAATGCACTGGGCACCACAGAAGCAGTTACTTTTGAGCATTCTGTATTCCAATAACTCTTCCTGCTTTCCACGTTGTCTGTGACCTCTCCAGTCGGCCTTGATTTAAAACTGGACAACTGCGATCTGCTTACAAGTATTGATGTTGATTTATCTGTTTGCCGGATACATGTTTTTATCCCGTTCTTTTTATTGGCCCTTTGATGAAATATCGCTTCCACCTGTAAGGAAAGCCCTGACCAAAACAGAGCAAAACAAAAAAAAAAAAAAAATGTATTAATCTGTCAGGTTTGTGAGTGGACAGGCCTGCTTCCCTGGCCTAACCCTGTTTAAAACTGACGGATTCTCAAATTCTCCAAGTGTCTCTAACAATAAAGCTTGCCACGAGGAGCGCTCTCTTTAATACGAAACAATCTGTGCAGAAAAATGACCACAATTTTGAGATAATGCCACTTTTGCGCGGTTAAGCCTTATTTCCAAATGCGAAATCAGTTTTCCTTTCACCTCCCACCTTTTTCGTTTTGCGAGCACTATAAAACTGGGACCACATTCGGTGCAAGTTTTACCCTCCTGCCAAAACAACTCCCATTATGGTGTTAAACTGATTATCGGATTCGCTCTTTCTGTAATTCTGGCCTTTGAGGGTGTACTTACAAGGCAGAAGACAGAAAACCACATTCTCTCAAATTTATGTTCAAATGTAGGAGACCTTTGTGGTCAACAACCATTGATCTTCTACAATACAAGACATTCAGATGTTCTTTAGAATAGATATTTAAATTTACATTTTAATTATTGAGCAGACTTTTATTCAAAGTGACGTACACCTGTGAAAACTGGGTCAGAGAACTTCTGGAGCAACTGGGGGTAAAAGGCATGATCGGGGGCCCACAGTGACATCACTCTGACGACCCAGGGATTCCAACCAGTGATCTTCTGTCTGATCACAGCCACAGCATCTTAAACCCACCGTGCTACACACAGAGGCACTGAAAAAAGACTGCACCCATGGAGGTTTTTTTTTTTTTTTTTTATAAAAAATAATAAAAAAAAAAAAACCCCAAAAGGAACAAGGCCCGAACACAGCATGACAAGGCACCTTGCAGTCAATTCCATTGGACTCCAGAAAAATGGGGTGGGGGCTGGAGAGTGAGTTCATTATACAGGCCAACACAAAAAAAGGCAAGTTCTAAAATATAAATAAATACATGGGAGCTCTCAGGGCCAGGCAAGCCAAATTGGATTTTTAAGGGTTGCGGGATGTCGTAGGACATCAAAACCTGGTTCTGTCCTACCTTCATTAACTTCTCTGGTGCGGTTTATCGGCAAGACACGGGGGGAGCAAAAAACAGAACGAAACAGGTGTTTGCAAACATACTCCGGCTGCATTAAAGAGGTTCAGTGAAAATGCATTTCCAGAGCAGGAGAATCAACCCCAAATATCTCATTTCGGTGCCACCCGATGCCGCTCTGAGTAAATAATGGTTGGAGAATGTCACAGTGTAATGGCAATAATTATTATACAAATACCCTTGTTTACTTTACTCTGCACAATCTATAAAACGATTTCTCAACGCCCTATGAAATTAGCATAATCTGGAAGCACAAATTCTCAGGTTAAAATGTCTTGCTTTTCGTGTGGCTTAAAAATTAAATTTTCCATGTGGCGTGCTGGTTTTGAGGCCTGGAGAGGCATAGCTAGCCTGGATGTGGGAACCAAGAGGTGCTTGATCAAAGGAGGGCCTGCCTGCTGGGGGGGCGGGGGGCTGTCCTCTCACTCACGCGCCAGAGACACGGCTGTTACCTGCCTGGCATGATTTAAACCCCCCGCAGTCACGGCACCTGTAGGCCTCGCTTCCTCCAGCCGCTAACGACATGCACATCTGTGCCCCCCTCCGATCTGGTGTTTAATTGCCCAGGCGACTCACCGGCGTCGCGTAATTGGACAGCTTTACACCCTCGGTTACTTATCTGGGGGAAGTTCGGAGCTTGCGGTGCCTTCGCTGAAACATGCCACATTATGCAGGCACCAGAGGGTGGCGCTCACTGATACAATGCCACTCTGCTCCCACGGTGACACTTATTGACACTATCTGGTAGTGTCATCACAAAAACACCATAATCTCAGGCATAAACCCAGATATTTCATCTGATGATTACAGAATTAACAGACTTTGTTCACCTTCCCTCGAACCTCGAAAGGGGGTTTGGCCCACACTTGTCCCTTGGGGGCCCCATCAGGTAAACATGGACAAAGTTTCTCAGCAACACCAGCCGCTTGTATCCTGCAAATCGCACCTATTAACCAATTAGGAATAATCACTTCATACTCGTTGACCAATCGACCGTCACGTTAGTCGACCGACAAACACTGATGCAGACCCTAAGCAGCCGGTGAATTTTACCCCCTTTTTTGTAACCGTGCAGCTCTGTGTGGTCACTGTGTGGCTCAGTGGGCTAAGCCTGTGTGCTTGTAATTCCAAGGTCACCAGTTCAAACCCAGCCTCAGCATGTCAGTCCTAACTGTACAGTATCCAAATACTTGTGGGCAGTGTTGGCTTGATGGTTAGGGAAGCGCACTTGTAATCGAAAGATTGCAGGATCGAATCCCCCACCAGCCAGTCACCACTGAGGTACCATGAACATGGTACCGTCCCCCAACCCCGGGTGCTGAATTAGCTGCCCCCTGCTATGAAAAGTCACATATGGGTTAAATGCAGAGGACACATGTGTCCTGCTGTGGTGTGTTGACAATGACCAGTTCAGTTTACAGGCATCAGTGAAGGCTGCCACACAAGGCCTCAAACCCATAATGTTCAGCTTGAGTCCACGTCCCAACCCTTACACCATGTGGGCTTCTATATTTAACATTCTACCCGCATTCTATTTAAAATATCAATTTCCTGTCTTCTCCCATCCATTGTAAATGTGAAGCTGATCCACCCAGCTGGATACACAAATACTGTACACAGGGGATCATTCAGAGGGAGGGGGTGCTTTTCAGAACATTCATCCCTCACTCGCTCAGGATGGGCCCCTAGCCTCAGTTTGCAAACCCTAATTGGGGGCGTTAGGCTGAAACAGCAGGCTGATGGAAAATAG
>JAODKE010000001.1:5618517-5650145 GCA_026779605.1 Mormyrus hasselquistii
ACAAAAATAAATATATATATATATATTTAAAAAAAAAAAAAGAAAAAAAAAACACACAATTTATAACAATCACGCGGCAAAATGCAGAAAATGGTCAAATGGGAAATAAGAGCCCAATTAGCGACAGGTCCAGGTGACGACGCAGACGGTCTGAGCCCTCGGCCGATTCCTTGCACGGTGGCGCCACCATGTGGTCACTTTACATGCACTACATTAGCCCAGTCCGTCCCTTCCCATGACAGCGAAACATGAGCGTGCAGCCCCGCCCACAAAGAGCCACCCCCTGCAAAATGCAGCTCAATCCCCACCCCCACCAAACACAGAAAAAGAATGGAAGAAAAAGTCATTTCGCTCCAAACACTGCGGAAGGAGCTGAGATGGCAGAATGAACAGGGCACCTGGGGAAAGCTCTGCTGATCTGTTCACAACTCCTACACCCCCCAGCCAACCCCCCCCAAACGAAAGATAACAGCAGCAATAAAAGGGCACTTTCCACAAATCCGCCCGCTGTACCAGATCAGCCATGGAGGGGTGTGGGTCGCTTCCATAGTACTTCAGGAGATTTTAAGCAGCAGGCAACCAAGTTGCTGCGATGACCTACGCGGCCCCGCCCTCTCACCTGAGCCGACTCCCCCTCAATCCGAGGGGGCCGGATGCTGGACAGGTGGACGGTCTTGTACTCTCCGGAGACCAGCTTCACCACGATGGCGTCGGCATTGACGATCTGCATGACCTAATTCCATCGGAGAAACATAAGGGGGGGGAGGTTGAAACAGGAGGTTTAATCCATCAGAAAGCAGAGGAGGGATTTAAACTAGCATCTTCATGCAGGATTTATCAACTGATCTTTTGTAGGACATCACAGCAATCCATCAGTCGTCAGACTCTGTAAATTAGAGAAAACCGATTAAGCAAAAAAAGGACACATCTTGAGATTGATGGTGAGTACAGAGGACAGACTGAGACCTCAGAAACGGTGTATGGATGACAGATCTGCATGCATCATGTGACATCTGCAGGCACACCTGATCGATGTCACTACATGGACCAGAAACGGGCCCCCCCAAAGTACCTCAGGATAAAATGCAGCTCCTATTTGCCTTAATATTATGTCTAATCCAAAATTAACCTGCTAAACTAATCTGACCATCTCAGGTATGCCTGCAGGGCGGTGATAATACTTCCATTTAAACATCCGTCTGCATTTCCCCACCCTGTCCCACTGCCAGCAGGAATAAAATATGTGGGAAATGTCTGTATTCAGTCTTCCCTGGCCCACGACCCCCCAGGTAGAATATCGATTCCTCATTACAAAAATTCTGAGTTCCCACAGTGCAGAGACCTGACATGCAAGGCTCCAAATGCTTAACACTTAGACAAAAATCAAGAAACCTACAATTCCCGAACATGCCGTTATCCTTCACATTAACAGAGGCTGAAACATCCGACACCAACACCGGCTGCTCTTATCATCCAAGAACATTTGACAGCATCAATTTTGCCAAGAGCTACAATGGAAACGTTATTAAGAGGGAGGCTACAGAGATACGAGAAAGGATGTTTTTAATGGGGGAAGGAACTACGTTCCGGAAGGTAACAAGGTACCACATGCCAAGGCCGACAATGTAAAGGGTGTCAGACTCGACACTAACAGGGAGCGTTAGAGAGACTGCTCACATCCAACATCACCAACACATCCAACATCACCAGCAAAAACATTCATCCTGCGCGTTTAATTACTAAGAAATACCAGATGGGAACAATAACTCATTGTTTACATGAAATCAAATTTGTTTCCTCAATCCAACATGTAGATAAATAACTTTAGGGCACTTTTTAAATTTTTTTTATTAAAAAAAAAAAAAAAAAAAAAAAACCCACCGTGATTCCTTTTTTGGATCCAAGTAAGAAATCAGGAGACGAGTGACTGGAGCCCAACCTGAAACGTGTGGCTGTTCTAAATGCAGCATACATACTGCCACCATGTGGTGAGAGCACATGGCAATAGTGACTCGGGCTATGTGGACAGTTTGGTAGCATGTTAACAGGCAGTGCCAAGGGATGTTTTTAAAAGGACATTTAAATTTCACCCAGTTCAGGTAGCGGTGTCGGATCTGACAAAATGAGCATTTCCAACAGTCATTCATCATTCGTTCAGGAAGGACAAAATACACCCTGGCTGACAAGAACACCGGAGGCGTTCACTGCCGCGTTTTGAACCAAACGCCCATTCTAAACGACCCGATCCTCTTCCCCATCCTTCAGAAGGCGTGTAGTTCCTCTGTCGGCCAGCCTGTGACACTGTGACCTTTCTAACTGCACAGTCCATGCCAGAGTGCCCTTCTGAAGTCGAATCTTCCAATTAACGGTGGAAGAAACACAAAGTCAGCCAACTACAACGTCAAGGCAAGTTAAACCAAAGAAACATCCTCACGCTGCAAGATCCAGCAAGAATCTGGAGAGTGTCACTGTCAATATGAGCACAGGCCAAGACAAAATACCCAGCAACTGAACCTTTATAAATTAGACACACAAGTTGCAGGAAAAGCATTTTGGGTGCCAATCCAGTGACCATCGTGAGGCAATGACTCATCCAGTCTGACACGTTAATAAGAAAAGTTATACTTCTATCCACTTACATAATCATAAATAGGGAAATAATGGGTTAAAGCAGATCAAATTCTGGTAGCTGCCACATTAACACCAGCAGTAAGATCTTCACCAGGACTAGAGTAAATAGGGAGGGAGAGTGGGAGAGAGTGGGAGAGAGAGAGCACTTGGGATGGATTAGACAGGAAGTCTGAGAATTCCCAACCCCATCTTGGATAAATGCTTCACATTTGACCGTTACCTTGGCCACGAACTGGCGGTCCTTCTGGTCCAGGTTGGCAGTGGGGGCCACGTAGTCTTTCCAGATCCTCACCTTGCGTTCCTTGGCAGACCTGCAACACAAGCGGGCTCACCGAGGCTCGTTCACACGTCACACGGCGACGCACCACTCGGAGGATAGACATTTCGGCTCTCACTCCACAGGCCGTGTTTAACTGCTACTGGTTCCCAGGTGCCTGCTATTCAATCACGCCTTTGCGGAAGTTGTGGAATCACTGTGATAAACAGCATTTCGTGAAGATTCATTCAGTATTTAGTGTAGGCGCCTTTGCCAATGAAGGCAGAGTAAAACAAGAAGCGACTTGTCCAGATTCGCCGAGAGGGGCGAGGTGGGGGGCACTAACCGCTCTGCTGCTCTCAGCTTGTCGGCGCCTTGCGTGTAGACCGCCATAGACCAGTCCACACAGCGAGCAAAGCCCTCCTTCAGCAGCAGCTCTGTGATGTTACCATTCTGTGGGAAGACGGCAAGCGAGAGTCACACCTGGGATGTCCCTACCTACATGAACCAAAATGACGACATCCTGGCACCATAGATCACCGAGAGAAATAGCTCCCAGCGTCTTTGAGGAAGTCTAGCTTTCCAACCACCAACTTCTAATGGTTTCAACCTCAATGTTCTCACTTCAGAGGGATGGCTGGAGAACAGTGGTACATCATGGGCTCTCATCTTTCAGCATGAAGGAAGCTCTTATTGGGTTCCTTATCGTTTTCCCCTTTCTCAGTTTTTAAAATGACGCTGTAAATGATGCAGGAACGTTTCACAAGGCACCCATGGGGCAACTCTCATGAAAAGGCACTATATAAATTGAATCAAACTGAACGTTAGGTAGGATCACCCAGTTCTCCAGGTTTAAAACAGATCTCACAGAACCCACAGAAAGCAAGGTCCTCCATGGAAAGTGGCTGAACTCCTGCCAGAAGTTAAAAGCTGCCACCTTCTGGTCATGAGCACTCAAACCGAACAGCCGTGTGATTTCAAAAGATCACAGGAAGCTTTGGAAAAAACTCCCGACCTGTGAGGCACGAAAATGAAAGGTATCCTCCCAGGGGAGGAGAAATTGCTTTACGAAGGAAAGAGGCAGCTTCTTAGAAAATGCACCACAGGAACAAGACGATACAGCAGAGCACATACAGGACCCTCATGCACCTTGTTTTCAGCCAGTTTAGCAGAGGAACAAAGCGACCCGACCACTTAGGACTGCCCAATGGTGGGCAGGCACAGCGAAGTGCTGCAGGTTTCCATAGCGACCTAGGGAGCGAGCGCTCTGGCCGTGGACCCTGGGCTCTTACCGGGTGCAGGATGGTGCCTAGGATGACCTGATTGTGGCAGCTCTCCAGGATGATCTGCACGTCCCTCTGGAGCAGCCGAGACTCAGTGAAAAACTTGGCCTCAGCAGCAAAAGACTCCGGAGACTCTGTGCCGTCTGCCTCTCGTTTGAAGGTAGGACACTAGAGATATGGACGAGAGTGGGAAAGGCAGAGAGCCAGTAAGGCTTCAGAAAGGCCCTTTAGCTCTTCAGGAGTCGCCAGAAGTCGGTGCCAATCTGGACACGGTGTTTGATAGAGCCGAGAGTTAACGAGACTCTTAAGTTTACAGTTACCCCCACGTATTTGTGGTGGCATGAATCACAGATTTAGTGGTCGGGGGCCTTTACCTTAATTCCAGACAGCATCACCGTCACCAGGTAGTAGTCAGGCAGGAGAAGGGCCCTTACAACACTCCCATCACGAACGTGTTCGATGATTGCTGTAGGTGAGTATTTAAAACGGTCAGCGGCATGGAAGGTCTCTGGATTACATCGGGATTGACTGCAGCATTTCTGACAGGTTCATGACACCAGGTTCAGTGTTACATTTTCATATGTGGCCCAGTTGCAGTTATATTACAAAAAGCGCCACACAAATGCAGTGCGTGCTCATTAAAAGTAGTATGGGAAAGAAGTGCAACAGAACCACAAGCAACGTGGGCCTCCACACGCGTACCGTTGACAGGCTTCTGGTGCATGGAGTCCACGAAGTTGCGCGGGTTCTCGATGCTATACTTGAGCTCACGGATGGTATGGGAGCCGCCTCCTTCAGACCACATGCCCTTCTTAGCCGACTTGGCCTGGTCCTCCAGGTCACAGAGCCGGGCTTGGTCTGGGCTGCGGGGGGCGTGTGGGTGCATTAACGAGGCGCACATGTATACTGACCACTGCGAAGGTACATGACATCATCAACACTCTGTACACCCATAAACAACTGAAGAAAACCACTACAGATCAAACTGAGGTTACTAAATGGCTTAGCTTCAATTTTGGATATTTTCTCGGGCTAATTCAGCTTAGGTATCTCATTCAAGGGTCCTACAGCAGGATCCACCAGGGAACTGTTCTCCCAAGCTTCTCTCGTTCCCTACACTCTGCTTTCTTCACTTTGATCCCTACATTGCGAAGTTGCGCTGAAATTTCATCAGGACAGTCAGCACACACCCAGGAGATTAAACCTCCCCACCGGAGCCAAACCACCGCTGTAGAAGGCAACACAGCCAGACGCCAGCCACCCACTCCCATCAAACTTCCGGGAGGGGGGGGCTGGGTCGAGGATTGTGCAGAGACAAGGTGGTCCTAATTGGAGAGCTTCCCCGGGTATCAAACCCCAGCTGCTGTCAAGCAGAACCATTTACTGCTCATCAAACCGGACTATTCACACCCGGGGACGCCGTAAGCCAGGGAAAGCCAGACAGAGGAGAGTCTAAAGCTGCCCCACCCCCCAAGCCGACCAGGGGTCCGCAGACTCAGCATCGCCTAGGATCATTACTGCAGCAAAAGCGGCAAACCCCACCAGTCACGAACACCATCACCCCTGACACTCCAAGACTGAAACACGCCTCTCACTGGATCCCTTGCTTGAAAAGACCCAAAAAGAAAAAAAAAAAAAAAAGCGAGCGTCCTGGTCCGGAAAATTCTGCCAGTCATCGACTGGAATACGGTCGGCAGGTCCACCTACAGAGCTCTGCGGCAGCATTCTGGCAGCGTGCCACAAAACACGGGGCCACAGTCCCGTCTCTAGGGGCGTAAAGAGCTTCAGTCGAGGACCTCACGAATACGACACAGGTTGCCTAGTGACACTGGGGCTCGTCGCTGGAACACTTCATTCCAGGACGTCCCTACCCCAATAGTCAACCGGTAAGTAGGGGGGCTGACTATCAGCTCTCAATAACAGAGGACTGAGTGCCTGTAAGGATCAGTGAAAGTAGGTAGCTCTCAAAACAGTCTTAATGAACACACCTGTCAGAGTCATTATGGGATAAACCACACAAGGTGACTAGGGGGAAGTGCTGGACACTAACAGCGAGGTCTGGCCAAGCAAGGGATTGCCCAAGGAGTACACAGTGTCCAGGTGTCAGAGCGCTTCCACAGACAGGCGGTACTAGTCAAAGGGCTGTTTCACAGTTGCACTCTGTTGCCACCTTCTGTCATATCTCAGAACTGCATCTGGTTTGAGTTCTGATCCTGTTCTTCTCAAGGCAGAGGCATCCCCTTCAGATTGCCACAGGTAACCTACGTGAACACCGCCGCCTAACAAAGCATGCTTTGATAACGCGCAGGTGACAAACCGTTTCCTTTCAGTTAAAACAAAATATATTCATTTTCTTCAGCTCAGTTAGGCTGCAGAGATAAGCAACTACGTAAAATTTCCTGTCAAGAGACAAAGGGGAACCACTTGCTGGAAGGACACGGTTGAGTCACAGCTACATGAACCATAAGCCTGGCAGCCAAGCCAGGATTCCAAGCTGGAGCTGGAAGAACATGCAGCAATGACTGGATGACTCACAGCGGAGCCAGCATCCCCACAGATCCACCTCAGTCACACCTAGAGACCCGGGTGTCACCGATGTAGAAGAAATAAAATAACAGAAGACCCCTGAAGGGGGACCGTAAACGTGCTGCTTCCACTGAACTTCAGCTGAACCACCAGCTGTTCTGAGCAAAACCAAGACATTCCTGAGGTAAGCTAAGAAAGCCAAAAAAAGCAGACTTACTTAGTGCCACGGATCCCCTCCCTGCGGACGGTGGCGAGTCCTTCAGCAACCAAAGACTCTGCAATGTTCTCCCCAGACGTGTCTGAAACGAGAGTGGAAGCGTGAGGCGAAATTCCCACAAACTGATCTGGTAAGAAAGGCAGGCATCACGCCGACTCAAAAGCTTTCATGGGGTGTTTCCAGCAAGACCACTCCTACCCATAATTCCCAGTTCCACAGAAGAACCCAAAAACCACTTCAAAAAGGTCCATCTGCAGCATCAGATTCTTCAGGAAGAAGACCATCCATAACGCAATACCCACTACGGCCACAACCCGATAACACATTTCCCAGGAAAACACTGACAAAAAAAAAATCAAGACCATCCTTTGTGGTTGTACATACCTTTCCCCAGGTACACCATCCCATACTCTCTTCCCTGGTTGGTCTTGATCTCCACGTTGAAGCACACTTCCTTACCAATCATCTTCTTGCGGAGGAACTCACGAGCCTGGAAGGCCCAGGGCTAAAACACAGGTACCGTTCAGGTCAGCTGTGTCCAAACTCAGTGGCAGAACATTTGATCAAGACACATTTCAGGGCTCCTGGCTCCTCGCAAGCATGTGGTGTTTGTGGCACAAGAAAAAACAAAGCAATGAGAGGAAGAGAGGAACAAGATACAATCCAGCATGTTCCTCAAGCTTTTAAAGGTAACTATTCCAAGAGGAACTTGACAAGATAAAATTTGAGTTCTTTAGTAGGACGTCCTTGCTGAATTAATTTACTTATCTGAGTCTGAGTGGAGCAACCATCCATCCACACCAAGGCAAAAGGCCTCCTCACCTCGTCGGGAACGTCCTTGGTGTCGGGTTGGCCCTGGACAGCACGCCGCGCCAAGGCACCGGCCCGGATGTTGCTCAGGTTGATCTGTCTCTCCGGCGGAGGTCCCCCCCGAGGCTGACCTCGAACAATGATGGCACATCCCGAAAGTACCTGAAAGACAACACACACACCAAGCTGAACCACTAGGCAGGGGGGGGGGGGAGGAGCCAAAACAGAGGGAAATAGTGATTCCAGAGGCAGCTCTGCCAGGCTAGAGCTCATCCTGCCAATATGGAGTTTGGAGGCTCCCTCCACATCTGTTCGAGTTTCCTCGTCATCTACAGAGGACCACAGGTTCGGATGAACCGGTATTCCATACACCATCTGTGTCTCCCAGAAGAAAGTAACTACAACACACACTGAACAAGAAGCTCATGAAAATGCATAGAAAAAGCTTTAATCCTGCTGTTAAGTAACACTGCAGACGACATTTCAACTAATGCATAACATACCACACAGTAAAATATATAAACAAATCCCACGAATCAGATGCAGCAGAAGCCAGACTGCACTTGGAAATCATACAGGCTCAACACATCCACGTGCCGCTGACAGACAGAACTGACAAACGTAAATATTAAGCTAATGATTAACGACAGCATTATTTGCTTTATTCACGGGTTTACAATTTGCATACTATGACCTTAACATTGACCGATAAGACAAATAGCAGGTCTAAATGCGTTTCAAAATCCAATATGAAAGGACCTATCAATAAAATGAAGTGGTAATTCTTACGTTGCACACCATGACAGAAAAATATGCAAACCTACTAAAATTCGCACCTAAGATAACCTTAAAAAGCGGATTTAATTTATATTTACAACTGTTTTAACCGCAACACAAAAGAAAATCCTTGAGCAAGAATAACATAAAAAGACTACTACAAAAACACAAATAAGTAAATTTAAAATAATAAAGTTGGACTGGAAGAAGCTTGTAATGAATAAGCGGCTTGCAGTATCAAAACTATAAAGAAAACGGCGGTAACGCTGATATGAAAGAGTCACGTCTGTTCATTTAATAAGAGTTTTTAAAAACAAAAAAAGTACTTTAAAAACTTTAAAAAGTAACACCCGACCGCGAAAGTTCATGGGAGTTTGTATAAATGGCGATGGAGGGGCTTTCCACTCGAACTCCCAGACTTTAGACCTACGTGTCAGTTTCTCATCCTGAATAAATTGTCAGCCCCCCCATTTTACCACACACCCGCAGACCTTATCCCGCAGCCCTGATTACTTATTTTAATTAACAACTCACTGTAAATGACTGGAGCGTATTATACGTTAAAAAATATTTAGACTATAAATACATGTTTTGGGTAGGGGGTTGCATTTTTTGCAAAAGATACGCACGCGTGCTGTACTTGTCTTAAAAATAATAAACCTTCATCGCTTTGCTCATGTTGCTTAATTAAACGTAAGAACACTTCCATCACGAGAATTAAGATACTCTGATCAGAGTCCTCGCAGATTTACGAAATTCGATATCATCACCACCACCATCATCATCATCGGACGTTGTAATATAATAATTTAAAGTGTTTATTTCGAAGCAGTTACTAATACTGCGCCATCTAAACACACTACCTGAATTCAAAAAGCTACGCGGCAAGGTAACTTGAAAAAACACACGGGCGCATGTCCCTGCACAGAAATACCAAAGTGAAATCAAACAAATGTATTAGTTCCACATCGACGTCAAATAAATCACCCACATTTAAACATCTTTAAGAGACACGAGATGTGAGAATGAGCCGAGAAACTGCCCTCCATCAGATGCTTAGAACTTACTTATCCAGATCCTTGCTTTTAAGCTCCTCAGACCCCCACAGTTGTAGTTTAGGCTTACCATTTTCACTATTCCTCTTTGCAATGGCGCAGAAGAACCAGGATTTGCTTGTGCTTGTGCAGACGCCGAAGAGGCCATGGTCTCAGTGATTTAAAACGTAAGGGATCCGGAGAGATCAGGAAGAAAAGAGCCGGCAGTCCGAGCGACTGTGCTACTGGAGAGTCCAAGAAAGGGAAAAAGGGACTGAGCGTCGCTGAACACACTCACTAGACCGGAAGCGCACGATGCCATGCAGCCCCAGCATGCACAGGACATACACGTCAAATTGCGACTTATTCCGGGCCAAGGCCGGGAGGGTCTGCAGTGCAACTGTATGCAATTCTTTGAAAACGTAAGATATGTAAAAAAAAATATATATCTTCCGGGGTAAAAAGGGGCGCGACACGTCAGCACGATTTTATCCTTAAAGCGGACATGCGAGCGGAGGTTGTTGATACTGTTGCATGTTGGGGGTTTTCGTAAATGAGAGAAGCGAAAACGTGTGCTTTAATATGGGGACTTCTGCTATTTCGCTATCGATTCAGTTTTGGAAACATCGTCAATCTCGGCAACCAAAGCTCTAAATGTCTTGATCTCGATCACTAATTTGATAATTGAATTTAGCAAGGAATTTATTTTTCGCTGAGTATTTCGATTGTCCTATGTGTTCTCAAATTTCGTAATATTCCAAGTTTTTTTTATATAATTCAAGAGAATGTGCGTTTTTAAATATTTTTTGTCCATATTACTACAACTGTGTCCATATATATATTTGAAATACAATTACATTACAGTAAACCTTTGTCATTATAAATATATTTTTATTTTCATTTTGTTCGAAATTACTGAATTTGATATGACATTTAGTGTCCGCCAGGTGGTGCTCACCTGCCGACCTAAATCGGTGTGCCTAGAAATGTGAACGCATCAGTGTAGGGACAGCCTTATCGGGCAACACAGAGTTGTTGTTTCGAATCCTGACTCCGTATCTACGAGTTTGTGTCCTCCCCACGCTGAGATTTCTTGTATGTTAAAAACGCTGCTTTATTGAATTGGTCCGTTTGATCTGTGCGTACACTGATGGACAAACATTCTATCCATGGTGCCCCCCCCCCCTCCCCCGCGGACCTGTACTTTCTGGGATAGGATCCAGGCCAATGGTGACCCTGTAGTGGATAAACAAACAAATGTATCTATGTATCAATGACTTCACTATACATGTAATCTATCTTGGGACACTGTAAAGGAGGGAAGTTAGGACATATTGCAGGGGCCCCTAAGTGACTGACTGTGCGCATTTGAGCTGAGTGACAACAGAATGGCAATTAAACCCACAAGCCTAGATTGTAACACTACTGTTAAAAAGTGCGTTGGGCTTTAGATGTGTGGTTGTACTAATAAAATAATTACATATGTTATATGTTGCATTATTAAAAATTAATATATAGCTGTATAGGGTTAGAGTGTCCGAATCAGAGAACTGCAGCTCATGTAAGTCTGCAAGGTCAATCATGGACAAAGGGTTTAGTACACAGTTTGAAAAACTCAAAGACAAAAAAAAATATTCAAACAACTTTATATAATTATATACGATATATTTCATTACATATAAAGTTTACTTACGTTAAAATCACACTGAGCTTGCTGTGTACACTGCATACAGATCGCTGCAATAATAGACATTTTGAATGAAAACGCGGGTTTTAACGATATTAAATTATATAACAACATCTTATTACATAGTTTTTACTAGAGTATGGTGGTATTTTCGTCGGCTGAGAGTTATTCGTCTACAGGAACGCTGGGAAACGTTTTCCTACATTACAGCCCACTAACCTTGTGCGACGTTTCCAGACTCTAAGCGGAGATATCCAGGCAATTTCCGTTATCTACAGTTAAAAAATTTAATTTTTAATAGCAGTACGTCACAACAAGGTCTTTAATTGAGATAGTCTCTGAAATGATCGAACATTGTGATGCTACGTTTGTCCTTATGTATATGCGAGGTTTATCATTGTTTAAAAAACCACTGTTGTGCGCATATGTATTTTACTATGCGAACTGCATCGGGTTTTTTTTGTAAAAACCTAGCGATATTCACTACAATTAGTAAATGTATATATTGCACTACAGATTATCATATTGTAGAACACTTCATATAATAAGTTATCGTTATTTCAAATATATGACACAATGCTTTATGGCCAACAACGTACGCTTTAATCTAAAACACATACAATGCAGTCCAAGGGTACTAAATAAAAATAGCAACCATATCAAATTTTAAATTAGTACATTTATACAGAGTAATACCGTACTGTGGAAGTTAAAACTTGCTTAAGAAGAAGTCCGATAATGGTGCTTTTACCTTACTGTGTCAGTTTATCGTTGTTACTTGCAGATAACTTTGCACTAAATACGTGACAGTGTGCGCTCTGGATAACTTTTGGTAACCTCTTGTTTGCGCAGGAGTTCTGACTACCATTTACGCTCCTTTCGCCACAATTAAGAACTATAGTAAGCGTGTGTATAATAACGTATATCGTTAATATGTCGGTGTGTAGTTTTGTTAATATATGGGTCATAAGCCGTTTTTCCCGGAGGAAAAAAGTAACTAAGTAGTCATTAGCACAAAATTTGAAAATTACGCACCCAATTTTTGATCGCTACTATGCCAACCGAAGGATTATTTTGTTAACAATTGTTCAAGTACATGAGAATTCAAGTGATGTAAGTACTTTGACTGAAGCGGACTATGGGATTTGATAACTGAAAATAAATAATTTATCTATTTTTATCCGTTGGTAGGGAGATATTGGTGTTTCGTCTTACTGTGCTCAATATGCCGTGGTTCCAGTACTGAAAATATTATCATAAACTAACCCGTGGTTAATATATAATTTGGAACATATGGCTTTTTAAAATAAACCCTTTATTTTTGTAGTGGCATGACCTATGTGGATTTTACTAATGATGCCCAATTAGTCATTAAACAGATTCGACCACGAGGCTTGTATAGATTTTCATTCGCTAATATTTGCTCGTCAAATATTTTCTTTGAAACGTTTACAACATATTTTATCTACATGTCAGACAGGAGACATCTGTGAGTGTTTTTCGAATCTCCATTTCATAAATATACTGCCAATTGGTCGCATACATTTCCATCTCTGCCTCTATTTGTTCACGGTTGAAAGAAAATGTAATAAACGAGTGTATTTGACGGATTTATGATTTATCAAATGTACTTTACCATATGGCAGACGTTTTAATGTTTGTTTTAAAATACAATCGAGCTGGATTTTAACATGAATGTAGAAGATGCCCGAGTCACGTGACAGGCGGCGTGCCCTTTAAAGAGTAAAACCAAGGCGCCGCGTGCACGTCACATTTTTCAGGAAAATATCCATTTCTGAAGCGCGTTCCAAGGAGCACATCTATGCAATAACTTAATAGGCAACTTTCACAGCCACAATTTTTCCTACCCGCTAACCGAGAAATGCTGTCCATCACAATTCGGTGCTGAAAATACACCTTCCATGCGCTGGGTAATAGGCTACGTTAACCTCCTCGTGGTATCGCCTACATTTGCTGCCCACCTAGTGAAATACAATCTGGCACTTTAACAAGAACAAGACCACGAAACTGATGTTAAACAGCGAAGCGAACGAAAGGTTTCACTTTGCTGCTTTTAGACTTTGAAATGTTCTTGCAAATACACCCATTCTTACACGTAATGCGAACTACTTTGACAGAAGTTACCTCAATGAGACCACATTTGATTCTTGTGGTGAACCATAAAACGTGCAATGCCGACACAGCACATATAAAAAAGAATAAAAACATTCATGGTCATCATGACTCACACCTACGTGTGTATATGATTATTTGGTTAATTTATTGTGTAAATTGCATACGTAGATACGTACACTGCACAGTTGGGGAAAAAATAACACAATACTTGGTTGTCTTCACGCTGAAGCGGTCGTGAGATCATGCACTCACGCATGCATGCTGATTTGCATGCAATATAAGGCTATAAATTACTGGGGTCAGACTCACGTCACTCAGGCAGGGCTGCTGGCCTATATGCGAGTGTTCTGCCTGCAGGTTCCCTCACTGTGTCGGGGCAGTGAGTCGGTACAGCTTTGGATTTGAAAAAACACAGTTCCGGACGTGGCGATACTCAGCAAAATTATTTACGTTTTCCAGGTAAAGTAACTGTTCAGTATTACATGGAACTTGTGTGCACTGCTCCAAAATTTACCAGTGAAATGTCTCACCTGATGCTTTTAACATAACCTGTTTCCATATCTCCCATTTTTGTTTACCACAGAAAAGTTACCAGTAGCGGATGATGGAACAGCATAATAAGGACGTGATAGAACAAGGTTTATTATTACGACATTATCTTATAAAAACACTGTATAAAATATGCGTAACTGTTTGGTCCTTTCGGATGTCGTTTTATATATTTGCGTTTAAAAATTGATTATTATAATTACTAACGAGGTATTTAATGAAACAAACATTTTCAAATTCAAAATTGCTTAAAACTAATTGAAATGTAGCCATCCAACAAAGTAGTCATTTCCTGATTTGTCCGGATTTTTTAATGAAATAATAAAGTTATTGAAAGGTAATAGTTGTTTTCTCTTACAATAATTTCATAATTTCAAATTTGTCTTGAACCTTCCTGCTGCTTTTTATAGGAGAAAGTTGCATAAACCAACTCGGGGGGGTGTTCCTGAACGGCAGGCCTCTCCCTGCATATAAAAGGAGGAAAATAGTGGAACTGGCAACGGAGGGTGTAAGACCTTGTCAAATATCGCGGATTTTAAAGGTACCAACATGCGACACGTTTTCGCGGAAAACGCTAATGCTAAACATATTTAAACATATTTACGCATCTGTCGTATTTTTTATCCAGGTGTCCAACGGCTGTGTCAGTAAAATCCTCGGCAGATATTATCAAACCGGGCTTTTGTGTCCCAAATCGATCGGGGGTAGCAAACCTCGCCTGCTCACACCAGAAGTGATTTCCAACATCGGTCGCTACAAGTGTGAGAACCCATCAGTTTTTGCCTGGGAAATCCGGGAGAAACTCATGTCTGAACGGGTGTGCGAACCTAACAGGGTCCCCAGTGTAAGTGAATTAACCGAAAATCGCGCTAATTCATCTTAAAATTTAATTTTGTTTTAATGCAGAACAGAAGCTATTTTTAAGTGTTGCCAAAACTACAGAAAAGAAGGAAATACAATTTTATAATCATATGCACTGCAATCGTAGAAAGGATTGAAAATCTAGTACACAATATAATAAAAAAAATGTCACGTATTGTTCACGCGCTGTTTGTAGGTGTCGTCTGTAAACCGAGTTTTGAGAAACATCCACCAGGATCTCATACCCTTTGGCACGGACAGCCCTGGGCCTCGGGGTAAATGGTTGTTCTTTAAATCACAAATATTCTCCTGAAATGCAGTACACTCAATCTTCGTTCCTGCCATCTTTTTCCTCATATCAAATCGTATAGGAAACGTGTCTGGTAGAGATGCGGGCCCGATGACAGGGTGCAGGACTTTCCCAGATGATGGTCCTGGAGCAGAAAACAGCAGGACAGGAAAGAAACAGCACAGGATCCGTACTGTATTCACTGAAGAACAATGTGCAGTTTTAGAACAAGGTACCTGCAGCTCAATGTCTGATTAAGCATTGCTTTGCATAGTAGGTCATTTTTAGTAAAACATGGGCAGGATTAAAAAGCATTAAAAATCGTAAGAAGTCATCATAATTGGGGTAAAATGATTTATGTCTGAGGAATCTAACATATAATGCATGCCTTTTTGAGTTTGCATTGCTTTGTGCTGTGTACTGATGCAACGTGTAAATCCAGCAGTATTATTAAACTACGGGTTGAAATGATCCGCTTGAAGTGTAAATGTGAATGTGGGCCCGTCCCTATAATCCACCTTGTGCTTTTTTTGTTAATGTTGCAGAATTTCGACAGGGGCATTATCCAGTCTCGCTCACTAGGGAGAAACTAGCAGCAGAGATGAACCTTTCAGAAGGAACAATAAAGGTAATGTGGGTGGGGGTGAGTGGTAGGCAGGCTATGCAGGGACTCCAGTTTATGGGTGCTTTTTCAGGAACCAGAATGTTTTTCCAGAACCAATAACTTTCATCGTGTTCACACCGCATGCAGGAACTCAGTCCGATTGTATTTCGTCGTCTCCCATGCTTATTTAGCAGAAAGGTCCCAGTTCTTGTTGTGCAGTGTGTAAGTGGCCAAGAGCTAGAAAAGTGCCCAGTCGAAACAGCCCAGGCACTTGAAACCAGGGCCAGGTTCTGGAACTTCGGTGTGAAAGCACCTTATACTATATGAAGACCTCGTTTTGCATAAGATTCCGTGACCTTTGTAGCCATCAGGGAAGCAGGTTTATTTTAAGATTTTTAAAATATGTATACTGAATTCCTATCTGGGCTGTTGATCAGGAAGCTGAGGTAATGCAGGAGATAGATGTGTGTGACAGGAATAGTGACCCTTACCTTCACACTCTGGAAGCAAACGTCTGTATTAGGGTGGAGTTATTCCTACTTTGGAGATCTCCATGGTGAAGCATCTCAGGTACGTGTGAGGACGCGCACGGGTCTCAGACCGAGGGCTGTGCAGCTGGAGTTTTTCCCAGCGGAAAAGAGGGTTGTCTTCATGGAATTGCAAGTATTGGGAGAACTCATCAGTTTGGAGACCCAGCCATCTTAGAGAAGGTGGATTAGGAGCATGAAAGGGTACCCACTATCCCCTATGGACTCTGTCATGTTATTGCAAGACTTCAGCACACATGGGGATACCTGGAGGGCTATGATTGGGACAATACTACCAGACAAAGGTCAACGATCAACTTTGTGGTTGTGTGATTTGAGTTCAATGCATTTGTTTTGGACATTCGAGTGATGACTGGAGACTGATAGCAACCAGTCACCACTCTGTTATGAGCTGGATTTTGTGGAAGGAGAGGAGGCCAGGTGGCCCAGCCTGACCAGGACACGCAATTGGGATTTGCTGAAAATGTTTGGCTGAAGCTTCCTTGCAAGTTGAACTCAAAGTCAACTTTGTTGTCATTGTGCACATGCACGACATAATGAGATAGCTTTCTTAGTGCAGTAATACACATAGAGTAATAGTACTAAAATAGCCAGTAGGATAGAATAAATAACATTTAAAGAGTGCAACCATGAATTTCCAGAGTAACTCAACTCCGACCTCATTCAGGCTGTAACGGAGGAGTGCTGACTGAAATGATGTTGCTCCAAAGGTTGCCATGCTCACTTCAGGAGACAGGGTGAGGAGTCTAGAGATCCGTGACCTCTGTGAGGGAGGTGTGGCCTGACACACTTGGCATTATCCAATTCGACCCTTATCCAGAAGAACAGTGTGGAGTAGATGAAATATGTTGCATCCATCCTTCAGACAGTGAATGTAATTACAAAATTTTGATGATATTAGACGTAAAGGTAATGAGTTTGGAGGCGGCACAGTGGTTAGCAGTGTTTCCTTGTACCTCTGGATCCAGGGTTCGAGTCTCCCTGTGTTGGCAAGGGGGTTTCCCCAAATGGCCAAAAACATGCTAAGGTTCATTGGAGTTACCAAATTGCTCATAGGTGTGTGTGTGCTTGTGATGAGTTACTGTCTGCATTGCACAAAGAGGCTCCGAACCCCTCAGGATTGTGAACAGGACGAACGGTTATAGAAAATGGACGGATGGTAATGAAACTGGAATAATTTTACTGACCTCTGAGAATATTGTAAAAATCAGGCATTGTATTGCGTAGGGTGAAATTATCCTTCACACAACTTTAACAACTAAAACGCATTATATATTTTGTTTTCAAAAATGCAAATGTGTATCTCTCCCCTGAAGGTCTGGTTTTCAAACAGAAGAGCAAAGTGGCGCCGGGAGGAAAAACGAAATCGCGCCCCCTACTGTTTGGGAGGTATGCAGTTCATGACAGCTTTCACATTTTAAGTCATGCTATGACACCCCAGCTGTCTTTCAACCTGAGAAGTTAAGACTATTATGTAGAAATTTCAAGTTCTGCCATTGAAAATAAATGTATGCCATTCACAATAGACCTTTTAGGGAAGAACAACATGTGACCAAAGTAACAATCAAAGCACATGGAAGCCAATCAGGCTGTACTGAGCGCGTGCAGAATGCGCACCTGTAGGTCACTTGGAAGCTATCAGGGTCAGCAGGGCACTCAACAGCGCCTCCCTTCTGCCACAGATGCCATGGGTAGAGAGATGTCAAGTACCTACAAGCTGGGCTCTCCAGAAGGTGGTGCAGGTCCCCATATTCCCCAGGTATGTTAAAGCTGTTATGCAATACCTGTTTGTAATTAACGCTTTTATCACACAGTGAGCTCAATATAGAGTTAAAAATCATGCAATAATTGTAAAGGTTTTTAAAACTTTTTAGCATTTTAAATTTCAGAATTTAATATTTCATGCCAAAAATCCTTTCTTTTTTCAGTCGCATGTTATGTCTTATTATTATTATTACTATAACTATATGTCGTGCTTTTGCAGTATATGTACAGCTTTGACATTAATGGTATTATGCAGAACTGGCATTAATCCATTGTGTTTTCTTCAAAGGGAATTTCTGTAAACACTGCAGGAAACAGTATTTTCCCCACGTTGTGTTTTCTGTGTCCAGAGTTACTGGAACCAGGCGGCATCAGTGCACCAGGAAGCCCTAGCAGCATTCTCCTACAGCCTGACCCCTAGGGAGCCACACTGGGCCTCAAACCCAGCCGTCTCTCACGCCCCCTACCAGCCAGGTGAGGTATCACACCCACTCTGCAATGGGCTCAGAGAACGGTTCACCTCTCCTTCAGGACTCCTACACTGGTTTATGGCTACCAGAGGCACTAATTGAGCATGTTGCGATAGGATTTCTCACTAATGAACATCCCTTGAGGCTCTGTCTGTAATGAGGGAGAAGCTGTTATAGATTCAATTCAATAAAATATCATAAAATTGGATTGCCTGGAATGTACATACGTTCTGATAAGCCTATTGTAAGGCAAAAATGTATTTTAATACAGTACACCTAACCTAAAAAACATCATAGCCTAGCCTAGCCTACCTTAAACCTGATTAGAACACTTACATTGGCCTGCAGTTGAGCAAAATGAGTAACACAAAACCTATATTATAAAAGTGTTGAATATCAAATGTAATTTATCGAATAATGTACTGAAAAATGAAACATTTACCCATCGTAAAGCTGATACATCACAGCACGGACCATCGTACCCCAGGGAGCGTCTGTATAGTAGACAGGTGTGGATCCTGACAATCGGGAAAATCCCAGATGTATTCCCGGCTGTGGTGATGGATGCTAGCAGTAATGATAGCGGGGGTGCAGCTGCGGGGTTCTGATGGTGTGGAGGCTTACAGAAAGTGCATTCTGGGAAGGTTTACAGTGCCACTCCTTTACAGTCTCTCTAAGCACCAGAAGAGCAGGCACTTCCAGCCATGCATCCGCCTCCCTGACCCTCAGTGGAGCTCGGTGCCGCACCCTGCAGAGGAAAGGAGCCCTCTGCCCATCATCCTGGGACACTACGACTAATTTCTCCTGCCTCACTGATGAAGACCATGTCTTGAAGTCAAGCACTACTCAGGCAACCCTATCACTCAGTCAGCATCTGGGGTTGCTTTAGCTTGTATACAAATCTGGACATTAGTTATCTGAAGATAATGAGTGATAAATAGCAATAAATAGGAAGAGACAGATCATATTTAAACATCTCACGTTAAACAAATCCAGCTTACAGTTCTTGAGTACAAAGTAAATTGTTTAAAAGAATGAAAGCTGATCAGATATACTCACAGTGGCATCGGATCTAAGGTGCTACCGTGTGTGCCTGCTTCCTCGTGCTTCTGTGGGATAGACTCCTGGCTCACCACAAACATACTGGCTATGCTGTGAGGAAACATATGGATGGAACTGGAAATATGCTCATAGCACATCAAGACATTCCACATTATTTTTCATAAGCAAAATATTTCGTTAATTCTGAAACAAAAAACTGCTGATATTAGCTATTTTAAGATATCGTTTCATGAAACCCGTTTTTATCAAACTACAATAAAGTACTAAGACAGAGAAACATTAAAACTAATTCGTGGTGTTACCATAAGGGGGCAGCAAAATCCCAGTCATGCTTTAGTTCATCCGCCTGGGAGGATTAAATACACTCCATACACTTATGTTTTATTTCAAGTTTTATGAGGAACAATTTTTATTGGCAATTGCCTTTGATGAAAGACATAGTTTGACCGTAGATAAAGGGGTATGCATCTCCATTAGCGGTTTGGTATGCCCCGCCAGACAGTAACCCCCCATCCTCAGTGGTTGCCCTCTGTCTGTTCAGCATTACATTGCTAGCGTAGCATATACATAACAAGTGGTGAAGGATCGAGTACGTTTAAATTGAAAACTGCAGAGGACCAAAACGAGGACATTCTCTCTGAATAAATAATCCTATTAATACAGAAGTAGGCCTAAATAAATAAAACTAAATGTAATTTGCTAAACTGGGTGGGAAAAACTAATAGGCCTAACCGCATTAACCCTTAAAATCCGTGTTCTGTCCGAAAGGTTTGCTCGTTTAAGAGTGCTGTTATCTACCTTAATTCGCAATACTCTCATCTATCCAGTACTCCTTAGTGAAATCAGCTAGTTTCATCGTTGCATTACTAAATACCAACATATGTGGGGTCCCTTATATGCACCACTATGGACTTTCGCTGAACCTTTTTCCCCTCTCGTGCAGTCAAAACACACTTAGGGTAAATTAATTTCTACGTTGCGATCCAACAGGGAGTAGGGTCACAGAAAACAAAGGCGTCCAGCAAAAGCAGTGATACGAACGTGGAAAGCCCGGCAATTTAGCAGCAGGGATCCAATAGCCGAATGAAAACGAGAACCAGCAAACTCACCGAGCTTAGCCTAATGGGCAGAGCGGGACCCCATCGGCCCTGCTACAAAAAAACCCATAAACCTTAAACAAACAAAGTGTCGACTCACTAAATCAAGCCTGCAGTCAGGAAGGGGGTTGGGGGCCGGGCTGTGCCCCACGATCATGCTACAGGCGAGACAGCCGCGAAAATCACGACCTGATCCCGCTTACTGACTCCTAGACCGGCTCTTTACACGCCGCCGAGAGAGAGACAATCAGCAAGAAGCATTGCGGGGTGACCTGAACTAACTACTAGGCTAAATAATAAAGATGATGCATTGTTACACAGATAAATAACAAAATATGTGTAAAGCAATGAAAATCGTTTTCTTTCTCGATATTGTCTTTATTTTACCCATAGACAGTAGGATGAGTTCTAGTGGTAAATACAACATATGAGCTTATGCACTTTTGTAAATGAATAATTTTAGGAATAAATGAAGTACTTAAACTGAGTAATAAACTAAAACGCATACTAGTCAGTATTTCGTTCGCAGCGCGCGTTCCCGCCTTGCCTGCGCGATCCCGGTCTAGCATACTTGCGGGCTCATGCGACCAGGGTTCCGCGCAGTTGGATTAAAACTGTCTCAGGGGGGCGCGGAGCTGGTAAAACTGAATCACAGACTGACAAATCCCCCCCTTGTCCCGGCATGGACGAAAGCAAATAAATGTAGGTCAGAAAACTTATTTTTACATCAAATGTCCCGTCCTTGCACAACAAGGTAATTACGAGACCGTTTATTTTTTAGAATGGGAGAAAAAATCTGCTTCGGTGGTATTGTTTTGATATATTTAAGTATATGGAGATAACACAAACTGATATACCTTTTTATGGTTTCTGGGAAGTTGTGGTATGACACCAGCATCTACTCTGAATGCCATACTTTGTAGTGTATACTAAATACCCCTCCAAAATAGTTTATACAATTGCAATAAAAATATTTGTGTGAATGTACATTATGTGCTTTATCGAGAAATTAATGAAAGAACTGACGCTTCCATGTCGCCTCACCGTCACCATCAAAAATCCGATAGTATAGTTGTTCCCCTTTGACTAACGTTGAAAAAGTTAAAAAGTGACAGCTAGTAGTTTTTTGCTTACAAGTCTTTCCAGGATGACAATACTGGTTCAAGATTCCTTTATTTGCCACGTACATTGTTTTATATGTGCAATATTAATGACCTTTTATGTTATTCATTGTTCCTACCGTATATAAACTCGCTGAAGTACAAAACAGTTGTCAGTTTGTAACCATCTGAACACTTTTAACTGACACACATTTAGTTTGGGATGAAACATAATCTCCTATTTTAGTGGGTGAAAAATGGCAGGTCAGCTGGATGGATGAATCTTATAGCATCGGTATGAAGGATCGCCGATCGCTTTCAGGACAAAGGCATACGTAATAACAGCCATAGGGGTCGTTTCCCATTTAAGATGCAGTCCCTTTATAAGTAAAGCCCATTTACTGGAGTCAAAATACTTGAACCCCAACCAGCATTCCCCTCGTGCTTTTAGCGACTGCCACATCTGCACGGTAAGATAAACAAGCAAATATATACCGTGAGGCCCCGACATTATGGAGACAAGTATCAAACCGTTCAAGGAGTGACGCACGGATACTAGATTACATCATCTTTAAAGTTTATAATTATTTAAAACACTTATATTGTTTTTCGTAACATTTTACTGCAAGCTTTTTAGGTTTCACCTAAAGCATTTTTTTAAGGGGGGGGGGGGGTTGTGTTCTCTAAACCTTCAAGCGAAGCAGAACATGAAGGACAAGGCAGCAGCACGTTTGGCGGACTGCGGCGAAGTAAAAACCAAGGTCAGATCTCAAATGAACACGTAAAACCCGATTTTCTCATCATCGTTTAATACTGGCCAATCAATGAGAATACCATCTGGTCACAAGCAGCTCTTTTTATATATATAAATCCCGTCCAGCAATCCTGTTTGCCTGATCAGGTTTCTACAAGCCTTGGGCTTTGCTGTCCCAGAGCATAAGACTACATCGCCACTGCAATTTCACACCTGTATTCATGCTCTGTCAAATTAAGACTAATTGTATACACATTATGACTGCAGATGGAAAATAGTAGCGATTCACTCACGGTTTAATGACAACGACTAGAGGAAAGGAGAATGAAAATGTTTTCTTTATATCATCACATTTACATTTGGCAAAATCAACCCAATCACATTTTTTTTTTTTTTACAAAATCATCTGTGCATGTTCTCCCCTCTTTCTCTGCTGTTTTAAAGTCCAGTGGAGGCAATTAGCATGTCAGCCGATCACCATTTGTTCAGTTGCTTTTGGCTATTTTTACAGATGGGATGATTATTTCCTAAGAGGTAACAAGTCGACTGTTCCTTATTTAAGTCTTGCCAATCCCTGATGGAAAAAGAAAGGCAGTCGGCTCCCTCGCTATCTGCTCGCGGGAGCTTTGAGAAGTACCCGACCTGCTTGCATAACATCAAACAGCCAAAAGCACACGAATCTAACTCAATATGCGTCTCATAGGGGATATTTCCCGGGCATCCAGATAAAAAGCAGATGTGAGCGCAACAGTGATATACACACGCAGTGAAATGTCAGCGGAGTTATTCATGACAATGGCTAATTTTTCAGGTCATTTAAAAGAGGGCTGCAGTCTCAAACGTGTTCAGTTTCATTTGCACTCCCTCCCGGCATGACAAATGAGGCAAAACTAATGACAGACATACCCCAAGCACCTGAAATATTTGCCTTAAAGATTTCGTATATTAACCATTGCTTTCTCTTCTTTCTTTTTACATATTACACCATAAGAAGTAAGGAACTGAACACGCTGGAAAAAACAATGCTGTTCCAGGTGTTGTTTCCCCCCATAAGTTGAGCGAAGCAAACAATCACTCGGGGTAACATAAACCATGTAAAAATGGGAAATCAGTGTTGTACAGCAACTGGAAGAACCAGGCCAGGCAGGACCCAAAGAAAATAGAGCTACTTTGGGAAACGAACCTGAAGATAAATGGAAAAAAGTAGAAAAAAAAATGATCAGATTCACATATGGCTTCGGTTATCTAAAATAAAACCACATTTCACCTTTTCAAAGAAACACTTTTATGAAGTTTCAAAGCAATTGATTTTGAGAAACACAAACAAATCCAGAAGGCATTTAACTTCATTTACCTCCATATTATCACAGTGACACATAAATGCTGTAATTAAACATGAATTTAAAGTGTTACAAAATATACGAGGCTGCACATTCAAAGTTGACCTTTTATTATAAACTGTTCAAAGTGTGTTATTCCTGATAGCAGCTTTTGCACATACAAAGTCTTCTTATTATCTTGTAGAATGAATCCATTGCTGGAGGAACAAAAAATATTATATACTAGATTTGAACAAGACATTTATAGACAATGATACAATCATGGACGTGCTTATAGTTAAACCAAACACTGACTATGCAACTCTGTCCCCAGTGCAGATACACGCACACACAAGCACATATGCATGTTATTTTCATCAAAGACATTACAACCATATATATAGCTGTTGTTCTTTTGACGAACATAACAGGCATATGTGTGTGTGAGTTTGTGTGTGTATATATATATATATATATATATATATATATATATATATATATATATATATATAGACACAGACTATGGCTTGTAAGGCAGTTCTATGGTTAGAAGTAACCCAGTGGTCTAGATAGGTCCATGACCTGGGCCTATCACATAGCATAACACAGGGATGGTGGCTTTAAAAGTCAAAAAGGGAACTGGGGCACTAAGCCTTGTAAGGCCACTCCCTTATGATACAGATGTAGCAAACATTAAAGGGACTAAGGAGAAAATAACACACTGCTTATATGGCTAAAATTAGACATAAGTGTGTTTGCCTTTAAGTAGCAGTGTCGATTTCTCTCACAACTCGTTCAAAAATTTGGGTGAAAGCTCAAATCTGTGCAAAAAAAAAAAAAACGCACGGTGACACCCTCGATAGTTTCATCGGCTCAGAAAGATGAACATACGCACATAAATACATCAGCACTTTACATTCTGACCCGCAGAATGGAAACCTGGAGGTTTTTCTTCTGAGAAAAAGCTGAATTGTTATTTTCTGAATATGCATGCGCCTCCACATGAAGTTAATTAGCAGACAAAAATACATTCACAAATAGGCACAACATGCAAGGGTTGCATAATATTACGCTTCTCAGTAGTTTTAAGCAAAAAAACAATAATGTTCAAACCTAAGTAATTATATAGAAATACTAAGGCAGCTGTTTGTGCCCTTTAGTAATGCATAATGCAGTTATCCTCAAAGTGATCTATGGCCTTTGCTGCGTATTGTCCATCCAGCTGACATTGTTTCGGGTGTTTGTATACCTTCAGTGTCATCCTTTCACTGGAGAAAAATATGTACATTTAAAAATTCATACAACGTTCAAAACTTTATTATAGTCGCTGGGAAGAGGGACATGGAGAGGAGGAACACTGATGAAGTTCACACCGTCAGTCGTCCAGGAAAGTGCAGCTGGCAAAAACTTAATAATACGCAGGTTTGCGATCGTCTAATATGTTGTCATGTTATGACATTAAAAAAAAAAAAAAAAAAAAGTTGAGGCTCACCCACTTCAACAATATATCGACAAAAAATTCATTTATGCATACATGGATACCTTCGAAAGACAGAAGACTAGAAATAGCAGAAATTTAAAAAACAATTAAAATCACTGGATTTACGTGTTCAATGACTATTCTACTAGTGATGATACAGACACTAAAGAAGAGATCGATTTAAATGCACCCTTGGCATAAAAGAGGTCTATAAGACCTACAACAGTATGATGTGATGGCGACACATTACTCTGAAGTATGTACAAAGCTGCTTAGTCGGAAGGTGAAATCACAAGGCAGACATATATCTGGGCCTGAAACGATGTGTACTCTGCTCTAAAACATCACTCTACAACAGAGTCTCACCGCGACCAGGCAGAAAAAGAGCTGGTTGACTTGGGATGTTATCAAATATTTACAGACAGAAGACGATACTGTACACATAACCACGCATCGCTTAATACCGCAGCTTCCGTGACGTACTGAGGCGTCTAACATGAGGCACTGTCATCTGAAGTCAGGCTTTGGGGTAAATAAAGTTTAAGGGGAATGCACTCATTTTGGAAGAAGAGGTTTGCTAAGGAAATAAATAATATCACTGCAGAAGCTGAAAAGGACAACAGAAAACCCCCAAATTAGAGATTCTGGAAGTGAGTCATTAACATCACAGATGTCATTATCATAAAAAAAAAAATAAATGACCATATAATTAATGGTCAGAAACAAAGAGGGACTTCAGGGCGGCCCCTTAGTAATTGTTCTCGAGGTTTGAATAGTATCTGAAGACCTTGTGAATCCACTGGGTGTAGTAGGGCACGTTGACAAAGATGGCGGGCCGGTTAGCCCTGGCGCAGCCTCGGCCGTGAATGCTGACACCCAGGATGACCTTACTCCCGCCTTCTTGACACACCAGGGGTCCGCCGTAGTCTCTCTGCAAGACAAGAACACCCATCACGGACCGGGAAAAAGGCAGTGACGTGGCCTCACATCTGCAGTTTTGGGTGCAGTTCCTTCTGTGTCCAGGGTTGTTCTGTTCTCCTTGCTTTCATGTGCCCTTCCCATTCATGGTCTAAAGCAGGGGTTCTCAAAGTCTGTACCGTGGTCCGGACACAGACCGAACTTTAAGTTAATCCATGCTCAACCAGGAATGGACCTTATGAAGCAGTATGGTTAACGTAAAGGGGCCTAACATGGTTTGAATAATATGTGAACATTAAATAGTTCCCATTGCTGTTATACAACGATGTTTTTTTATTGAAAGTTGTTGTTCATTCATTAAAGTGCATGAAATGCTGTTTTGTTATTTAAAGTATTTCCAGACCTCTGACTTTAAACAAAAAGCTGCGGACCTTTGATCAAAAAGCTTGAGAAGCCCTGGTCTAAAAGTGCACGTTTTAGTTTTAGTCGGGGTAGTATCCCTAAACTTGAATGCCATCCAGGGTGCATCCTGGGACAGGTTTCAGGATGACCTGCATCAGATGAGGGATTGTGGGAATATGAAACAAATGAACAACATCCCGTTTTCCAAAGTAACGAACTGCACTGGTGTTCCAGATGGTTGAGTCATACATGTAGGTGTTGCTGAATTACCATCTTTAGCTTGGGATGTGGAAAAAGGCAGGCTCACCTCACACACTCCTTTGTCCTTAATTCCACCGGCACAGATTTTTGTCTCAGTTATCGGCAGGTTCCCTCGGTGGTACCAGTGGCATTTTTCATTACTGACTATCGGTAGCTGCACCGCTTTCAGGACCCCCTCGTGTCCGGAGCCTGAAGAGAGGGCAGAGGCTAATTCATGTATTCAGCACCACGTGTACACATGAGTAACTCAAAATGCTTTAAGGTAAAAGATACGAGGAAAAAAAACATCCATTTTTTGTAACTGCTTGTCATATTTGGGGTTGCGGAGGGTCTACAGCCTGCAGGCACAAGGCAGGGAGCAACCCGGGATGGGGCACCAACCCAGGATGGGGCACGAGCCCACTGCAGACATACCATTGACACCTATGGGCGATTTGGTAACTCCAAATCACCTTAGCTTGTTTGTGGACTGTGGGGGGAAGCTGGAGTACCCAAGGGAACCCCCAGGACAACATGGAGACAAAATGGGGAGAGCATGCAAACTTCACGCAAATGGAGCCATGGCCGACACTTGAGCATTCTGATCCCGTGTTCATTATTAATCAATCATCGCAGTTCACGTATGTCATGTAGTTACTGTCTTTGTTCATGATTTGTACATGAGTAGTAACTGAGTAACCTTGTTACCTGTGCCCCCCTCAGCTAAAGTGCTATTGGCTATCCTATCAAGCACTTGAAGTGACAAGGTGCATTTGAGGCTGAGGAAGCTTACCTTTAGTTTCTCCCCATCCAAAAACGGTACAGTTAGTTCCCTCCTTCATGGTGCATCCTGCCACCGGTAACTCTATCCTCCGGACGTACTCCGACTGAAAGGCGGGTCTGGAAACGGCAGAGGGAATCGAGGTTGTCTGTAGCGTCAGCGGCTCATAGTCATTCTGGCTAATGGGTTTCTGGATTCGCTACAGCGTTGTCTTGCCCAAAATGTCTTTCAGAGTTCCAGCGTACGGCTACTCACTGAGATAATTTGAGCATGGCCAGGTTGGAGCCCTCTGGGCCACAAATTACATGGGAGATCTTTAGCTCCTGCTTCCTGGACACGTTCCTGTCCCAGGCATTGAGGTTGACAAATCCCATCCGTACGCTGTACTCGGTCAGGTCTGGAACACTGGGGAGCAGGACATTCTGTCAAAGCTACCTCCCCATTGCCCGCCATAAATCACAGAAATTGCAGTAATTAAAGATCGCTCTTCGTATTTTATTTAAAAAATCCTCAAAAAATGGTACCACTCCATCATTTTGCGCTAAAACTTTAAGTTAGCACACATCAATGAAAACGTCAAGTGAATAACGTTAAAAGTTACAGTTGCCTCTGGACGGAAAAGAGGACTACAAGAACCCACACTCCTTCGGGAAAACAGCTGAGCTCCCTTCAGCAGCTGAGCTTTGCGACGTTAGACAAACTCGATAATCTGAAAGGCAGATGCGCGAAGTGCAGCCGCAGATCGAGTGCCTGGCCCCTAGTCAAACCGCCACCACCGAAAATTTACGGCCGCACTTCATGGCGCCGAAGCTCCAGGAACAGGAGATGGATGAGCTTGATATTCCACTTGAATGGACATCAGTCAGGCCGGCTTAAGTACCTGTCATAGCTGTTCGCAAACAGGAAGCTATGCTTTAGCACGCCCTTCCAAGAGTAATCGCCATAAAATAATTACCAGGAAGAGAAGCACTGCCGGTCTGTGAGTACCCAGTCCTCTCGGATCAGAGAGCCACCACACCAGTGACTGTTTCTGGAAACACGGGGAAACAGCTTGGTTTGGAAGGAGAGAACAGCTTACAACCATTAGCATGTTTTAAAATGACCAGCCAATGAGGTTAATGCATACGCAAAGTGTCATAATCGTTGTCGTGATAGTGCAGAGCTCATTACCCTTTCTGAACGCTGACCATCCAGCTGCCCTCCTTGATTTTGACCTGATCTCCCCCTATGATCCGTGTTTTTATATGAACGAAACAGGATACGTTTGACACGTCACCTCGAAGAAGAAATTTAGACGTGCATTAAAAAGCAGCAACTGATACAAGGATGCAAAAACAGACGAAACAAAACGGTACAAGACAGCAGCAGAGACCCTTATCTGTCAAAGACAAAGGAGAATTGATGCCAGGAGCAGTGTTTAATTTTAAATAAAATTAACAGAAATTAATGACAATAAGGAAGCTGCATTACTTAAATGAAAGTTAGGGGTTGATAAGACTCAAAGGAAACAGGTGTTTAAAACACTCACTTTTTGGTTTCTCAGGGCTGGGTGGTAATTTGCCTGTAATGGAAATAAAGATGACGGAATAAAGTTGGAACTTAAGAGAAAAAGAACATTTAGCATGATGGTCACAGAATCCTACACAGGTATTCATTTTGGCTTTGAGATCATAAACAAATATTGAATTAATAAAAATATAATAGAAAACATTGTTGATGGCCCACGTTATAGATTAGAAGCTCGCCCAATCAATTTGTTGAAGAGACCCGGACCTAATTGTTTTCATTCACAGTGTTGTCATGAGTCCAGGCAGCCCGGGCAGAAGAAGTCTGCCTGCGGGAGCGAGGCTGGACCACATCGCAAGGGTCCGGAAGGCCCGGAGTCTCCGGAATTTTCCGGAAAGCCTATCAAGCCCCCAACGCTGCAGTCTGACAGATTCGAAGCAGATGGACGCGGCTTGCAGAGCTGCGGAACAAAACTGGCACGCACCCGACGCACATCGAGAGCAAAGCCGCAGCACACCACTGTAAACAGCCTGGGAGTCTCGCAATCCAACAGTTCCAATTTGATTGGCTGTGGCTTTGCTGTACATCTTCCCTAAAAACTGACACTTCGTAAACAGGACCCGCCCCGTCATATTTACCCAGAGTAAACAGTTTCCTCTGGAATCGACCGCAATTATAAAAAGTAAAGTATTTATGAGAAAATACATAAAACATGTGGTTAGGGCTTCCAATAAAACAGTCGGCTCTGGCACGACGATGGACAGCAGCCACCAAGCAGCGCCTTCTGCTGAAGGAAAACGTTCAAAGAGCATAAACTTAGGAGGGACGCGCCGCCTTCCATTTTTTAAGGTCCTCACAGGGTGTAATCATGCAGTAGTCCCAAGGGACGGACGAGTCGTTGGTATAACACCAGGGACCGTGTTTGTCGTCGTCCGGGTTCCTGCAGAAGTTCATCTCCAGTCCCGCGGCGAGCACCGTCGAATTCCGCTCCCAGCTACGATAAAAGTCAGACAGAGAAGGTTCCACTGCATCCGTTAAAAGCAAGATATCCATGGGGAAGCTCGATAATGAACCATGTACGAACAAAAGCAGTTTGTGCTCCCTGGGGAATACAGAAATGTGTGATGTGCAGGAGTACACATCCTCTTATATTATACATGAATGTCATCAACATCATACCTATGAATTTTACATAGGGTGCAAGCCTTCAGAAAGAGGTAAACTAGACAATTTTAGGAATGTATAGGCCAAATTGTTGGCAGTAATGATGTTGACATTGACATTATTAAAATGGCAGGGAGCAACCATGACATACACTCCAGCATGATTCTTCAGATATATACTCTATTTCAGGGTTCCTCAAATCTGGACCTCAATTCCAAATCCAGGCCTTGTTTTCAGTTCTCCCAGGTAGTTAGTTTAATAATTACTGATCAGGTCAGAAGATCATCCCTTTGGTCTCTATAACTTCCTTATTTATATTTACAGCTATGAGGTTTAACCACTGGTGAACAACAGTGCTGCAAACCTACAGCCCATTAATGGGAAATCAAATTTGACAAAATCGACTACTTGTGCTTTATTCTCATAGTGGTGTCCAGAATAATTAAAGTTCAGATCGTTTTCAACATAGCTTGACAGTGCAAATGACTGTGATAGATAAAAGAAGCTCTCCATGGCAAATCTGCCAAAAAAAACGCTGTTCGAACGCTCAAAGTAACATCTTCAGTCGTGTTGAGTAACATGAAACCTTATCAAATTGGCTGTTTCAAGGACGACCTACTGAAAATGTCATTCAGAGAAACAGGGTAATGAGCCTTTGATCATGGCTATTACATTTAAGATGGTAACTATAACCAGATACTTCACCTTCTGCTGTGGTCATCCCATGGAGCACAGGGGATCCCAGACCTCGTCTTGGATAAATGGCCCCGGTATTTATGACCATTGTCCTCGTAACAATCTAGAAATGACAAAAAAATAATCCCAGTGAAATTAAATTTTTAGCATGTAAATAAAAATGCAATATCAAGGCATGTTGTCAGGGACAAAATACTTCACAGAGGCATTTAATGCTGCTGAGATTCTTGGATCATTCTCATTCTCCCTTCTTACGTTAAGTGAGTTTAACATCAGCCTTATCTGTGGTTACTTAAATTGCACTCTAAGGACAATTGTCAAGTTACTGGTTCCTGGAAAATTACAAACAAATGTAACCCCCACATGGAGAATTCATACACTGATGCTTCAGATAATCAGAAATTATTTCAAAGGGACCCAAAACCTCAGAGGCACATTATGAGTAAATTAGGGGGTCATTTTGGGAAGGAACTTGAAAAGAGCCCTTGGAACATGGAACACAACTTTGCAGTTTCGTTTTACAAAAAAAAATGCATGGCAGAAACGGACGAAACAGAAGTTTGTAGGAACAACAAAGCGATGCCGTGATCCAGTGGTTCTCAACCTGCGGCCCGCGATGCTGACCACGTAAAAAAAAATAAAAATAAATTAAAAATAAATAAAATAA
>JAODKE010000001.1:5650245-5665014 GCA_026779605.1 Mormyrus hasselquistii
TAATACATCTAATTGTAATAATTTAAGATGCATAATATCTGGTTATTGACCGTTGATGACGTCATATGTAAATAATACGCACCCGTGAGACTTGAACTTGGACATAGTGCGGCCCACTGCAAAAAAAGGTTGAGAACCACTGCCATAATCAAATGCTGGACGTTCCATCGGTTTTCTTTACCTTCTGTTTCAGCAGTTTCAGAGCCACACCGAGGAATGTTGGTGCAGAAAGCCTTCCGCACTTTGGGGTCTGTGGTGAAGCACCAGGGAAGGTCATTTCCATCTGGGTTCCTGCAGTAGTTCTCTCTCAGGTCTCTGCCAGGGAAACACGGTTTAACCGCTGGGTAATACTATGGCGGCCCTCACTGGTCAAGCTCACAGGCCGCGAGTCCTACATGGTGATTACCGATGCTAAGCGTCACTCAGTCTTCCAAGCACTGTAAACCACAGTCCACCAATCAGGGAATCCCTATATCCCAGGGTCAGATTACAACACAAAAGTGTTGCTGATGGCAAAAGGCAAACTTAATTAAGTGGAGGGCCTGATTTTTCCAGAAGTAGACCATATGTCATTCGGAGAGCGATGCCGGGACTGCATATTTACACGGCTCATCACCTACTGCTGATCCATAACCGCTTACACTCCGCTGGGGCTGTGGTAAACCTGGAGTCCGTCCCAGGAAGCCTGGGGCATGAGATGGACCACACCCTGGATGGGATGCCAGTCCACAGGGTGCATGTTATGGATGATTTAGGGACGGTAATTTACCTAACCGCATGTTTTTGAACTGTAGGAGGAAACTTCTATGGAAACTCCCCACACGCAGAGCAGGGGAGCTGGAATCATACCCACAACACTTGAGGGATGAGACTGCCATGCTGCCCCTCCAAACCGCCCACGTCAGATCAGAGCCACGGAGAGGCCCTCCAAAAATACATCCAGACATTCGCTGTCTGTCCAAACCACTGGTTAACGGCTTACTTGCACTTGTAATTCTGGGGGCTGTAGGAGTGATTGTGTGGAAACTGAGAGTCCCAGCGCTGACATTTCACTCCGCTGGGGGTCACGCCCACCGTCCCGCGGTACATCTCTCCCCGACCACGGAAGCATGTCGTCGTCGTGTCTGAATCAGCCTTTGCATCTGGCTCTGTGAGTGGAGAGAGAGATGGAGACATGCTGAGAAGTGCATGCTGGGACGGGAGTAGGAAGACTGAACGGCAGTGTATGTGACTCCACACGTTGATCTTCGTAATGAAGAAAAAAAAAATACCCAAAAATCATGAAAATTTCATCATTGTGATGTGTGATCTGACAACATGCAAAATATTGCCTTTGCATGATTGATAAATTGATCGTCACTATAACGGTTCCTATTCTATGACCCTGATGGATGATACTGTGGCATTTTTTGTTCAAGATATTTAATCAGACCTAGACATTTAAAAGGTTTATGAAATAGGTCTACTATTTAAAGGGACCCAGGGACTGTTTAAACTTTTACACTCTGAAAGAAAATTGCATGCAAGCCAAAAAATAGTAAAGTTAATCCAGCACAGCATCGTGGTGATAACCTTAATATAAAACATAAAAATATAAAAGTTCTTAATAACTGATGTTCCCTCAGCTGGATTTTCCAGGGGTCATTTATTTCTGACTGAAGCACAACTGGGGCTGAATGGCCTTCTTTGTTTGGGATTTGGGAGCAGGACGGCAATGAGGAAATAATGTGTTTAATGTGAATTTCTGCAGTAAATGTTAAGCTGTGCGAGGCGGTAAGGTGCATTGTATAAAACCCATCTGCCAGGAAATCAAGAGAATGCAACATGTGGTGAAAACAGCGGACATTTCCTGCGGTTACGAGTATCCGAAGGCTCCAGGAGAACATCGGTTTGTATGAAGAGGTCCTGAGATTTACATTTCATTTATTCAGCAGACGCTTTTATTCAAAGCGACATACATTTTTGAGAAATCAGGGTCATTCAGTCCCTGGAACAAACTGGGGATAAGGGTCTTGCTCAAGGGCCCAGTGGTGAAATCATTCAATCATTCGGCCACCTCAGGGACTTGAACTGGCGACCTTCCACTCATAGACACAGCCTCCAATCCTGAACCACATAACAGCGACCTGGCTGTCTCCTGATAAGCAAGGCTTCTTGTCTCGACCGCTGAGGGAACGTAGGGAGGACGATGAAGGTCTGAGGGTCTTCCTCACACAATGCTCCTCAGTAGGAACTAAGAAGATGCCGATTCAAGCAGGCCCTGAAGCACTTACCGCACGGCTTAACGTTACAGTACTCCCAGGGTGTCTTGGGGTCCAGTGTATAGCACCAGGGTCGAAGGCGGTTGTCGGGGTTGCGGCAGTAATTGTCGTTCAGGCCCTTGTCGGGGTACCTGCGACGGAAAGACACGCTGATACAGGTCAGCCAGCCGGCAGACCGGTATAATGCGAAAGCTGCTTCATCTCAAACCACAACACCCCACCTCAGCAGTTAAATCATCCAGCCTTATAAACCCAGCGGTGAGTAATGAGTCAGCTTATCTAAACACGTCATGGGGGGGGCTGTTTGAGACTGGGGCAAGTGGCTTTCCCATATAAATTACCAAAAAAAAAAAGAAAAAAAAAATCTTCAATTACCTACTGCTGAAATGTTATTGCATTTAGATTCTGCCAATTACGCAATTCTTTGCTGCAAGTCCCCTGCCACCAATGGCAGCCTTGAGTAGATTAATTTATAACCATCAACGTTTATTATAGGGCCATAAAAGATGTTTATTTCCTCTCTGAATTCGACTTGCATCTTTATTACGTTACACTGCCTGGCTCCAGTGCTCAATGAGATACATATACACACTTACAGAATACACTTATGGTCTAATATTAATAATGACACATATTTGGCTTCAAGTTTCAGGAAGACACAATAGTTTTAAGTTCTGCGTTGGGTTGAAAGCAGTGAGCGGTTCATGGCCAATGGTGATTAGGTTAAACTGTCAGTCCGCCCCTTTGGATGGAGCTCACAGTAAAAGTATGTCAACATCACTCAGAAGGGGGGTAATCAAACGTCGTGTTTTCTGACTCCATCTGCAAAGTGCCATCAGTCCTACGTGGGAAAGCCTTGTTTTCTGGCTTCTCAGAAGAATCATGAAACCACAACAGCTTCCAGTGAAGACACATTGAGCTGCCTTGAAGTTAATTTACTATTACCATTAGTCATGCATGAGCATTACTAGTAACAGCTACCCGGCATCCTTGCACTGCACATGTCAAGCAAGATCTTCTGTGAATTAAAGCATGAATCTTGATGAATTAGACTATTATTGCGTGATAGTGTCCTTGATGGTCAATCACACCAGACGCTCCCTAAGGCACCATCTGAAGAGACGCTCAGTGTTGGGTGGTGCTGGAAACTGACCTACAGCTGTTCCTCTCCTGTTCCTCTATGCAATTCCCAGAGCCTTGGCTGACAGTGACGGGTGAATGATTCTGGAGCGTTCCGCAAGCCCCCCACCAACACCCGGGTGGCAAACGGTGCTCATCAAGAGCCCCAAGCCAAAGTACCTTCTGGAAAATGAGGCGTGAGGCCAGCCAGTGCCGTTGAAGAGTGAGGGGCTTCAACGAGCATGCAACGGATGAGTGCAGAGTAAACGATTTAATCTGCTTTAGCCTCCCTGGCTCCCCTCAATGCCCCCCAGGCAGGCTCCATTTAGGATCGGAGCACTCCCTGGTCAGCGCGAACACCCAAGTAGGCTGGAGGTTCCTCATGCATTAAGCAGGTCCATGTCACAATGATCATTAGTAAGTAAACACATGCCAGCGATCTCATCGATCTCCACTACTTATCGCAACATGAACACACCCGTCAACCCTCCTGTACAGATGTCATGCCGCTCAATAGGCGGCTTCCAGATTGGACGGCTACGGAATATCAGCGAATCAGGGCACAGGCTCGGGGAGGCCCCAGTGCATGCTGGTCTTGCTTGCAGCTAATAAGGTCTGACTTGGCTATTATGAAATAACAATAAAACCGTTGCGTCGGTTACACGACGCAGACGTCTTCAAATAAGTTATCCACATGTTTCTCTTTAACAGCCATAAATGAAAGGTGGCTTGACTTATCTCCTGTCAGTGCAAAATAACTTTATATCATTATATATGTGAATTTGTTAACAAAAGTTGGTTTGACTCAAATAATACTAATTTGTCAGGCTTCATTTGGTGAAATCATTACGGGCCACAAACCACAGGCTGTATAATTAGTCGCCCATTTTCACTCAGGATCACAGTACGGCTTTAATTAGCCGATCGTAATTACTTGTAGGGTCGTCCTGCTGCTTTCAGGGGATGGAACAGCAGTTTTTAACTTTCAAGCTTCCTTAACGATTCGGACATGCCTCTTTATTTCTCTTGGGCGTAATGCAGAGCTGTAACACAGAGGTCTGGGCTGGCGTCCATTTTCATAAGTGACGTTCCTGAATAACACCTCCGTCCATCTGTTTATGCTTGGAGACGTCAAGGGGCAGAGTTCCACATGTAGGGGCTAATGAGGAGCCCCTTGCTGCCCCCCACCCCCCCCGTACCTTTTAGGGTGGAATGGGTGTCGATGTGGCTCCATGAGGTTCCATCTTTGACACTCCTTCCCGCTTTCTGTGTGGTCCACTGGGCCTCTGTAGCTCTCCCCATTGCATGTCACACATTCCACTGCAGACAACAGAGACGAATTAAAGGGGATGAAAAAACAGGCACCTTAAAGTCACGCATGACGGAATCAATCCAATTACCGGGCAGCTCAAAGGAATGTCTGCTCCCTGTCCTTCAGACGCTTAATAGAAAGCAAATACTAAACCTGTTATCTATTGCGATATACTCAAATGGAACCATAAGGTTCCATACTGCACATCACTCTTCAATTTCTCTAAGTGACTGTGACAGAAACATGCAGCAGTATTAAAAAAAGCGGAAAATATCGAAGGCAGATGCTTATTAGCCTGTCGCTATTGTGAAATCCTAATTATTATCCCCCTGGGTTCACGATTATGAAAAAACTGTGTCTTAGCAAGTCTTACTGACCTGTTTCTAATGCTTCCTATCTTTATTTAATATCTTTGATCTGAGCCGGAATGCCATTCTTCCTTTGGCTACACACAGAAGCAATTGGACCAGGGGCATTTCGGACGATGATGTCAAAGAGATCTAGAAAATGTTGTGCCAGTAGGCGAAATGAGGTCCAGTTGTGAGATAGACTTCTATGCGTTCCTCCGTAATGGGTTTGGTGACATGACAGGATGTCTGAACAGGATGTTTCCTTAATCCCTGATGACAGGCAAGCTCAGTGGGTTAGGATGCGGTGCCAGTGATCAGGAGGTCACCAGTTTGAATCCCAGAGTCAGATGAGTGATGTCACCATGGGGTCCCTGAGCAAGGTCCTTAACCCTTAGTTACTCTAGGGACTGTCTGATGCCTTGTCCACACGTACACGGGTATTTTTTAAAACACTGTCCCTGTCCACACAAACATAGTCTTCTAAAATATTTCCGTCCACATGAAACCGCTAAAATGAGCTGTCAAGAGCCAAACCAACCAGCATTATAACTCTAACCGTACTGCCATGTTAGCCAATCAGAAGCCTAAATGCCTGTCCTGTTAAGTTGAAAACCAAAGCGCATAATTTGATCAATATAATGCGAGAGTGACTCAACATTTATCTGTACACATGTAAGAAGTCCTACTAGCAAGGTTAGCACAAGTACTATTTCGGCTAAGTCCGCCATTGCTCAAACTCACCTAATATATACAGCAAACAGCGCACGCTGTGACATTATACAAAGTGGACATTGGCGCACAATGTGACGTTTCGAGCCAGAAGCTCTCTTTTCCCTGTCTACATGTCGACACTGAAAACGAAGTATCTTAAAATCTTCACCCTGGATGGAGTTTTGCAAAAGATCCGTTTTCAGTGACGCCGTTTACGTGTGGACAAAAGCCCAAGACATATAGAAAAAGATATGTTTTAAAAAAATACCTGTGTACGTATGGACAAGGCATGACTCCACTTTCTCTGAAAAAAATTTTGTTGCTTTGAATAAAAGCAGCCGCTGAACAAATAAAATGTAAATGTACCCTCAGAGCATTGGGGTATAGCGCAGGACTGGTGTCGAATCTGGGGATTGGTGGTGAAGCACCAAGGCCCTGTCGTCTCGTTGTCCGGGTTACGGCAGTGGTTCTCCCGTAGGTCCTCCTTCTTATTTCTGGCTGGCAGGAAGCTAAGCATGAAAGAAATGGAGGGTGAGGATGAATGCAGGAGCATGTGCATGAACAGAGGAGAGGAAAAGACTCCTGTGTCATCGAGCGAAAGACCTGCATCTTCCAGAACTCAAGTTTGTGGATAACACTGCACCATGTGCTGTTCTGAGAATTTTACTGGCTAGCGAACTGCTGAGAGGCGTCGTTTGCGCCAAACAGGCGTTGTTCACTCTGATGGAAGGATGGAGCTGGCCGCACTCTCCATCCTGGCATAAGCATTTATTGGGGTTATGTATCTCTGTACCCTGTACTGTGTTCCCTACATACTGAGCTCAAGCACGGAAATGATTTTGAATCACTTATCAAGGCAGCCAATTCCCACACGCCCGAGAAATCCATCACGTACACGGCAGTGATGCTCGCCTGGTTCGCAGCATGTGTCCAGCTTAACATGTTTTATATATAAAGATGCTCCTCTGCCTCGCGATGGAACGTATGAGAAACCCTGGCGCCTTTTGGTCTTGCAGCCACTAGGGGGACGACACGCCCCGAAAATGTCAGTGGTCCAAGAAGAGGACCTCTAGGAAAATGTGCGCGTTCAACTGAGGACGCAACCTTCTGTTCTCACACACAGATGTTCATTACTCACAGAAGACATCATCCCAGCGTGTCACTTAGCTCGGAGCTAGGATCAGAACAAACATTATAAAAAACAATGCACTTCTGATCAAAAGTAACCTAAAGTCCCCAGACTAACATATATAATGAAACGCTACCTGTTAGAAAGGCATATTAAAGTCAGGGGAGGGTAGAGTTTACTGGGTCTCCATTAAAACAGCTTCACAAGCAAAATACAGACCACTCATTTGGTCTATAAATCTTTACAGTGAAGTCTTTAAAGTCTGGTGTTTTTTCAGCCTCTATAAACGTCTATTAGTTCTAAACTTCACTTCTAACAAACATTTCTCATCTATCTTAAGCTGAATGCCTTATCTGCGGCCTTGGTTCTCTTAATTTGTCTGCTGCAAACATCAGTTCATACATCTCATTTACAGTCATCTTCAAAATGCTTGAGCAAGATAGTTCCTTCTGGTTTTATGTGAAGCCTCACATACACACTGAACTGCATGCCAATGGTTGCCATCACTACTAAGGTCAAGCTCTAGGGAGGGGGGAGATGAGACTGACTAGGGCAAGCTAAGCTTCCGGTGTAAATAAGGAAAACCGCCAATGACGCAAGGCCTTGGATGAGAAACTGGAAGACCGTCGCTGGAGAGTTAGCTAAGGAGAGCAAATTCTTGTATCTGACAGTGAATCAGCGAGATGGTTTGTGTTATGCTTGGATATCTGCATTTTGATAAAGTAAACAGTATTTGGGGAAAAAGGAGAAATAATCTTACTTGTGGTCATGAGGGATAGTAGAGGCCCAAGCCTGGCATTTGATCTTCGTTTTCGTTACTGATATCGTCCCTCTATAGTTCAGCCCGGTTCCAGTGATGCACTGTTTGACATAGTCTATGAAGATGATGCACTTGTCAAACCTGGACATTATCTGGGTGTAGTGCTGTATATTTCATATAAAGAATACAGTGAACTTTCAAAACAAGTGACCCCACTGTCCCTGTAGGAAACTGAGGATTGTAGAGTCGGTATCTGAGGCTACTGGAGACTCCAAACAGAAGCACATTCAGCTTAAATGCAAAGTGAATAACCAACCGTGTTTACCTTTCTTCTCATAAAGGTCATAGTTGAGTTTATGGTCAGTCTGGATTCCTGGAGTGTAGCTGTCGAACGAAAGCCAATGGCATTTCCTGTTTTTTTGGTCAAAGTAGAATGCTCTGCAAGGACAGTGGAACACGTGGGATTGACCCAGCTGTTAGTTACCCCACAGCTTATTACAAATAGAACAGAACTATTGTATCCAAGCTGAGCTAGAAAACATAAATTAAACGAAGGATTTCAATTCTTTGAATTCTTTAATCGTAACTTAATTTTTCCATTCTTAACTTGCAAAAAACGCCAATTGACAAAATGTATGTTAACAGAAGGATAGGACACAAATCATAAAATTACTTCACAAACAAAGACCCCATTTGAAATATTGCCGAACTGCATTCAGAATTGCAAAACTGCAATCAAATGATAGCAATGCCATTCACAGGAGTAAATTCCTAGCCACCTGAGTGCTACAGTCGTGTATACTATGTACGGCTGAAAAGTTGGTCACATGGTATCTGAGACTGCATGCTATAGCACTATTTAGTACAGGCAGATGCTACACCAGGGTCACACAAAAACATAGCTGGGCCCCTGCACAATACTCGCCAAACTGAAGCTACCACAATCCACACTTATGAGCTCCCCCTGGTGGCTGGGAATTTAGTCTTCCCTAATGGGAAACCCTGTGCTAGGCACAAGAATTATCCTGGTGTTCTTCCCAAGGTCCTCTCCATTCCCTTTGCTTTCCAGCCTTCTGCAGCCTCCTTCAAAATGCACATTCAATGCTCTCTTTAACTGCAAGTATGCTTTTCCTCTGAGTCAACATCTGCCATGTCGTAAATTTTGAAATTTCCTCTAAAATTATGACGCAGAAATGACTGGAGGGTTTTGTACTCCACAGTGATTTTCGAAAACCTGAAAAGGTCAAACAACCTGGCAGGCCAACACGGTGACCCAACTGCCCTGAGCTCGCTGGCGCCCCCTCACCTGCACGTGAAGGGCATCCGCTTGCTTGAGCTGCAGCTGCGGGCACATTTGACCACACTGAGGTTTCGGCTTTTGGTCAGGAAGGTCCTGTCTGGCCTTATTAGGCGAACCCCATCTCTCTTCTGGTAGTCCTGAAGAGAATGCCTTTTGCTCTCTGTGATGGGCAAGAGCGATATAATCCTTTCCTTAGTGATTCGTGATTTACTGAAGCGAAGTCACTGGAATCAAAGTTAGCAAAATTACAGCTAGTGACTGTAAACGTAAAGTGTATATGTGGACTTGGGTCTCCTGCCAGAGGGAGCACGTCTTGAACACTCATCCATCCCTCCTCTGAAGCGAGTCGGCCAGCCGCACAGGGACTCCAGGCTAAGGATCCCTGACAGAGGTCATCCTTCTCATTTCCTGACGTTGCCCTGATCTAAGAGAGAAGCAGACCCTGCTTCTGATGGGACCTTCCCCATGTCCTTCAGCCTTGCTAAAGCCCCACGTCAGCCTGATCCAGTTCATATATTTACACTAATATCTTGGTTTCACTTCGAAATAAATATTTGTATGGCGTTTATATATACACAGAAATTCCACTCAATAATTTATTTCAGTTTTATTAACGCAGCTTTTTAAACATAAACCGAGAATAGGAAAACTTCTTTAGAAAGAGATGTCTGTGTTTGGCGGGAGAGTATTAAAAAACACTTGCATTAATCAGATATAAATACCACGAATTCCAGAGCATATGAATTCAGAGGATTAATTGTTCTAAACAGCGATTTATACGTGGGCTAAGTTTGAGTGCATCTGGCAATAATAACCTCACTGCCGTTCTTCGGCCATTGATCTTTATCCATCAAGTCAAATTTCTCTGATTTTTGTTCTGAAATACCTTCTTGACGAAACACTATATACATTCTTCCATTTTATAGAGAAAAACTGGCATGATAGCTGCACATAAAGTGGATCCAACACCATTGCTATTAATCCATCAGTTTCTCATTTCATTAAAATGAAAAAAGACGCAGAGACAAACCAACTCTTTCGTGCAGGATAAAACTGGAATCATTCTCAAGCATAAATGGCTGTGATAAAAACAAAAAACGCTTGCCAGTACAGAAAACTAAATTTATCTTCATCCATGAAACACGTTTGTTTAAGCAGATATACATGGCAAAAGTGATTACTAGAGTGTGCCGCTTTATTAGCGACGCGCAAATCCCCTTTGCCAGGTTAACAAATGTCCATGGAGTGAGTGCCACGATTTTCACAGTCAGGGTTCACTGCAGGAGCCAGTTGCAGAAGGACTGCAAGTTGAGGATGTCATAACATCACAAAATGAAAAGCAATTACACGACCCACGCTGGTACACTGGATGGATATGAAAAGGTATTGGTTCCTGGGCTTGGTGCTACGTTAACTTGGCATTAACAAGATATTATTTAGTTATGTGAACCTGCTTACTAAATTAGACGGCCTAGGCTACTTGCAAGCAGCAGTGTAAGTGAAGACTAGCGTTTACGTTGTCCTTCAAAAAACTACGTCCATCATAGAGTGCTACTTTTAAAAGAAATATACTGGAGATGGAAATTATAAAAGCAATGTCCTTTCTTTTAACGTAAGGCCTACCTTTGGATGTTCAATACATACAATAAACATGAGCTACTGAAATGCATGCAGTTAACTTATAGCTATACAAAACCGTAACACTGCAGAAGCGACGGGGTCAGGTCTGAGATTTTTAGGACGTTACTTGGTTGATCTATCAAGTAACCACGATATATTAGTTGTACCGAACGGTCCAGGTTATATTATTATCACTATTATTATTTTTACTACTACAACTGGATGTTCCACCACTACGCCTACTACGACCAGTATTAGTAGGCTACTAGACACTGTAAAGTTCACTAGATACTGAACATTCCCATAGCATGCTAATTATGGAAAAGGCATATGAATAATTACGACAGTATAACCCAATATATTTTTAATCAAAGAAATATGAATCTATACATATGTAAACTTGCAAAAATGCTCATTAAGAATTCTGTATCATGTTAGACACTATGGAATTATGCAAAAAAAAAAAATACATATCAGCGCAACCAAAAAACGCATTCAGTAATTTATCATTGCATATAAAAGCCAATCAGCTATCAGCTGTTCTTATGTAACTGCGATACGTTTTAAAAAACAACGATTTGCAGCTAAATTATTCACAGTGGTGTTTGACCTCAGTGCAACCAAAAGTACGCATTTTCAAAAACAAACAAAAAATGAATAATAAAATAAATCCCACCTGAAAAATCTATAAGAGTCACCCAGATGAGCGCCGTGTACATCCACATTACTGTTGCATCCATTGGTCCCAGAAAAGATACCCTGATGTTCTCCTATTATTAAGGTCCTAGACGCGTGTCGGCCGCCTGTGCGATCTGATCTCACCATTAGCTTGCTTGTATAATTAAGCGGAGCACCCACACGCCGCCAAAGATAGCCCTCACTAGCAAGGACCCGTCCCCCCTGCTCAACCCCAACGCGATAATAACCCGATACCCCTCCCTCGCAACGACGGAGCTCTACCCTGCTTGTCCCGAAGCGTCCAACAAGATCACATATTCCTCTCTACCTAAAACTCCTCAGTAAACTCACTTTCCATATTGTTTCACACAGGAATCAAGTTCCAGTTTCGAAATACGACGAACTGACACTGGGCACTAACATTTACAATAAAATGCAATGTTTAAATTCGTCAGACTACTCCAGTGAAATGCCCTTTACTTCCCCCGTATTTCAAACTAATCAAAATATCTCAGACTTTAAATATGTACAGGACTGTGTATGATTAAATATATTAATATATCTAGGCCTATTGGAATTTCAACTTCGATTTCCCATTACGTTAAATATTGAAGATCTCCAGTCCTCAATAACATGAGAAAAAAATATTTAAAATTGGTTACGGGTCTTAAGAAAACTCAGATATCATTCTATAATTTTTGAAGTATCATGCATATTTCATTATTATATGGTTACATCTAGGTCTATTGACGACACAAAAAATCTCTTTCATTTCGTTAAAAAGAATGATATAATCCTTTGGTCAGACGTCCAAAAAGCAAACCCTCTGAAGACTCCACTAAAAAACGTTTGCTGCAGACATCTGTACATAGAGCCAGATTTTGCGTGAATTCATTACAAACTGTAGCAAAGCAGACTCCTCCAAACTTCTATCAGATAAGATCTATAATGCGCCTTTTCTTCTGCGCTGGAAGAGGACCAAGTACTTGTGCGCTCTTCGCATCAGTCTGCATGCTTTCCTTGAATACGGCTGACTGCATGACGAAGACATCAGAGGGTCTCCACCCGAAATACACCTGTGCTCCATCCCACACATCCCGGGGGCAGTGAGGGTTACGTAGGTGCGCAAAAACATACTCCTTAATACCAGCACTGTAATATCCTGTAATATCTCTGCTAGACTTCCTTTCGATTTATCTGGGAAGGAAACTCTACAAGAACTTTATGAAGAATAATGGAGGATTTGGAAGGAAGCGGCAATTCAAACAAGCATAAAATATCGTACATCCACAGCTTCATCTCATAAAGCTTGGCGGTAAAACAGATATCCGATACAGAGCCTTTCTTTGAGTGCATACGGATAACTAACAGGAGCCCACCTATTTGACATGTGTTAAATTCCTTCGGTAATTACTTGTATATATGGTCAGGGCCGGTCAATCCTATAAGCGACATAGGCGGCCGCCTAGGGCGCCAACTTCTGAGGGGGTGTCGACGGCCGATTTCACTTGCATCTATCATGCCTTGTCACAGACAAAGAAATAGTGACTGGCTCGCGCCCCTAGAAGTACTCGCGCCCTCTGTAGTGCCGGTGCACGTGCGCGATGTGGCTCGCCAACTTTTTTGGCCGATTTTGCCCGCCAATTTCACTTTGCCTTGGAGTTATAGGGGGGCACCGTACTGTCGTAATGGAGGGGACGGTGTCAAGGACTCTGTTGGGTTATCACGTACAAAATATCGTAGGCTAACCTAAGAAGTAACACCATAAAAGGAAGACGAGGACAGGTGTATTTAACACAGAGATAAGTAAATTCTGTCATTTCTTTTTTTTTTCATTGTCGCTAGATAATGAATAGGCAAAATACGCCTGTGGGATGTTATCTATCTGTTAGCTTGCTGCTATATCAGGGCAGTTTCAATGCTATGGATGTGCCAGGGTTGTCAACTCTCACGTATCTGGCGGGACAATCAGGCTCTCACGCTCACAAAAGTAATTTTATGGTAAATATATGACATTCTATTATAAACCTATAATTAGCTACGTCTAAAGTGTTGGGGCTGTTCGCAAACCCTACAGACTATTTACAAGCTAATAAAACTGTTACATGCATGTAAAATGCATGTGCAGACTTATCTCGAATTGGAAATCTCACGCCAGCCAGCTGGCCCAAGTTGGTGACCCTGATGTGCAGTGTTTTCTGTGGAACGAGAGGGGAGAAATGTATCTCTACTGAAAGGAGGAGATAGCATGTTCCCTTCCTGTCTATGGAAATAAACAACAATTATATTAATGAATATATACTAGTATTTTCTTTATTTTCAGTGACAGTTATGACTCCGCTTTTTGCTAAATTAATCCTTCACAATTTCTCCGTCTCCAGGGCTTCACTCAACAACATAACCTAAATGTGTAACTAACCAGAAGTTTTTGGTACGGTTAAAACAGACTGGTTCAATTTCCTCCTTGGCGCGATTCATTTGTGCAGGTGTGAACACACGTTGAGACCCTTGAGAGGAGGTGGTCTAGGTCCGGTCCCAAGCGAACTCTGGCGCGATTCGTTTATGGTTTGAACGTAACTCGAACTCAATCCGATTCCAGGTCCACTCCGCGACACTGTGGGATGCGGCAGAACACGCAATCATGTAGCAGCAGCTATTCTCAGAAGGGGAAATTAACCTGTCTAGGTCTTACTTGGTCTAGCAGCAAGGTAAGTTGCCTTCTTGAAATTTGGGCAGATGGCTACACCTATGACTCACTAAATACAACTCATAAAACTGTAAGGTTTTCAAAATATTCAGTGAACGGCTGAAGGAGTGAGGACTTAAGCGGTCTCTTCAACGGTCCCGTGTGAAAGTGAAAAAACTGAAGAAACAATACATAAAGTTGAGAGATGTTCAACTCTATAGCCCAGGACACAGGACCTTCTTCTTGCATTTACTTTCTTGCTTCCGCCTCAGACACGTCTCACCAATAAGCAGAATGAACGTTCTCACGTGGTTTGTAGTGGCGAATTGTTGTTGCTTCGCTTGGATTTTTCTGTGTTTCTCTATGTAAACCGAACCGACTGGGGAGACGCTGCAAATTTACAAATTCATCAACGGATTGGAGCCAGAGAAACAGAACTATAGGTGTGAAAACGCCCTCAGCTAAACTTTATCATGGGAACATACGAAACCTGTCAAAATATCAGGTGAAAACAATACGGATTAGATACATTTTCATTGAGGTGAAATTGTTGCGGTTTTTTTCTTCCCTGCCAGTCAAGTACTGTCAGGAGTCGCTTGTATAGGTTTCCAAAGTCAGTCTTCGTTGTATCCCCAAAGTACAACCAAGGCTCGAGGAATGGCGATTCTTATACATTTTCTTATGTTTTAACAATTATATGTCACGGGGCGTCCTAAGCACCAACCATTCGCCTTATTCGCCGCATTATTCTCTCGATCCCTGCCCTCCTGTGATAAGGTTGTCAGTATTTATTTTTACTGCTTCGTCCCTTTGTGGTGAAACAGTCTCCACGAGATTTTTTTT
>JAODKE010000001.1:5665114-5702248 GCA_026779605.1 Mormyrus hasselquistii
AAAACAATAAACTCAGAGAGAACTCAGGCAGGTCCCTTGTCTTCGATCAGTAGCAGACCTTGGCACTTTCAGCTAGGCACATGTTGCTTAGCTACAGAGCTGATTATATTTTTTACCCTTCAACATAGTGATAAGTTACAGAGTTAATTGGGGTGTGATATACTTTTGAGCCAGTTAGAGTGCAAATACAGATGGTCCCTGGGATACAATGGTCTGTGTTATAATATTTCTACTTTTGTTTTTCACTTTCAGTACATCATTCAATAAATTACGTGATATGTTCAATTGCAGCCCGATTGTAGTTTCTTGGAGGCAGTTCTGGAACCTTTTTTTAGTAACTACTCCATACTACTATACTAGGTACTTCTCGTTCGAACATGAACTACTGGGGAGGAACTTACAGAAAACAACTTGCTGATTGGTTAACCAGAAACACTAGCGATAACTTGGAAGTTACATGGAAGTATAGAAAAAGAGCTTATGGATTTTTTTTGTGCGCAAGTTACTTTTAATGCATCAGTTAATACATTTTTGCTTGCATCTCCATATTTCTGGAAAATTTTATCGCGAAGCAGTATACTTTTGGCTAATATTTCCAGTACTGGCAGTGACACTTTCCAGCGCTTATTATTCTGTGGATAATAAAAGATCAAGCTGCTGCACAAATTTAATAAGAATCTTGTTGCAGATCATACAAGTCAAATATAAATAAAAGGCTGCGTCCTGTTTTGATCACGATCGATCACCCAATAACTAATAAATTACTAACAAAATGACTTATTTATCCACCATTGTGTTGGCATGGCAGTGTAGTTTCATATGAAATAATGCGTGAACTTTACCCTATGAACTTTTTGCATCTTATGTACTTATTAAGCATAAAGGTTCCAGGTACTGTTGTGTGGTGCGAAAGAGACACCTGAAAGTGGCCAGGAGCTACATAACTTCCAGGCTGCGGCAGCCCTTGGACTGGTAAGCTGGAACCAGGTGGTGGAACTTTGGTGTGAAAGCAGCTAATATGACCTAATGTATGAATTCCAAGCCAGCCTACCTCATAATGTCATATCCAATGCTAGGACAAGATGACACTACATTTTTTTGAAAAATGTAACTTGGATTACTTATTTTTAATCCAGCTTCACCCACAGTGTTAAACTTTAAGGATTTTTAGAGAGTGGATCCCACTTGTAAATAATGCTTTCATGTTCCCTCTAACCTGGTTGGCCTCGTGTGGCCTGCCTCAAGAGATGAGATCTGGCAGACAAAAACAGATAAAAATATAAAACAAAACATTGTGCTATACCACTGCCATTAAGCCGATGGGTATGATTTTGCATGTGAGTACGTGGGGGATTTCTGCACCGCTCCACCAAATTTAGTGTTCCTACACCCTACAGTCTCTGTTCCCCATATCATTTTGTTTCAGAAGAACAACTAGCAATTACAGTAGTGCTCCAGCACTGCGTGCTTGGATCCCTAAAAAAGTACATGATGGGAGCTACTCCACTGAAGCTAGGGCTGCATTATATCACATCAAAATTATGTGAAATATTTGCACTTAATATTGTGCTAATCTACGAAAAGATTAAATAAACTGTAGCCTTGTTATTATCTACCAATGGAGTGTGACAAATAAGTTGGCAACGTTTCTGAGCTGTGTCAAGTCACAAATCAGTGCTGACAAATACAATATGAGTACAGGGCTTTAGATAACAGGCGTAGACATTTGTGCAGACACTGGCTTTTTGGTACTATATGGATACTTGCTTGCGCCCCCAATTTGCAGATTAGTAAGGCTTAAAATGTTAATGAGGCGTATTGTGACACCCAACTGTAACAAGACTGCAAAGAGTACAGCCACATCAGTGACCTCTTTTTACCGTTTTTATCCACAATGTCTTCTCTTTTAAAAGATGTTGCTGCTGCTGCTGAGACTCGAGTTCGAGTCACAAACTGGAGCCCCCATCTCTGGCCTGAAATTACTTTAATATTATAATAATTATTTAATTTATCCTGCCACCTAAACATAAATCGATGACCATATAAAGTGCACAGAGAATTGCTTCAGTGTTTCATTGTTTTTCGGGATTGTTATTGACATCAATTCATACCAAACTAGACGGATTAATTATTGGCCATATGTGACTGATCCACTTCCAATGCTTATTTATTTTTCAGCAATCTGTAAAAATATAACTCCTATTTCTTGCTAAATTAATTTGTGCAATCAATCGTATGTCAGTTTTTTCCCATTTTAGATGTGTTTTCTTGGCATTCAGGTAACAATATGTGACTTGCGTGCTTGCAAACGAAACTGACAAACGTTTCCAATCTAGAAGTATTTTATGCTTGAAACAACAACTAGTAGCATAGCGATTTGCAGTCTTTCTATAAGCAAAGTTTTGAGAGTTGCAAGTACCGTTTAGTGGAAAATCCGACTAAACAAAGTACATGAAATTGTGTGAGACAATGTGAGTAATTTGAAAAAAGCAATGGATGATTTGGGAGTCGCTAGCTTGGACTGTTTTGCCACTCACATAGCATGTAATACACGAAGGGTTGCTATCGCATAAAGTGCAAGTGACGTTATTGCCGGTGTGAGGCATTTTAAGCATTCACCACTTGTGTGGAAGATATTGAAACTGAGCTATAAATGCTTCAGAAATTCTTAAAAGAAGATGTACAAACGAGGTGGAGCAGGATATTACATATGTTTCTAGTAGCCTGTTTAACAAAGCTTTTTTGGCATACACCTTGTTTGTAACCAGATCAGTACTCATATAGGCCGATACCCTCTGTCACATATCGGGATTTTATTGCCACAGAAAAGGCGGGATCAGTGAACCCTTAATTTTAATTGATTGTATATTCAATGTAGAATTCTGTTAACATTTGCTCATATTATTCTCCCACTGGGGTATGAAAGATGTTTTTGGAGGTGCCCTTTGTCTGTTGGTTATTTTGCTCATTTACTCTTATTACACAGATTGTATTTGGCAAATCAGATAATCCGCTTTGAATGATCGATTCACAGTAGACCATGAAAAAAATTAAAAGTTAAATACCATAACGACAGTCTCTTATTTCCATTGCATGTCGTGTCATTAGGAATTGCTATGACAAGTCTAAATGGGATTTTGCTTGCCAACATCAGGCTCACATGGTAACGCAATAAATTGCTTTTTAGAAAGAAACACATAGAAGTCCATAAAACACACACTTATATGGGGCCCATTTGCCCAAAATTGTCCCTTGAGTCAATTACGAATCAAATTAGATCAGTCTGTGTGTTTTCAGTGATATGGACCTTTGTGTCCTTTGTGTCACCAATTGACAAAGTGAACATGGCACTAGACTTTCAATCGATCGAAATGTAGATACAACTGTACTTACAAGATTAAGGACATCCACACACTGCTGTGGATGTCTTTTGCTTCTAGCTAGAACCAAGAAGAGCCTGTGTATGCTAGTCTAGTGCTACCTCCAGACTCACCTGGAGAGCAGGTTCTACCACCGGGTGGCGTCCCTCCTTACCTTCCGTTGTCCAGCTCATACTGGCCATAGAAATCACTGAAGCTTCCCTCTCCTTTGCCCTGGAATTTGATGATGCAGGAACAGAGGTGGAAATTTCAGGTCCAGAAAGTAAAAATCCAGACCAGGATTTTGTTTCAACCAACGAGTTGAGCATAAAGAATCAGTCATATAGTACTCAAGTGGTTGGTTGAAACAAAATCCTGGTCTGGATTTTTACTTTCTGAACCTGAAATATCCACCTCTGTGCAGGAATAACCGAAGGATGCTTTCTCTCTGGTGAGATTTACTTCAGGTCTGGCCAGGGGGAGATTGCTCATTGTCACTCACTGAAAGGAGATGAGAGAGAAGAATAGGCTAGTGCCGGACAAACGTACACAGGAAAAAAAATACAAAGAACCCACCAATGCATTAAGATGTCATGTGCAGGTATTTCACAAAAATAGACTGAAGGGAGCTCTGTGTGTATAAATCCACTGAGAATGCAGATGCATCTTCAGTACTAGAGGTTATAATGTGATAATATGGTGTCTGTGCTGTGAAGGGGATGTTAAAGTATCTGAGCATGGAATCATCTGCTAAGAAGCTTGTTGGGTTTGTGTGGTAGTTTTTTATTAACTAGAGAAATAATCAACTTAATTGAACATTTTTATCCATATACGCATGGGGAAATCTGGATTTGTGATTTAATCTATACTTAATGTGGGACTACTAGTCATACTAGTCAATGTGAAAACTAGTCACAGTCCTTATGGACATTCCATTCTCTTTGGACAATTTCTGAATCTTGGGTATATTTTGTGTGTATTGTTGTGTTTCCATAATCACATATCCAGTACAGAGCCACAGTGAATCTAGAACTTATCCCAGAAGCACAGGGCATGAGAGAGAGTATACCAGTCCAAAAAAGGACACATACATAAGTCTCGGTCAAAAACTATGGGCAATTTAAAGTGACCAAATTAAACCACGTGTTTTTGGACTGTGGGAGGAAGTCACAGAAAAAAATGGGAGACATGCAAACTTCAAACATTCAAATCCAGGGAGGTATAATTCTGCTGGGTCTGCCACTGGGTCATAGTTCGTGACAATAGTTTTCATCAGCAACAATTAACTAAAATGGGTCAGATTGGATATTTGGAAAACACAGTAGAGCTATCCTATAGCCAGGAGATGTGGTATTATTCGGATATTTACATGTGTTGCCCAAGATTGGACTAGTGACTCCATTTCGCTTTAGCTCCAAGGCGGTGGTGATATATGGACAGCATGTTTCTATATTCAGCTTGTCCAGTGTTTAAGCTGTTAGCAGGCAAACACTGCTGAAACATCCGGAATCATTAGAAGGTTTGCTGGTAACATTTTTTTTTTTGTCGGAAATTTAACACACAGTAGTCATGTAACAAGCACAAGCAATCTGCCCCATTAATGGGACATAATCTCCCCTAAATCTATATGTTATTTAGTGCCGAGGTGGTATGCAGCCAGTGATTTGTATATGCAGTGGCACCCTGTCGGTTTTGACAGTCTGGGCGACATTGTACGTAGTTAACGTTTCACCCACACGCGCACTCATCTGCACGAAGGTTAAGCCACAGTATATCATCATTATACATGCAGCTGCAACGCCAAACTGACCAAACGGCGTCCATGAAGACTGGAACGCTGGTAAGTCAGAATTAATGAGAACGGCCTTTCAAGGCATTTTATGTAAAGTCTGCCGACACAGCATGGGATCACAATAGCCAATGCCGCTGTTGACAGGACCTCCTAAAGAACGACTCTGGTAATGTATGGCCCCCTTCCTTCCAGAAAAAGCACAATTGAGTCAAATACCCAGGACCCAATTTGAGGCCTTTCAAGCCTAAACTCTGTGGACAATAAAACCACATAACAATACTGTTAGTGTTGAAGCCACAGTACTGCTCAACACACTCACTGCCAGTTAATTCATACCATATGTGACAGAATGCAACAAATAAATTGCAGCCTTCTCCCTAGTGTTAAACTTTAAAGTCACCTCAAGGAAACAGTGTAATTTATTTTGTTTTGGTGCAGTGTTATTAACTCTGATCCGAGGATATGGAAGCCCCGGGGATGGTCACTGATTTCCTGAAGCTTTGAAGAGATTTGTCCTACAGGTCCCTGAGCCGGTATAAGGTTTCACCAGCAGCAAATTACCTGAATGTCAGGGTGACCCCCAGCCCCCTCACAGAGGGCAGGCCGAGCATGACCAAAGTTTAGGGGACTGCCGAGAGAAGAAAGGGGAACCAGTGGAGAAGCAGGGGGGTCAGCAAAAATAAATGTGTTGAGATGCTGTGGAAAAATATTAAGCAGCAGTTTCTATAGGAAAAGTGTGGACATCATAATCAGGACAACGGTTTTAGGAGATTGTTCTCTAAGTAAACTGCTTTTTTCCCCAATTCTTCTCCACAGAATTACTAATTATCTTGATGACATTTAAACATTTTATCCAGCTACATGTCCCAGACAATGAACAAATCCATGTTTTGCTTTCCAATCATTTTCAGTGAAGGCTATTTGTGCAACAGAACATTTCTAATTTATAATACAGAAATCTATGGTTTCCACTCCACATTCAATCCATGCACTAATTTTGTGAGGGACTCTTTAATCTAAAATTCAAGATAAATGCTGTTTTTAGTCCACATACGTTTTGAACTATGCAGTGCCATTTCCTCTGCCCCATTCACATATGCCTTTTCTTTAATCATCATGGTTCATACTGATTCAGACATTCACTGAAGCCAGACTGTAACATTGATACATACGTTTTGCATTGAAAACACGTGACTGATTCCCCTATCACAAATGGTGTGTTGACTCCTAAAATGTCATTTGTGCCACATTTTTCAATCAATTCACAAGTAATCTAGAACAAAATTCGCTTTCACATAAAGACTGGGAAAATTGGGCAAGAAAAAAAAAGAAAAATCATTCTGTATTACAGTCATTCTATATTACCTACACAGACCCAGAATTTCATCCTTGCCAAGTGTCTAGTAAGAGGCCTTGATTGTCCTCTGTTGGTCTGCAGAAGAACTAAAGCCAGGTTTTTTTTTGATAGCCAAAAATGCAATTAGATTTAAGATTTAATCCTATTTCCCTCTTAACTGGAGAAATGTTATCGCCTTATTGTCCCACGAGAGCACATACAGCATCAAGTGGGCTCACGCCTTTGGCTTTTGCAATGGAAAACTCCGGTTCTTACCTCTCCCGGCTGATTGCCTCTTGATGAACCTGGACTGGACAGCTGTGAGCTGGATTGTTTTGAATTATTGCTGCCGTACATGCTTTGAAGGGAAACTGGTATGGAAACTGAGACAGGACTGCATTAATGGTGAGAACGCGTATCCCTAAACGCTGCATACCCAGCATACGAGTGAAGAGACTTCACCTCAGCATCATGGATGAGCTGCCCTTCATGCAGCTGTTATTTATTCAGGGAGTGAATGTGCATGTAGCTTCTGGGATAGTTCCACATGGTTGTAATTACCTGAATGGCCAGCAAGATGGGGGGGCCTGAGTAACGTAGCAGCATCTGTGTCTCCAGGTCATGTCGCCTTGGGGGGGACCCAGCCTCTATCTCGATGAGAGCTGCAAGTGTCCATTCTTCAAAACCCCCCTCCCCCATCACCTTGACCTCCCCCTTGGATTTTTGTCTCTTTAACTCACGCCAGGTGACAGTGCCTCCCATGGACTCTCACTATACTCTGTTTGCATTGTTTCCAGACACAACACAACAGTTTACAAGAAATCCAAATGCTGGAATAGGGGCTTGTTTATTGTCATAGGAAGCTTAAATCCCTGGACATTTTGCTCTTGTGTGTGTTAAAGTATCAAGGGCAAAGGGGAACGCCATAGAAATACATTCACATTTGCAATTACAATGGAACTTCAACAACCAAGCATTTTATACTTATATAACACATATAACGTCATAGGAAACATCTTCTTTGGAAGGAAGTATTTACTAAATAAATGTTTGAGAAATATTATTCCTCTACTCCTGGATGTATATTCCAAAAAAAGGCATCATTTTTCTTTCCTAAAATTGGTTGAATGTTCCACAATCTGTGCTCTTCCCCCACTGGTCTTTACAAATGCTAGTGATACTGATAACAGCCAGAAGTCTCCATTCGGGCTTGTCATCATGACAGATGTTTTTAGGACTTCCTGTTTGCTGTATGGTGGGGGTATACAATGCAACTAGATCATTGAGCTATAGATGAAGAACGGACCTTGAATTCATTTTATGGCCCTAAGATGTAAATTAAGCAGAGCGTGTCACGTGGGGTCGCACCACTCATGCTGATTGGAAAAAGAATACCCTTTGTGACTGGACATTTGCCGTCTCATGGAGAAGCTTGCAATCAAGTGGAGCAGATGACACAAAGTGATTATGTGGTCATGTTTATGTGGTTAGGTGAGGTTTGCAATCGCTTTCCTGGCCAGTCACTGGTGCAAGAATGTTTAAACCTGACCCCATATTGAGTCAAACGTGAAATAAGAACACAGGCTTTTTCGATTTCATTCCAAAGTCTGGAACTTTTCTTGGTGGTCCTTTGACGGCTCTCAGTCTACAGATGTTTTAGTTGCACTAAATGATAAAAAAGTACTTCTTGGTATTTTTAGACTCTTGTGTTTTTCACTATGGACATTGCTACAGGATCACATCACCATTTTGGGGACAGAAATTGACTCGTGCATGAGGTTCATTGGAGGAGGACACATTGATCCTAACATTATTAAACAAAGTCCTGGAATATTCCATGAATATTGAATCTTGTGCTTGAGAAATACATTTAACATAGACCATCTGCCATGGAATTTCTTGGCTCCATCTAATGAGAAAAAGATGAGGTCTTTAGTTAGTTTCTCAGAAGAAGCTGCTTTTCAAGATCACAACTTCATAGTCACAAAAAAAGCTAAGTGAATCAGAGGTGTGCTGACATTCAGCTTTTATAAATGAATCTTTTCTTTCTTGTATTCTGTTAATTTTTATTCTGAACTGTCAGCAATCAAAGGAGGTGAAAGTGAACCAGATCAAAGTGACTTCATTTTCATCAGAATAAATAATCTCATCACAGGTCCCAAGAGGGACCCAACAAAAACAACCTGCAAATCCCTGTGTGAAACCCGCAAATCTCTGTGGCCTTGTTGATTTGACTGATGTCAGTATGTGGCTGAAAGTCAGTGATGCGATACAAGCGACTTCCTGCTGAAAAGCATATCATTTTACTATGACCCTAGGGTCACGATCTCTGACACAGCCAAGTACACCAAGCCCTCCTCAAGCACCATGCCAGCTGAAGGCACAGATAACATCTAGAAAATAACCAAGGTAGAAATATGACCATCCTTGTGTGGCTTTTCAAAGTGGGACTGGGAAGTCAAACATCTGGACTTTCTCACGTCAAACAAATGGGCAACCTGCTCCCTGTCCTCCAGAATAACTCTTAAGAACCTATCAGGAAGATGTAGTGCTGACGACAGAAGAAGCCACTCATTATGAGCAAACCATAAAAGCTTTGTTTAAAAATCAAGGAGTGCCTTTTTCAGGCACTCAATAAATTCCCTAGGGTAAGCAGAAGTTGGGCAAGAACACTCAGTGAAAACAGGAAATAACTCCTTCATACTTCTATTAGCCCTAAGGACCTAGTGATTTGCCAGCTTCTTGTGTGGGCATTCCTCTGCTAGAAATGCACTTAGATGACCTCCGCCAAGGTCCTTGGTCACTCAGGATCTGTTTTTCTGCCAAAGAACCAACCCTGTTTATGGCCAATTCGCATCTGGTAAAAAATGCTACATGTCTGCGTAAGTAAGAGCAATTTTCATGGGAAAGGTAAACTAAGTTCTATAGAAGCCTAGGTCGCTGATGCCTGTGATCTAAGGAAAGTCTGTGTAGATTGTCCAAGGGAATATTAAGGTATTATTAAAAAAAAAAACACTGAGAATTTTGATTGGTTACCAGCAGGAAGATTTAGTCTTGCAGTTATAAGCTACTGCATGTAACATGTTTCATAACTGAATGAAACCCACATGGCACTTGTCCACCATCATTTTATCATATCATTTATAGTGTATGTTCAACATAGCTTTGCCTTTTCAAAGAAAGCGCTACCAAGTTTTACTGGCTGCCTCACTAATAGTGAATTTCCAGCAAAGGTATAAGAAAGCTGTAATTTCATATTAACAGGTTACTGTTTGTATGCAAAGGCCATTTTCTAGTTTCAGAAAGCTGTTATTCTAATATTATGAGCCAATACTAAATTAAAAATGGTTCATTTGCCAAAAGAGCAAAAATGACTGAAACATTCCATGGAAAAAAACTGGAAATCCTTTAGGTGCATGTTAACAGGCCACATGAAGCATTCCCCTGTGAAGTGGTAGCGAGTGCTTCCAGATCCTTCTATCGACATGAACACAAGCCAGTGAAATGTAGTGCCCGGATGAATGCTTAGCTCTTTTGCTCCCCACCTACGTGAGGCTGGATGGTGGCCTGTTCTCTTCCCATCTGACCAGAGTGAGTTACTGCAGAGAATATTTTATATTTTACATTTGCCAGAAGTTTTTTGTTTTTTTTTACTTTTGTCTGAGCGATCAGATTAAAATGCACTTGTCTGGAGACCAGTGAGGATTGTGGTCATGTGACCACAAGTGAATATTTCAATTTTTCAACCAAAACACAGCCTTTTGTGAGAGTATACAACAGAGTAATAACAGGCTATGCAATTACTGATATTACTGATAAAACCTTTATTCTGAATATGTCGTTTGCACAAGAACTGACACACCTCTAAGATTATAAACAGTATTATTTTCTCATTCGTTTAATTGTTTTATGGTACAAATTTATACAAAATCGATTCAGGCTAGTCAAGTTCCACAAAAGTGTTATGTATTAAAGCACAGTTAGGGGACGATGAGGTGTCCAGCCAGTAGCCGGGAGTGGGGGGATGGGGGGGGGGGGGGTCGAAACACACACCGAGCATCTCAATAGAACAGTCTGGAAAAAGAAGCACGACCCTGACATTCCACACAAAGAGCATCAACAGCATCGAGAACATTTTCACTTGCATCACTACATTTGATCCTGATTGGACAGCATCTGATTTTAGTACTGACAATAGTTAATAATAATAATAATAGCAACAACAACAATAATAATAATTCTGCATGGTAATTAGTCTTAAGTGACTTTAGATTTAGTGACTTTGTTATTCTAGACCTCCCACCCGCTTCTCCAAATTTTCTTTTCTTAATCTTTGTCAGCTTATTTCAGAGGCAACATAACTTGGCCCCACTTCACACAGCTAAAGAAACAGGAATGCTGTCCATTTCAGGAAATTGGCAGTAGAGCTGATGCATATAGAGAGAGGAAAGCACACAGGCTTCATAACGATATTCAGTGTGTTACTGTATACTTACGTTAATCGAAACACCGACGCAGGAGTACACGTACAGGGCTTGTTGTCAGTCACATCATGCAGTTATGTTACAGTGTGGTCAGAAATTGCCCTCATGTCACAGGACATCCCCACCATAAGGCCTGCCATATGTCTGGTGTTCTTGTGGGATTATTGTGTGGCACTATAATCATCCTCATTTCTAGAGAAGCACAGAAGTAGCCGTCTTTTTTACAGTGTGTTTATGTGTTTAAGTTGGCGAAACAAAAGTAAACTAAACAAAAAAAAAAACTATGAACAAGCAATACACAACTGCATTTTCTAAATGATATTAAATGTCCAGATGTCATTGTGAGGGCTGTTTTGGCTCCAGTTGTATAAATGATTTGTAGAGTCGGGGGGGACTCTGAGCCGCAGCAAGGCCACAGTAACCCCGTGCAGGGGATGAGTGGATGAAGGGAGCGCTCTCCTCATTTTCTTTTCTGCGATTGTTATGGAAGCGGATTAAAAGGGAGATGTGCGCTGTATGGGCGGCAAGGGCTCGCGAATTCACCCTGCGATTATGTGGTTTCATAAAAGAGAATGAATGTTTTTGCAGTCGCCTGGGGGGCTATCTGTGTGGTTTTTTTGTGTATATTCTTCCACATTCACCAGGACTTATGCATGAACTATTCATAAATACTTCCAGACTTGTTGAAAGCTGCCGACCTCACTGGTCGCTTGAGTCAGTCACTGTGCCTTGCCTGGCCAGTCCTTGTCATTAATTTCCCAACAGTTAAACCATTCAAACAAATGTGAAGACTAGCAGTTTTAACCCTTAAAATGTAAATACCAGCATGACAAACAAGCAATCACGCAATATTCACCTGGTCTCTAAAGGTGGTTATTTTTTTTGTTTGCAAAAAAATAATGGAGGAAAAGGCAGGTAGCAACGACTGTGTGAAGGTGTGCCTTTAACCCCAACGGCATCAAAGTCTGACAGTGTTGTAACAAAGATGAGGAGGAGGCAGGCCTTTCCAATCTGGAAAAAAAAATCCACCTAATCAAGTGGCTCAAAGAGGCACCAAAATGATTGCTCAGAAAGCCTAGGATACATAAATCTGGTCCTAATTGTAATTCTGGAAAGGTCTGACATTTGTATGCAGGGACACAGATCTTACTTGAGCAAAAACAAAAATGGTAATTACACTGGATAAATCAGTCATTATATTGTGAAGGACAAGTCAACATGAGTGATTCCACACTCAGAACATTGCTTTGAGACTAACTCCCCATGGGCCAATGTACTTCTTACAGCAAGGTGTGGAAAGCCTTAAAAATAATGGAAGAAATCAGAGAGGAGATGTCAAGAAGGTGAGAAATCTTAACATTAAGATGAACAACAGAATTAAGTTTGAATGTCTGGGGCTGATATAACTTTTGTAACATCTGTTTCTGCATGATAGGTTTCACAGCTTTTAATTACATAAGGCATGCCTTGCTCAAATGGCATAGCGCCTCAAATAATCCATTTTTTAAATAACATTAGCAAGTAGCTGCATAAAATAATTATGCAGAAAACAATTCCCTTTAACTCAGGTTTCTATACAGTATACCATTTTATTGCACTCACAATTACAATAAAAAAACAAAACAGGCAAACATTTGCATGCAGAAATCCCTTTCATACAAGAAAAAAAATATACAAAAAAATATTTTCAACTCAAATAGCTGTTATCATCTGAACAATTAAATATAAGTAATGTGTTTGGCTGCCTATGAATATTTATATTGATTGCACACCAAAGAAATTGTGATCTTTTTCACTGTGATTGAATCGGAGATTAGGTTTGGTGCTCTGAAAAGGCCTTGATCTCCGAAGGTATGGTCCACAGCTATAGCTCAGGACGGGAACCAGAAGCGTAAAAACACACAGCTTGTTACCGCCAAAGTGACCGTGGTAACAGTTACAAAGGATAGCCAGCCACGGACTGCAGCTCACATCTTATGAATGACAACTGATTCATAATTACATGATGATCTTGTTTTTGACGAGGGATGTCACTTTTTGATCAAGGTCAGTGTGACTTTTCTAAATGTCTCACCAGCACCTGATCTGTTTTTTTTTCCAGGTTTATAGTCATTCAGCCCTAAATCACCAAATATTGAGTTAAGCCAATCTAAGCTCAACACACACACACACAAAAAAAAAAAAACGAAAGAAAAAGATTTAGAAACCATATCACGGTACAATGTCTATGGAGATAACATCTTTCTACTGTAAATGTCTGGCAGTTTTATAGTATCTGATTTTTTTAAAAAAAGAAACACACCAAAAACTGTAAGATGCGAATGAGGCAGCTTCACTTCTCATCCTCCCCCTATGGGATAAGGCGGTCCACTCCTTGGTGGGGACTCTCGGCCTCGAAACACCCCGCCCCCAATAGCCAACCTAGGCTGTAGAAAGGCTGGGAGCACAGAGAGTCACTGAATTCCTGGGTGTCATCTTTTTTTATGTCCTCCTTTCTAACCCACATCGACGCGGAACCTCAGAAAGAAAAGTTTTGGCAGGGTTTGAAATGCACACAACTCTGCGGACCTCAGCCTGAGGCTCCGGGGTCATGATGGGTAGTGTCTCGATCCAGTCAGGATCCAGAGCAGGACCAGCTGGAGTCCCATCACAAGCCAAAATGATGGGGTTAGCCTGGAGCCGCTCCCACAGTCGGAGTCGTCCTCCTGTTACCAGCATGGAAAAAGCCACGGTCAGGAATCACGCTTTTGCTGTGTATTTAGTCTTCCTACCCTATGCTCTATTAGGCTCTGCTCTGCAAGCCAAACAGTCCAGGCGTAGACTACAAGCTTCCCTGTTACCAGATCCAGCCATGGAAGAAGTCAGATGGACGGTCCAGAGGTGACCTGCCAGCCAAGTTGGACAGGGAGCCCCCGGTGTTTTGAGTGGTGAATAAAAAACTCAATTAACGTTAACTGCTGGAGCCAGAGGAAGGGGCCTAGCTAGCATGATTCTCTATGCCTTTCAGTTCACTGAATGCTAAGCTAGCATGTCAGCTACACTGGGAAATAAAACGCCATATATACACAGCCATTCAACAGACAGTGACACTGAAAAGACACCAGGCAATAAGGCAAACAGGATTTAAAATACCATTCACAAACAAAATTCAAGAATGTAATAGAAATCGATGTTTAATATGATGATTCATTGCCTTAAATTTGCATATATATTTCTTTTAAGGTTGATCCAGTTATTACTAAGACTGTCATTAGTACTATTACTAACGACAATGAGAAAGACTGTATCCACAGAACTATAGCTTATGACTTGAGATGCTGGTAGAACTATGAGACCCTGAAACAGAGCAGACGGAGGTGACACTGACCCTTGACACCACAAGAACACAGGCAGCGAAATGCAGAGCGGTGCAGAGGCCGAGTTGGCGGAGCTGCGGCTGGCGGGGCACATGGGTTCATCCTATCAGCAATGTGGGGATGCGAGTGGCAGCAAATGCGAAAGCGGCGAGAGAGTACAGTGGAGGAGGAAGAGGGCTCAGAGAGGGGAATGAGCATGTCATGCAACAGCCACCACCGGCAAAGAAAGAGAGAGAGAGAAAGAGGGTGAGCGAATGAGAGAGAGTTTTTCAGGCTGCAGAGTTGAGAGTGAAGCGAGGGGGCACAAAGGGTGATGTGGCCAAAAGGAGGCTCTGGAAACAAGGTAAGCAAGAAGGTCGAGATTTCACACAAAAGACCTTTAATTTGAATCTGCTTGACTGGTTCAAGGTTATGAAAGAGGAAAGGGGTGTCTTATTGTGTGAAAGCTGGATATTTATATAATTACAGAAAAGAATGGAAGAAATGCTTGATAAAATCATGGTGCTTTCATAAACAATCAACGCTCGAAGCTGATCTGCAGCTGAAATACGGCTGGCATGGGAAGCCTGGTGACCAATTAAATCTGCAGACTGATTTTCTCTCTGCCTTGGAGGAGGGCAACTTACGTTGATGTCGTTATCGAAACAGACGTCTGGTCCTTTTCTGTATCTAGGATTCTTGGCAAGTTCGCAAGGGTTTGGGCCTTTAGCTAAACCAAGTGTTCAGGAAACAGGCCATCTTTAGTTGCCCCCAAAAGCCTGAGTTTCAAAACCAAAGGTGGCTCTTGACCTGGCGCTTATGTCACATGACCTAATAAACAGTCCATCCCAAATTGTGATTAGGAGCACAGTTGCTGCTAACAAACCAGGTTGACAGTTTAAATCCCACCTTCACTCTGTTTGTGGACTTTGCATGTTCTGCAGATAGGTGAATCAGCATCTCTAAATTGCAATTGACCATAGTGTGTGTATGTCCCCATAATGGGCTGGCATCCCATCCTCTGTGTCTGTTCCCTGCCCTGTGCCCAGTGCAGCTGGGGATGGCCTCCAGTACCCCTAACCCCCCCAACCAAAAAAAAAAAATACCTGGACCGGAGAAGTGACTGTTAGGTTGAGGCATCGATAACATGTGGTTTTAGTGCTTTGATATGCTGTGCGGGAAGGATACACAGCTGCTCTGATTGTATCAGAGGTCTCGGGTCACATGACAAGCAGGTCCCCTTGGCATCGGTGATGATGAATACTAAATTTGTGTTCTCCAGCTTTTCAGCATAGTACATCCTGAAATACAGAATTTTTTTTTTTAGATGAATTACAGCAAAGACATCCATAAGCATTCTCCAAAATCTTCTCTTTTGCTAATGAAGCAACTAAAGGAACCCTTTTAAAGATAAATTCATAACAAAGCTTGGTTCACAAAGAATTGTCAAAGAAAACCTGCAGACGCACGCTTTAATCTGAGCAGGTCTATTATACTGGTCTAGTACAGAAGCTGAAGTGTTCGCATATTTAAAGATTTTCACAGGTCTCACTGCAGACCTGCTGTAACGAACAGTCAAGGGGGTGCCATGTTTATACAGGTATGAGGTTCAGATGAAGTTACATGACTTAAAGATCAGCACAGTGGTCGACTGCTCTGGAACTTGATGCTTCTTTATGGTGGCTGTTAAATTTTATGCGCCCGACACCGTTAATGTGGAGGAGAGAACGCAGCATTGCTGGTGCTCCACGTGGAATGTCGTATTTCCAGCCCCCCAGACAGCTTCCCCCATTCAGGGGGTTTGTGAAAAAAGCCCTCCAAATGATATATTTATGGTATGATGGGGCACTTAGGTCCACTTACCGTGCAACCTCATCAAATTAACAATTCAAGGTGCACTGACTTTGAGAGCAAAGAAGAAGAGCCACACCCAGGAATCTTAGGAACCAAATGGCAAGTCAGGGAGAAGAGTTCATTCTGTCAGATCATCTGTACACACAAATATCATAATCACTTTTTTGCTAAATAATTCACCAGTGGCAGTCCATACCTCTGGACATTTTAGCCAAAGATGCTGCTATTTCCCACTTGCAGGGTCACCCCCCAAACTGTCTGTGACGGGGCACCTCTACCTGGAACAGTTTCCGCAGTCAAGCACTCCAGGCAAGGTCTTATCATCCTTCTCAAAGTAGTACTGAGTCTGCTCCATGATGCAGCTCTCCAAGGTGATGGGCTCCTCATCATCCATGTCGGCTTGGGTAGGCGGGTAGACATACACATACAAATTTGTAATTATATCTCTGTGGGGACTCCCCATTCATTTCTATGGGGAAAACTCTAATCCCAACATGACAACCTAAACCCCTACCCAGCCCTAACCATAACCATAAGTAACCAAACAAAATAGATCTTTGGCATTTTCAGTTTTTTGATTGCATTCACAGATCTTTGTGGGAATAACAGATTTTTATTACACTGTGCGGAACATTTGGTCCCCACAATGTAATATAAACATAATTCACACACATACCAACACACACAGGCTCCCCATAATTGTCTTCCCATTAGCCCAGAGCCAGCAAATTTTACTGAGAGTTCTGCTGTTGAATATCAGCACTGGTCACAATAAACACATCTTCCAAGCCTAAGTGGGGCAGTAAACGCTATTCCATACGGTCCTCTGTGGTCCGCAACACAGATATCAATATGTGTTTGCTGACCATTAAAAACAAAAATATGAAACAGACCTGCTCAACATGAGATTGAATAGATACTTTATTTGTTGGTTCTGTAGCCATACAAACTAGACATCAGTGGTTCCCGTTTCTGGGGATATTTTATGTTCCACTCTGAATATATATTTTATATGGCATATAAAACTAATTCTATTTTTAAAAGCCTGTCAAAATAACATCATGCCCATTCTTTGAAATCCAAGACAATCTATAAAAATTTCTCAAGGTAAAAAAAAAATAAAAATTAAATCACGTCATAAGTGAAACTCCAGGATGTGTCAAAAAAAAAGCACAGGAGATTGATAGCCTTTTTTTAAGTTTCTGGATATATTGCTCAATTCGTCGCACATGTATGTCGACAGACAAAGAGTGGTTCAAACACCCCGAAGAAAGATTTAAGTTATTTTAAAGCATCCTGATAAATCGCTTCCAAACTCACCGGCAACCAGAGTTTCTGGAAATGCCAGACCAACGAGGAACTGCTGCAACAGTGACCTGGAGGTGAAAGAGAAAGATTACATGCTAAAAAGAGACTTGTTATTTATACTGTAGGACTATATCCTTCTTCTGGTTTTGCGTTGAGGTTCAAGGTTTGGCCTCTCGTTGGTTGTGAACGGAGTGGTACTTACCAAGCAGTCGTACTGGCCCACCAGCCCAAGTTCAGTATTTCCGCTATGGTGGGCTGAACAGGATAAACAAATGTAAGATGATACTTTGATTATTTTCCGGATCTGCTTCTGGACACTAGATGAAGGGGGGATCTGGCACATCTATTGCATTAAAAAGTGCAGGGAATGTGACATAATAAAAGTGATCTTGTGACATAATTTAAACATAATTCCACTGTTAGAGATTATCCAAACAAAACTAAGGACAAGTAGCCCTGCAGTGGACACTTACCACAAAGACACGTCGGCCCGCTCCCCTCTTGCCAGTCCGGCCGGGGATGCACACCGACTGGTAGTCGTAGGTCTTGTTGAAGGTGTACAAAGAGTTGTTCACCAGGTTGATCATGAGGATGGGATCGATCTCGCCGAAGAAGCGCCCGATCTGTGGTGGAAGGGAAAATTAGTAGGTCTGTTTTGCACCGGATTCTCAGTTCTTGGATATTGTGAGAGGTATCCAGAGACAGCATCAAAACAAAAAAAAAAACATCACTGACACATGAATCTGACTAAGAAAAAAATCTGTGTATCATATTGGATGTGACATCTGTTTCTGGTCCCGCTTTGCAATCTAGCAGAGGCCTTCAGGAAGAAAGACTCTCCATCTTGATGGATTGAACGTGACGTTTTTCATCATCAAACATTTGTTACGTTGTGTTCAATCTTTTCATTAATAAGACCAGTGCCTCTTGAAATGTATGGAGCATACAGCAAATAAATCCACAGATGGTTGTACAGCCATTTAAGAAAACCTAAATCCTTCCTTCACCATTTCCATCTTTTCCATCCCATAATATGACAATACTTCAGTGATTACTGTACTGTTTGGGGTACGGTTCGTCACAGTGAATATGCTGTGAAATATTTTTAAAATATGATTCATAACTGGCTCTCCTTCATAAAAATGAACTCTGGCCCTCATGAAAATAATCCTGCAAAAATAATAAGCTGCTGATTTATTTTCCATCCATCCATCCGTGATAAGCTTTGTTTTCTTTCAATTGTTATTTATTTAACAGATTGGGGAAGGAGAGTAACAGACACCTACACATGATGGATGACGTGCATGTGATCAGAATATGACTCAGGCTCACCTGAGAGATATACTCATCCTGATTGGACATCATCAAGAAGCCCCCATCATCCAGAATGACACAGTCAACATGCTGTAAAGAGAATTTACTCTGTGAAGGGGGAGGGAGCTGTGAAAGAGATTAATTCCATTTTCCTCTTTCCACGTGGAAGTTTTATGTACCTTATCATTCTTCACACAACCGCAGATCTCATCCTTGCACTAAAGGGAAGAAGAACAGTCATTCCTCTCGCTTAATGCATGCATGTGACAGGTATATAGGTAACAAAGCACAATCCCTCCTTACGTTAATCTTCATTGTAGCATTCATAAAGATCATCATCCAGGCCGTGACGTTGAGCTTCACGCCAACAACTGTGGCCGGGGAAAAAGAAACATAAAAAGAATGAGAGTGGATTTGGCGGCTGAATGGGGCCCCCGACTAGGCCTGATAACGCAGCCCGTGTCGGCGTGTGACTGACAGCTTTACACACCTCTGGCTCACACTGTGTAAAAACAGACCGCACGGTCGGATCTGTCAAACACATTACGGCAGGGCGGTCGCGCGTTTACAAATGGCTGGCTGTAACCCGGGGAGGCTTTCCTCGGTTACACCGCTTGGATAACAGGCACAAGATGGCCTCGTGGGGGCTTCTCACCAGCTGGTTTCATCTTGATTCCTCCTATGTTCACCTCCACAGCTTTGCTGACCAGGATGCCCGATTCAAAGACATCCATACTTCCTGGGGACAGAAGAGCATGTTAAAATCTGTCTCTCTCTTGGTGGTGCTGGCCATGTCCACCTCCAAAGGCTCAAAAAGAAATTTGGGGCATGGGGGGGGGGGGGAGAGAGATTTGGAAGGATATAAGTCTGATCTATCCCACCACAACCCAAACTGCCGAACTCCAGCTCAGAAATAAGGTGTGGTGGCTGGGGACGGGGTGCACTGTGGTGTTGGTGTGGGGTGGGGGTTTGGAGGGTTTTGAGTGAAAACGCAGCTGTTCCCCCAGTAGAACCCTGGACACAGCTGGCGTCCCGCACCTCACTCTGTATGTGTCTGGCAGCAACACAACCTCAGGACACAGCCAGCCCTGAGGGGCCAGCGGTATGGAAGTGTGCACACTCCAATGCACCCAGCGGTATGGAAGTGTGCACACTCCAATGGATCCAGCAGTATGGAAGTGTGCACACTCCAATGGACCAATTACAAATTAATAACACACGGAAAATACAGAGGACACCTGCAAGTCCTGCCACTTAACGTACTGTTGAAATACGGTGCTGTGAAGATGAAACCGTCATTATCTAGACTCCGCTTGTAGAAGCTCGACTCATATATCTCTGTGTTCTCTGTCCAGATATCCCCAGAGCTGTGTACAAAGGAGACAGAGAAAAAAAATAGTGTCCGGCATCAGGGTACAGATACAAAAGGCTAAAGTTTTCCCAAAACTAAAGTCATGTGATGCAAATAACAACCAAATTCTGGGAAAACACAGAGAGTTTCAAAAAAGACAGCAGTCGAACTTCAGACATACCACATCTTTGGCTGTGGGTCCTATAAATACTCTAACAGCTCTACATACTGAGGCTAAAGAATGGCGAGATCTACTTCAGAGCAAGGCTGAAGCATGACAGAATGACAATGGTAGCCTTTACAGCTACAACCACCAATTAGCCATACAATACTGAGAAAAACAGGAGCATCAAAACACAATGCAGAACAATCTTGAGGAAGCAGATTAACTCCTAGGGTCAATGCAAAGGGTTTCATTTACAAATTGTTCAGCAAATTTCACATCCCAAGAAATTGAAGTGGTTCCCTCTAACAGAACTTCATCTCATCATTACCTCAGCATTAATTCAACAAATACTTGCATATGTAGATGTGCACATAAAAGAACAAAAGGTAGAGAGAAACAGCAAAAAGACAGGAGGTGTAGATATAAGAGAAACCGGAAGAGGATCCTGGAAGAATCAAAGCAATGAGTCTGAATGGGGCAAATTTATTGGCATCTTTTTCTGCTCTGACCTACTAAAGAAGATCAAGAATGACACACAAAAGGCCTTAGAGTGGGTAATGGAGTCTTTCCATCCATATGGAAGGACAGAAACCCGAATGAGTGGTAAATGGACACCATCAGTTCAAGGCTTTTCATGCCACAGGACCTCTGAATGTGAACAAGGTGAGAGCAAGCAAGGAGTACCTCTTTGGGTAAACCCGCGTGATTCCTCCATCGGTAGCAACAAATCTGGCGAGGACACCATCTCTGCATGGGGAGATCTTCATTACTGATTACACCACAATCCCCAACAAATTAAAAATTAGTTTAAGAACTACTTCACTCAAAAAGGGCATGCCATGCTTACACCTTTCCAGTTTAGCAACAATTAACTAGAAGATACTACATACAGAGTAAAATATATAAATAGATAACATGAATAACTTGGTAAAATATAAAATATGTAAAAGTTTGTGCAACAAAAAAAAAAATAGAGAAATTCAAATAAAATTTAAATTCAAAGGAAATGTAAAACAATAATCAACCGAAAAGAGAAGGGCGTCATTAAAATAAGTTCAATGTAGCTTAATAGTAGATTTGACAAAAAAACCGAGAAGCTCAAATTGAGCTGAAAGAAAGAGAAAAAATGGTGGCTCTTTAATTTAGATTTGAACTCATCAATAGAAGTAAAGTATTACAGCTTACACTGGTAGCATCTTCCAGACCTTCACCAGCTCACCCGTTAGCCCAGCATCCAGGAGCAGCCTGTTGACTAGGGCAGTCTTGCCTGAAGGGGAAACAGACAGACTCAGCTTGGATTTCTATAAGCAATTAAGAGACATGGCCAGGGTAAGCAGCAGGTAGCATGATAGGTAAAGAACACAGACCCATTATCCGAAGGTTACCGGGTCAAATCCCAGCCAGGACTCTAATGTCGTAACCTTGAAAAAGGCACTTACCCTAAATTGGACCTGTAAAATACCCTGCTGTGTAAATCGACAAAAAATCATCAGAGTAAAAGTGTCAGTCAAGCAACTAAATATAGCAGACAAGTGACCTCTTTATTACACACAGCACAAACTCTCCACCGAAACCTTTTACTAATTGGGAAGTAACATAGGGACAGCAAAAGCACAGAACTGAGTTCTTGCAGCTCTAAGGCTGCATGTGATTTCTCGTCAACACATTTCAGGTTAAAAGCTAATGGCACTCACCTAACTATTACATCTTAAGAGAAAAAAACACTGTGCAAATCTTACATCTATATTATTTTGCTCTTTACTACTGCTGTCTATCAGAATATAGCTTTGAGGTCTTCGTATACAATTGGATTTAATACATCACACATTTTACTTTTTCTAAATCAATTTCATGGTCTGCTTGATCTTCAAATAGATTCTTCAAAAGGATATATGGGGAAAAAAGCCTAAGTGTCTCAATAAATTAAACATTACTTTCAGAGAAGAAAGCTTTCAACAGCACACATTAAGGCCTCTCCAGGGAAATAGCAAAGCAATTCATATAAAAACAAACAATGACTAAATGTAAGCCTAGAGTTAGTTATAAATTTCCCAGATTAAATTAACGCATTCATATTCACAACATTAGGAGAGTGACAGTTGTGATTTTAATTACACTGTAGGAATTGAGGTAGCTGTGATGTTCGAATATCTGTTACAAATAATTTATATTGTACAACTACTAATTATTGTTCAAGATTAACATCTATGCAAAGCATCTACATATTTCAATTTACACAGCTTGGTATTTGAGCAATTTATGTTAAGGTACTATAGCAGGGTGATACTGACTTTGTCATTGATTCAGACTAATACATTGTCTCTGTGGTGAGATATGAATATCTGCTCTCACATGCAGATAGTTATTAAAAGTGTAAATTTAATTTGGGTTCACCAAATACCACTCCTCCACCAGCTATGGTCCACCACAGCTCTCCGAGAATTCATCTCACTCAAGCATACATGCGTGTGTACGTACGTACATGTCGGATTGTTGGGAGTCTTCCTGTCTATGTACTCGTTGAAGTCCAAAAGAAACTGGGTGTTGTTTTCTGACAACTTCAGGTCCCTGCAGTACTCTCTGCAGGAAGGGAGACCTCCTTATCTCACGTATGACTATGGCCTTACCATTAATATTCATGACCTTCTTGCTATATAAAACATCCTTGAGCATCTTATGCCGTCAATGTGAAGGACAGTCAAAAACCACTTTAATCTGACGCTGCTGCAGATGAAAGTTCAGGAAAGTATGAGGCAGTGGGGGGAGCAGACTGATAAAAAATTAAATTCTACCATTTTACATCTTAAATATTCCCTGATATAGTCATGAAGAATTTAAAAATTGCCACTCTTTGATTTCAATGGGCTCTGTCAACCCAAGGAGTGAAGCATAACCGAGCAATGCACCACAGGGATTAGCTGGAGTCCCCCCGTGATTCGATGCACAAACACATATGGGCTTTTGGCTGCCAGTGTGATCCCTTATTCTTTCTACACGTTTTTACTGTTTAACACGAGTATCGGAGGATCGGGTGACACATTCCCGGGGAAGCCGCAAAGGTATCGAAAAAAGAGCTCTCACCTCGGAGCTATGAATGTATAGCCGTATTCTTCAAAGTTCTCCTGCTGCATGGTCTCAGAAACTGCATGAAGTGGAGAGCCGTAGTTAAGCAGAGTCTCTTTTTTGTCTTTTCTGCCGGAGGAATTCCTGCCGTGTGGACAAGACCCACAAGCTCCGGCCCCAGACAGACAGTGCAAAACGGTGTTAGTAAAACCATGATGGAGCCTTGCAGGAACACAAAACAATCCTCTACAGTTGGTGTGTGTGAGGTGATGCAGTGCCGTCATGCTGCTGATTTTATCCAGAGGCACCGGTAATTAAATAAAGAAAAAAAAAAATCTATGAAAAAAAATTATTTACTAAATCTGACTGATGTGCAGCAGTAGACTTAAAATGTTTATTTACTTAAAGTTGTGGTTTTGCTAATTAAGTCTTTGTAGTAGTTCACTGAGAATATGTAATATTAAACCATTACAATCCATTGCTTTTTTATTAATATTAATATTCTGTCAAGACCACTATTTAAGGCAAAACTCATTTTCACTTAACAGCCAGTCAGCTTTAAATTACTTTCCAATTCATCATATATATATATGTGTGTGTATGTGTGGTTTTTTTCATGCTACAAACTGTAGAGCATTATCTGACGCGTTCCCTGATACCAATTAACATCTGCAGACCACTTGTTAATAAAGAATGCAGTACTCTGAGAGCACCATGCTGAATCAGTTAGTGTAGGTCTAATCGTCAGCACCGGCGTACGGGGGCTGCAGGAGGTCTGCTCATCGTCAGCATGGCTTCCAGCTCTAGGGCATTCACTCTCCCCCCTCCCCCCCCACAGCCGCCCCACAACCCCACAATGGAGTCAGACCTGGTCTTACTCAAGGGGTTGCCACCGGGAGGTGGGGCATCAAAGTGTTGAACACGGCACCGGGGGGTGACAAGATGCAGCCAGCACGGTTAATGTAAAGCACTGGATCTTCAGCGAACTGAGAGTGTGTAATGAGCATGACTTAGGGGAGGGGGTTTCGGAGCACGCTGAGGGGGTGGGCCAGAGGAGCCAAGAGGGTGGAGAGCTCAAGCATGCGAGGAGAAGGAGGCACAGAGCAAGCATGGGAGGGGGGAAAAATGACCAACTAGATAATACTTGCCCTTTTGCCCTGTCGTGAAAATCCAGCGGAAAGAGAGATTATCCAAGAGGGAGACAGAGAAATTAGGGTAAAAGCAACAGGGGATTCAGTCAACAATATTTTATTCAGTCTCTTGAATAAAAATATTGCTATTCGATCAAATGGTAGAGTATACAGAATATACAGCAGCACAGAATATATATAATAATAGTTGGAGTATACAGGAAGTGGGCATAGCATTTCTGGGCTGCTTAAGAGGCATTTATGTGGTCGAGAGGGAATGGTGTCATACATAAGAAAGTCTGCTGTGCAGTTTAATGCGCCTCAGCCACTCTGGATACCAAGCATTAAATATCAGTGTCCAGCACACACTGTGTTCCTCCCATTTTCCCTTTATCCATCATTCATCCTGGGAAACACACATTCCTCTGCCCAGAGTCAGCAGTCGTTGCTCCACCATTTCCCGAGTGTCAGCAGACCCCTCTGCGCGCTGTGGTAAATGTGACCTTAGATAAAGCATGCATTTGCTGTCTGCATCAAAATTAACACAACAGACACTGTCGGGTACAATGAGACCTTGACTGTACGATAGCAGACGACGATGAGACCAGGGGGTGGAGGGGTTGGTCAGACTGGAGCAGACAGGAGGAGTGAATGGGAGGGTGCTACACCCATTAATGCCGGGAGAGGAATTTCAGCGTTTGATAGTAGGTGTGTCAGACGCTGTGTGTGTTCAGGTAATGTGAGATTCTACTTGGCATAAAAGAAATAAACAGTTTAAACAATTTAAACATCAAAGGACCCTAATATAGATGAACCGAAACCAATTTCCCATGCAAAAAAACAAATGTCTGCTTTGACATTTTCATATTTTTACACTGGAACTCAATGCTTCTTAAATTACAGTAGACTACAAGCCTTAAAAAAGTTCAGTCAGATTATAGATCTTAAATGTGTCACTTAAGCAAACAAGGCAATAAACCATCTCAGCAAATTTGCTAGCTTTAATCTAGGTTGCTATGGAAACAGCACTGAACAGAGGGTTGTGAACATAGGAAACACATTTGTTCTGTGTTACATATGACTTTCTGGTTGAAAGCCACTCATACATATGTTTCAGGGACATGCAACGAATGCTTAAAATATCACACACAAACGAACAGCACAGACATCAAATGACTAAAGCATCTATCCTAATTAGGGTGATTGGCTTTCACATTAACCTATTAAGGTGTCTATCAGTTTTTAGTTATTTATAATGCTTGAGTTTATGCTTTCATAAAAGATAACCATAGCCAACCGGTACCTGTTTGTGGGAGGTAATCCATTTCTGCTTCCAAAGTACACTTACATCACTAGAAGATGAGAATTTACAGTATAGGCCTTGTTACCCCACCATTCCCAGGTGTACATTTCCTCACATCTTCTCCCGACCCACCTCAGTTGCACCTACCTTACCCGGCGGTACACTCAATTTCAGTTTCCTTATCTCGTGTGACTGAACATACCTGAAGACCTTAGAGAGATCCAGAGAATTCCAAAAAAACCCACGCAGGACCACCTTACTGACAAACCACGCTCATGGGGGCCATAAAGGTCCCACAGACAGATAAGTGGTTTGCATAGACCAGCGCTCTATCAGGATGTCGGGAAATGCCAGAGGCCGAGTCTTACACGTCCAGAGCAGATACCACAAGCATTTGTGCCCTCATTCCAGACGAGGGTCTGATCCTGTGCACTGATGTTGAAGGGGAAAAAAAAGTGGTGTCCATTCACAGGAAGCTCAAAGTCAATATTTTACCAACACCCAAATTTACTGTTTGCTTCCAGCAAGAAACACAGGAAACGAGCGGTTTGGTTATATGAATAAAAGATTTGGCTTGAATAGAAAAAGTAACTGAGTGGGGGTGTAGGAAGACATCAGAGGAGGAGAGGAATAGATTGTGGAATATTTATAATAACTCCAGGGAAAGTAAGAGAAAGGAGATAGAAAGAGTAGCAGAATTAAAAAAAATAGCTAGAAAGAGAGCAAGGGGGCAAAATGCAAAGAGCTAAACTCTTCAAAGGGAACAGTAAACATTAGGACAACAAAACACGTTTGTGACTTGTCTTCTCAGACGTGGGATCTTTGTTGAAAAGGATAAATATATTTATTTCAGGTTACAAAGACTCAAATGAAGTGTCAAATGAAGCAGGACTCCAAGGGGAATGAGGGGGCGAATTGACCCAATGTCAACATTACGGTCTTGAAGCATTACGGTTGCTTGTCCACTGAGGCCTGATCACCCTCAGGTTCAACTGGATGGAGGTATTTGTGAAATAATTGAAAAGGACCGAGGATCTCAGGTAGTCCCCTGAAGATTTCACCATGACCACCTGCCCCAATCTTACAGCCGCAAGATACTGCATTTAGGTGCAAATAGAAGCAATTTCCCCCTGGTAAACAATACACTAAAACCGTTCACCAACTAATCTACATTATCGTAACAACCTCTAAAATGTGATGAAAGCATTACACCTACGACCACAGTTAAGTGTTAATAACCATCTAGTTGATGGTAGTCATCTGTCTGCTTAGACATGCTTATTACTTTTTGTGTCAGTTATAGAGTAAAATGAAGATTTGAAGCCTCAAATTGCTACAAACAGGGAATAAATAATTGCATTTGTCCCAGTTTGGGAAAAACCTGGGGGAGAAGTCCAGTGCTTCAGGGATATCATGCTATCAGGCTGTAGAAACAGAGAGGTGGAAACAGATTTACAGGCCCAGAAACCCAGCCGGGACAACTGGGGTTACACTGGGGACCATGTTTCATCCATCAGAAATACCTACAGGAGGAGCCTATTGGAGAAATCTGAAGCAAAGGCAGACTGGGGGCGGCTGGACCCGATTCACCAGGCCCCGTTCTTTCAGCCCAGGTACTGGAGAGCTGCCAGGCTCTGAAGGCAGGCCGGCTGGGCCGCTGGGGTTCGGTTTGTACAGGAACGCGGCACAGAATTTTGAGGTCAGAATGTGCTCAGCTCTTTGCGAAAGATTTCCAGACATGCTTGGCTTATATTCCTAATGATAAAATACCTGCAAGATCAAGGATAGATTTTACTCCCCAAGCACTTCCATCGTCTGGGGAGAATTTGAGCAATACCATATTTCCACAAGGCAGGGGAAAGGTGTTTAATATGCTTGAGCTTTTCGAGGGGTGATTACATAGACACAAGGTATCATTGACATAAATGACAAATACGCAGTGGTCATTATTCTCTTCATTTTCTGCAACAAATACTAAGAAAAAACCAAGATAAATACCTAAGGACATGTATTGTACAAATCTTAAATCGTAAAACTACAAAAACTGCACAAAGAAATATGCTTCAAAACCTCTGTTGTACTCACATTGTGCTTGCATAATTGTATCTCCCATTCTTGCTTGAACGTAGTACTTGCTGTACTCAGGCATCACCACCGCCAAGCTAAAAAAAAACAGAATGTACCCATGAATCTTCATAGCATTCTTGCTGACAAAGTGTTGATGGAGGCCTTCAAAGTGCAGTGAGCATCACTCCAGCTCGGACCGCCAGCTCCTAAGCAAACATCGGCGCTGTGCACCAACATGTTTTCATTTACGACTCATTTCTTTGTCCTTAGCTACCTCAAAGTAACCAGAATTTTTTTCAATGACTGATCTGATTATGATGATTAACGAACTATAAATGAAGATTCAGTTATGTACAACCATCAGCAGTGCCTGAAAATACATATGCTTTTCATCAGTCAATGTCCGATGGATGAGTAATTATAATGGTGTTGTGTTACAGAGACACCGCTTTATAGGGGGTTTGGCAGTTTTATGGCAGCTAGCTGTATGTTAGACAGAATAAAGCGGCAAGGTTTCAGCCTGGGTTCCCATTAGTCAGGACCTTTGTTATATTGTCTTTTTTAACAAGGAAAACAACCAGCATTTTCCCTCCTCTCCGTTCTTGGCCTACCGAGCCCCCTGCTCAGCTTGTTTCCTGTCAGCTGGCCCGTTGGGTAGCCACACTGGCACACTGTTGACCTCTGAGGTCTGCTAACCATGCACAAATTCGATAACATGCAGGACAGATTCATTTGAGAATTGGTAAGTGGTACACATGGATGACAGCAAAGCACGAGAGCAGTTCATTATTAAAACCGGATCGCCTTCCCCTCCACTGTCATACGTATTGCATTTCAAAGTCCACCATGCGTGCCCCTTATGCAACAGTATGGTTCTCAAATGTTTTGGTGCTGTGGAAACTGCAGCCCCAATGCATGTGTTTTCAGAGCACAGAACCCTCCTGCCTCGGGCCAGCTTTGCCAGTGCTGTATAAAGATAATTAAAGGTTCTGCCTGGTCTCAGCATCACCACAGAACACACCTACCCAATTGTTTATCCAGGCTTAGTTCACTACCTTAGAATCCAGGGGCAATCGTGTCTCTGCTGAATTTCTCTACCAAAATCCATTTTTTCATGTACTAACCCTGACTCTCACCAGGAGGGGCCACAGCCTGGAAGTGAAGCCTTCCTTCATTTTGCTAGTGTTCAGTGTTTAGTCTACAGCTATAGCTGTATAACGCGCACAATACTTGTCTAATAACCCTCAGTCCTCTGCAGGTGCCTGTCCACCGTAAAACACAGGACCTCACAGCTATCTTGTACACAACACTGGCATATTCCATTACATCAGGGTGCAATTTGGGTGCACTGCTGCCCCCAGCTGGTTCCAAAAAGTGATACCTTCTGTTCTCAAGCGATTTGCAGGTGGTTTTCTGTCTGGCTTTCACATTTAATACATTTAACAGATACTTTTGTCCAAAGCAAATGTACAAAAGAGGTGAATAGCACATTGCAAATATACAGGCTATCAAGGAGTCAACTAGGGACAAAAGCAGCTAGGCTGAGCTTCTGGTGAAAACCCAGGTATATGTATAAGCAGCACTGAAACAACTTCTAACAAAGGAAGAACCTAATAAAAATATTCAAGGACCTGTGTTTGGATGGTACTGTCATCCGCAGGCTCACATAGGGGTGTTTCTGTTCTCAGCTGATGTTCTTGTCCGTCTCTACTCCAACAATGACCCACTCCAGAGCAGTTCTGACACTACCCCAGCTGGTGTGATACCTCACTGTTTGTGTTTCCTACCCCACTGTTCTACCACCACTGTCTACTGTATTTGCACCGGCTCTTGGATAGGGAAATGCTGCTGCTTTGGATGCCAGCCTATTCTGACACTGCCCTTCTAGTGACGTACAAGCTTGCTTTGTCCCCGGTCTTGGCTTGTATCACCTCATAACCCCATGTTTGTCACCTTAGATGCCTCCAGCCCTGTTCTTGGAAGTCTGCTCTCCCAGAGGTTATGAAAATTGCATTCACCACCCACACCTCCCTGTCAGCTCAATAGAACAAATAAGCTGCTGAGCGTGAGGCCCTGGCATGGAACAGTGTGTGTGTGGTCATGCTTAGGTCAAGCCACCAAGTTCCCACTGTCGTACTTTTTTTTTCTATAAGCCACTGAAGCTGTACGCTGTGCATCTGTATCGTAACTTATAGCTTGAGTTCAGTCCTTTCTGTGATACTGTCCTGACACATCTGCCATTCTATTCTTTTCCTCCACCACCCTTTAACACTAATCAAGGTTACATTGAGTCCAACATTTGTCCCTCCGAGGGTCACCACATCACCCTCCACACCTTCTTCTGGATGTGTTGTCACAGCTGAATTGGAATGGAAATGACACCAATGTGAGCAGATTTGTCAGATTTGTATAAATAATGTTACTTATGGTGCATAATTTATGTCAAACAGCAAAAACAGATCCATGTTTATTGGCCAGGCAATATCAAAACCTTTGTCAAACGCAAAACATGACATTCAACATGACCAGTGGATTCTTATTGAGGGTCACAACCAAGAGTCAAAATAGCTCCAAATGCTTCCTGATGTCTCTATTCTGCCTCAAACAGTCCTGAGAAATACAACCTCCACTGCAGTACCAGTGACGACAAGCCCCACAGTCTCGACAGAGCTATCCAGAAGATATTTGTGATTTAGACACTGTTAACCTCAGGCTAAAGGAGTCAAAAGCAACATGCAGATGGAAGATGGATTGAAAGCTGAACCATTCATAAGTTCACATGAGAAAAGCTACTTCATCACAGAAACATCTCACTACTTCGGGGTCACTCAGCCTGCCACTAACATCCCTCGCGATTGGTCCATCGGGTCTGCCCATGGACCTCCTACCCGCGCAGCCGCCAGCCACCCACAGCAGCATTTCACGTGACGTCAAGTCATAATGTGACGACCTCATCACCACCACATGCTGGCTACTTTCTCATCACCAGGTCTCCAGTTCATCACCCAGCCGGGACCCTGCCAAGCTCCGTCTCTCAGACAGCTCCTGCTGGCGTTCTGAGCTGCCTTCCTCGTGGCAGTACCGCGGACTAGGGCTGACACAGATGTGCATGCATCGTCAGGAGGTCCAGAGGACTGACTTGGAACATCTGGGGTTCCACCGCATGCTGCTCTGGTTACAGCTTCGGGAAGGTTGCCCCCTGGGGAAAAGCCCTCTGGGTCGGCCTGCATCCGATCATGGCTGAGATCAATGGCTCCATGATGGATCCTTTCAACCATGCTGAAAAATGTGCCGTCTTACCCTTTGTTGAATTCTGAACATTGGATTTTTGGACGTCTTCCTCAACCCCTCGTGGCAATGCATTTCTTTGTTGGTTACTGTTCACCTAATTGCGTATTGCAAAAGTGCAAGGGAATGCTGTATTTTGGGCTCAATCCCGAGGGAAGTACAAGTTGACTGACTAATTACAATGGTGAATTTAAAGAACTCAAAGTCTGCAACTACTAACTGGGGACTTACTGAATATACTGGTCTTTAAATCACCCTGGGCAATCCTTGAGTGCATTCAGAAGAGCAAAGATTCAGAAGGATGAAGCTTATTCAGGCTGTTTAGGTTTGCTTGTCATTTTGAACTTATTGATGCATCATGTAAAAAAGCCCACAGATATCGTTATAGATAAGTGCTCTGATCCATGAGATACCATGAAGGAACTTCAGAGACATGATGTTTTTAATAATGTTTTAAAAATTCCCTCTCTTGCAGCAGGTTACATTTTTTCTGTCTGTCTGTCTCTCAGTTGAATATGTTGAGTATTTGACAATAGAGTTGCCATAAATACTCCTCCCGTCTGTGACGAGCTCAACTGGCCAAGTGTTTGGTGGTTTGGTGTCTCAACAGCACCCCCAATAAGAGGGCAAGAGAGTCACCAGTCACAAGTCTGAAGGTTTAAGCCAGAATAAAAAACTATAGGCGCTGAGGATGAGAAGCACCTTCCCTGAGGCCAGTCATTCAGATCCCTAACACGTGGTAAAAAGATGAGAATAAAATACATCCATTAGATGAGAATGCAAGGTATCCACTCTGTCGATATTAAGAACTATGTTACTGCATATGACATCATCGTGCCTTGCAGGGGCGGGGTTTTGCTGTGTCAGGCCATGTGCAGAGGAGTCAACACCGTTGGGACAACGAGAGCCACATGATCCCAACCAGGATGAATGGTGTGCCGCTAATGGTTTGTGCCCAGGTGGGATTTTCAAAGCAGAATGTGCTGTGGTTACCTGTAGTCAGTACCATTCACCGGAGCCCATGTGTAGATCCTGGTTCCTCTGTCAATGTACCTCTGTCAAGGGATACACACCAATGATGTGCTGATGCAAGAACCAAAAACCTAAGGCATGCAGTTAGCAGCCAAGACATTTAGTTCAAATTCTGATCTAGAAAAAATAATACTGTTTTTAAAACCTTATGACGCTCAAAAAAACATCAAAGCCCAAAAAATACTCAGTACTGCTTTACATGAACTGTATATAACGTTCATAACGCAGTCATGGGACATTCAAAAGCAGCATGTAAGTATGCCTTAACGTCCTAACACATAACCATCTTTAACATATATTCATAACAGACGTTATATCATAATAAGCATCATACTCATATAATGCTTTTCATTAATATATGTTAAAGCTGTTAACGTATATTAGGATATTAATTGCAGCTTAGTTTCTGTTGTCTATATAGCTCATGTATTGTACCTGCTGGTAGATTACAGTGAATGTGGTCTGAACACAAACAAGTGCCAAGAAGCTGTATAAAAACACGAAGTAAGATTCACTGCTGCTGAAAGAGAGGGAGGAAATCGACACCTCATCCCAGCTATATGGGGCTTACCTCATCTTGAGACTTCACTAAGGTATCTACGGTATTTTCTCCCGTTTCTCCGTCAATCATCATCCTTCTGATCTAAAAAGGGGAGAAAACCGATATTCCATCAAGTGGATCAACAACAAAATATAAAAGACGGGAGACAGAATGGGTGATAGTTTCAACCTGTGACCATCCTAATAATAAAAACAGAGCAGTCGGTTTGACTGAGCACAGAAGGTGAATTGTTCTGTCCAATCCAGGCAACTGTACCATGTAACATCTAACAACATCAAGCGCAACAGGTAGGCAAAGGTCATGTGTAACATTAGAGGGAATCCGGAAAGACAGCCGAGACCCGTTCATCAAGCTCCTTTGCGATATGAGGAGCCCCACCCAGGTCAGGAGAGCTCTGTATCACAGCCGGGTGCTCTCTGACTGCAGCATGGGTAGAATTCCGCTCTTTGCTTCTGGGCTCAGGAGATACCTTAACGGCAGGTCCGAGTAACTCTCAGAATTATATTCTGTTCAGCTCTTGTCTGCGTCTGCTTCAAAGCTATTTTCAAAGCAGAGGGAGGCAAGATAGGCTTGCCAAGCATCCATATTCTATCATCACACGCATGACATAGAGCCTAGGTAATTAGCCACTGTGTTAATGGTATCCACCTAAAACCAGGCCAGAAACCCAATGAGATGGTCAACGAAACTGCTTCTACGTACCTCCACTTTGATGTCATTCTCAAATTCGGCATCAAGAAAATCCAATGTAACCGGCTCCTGGAATTTGGGACTCTGAGGTGGGAATAGACGTTGGACTCATTAGTCGTGTAAAGGTTCAAAACATGGGATAAAGTTTTATATTTAGGATGAACTGTGTGTAATCTATAAACATGAAACGAGATAGAAACCTCAGAGAACAGACCTTTGGGGCATATTTACTGAAATGCAGAGCTATATGTGTAATTCAACTCTTTGAACTTATAACCAGAACTGAAAATAAAGGGGATCCTGAAATGCACTTCAGTATGGTGTGTATTAGTTCCAGTTGATTTCAAGTTAAATAAAATCTGAACTTTAAATTCAAAAACAGCTGGATACAGCTGGGTATAGCTCTCTATAGAACAATATTTTAACTACAAAAGAAAATTAAGGACATAGTCTAGAATCTCTTAGACAAAAGAATCATCTGATCTTTAACATGTTCAATTGCTATATATAAATTCCTGGAACAACGCAATTTCCCATATGTTTTAATTAAATATAAGCTAAATTGTTCTTTCATACAGTCAAATACGGATGAAAAGGCCAGCTGATGCTGTGGATTTCATACTCGTGTATAGCGAATATTGACGTTCAACCTTGACCCTTCATCATAGAACTTGCAAATAAGGTGAGCAAAGGTATTGGCGAATGTTAATCTGATGAGACATCGAAGGGCCCATTTTCTCAAGACCCAGAGCAAGCCCTCGTCTTAAAAAAAACCTTAGAGGGTAAACGTTAAAAACAAGAAGAGTGACAGCTGAATTTCCTGCACTGATGGGAAACAGGTGGGGGGCGTGGGGGAACAAGGAAAGAACAAAACCGGGCTCTTATGAGAAATGGACGACTCAAAGAAGGGTCAGCCCAGTGCAGCATTCAAAATATGATAGAGTGACAGAGCTCGAGAAGACAGGTGAGGTTCAGAAAGTAGGCTCTTGCCCCAGAACCCGAACATGAAAGAGACAGGGAAGTTAAACACAGCAGGCCTTCAAACCATGTCTGCAATTATTAATCATGATAAACTCTCTCGATCTCACTCTGTGTTATGAACACCATGTTTTGCAGTAGGCGTCTGCCACATATTTAGCCTTTATAAATAAATAGGAATTTTAAACATACGTAAATAAGTAAGACTGCTAGCATTCATGTGTCATTACCGCACAGCGCTATGCTAATACAACACACTAGTGCTAATATGGTGAAGCCCAGAGGGTCATCAGCTTCCATGAGCAATGTGAGCTCCCTCAGTTCCATGAAGCACCAAGCAGGGCTCAGGGTGTCTGGAGACAGGCAGGTAGGCAAAACCAAGCGCTAGAGTCAACATGGCACTGCAGTTACTGACATCCGCACAGCTCTGCTGGCGATTCCCGCTTCACCTTGCATGCAGAGGACGGAGGGATTTGTGCAGATCTCCCGATGAGCCCATATTACAAAGAATGATCCCTGCTGGTCCTGCTTTGGCTGCGGAAATCCATCCCCGCCTGTCTAAAAGCTTAAACCATCTCCTACCAATGTATTTGACAACTGCACACAGAATAATAGGATCACGGCACGTTTTCACTTTATACATGACTTGTAGTGTAGAATTGACACTTATTGTAGCCTTTCCTGTCCAACATCTACACATATTTTAAGGACCGCAATAAAGTATAATTTTCACAGTGTACATAAATGCTGACATTTCAATAACCAGACTACTAGCTAATACACTACAAGCTGGAAAACAACATTGACCGAAACTAACAGCTAATACTATTAAGTAACACAGTAAACTTGCTAAAGGAGAATGACACTTCAGGTAATAACTGGCGGCGAAGTAGTGAAAGTGGCTTTTCAATGGAGAAAACACTGTGCCAGAGGAGCTAGCAGGGTTACAGGAATCCATCTGATCATCCCCCAGGGTTTAAAAAAACAGATCAGTACAGCTCAGGGTGAGAGTGCTCAGTCAGCCACAGGAGAAAGGCACGCCTTTGCCCCAAAACATCAAAGTCAGAACATGCAGAGTTGCATAGAGGCTGCATGGAGGTTGAAGAACATCCAACAGAGAGCAAGACTGCTGTTCTCATTTCACGCTAAATCAGGAAGGTGAAAAGGAGACATCAGGCCCAGGAAAGAGGACGGGTGAATGGTTCTGGTAGCACTTGTGGGACTTGTTCTGGAAGCCATATTAAGTGAAAATGAGTTTTCTTTGTGCAGGATTTCCCACAAATATGAGCAGGACTCTCTTCACCAATCATCCGTGGGTGTGTAACAGCCAAACAACATAAAGATAATTTTTTTATGGTTAACTATTTCCATCACTCTACCCCCTGTCCCGGGCCGGGGAGGCTGTGATAATGGATGCTGTTTGTTTTGGGAAGACTGGGCTTTTGTCATCCTGGGCCCTGTATCACAATGCCGGATTTCATGCTTAGTCGGATAACTTGTCAGATTTAAGTTATCCGCGTTTAAATGGAGTTTATCTTTGATCACCAACATGTAGCCCAGTTAACCCTAAATCTAACAAGTCATGAAATCCATCTTTGTGATACCGGCCCCTGGCCTCAGGCGGCCCATTTACCATCGAGGATGTTTACCATGGGGGCTCCAGGAAGCTTCTGTTATATTTGGATGATAATGAATTCTATGCTAGCAAAGCAAGCTGGTCAAAAACGCCTTTGTGTGAGACTTGTTCTAGTCCCACTTTGAGAGGTTGTAAAACCTGGCTGACACAAACCAATTTAACTCCCTTAAAGCAGGGACAGGGGTAACGACACCCCCTTTTCCTTCTGTCTGTGACAACATTCACTCCATTCTCACATTCGATAGCCTCTCAGAAGTTCCAAAAAAAACAGAATTGTGATTCATTCACCTTTTTCACCACAAAACAAAGATTGATTTTTATTCAGAAAACAGAGCAGTAAAACAGACCTTTAACAGACCACAGAATAAATCAAACCTTGTCTTGGAATGTTTTACATTGTAGATCTGTCTTGTATTATTTCATCGATTATGTTACGGTTTTGAATTTCGACATGCGAAACATGGTATATGTAACATTAATTCGCACATTCTGGAAAGCACGTTATAGTGCATACTCAATACTCAGGGACATGTACTTGGCATACGTGTACTTGTTTGGCACTATTCTCCCAATTACCTACAGCCAACTCAGGGTGCGGCTCTATTGGCCAACAAAACATACAGTACGTGCCCTATAACACTGATCAATGAGGGTAATGTAAAACCAACAACAGACAAAGGGAACAAACAAATATAATCAACCCTGATCACATGACCCCCCCGCCTCCCCCAGGCCACTGGACACCACACAAATACTAAGCGAAATGTATCCTAATCAAGCAAAACGATATACACTGAGTATCCTAACTGAGAGATAGAACACTTGGCATGTAGCCTAACCAAGTAACAGGACAATCTGAATGTATCCAAGCTAAGTAACGGGACCCTTGGTACATACCCTAGCCATGTAATGGGACACTTGGTACATACCCTAGCCATGTAATGGGACACTTGGTACATACCCTAGCCATGTAATGGGACACTTGGTACATACCCTAGCCATGTAATGAGACACTTGGTACATACCCTAGCCATGTAATGGGACACTTGGTACATACCCTAGCCATGTAATGGGCCACTTGGTACG